>CM030841.1:12845681-13088181 GCA_018105865.1 Metaphire vulgaris
ATCACGGGATCATTTTGATTAATTAGGATAATTATGCGCGAAAATTATCGTCTGCTGTATCAAAGGCGGTCGTTTGTTTTCCCACAGATGAGTGATACGGTTGATTCGGTGCACATGTCTACAGGTCTTCTTAGTAAACAACTTGTTCTCAAACTTCGAACAGAACGGTGGATGGTTGACACTTGGATTCTGTCACGACGACCCCCTCCCCCTCCCCCTCTCCCTCCTCCCAATCCAGAGCCGATCCTGATAAGTTCAAGGTCATTATGCATGCAATAAGTGCTCAAAAGCCGCGCGTTGAAAAACTATTCGGGCGCATGCCGACGAGTAAATTATACTGGGTCTGTGAAACTGACGGGCGATTATCGCCTATATGTACCAATGTATCCTGATACTGTTTCCGACCTCGACTGAAACTGTTGGCGGCGGGAGGGGGCTAAAATAACCCCCGGTGCACGAGTTTCTTGGATAACAGTACCACCAAGACGACGGTTTGTGCTCGAAGAGTTATAATTTTGCAAGCAAATGTTGAAGAGCAATTTAAATTTCATCGAATCCGAAACCGGAGTCACGGGACCCTAATCCGACAGAGTCCAGAAGTGAATCCGTGTATCCACCCCGAACCCCCGTCGAAAGATCCTAGCCGTATCTCGACGGTCTAAGAAATCTTTGAACGCCGCGCACAAGCACAAACGTTTTGTCATCGTTTCTATCAAATGTTTGAAATAAATAATTCACCGAACGCGTAAATCAGAGGATTATTCGGGGGAATATATACAGGGTGGCGCAAAAAAACGGACTAGTCACATTTAGGTTTGCATTTAATATAGTTCGGTTTTGCCACCCCTGTATATATATATATATATATATTTATACAGGGTGGCGCAAATATATATATATATATATATATATATATATATATATATATATATTTTATCATAAGTCCCTCGGGAATGAAGTACCGAGGGCATAATATATATATATATATATATATATATATATATATACTGACGTCTCAACTGTAATTTTTAGGAACGACGCAAAATCTCTGGAATATGGAACAGAGTTTGTTGTAGGGTTACAGGGACTGAATGCGCCCGCCATGTGGGCGAGTGGTGCCACACAGCAACTGCGTATATTGAGAACGCCTCTTCGTCGCAGAGACTCCGCAGGATATGAATAGCTAAGAAGATAAGTAGGAATAGCGCTATATATCCACGAATTATTTAATGAATCTCGCATCATTCGACGCTCAATCCTCGATCGAGTTTTCCTATCGTAATGGGAATGGGTTTACAGAAATCGATCAGCAGCAGCAGTAGCAGAAAGCATGGATGAAAAGTTGGAGTATAACCTGTCGTTAATTCTTCTTATCTTTCATTCTCCCTTCATCACTTTCGATATATTCAGAAAGACCGCAAAATTATACTGTATAGACGATGTCTATGCTAAATGAGCAATAAACTCTGGTTTCCTTTCCTGTCTGCTTGCTGTCTTTCTGTGTGTCCCTGTCCTGCTGCGTTCTTCTTTCTTTCTGTCGTCCTAGTTCTTCATTTCTTTCCACAATTTCTTCAAACCTCTTTCTCCATCAGTCGCCGCCACTCAGACGCACCGTTGGTCGAATGTACCTTTGATGCGACGAGAAACGGGCGAATCCTCAGTCACTGATTTATGGCGAATTCTATCTAATTATTATATCTATGTGTTTTACGTTAAATGTCGACTTGCAGTGTTTATTCTAGGCCTTCTCTGAGGGGAATTCCCCCCCCCAGTTTTAAAATTCCCCTCCCCAAATTTTTTATAAGTCGGCTGGAGGGATGGAAATTCCCAAAAAAAAAAAAAGTGTGGAGACTCAGACCTTGCCCTCCCCCCAACATTTCAAAATTCCCCCCCAAAGTCAAGGTGGCTAGAATAAACACTGGTCGACTTGAACGCAGACGAGGACGAGAGTTGAACGCATATATTTCCACCTGTCTCCGGACAATTTTTTCTATAAGACCCTCAGGAATTAAGTACCGATGGCATACAAAATAATATATATATACAGGGTGGCGCAAAAAAACTGACTAGTAACATTTAGGTTTGGCATTTAATGGCGGAAGACCGCTTCTTCGGAATTCGCCGCCGATTTTACCGGACGGAGAATTCCGATTACCAACTCGCGGACTCTTAACATCATCTTCCGTTCTTCGTTGACGTGTCAATGCGGCTGCAGTTTTCTCTCGCGAATGACCGCTTCTATAGGATTCCGCACCGGATTTCTTCACGGCAGCGCGATCCTTCTATCATCCGAGTGGATTTTTAACAGCGCCACCATCCGACCATCATTGACATGTCAGCGTTGTGACCGTCAAAGCGCTTTTGATTTTGGGTTTTAATCATGTTACAGCGCTATATAAATCGTCGTGATAATAATAAATAATAATTAATATAGTCTGGTTTTTGCGCAACTCCTCTCTCTCTCTCTCTCTCTCTCTCTCTCTCTCTCTCTCTCTCTCTCTCTCTCTCTCTCTCTCTCTCTAATATAAACTAAAACATTATTACATTCATAATAAGTGAGTAAAAGCTCATATGAAACCACTTGAAAGTAATTGAAAATCAAAATTTGCAACACCTTTTATATATATATATATATATATATATATATATATATATATATATATATATATATATTATTGTGCCTTTAAATAAACTTGCATTACTCACAGACGTGGGCAAGGGTCCATTTTTTAAAACCCATCGTGATTCAGATCAGACCAAACCCATCCCACGAAGTCAACAGTCTCTTGACCCAACCCAACCCACCGTACAGCGACTTTTTTCTCTCAGCCAACCCAACTCAACCCGTGTCCATGTTTGATTACTCATGCATAGCACGCATACATGTACGTTTCGACGCGTACTTGTGGACTTTAAAGTACTCAGGCAGTGATGTCATGAGCCGTCCGTGCATTTGCGTTTTATCCTTTAGCAATTCTGAGAGCAACGCGTCAGAACCTTCTTCTTATTATATTATTATTATTATCTGTGTATACGAAATTTCTCAGCTTCTGCATCTGTCAGCGCATTCTTCACATCCGCCCTAAATCCATCTTCGTCGGTTTTTTAACGTCTACAGCTACTCCGCTGAGAGCCTAAAACGCAAAAGTTCAGACAACTGTTAGACTTACCGTCAGCCGATCAATCATTGATTGATTTCACCGTCCTAAACGCGCACGTGGTGTTTCGAACGTTCGAGAGAACTCTGGAGTCGGCTGCAACCCGCTAATTCTCGGATTCTGTCCGGATTTTCGGTAGGCCCTATGCTGTGCGGATGCATGCAAAGAAACGCACGTCAAAAGCAAAAGATAAAAACTTGAATACAGAATTAGGCCATTAGTGATGATGATTATAATAATGTGATTTTAAATGGTTTAGGATACTAAGTATGCGTGTGAGAAAACCACTGCAGTAACTCTCCACATTCAATAGCCTAGTTTTCCGAGATAGCCTTTGAATCCGTTTACTGTTTCAACTGTCACTCACACCTCGTTCAAATTGTTCCGTTACTCCACAACCCTTGCACTAAATTCTTTCTTGGAGCCACTCTTTGCTTAAAAACAATTTACATTGGTGGCCTGACTGGCCTCTTGTGCTGTTATAGTGTGCCAATGTAAGGATCACTGAGACACTCCACTAATAACTCTTGCCAATTCCGAATGGCCACCCCTAATGCCAACCTTCTGTCTTCTTCCCTTCAACCAATTTTTAATTTTAGTTTCCAAATTATTTAAATGTCAACATTTTTCAAATATTACTATTATGATGTTATTATTACTACTATGATCTTTACATGTAATCATTGTGATGATGTTATTATGCACTTATTTGGAAAATAATAAACTAATTTTGATTTGATTTGATTTGAATCCTTCTGAGAATATTCCTTCGTAATCCACAGGACTTCAGTTTGGCAGCCAGTCTTATGTGTGCACTTTATCAAAAACTTTGGCACAAGCTAAATATATCTATTCGTTGTCCTCATCTAAGTTATCATAAACCTCTTCGGGAAAATCTAGCAGTTTGGTCAGATATTAAGGTCCCTCTGTAAATCCATGCTGGCTGTATTTGACAATTTGATGCTTAGTCAAATGTTCTTATTAAATGTTCTCTTTCAGTTTCTTTTCCATAACTTTACGGATTACAGAAGTTAGACTCACTGGTCTGTAATTGCTTGGTTCGCTTCGTTTTCCCTTCTTGAACAGTGGGCTGGCTAATGCATCTCTCCAGTCTTGTGGTACATCTCCGGTTAGATAGAATTTAAATAGCGTGAATAATAATAACCTTGACTTTTTATGTGTGCATGTATGGGACATTCCAATAGAGTGGAACTACTGAGCAAACTTCGCTGAAAAAGTGCATGTCCCAACCCATTTTCCTTTCCCCCTCCCTATGGAAACCTCTAAAAAAGTGAGGATGGGTGTTCAATCAATCAATCAACTTCTTTGGTGCCACTATCATAATGCCCAGGGCATCAGCCGATGGCGCACCAAATCCAAATTGAATTAGAGCCAGGTCAAGACGGAAAGATCAGTCAGAACAGTGGGAAAAGATCAGTCAGATGAGCGGGGTTCGAGCCGATATACCTGGTAGAAGTTAATCCTATGCCAAGGAGTTCGCGCTGGCAGCTTAAATGTCGATGTACTGTACTTAGGTTCAAAGAACAGCAGCAGCAACCACATCGCTCCCATCTCTCCCGTGATCAGGGCCGCCGAGAGGAGGGCAGGGGGGGGGCAACTGCACAGGAACCCGGCGGTCTGGAGGGGGCCCGGGCCCATGATGAATACGTTGATGAATACGTGTTATTAAAAATAATATAGAAACATAATAACACTAAAGTACAGGGGGCCCGGCGAGGAAAAGGAGGGCCCGGCGTGAAAAAGTTCATAAGCAAAAAAGGTCGTCAGCTAATTTTAAGATGTAAAAGAGGCTAAGAGGCTGACAAGCAAAAAAGGTCGTCAAGAAATTTTTAGCTGCACAGTGGCCCGGAATTTCTCTCGGCGGGCCTGCCCGTGATAGGAGAAATCTTGGGGTCTTCACCCGGCGTCTGTATTTTGACGCTAATAGGCCTAATTGTACTCGTAATTCCGAATGCTCGCAGGAATTTATTGTTTGCACAGCGTGAGCAGTTGCGCCGGCAACTGGTAACTGGTTATTTAGCGACTTTTCACTCACTAGGTAAGTAAGTAAACTCTCGAAAGATTCTTTAGCGCCGCTTCCAACAAAAGTAGCACCACAGTAGCTGCTTAAATTATTCGTAGGCGCTTATTCGAATAGAGAACGAATCTTGCCAAGAGAAGGCGAACGTGTGGATGGTAATTAATTTCTGTCTAGTCTGATTATGTCAGACTTTTGTAGAGAAAATAGTTGACACTGTGAACACCCTTTTAGTTGATGTGGTTAGTTGCAGGAAAGAAAATCATTTTTCGGGCTCAGACTGCGAGTTAATAATAATAATAATAGGCCTAATAATAATAATAATAATAATAATAATAATAATAATAATAATAATAATAATAATAATAATAATAATAATAATAATAATAATAGTAATAATAATAATAATAATAATAACTGGTTTAGTACAATCAATCAATCAATCAATAAACTTCTGTGGCGCCATTATCATAATGCCCAGGGCATCAGCCGATGGCGCACCAAATCCAAATAGAATTAGAGCCAGGTCAATCCGGAAGATCAGTCATAACAGCGGGGGAGCAATCTAAGGGGGATAAGCCAAGCAAACAGGTAAGTTTTAAGACCAGATCTAAAAGTTGATAAATTTTTAGTTTTACGAAGTGATATTGGTAATGAATTCCAAAGCTTAGGGCCACACTCTGAGAAACAACTAGTGCCAATGACAGTGCGAGAATAAGGAACAACAAATGAAAGTCCTGCCGAATACCTAGTGGATTGAGTAGTAGGTCGAGGGATTAGTCGCATCTTAAGGTAATAGGGTTCATTATATAATATGGTTTTAAATACCAAAAGACAAATTTTATAATACAATTTTATAATACAATATAATCGTAATTTCTGTACAGTAAGATTTCTCCAGGCTTGAAAACTACTGTCGCTCAAAAATTCATCTTATTCAACTTATGCTTGTCCGCTACATCTGTTATCTTTAATTCCTCCCCCACCACAAAGAAAAAAGACACAATTTGCATATTAAATTTCAGTTCTTCGTAATTTCTGTGCTATAATCACTATATATATAAAAAAATCAAACTAGCATATAAATGCCTTATCTAATACCCATTGTAGGACTACCTAAGTTACTCTTAAAAACATTCGCACTAGTAGCGATACTGTCGTTTTATTCGTTCCATCTGTCCACCACTCTGGCACTAAAGACTAATTAATCGTCTAACTTACCAGTTTTGCTGTTCGAATTCTTTTATGTATTTTAATTATTTACGTATAATCCAACGCTCAAAAAGAGGTGTGCAGTAAGGAATAAGTTCTACGACTGACACGTAGTGCTCGATACTTCAGCGCCTCTAGCGGCAGCCTCTGTAATCACGAACTTATGTGCATCGCTGCTCGGCGCTTTCAAACCGAAACTCCCCTTAAACTACACAACACACAACAACACCCTCCTAGTGCCGCTTTTGCTCGGCACAATAATCGAACTCGTTCCTCCTCACTCGACTCTGACATGCACCAATGAAACGCGAGCCTAGCCTACTAAGAAGACGAGCACACTCGACAAAGTTTTTGCGGAAACAATACGCGAACAATTAAAATTTCCTAAACTGCCTTCGAATGTTCTGGATCTAGTGTTCCTGTGGACGTCGTCGGTTGGCAGCGTCAAATAATTCGCATGTCAAAAAACAAATTTTATTCTCTTCTATGGCTGCATGTACTCGAATCGCGCTGTCCTGTACAGATAAACAGCATGTGGCTGTTAAGTGCAACAAATGGGCGTGCACTTGTGCGCGTAATATCGAACCTGCCAGCCACATATTTCGTGAACCACCTCCTGTCCCTACCCCCTACCCTCCCCCCAAGAGTCGGCTCAAAGAGAGAACAAAACACAACAGGAGTTTCATCCGCCCCATTCCTTCGACCGGTAGATTCTTGCTGGTTCTTTCTGTCCGCATCATCGCATCTGTCTCGGTTTTTTAAACTCCCACGAAACAAAAGCAAACTGGGTGATTGTACTGTATTGTACTTAGGTCGTCGCCCAAACACGAGACTCGAAAATAAGCTGAAGAATCTCAATGTAATCCTATATCCTAAGCCATCCTGCAACAACGAGAATATGGAAATGTTTTGTCTTCTTTTCCACAATATTATCACTCCAGAATGAACAGAGAATACTAGATAGATAGATCATATACTCAACAAGATTTGCTGATTCATTGTTAAATGTGCCTAGATGAAACACTGAAATGATTGGTAAGAGAGCTTTTTCTATTTCTGGGCCAAAAAAAAATCTGGAACTCTCTCTCTCTCTCTCTCTCTCTCTCTCTCTCTCTCTCTCTCTCTCTCTCTCTCTCTCTCTCTCTCTCTCTCTCTCTCTCTCTCTCTCTCTCTCTCTCTCTCTCTCTCTCTCTCTCTCTCTCTCTCTCTCTCTCTCTCTCTCTCTCTCTCTCTCTCTCTCTCTCTCTCTCTCTCTCTCTCTCTCTCAGAAGTGGACGACAGATCTTCCAATAAATTTATTTTGACAGGAAGTGGATGACGGTCAGGAAAAGGTCGTCGCCGACTTTTGAGACAAGTTAAAGCCGATAGATCGACGCCTCTGTCCGTCGTGTCCGGTCTCACAGATACCTTTAATCAGCACACAGGGAAAGACCTGTATCGAGGCGTACAGTTCAGCGTACACTGTTCAAGTCAGGCTTCCACAGATGGATCGTACGCAAAGCCATACGAATTTCCATCCCAAAGAAGAGAAACCGGCAGTGTTTAATCTAGACTCCTGGACTCCGGGGGGAACTGAAAAAGCCGGGGGGAACTGACAAAGCCTGGGAAAAAGTCCATAAAGTCCAAAATTTCCCGAGCACCCGGAAATGGCCTAGATTAAACACTCAAGGCAGCTCAGTGGTAAAGATGTCTGAGCAGGCGGATTTTATTAAAGGCTAGGTAGGATCTCCAACTAATCCCACCAAAACAAAAGTTTTTTCCATCAGCCAGGTCTGTCTAAGAAGAAGTTTGCTGTGGTGCTCAGAGGATACTTTGATTCAAATGTGGTGGGGCATTTTGGAGTGAAATATCGATGCCAAGAAGCAACGACGATATCTTAGAAGCCTGTTTACTTCTCGGCATTTTAATCCTTTATCTTTCAGAATGACAATTTCCAGTTCATCGCGGTGATGGAATCTGGCAGAAAAACTAAGTCAAGATTGTCGACCAAGGGCGCTAAAACACGGGGACGGCGGGGTTGAACCGATAATTGATTAGAGGGGACAGAGTACCGACCCAATGCTCCATTGATCCAACTTTTTGCTCATCAGGTATTTTACCTAAGGATGACGTTTTTTGCTCGTCAAGACTTTTTGGGAGACGAAGAGGGGGTCTGACCTGACTTTATCGACGATTTTACCCCTCTCCCCAATGTTGACGCCAGGTTTACGCCACTGTATGGCCGGCACAGTCCATGTTCTGAATATTATCGATAATGTTTGGCTGAGATTAAAAAGGGAGCTGCTATGCAAAGCGAAAGACATCTCATGTGCTGTTGATTTGAAATAATTATTCATTTGCAATAAGCTTACTGTATATGGATTATGGAAAAACCTGCCCGTGGATTACATAAGGACGCTGTATAATTGAATTCCTCGACGGATTCTAGCAGTACTAAAAAGTAATACGCCTATTACCGAATATTAGCGAATATTACCGAATATTATATATGCTTGATTGCATATAAGGTTCTAATGGATATCCGTTGATTTTGTTGCATCTGCAGCCGTTGAGATTTTCCCGCCCGCCATGTTGTTTCTTAACTTTTGGCACGGCGCTGTGCCTCAAAGGTCACCTTGATGCCAGAAAATGCATCGTCGAATAGCATAGAATAACTGCACCCATCCCAAGCAGTGGCGTAGCCAGGTTTTTTTTAGCGCCAGGGAGTGGCTATCATACTTTTAAAAGGCGCCACCTTTTCTAGCCACAGCCAGCCAGGATTCGGGAATATGCGGCCACGCCGACAATTTTCACCAGACAGGTCAAAACGTTTTGCGCCAATGCAAAAATGGAGATGCTTTTCATTTAAGATTTGATAGCGTCTTTTTCGCTTTAATTTTCGATTGATCAAATTTCAGAAAAACGTGGCACTTTTCTGAAAATTTGCTCAGGGGGCGATCGCTCCCCTGCGCCACCTAGCCACGCCACTGGTCTCAAGTCTCGATGTGAATAGGTGCGTCGCGTTCGATAGCCTTTTATACGGAATGGATGCATTTTTTGGTTACACCCAAACTCGCGTGTTTGTCACTAAGGGACCGTCCATAAATGACGTCACGCACTTAGGGGATGAGGTTCAAACATCTATGACGATATGTGACGACGGAGGAGAGAGGTTTTCAGAAATGTGACGTCACATAGGCCTAATACTAAATATTGTTATTTATACTGGGATGCTATGTTACCGCAAAGTTGAACGTATTTTACTCTTATAATTAATTTTTTTAAAGAATTTGAAAAAGTTTCTGAATTTCGCTTAAACTGTAATAATTATAATGAGTATTTTCAAACGAATTCATTGCAATACCCGCTTCATTCAAGAAATAAGTAAATTGAAACATTAATTTTGACATCAAAAAGTTGGGAGGTCAACGCGTAGTGACGTTATTTTTATGGGGTCTGACTTTTTGTGACGACTTGTGACGAAGGGGAGGGAGTCAAAAAACTGCCAAAATCGCGTGACGTCATTTATGGACGCCCCCTAATCAGATCAGAATCGGTATTTTAGCATCTATGGCTCACCTTGGTGCAGTTATATACTTGTATGTATGTATGTATGTATGTATATATGTATGTATGTACGGTACTATCGTATCATAGACCTATGTATGTATGTATGTATGTATGTATGTATGTATGTATGTATGTATGACATTGCATGTATGTATGTATGTATGTATGTATGTACATGTATATATATATATATATATATATATATATATATATATATATATATATATATAGAGAGAGAGAGAGAGAGAGAGAGAGAGAGAGAGAGAGAGAGACAGAGACAGAGACAGACAGACAGACAGACAGACAGACAGACAGACAGGCAGAGAGACAGACAGACAGAGACAGGCAGAAAGAGAGAGGAGCAACGGACTGTGTGCTTCTCGACGTATGGGGCCTACTGTACAGTACAGTGCAATGGAAGCAAATACCGACGCTTTCAACGGTATACACCTGCGTTCCTCCGTCGGTCTAAGATCTTTGTAGCGCAACATCATCAGCAAGTGCGTGATGATCCTTTGATTTTTTCACTCTCTTTGTGTCTTGAGTGGAATAAAGGACTTGGACGGTTGGAGAAGAAGGGCCGCGCATGCGCATAGAGTCTCTTGTATATATGAAGATCAAAAAGTAGATGTATAGACCCTAGGCCTACATGCTCGGACTGCGGCCGGCGCGGACCTTAGGCAGCACGACACAATCTTGGACTAGGCCTACTGAACAATTTTAAACATTATAACCCCCTTTTGTACAGTTTACCTTTTCACACCATTGACAAATTTCTATAAATTGCTGCTATAAATTGATACCGTGTGTTTAGGCAGGGATATTTCTAGGATTGTGAATTTGGGAGGGGGTGTCGACCTCAAATTGGGGAGGTGTTGGAGGGGGTGTTAAGAGGTGTAAAAGTATCCCTGTGTTTAGGCATGGATGTATGAGTATGTGTGTGTACATGACGGGCCTAACTTCTGCATGTCTTCCTATAGGCCTATTTTATCCGTCTTGATAGCTACTGAGTTAGACCTACTTGCTGGCTTGAATCACTGATATTTTGATTTTCATAATAATATTGTTATTGTTCATAGGGCGTAGAAAAATATATGTTGGACCTCTGCATTTAAGATTCTTAGATCTAAAGATTATATATTATCTATCAAATTTGTTTCTGGTTTTTTGCTATTAAGCTAGAAAAGAACGAGAAATTGGTTGTTTTATTATTGTTTATGTTAGCAGGTCAATTTAAATCCCCTATCTTTTGAGATCATTCCTTTTTTCGCATATAGACCTACTGTTAGGACTACTTAGGCTCACGGACCAGAGTGACTGGAAAAGCCGTAACAGTCAGGCAATTTTATGGTAAAACTCAGTCTAAAATTGGCATGGAGAAAGAAATTACAGTTAAAATTCAGAATCAGTGGCGTTCCTAGGGGTGCAGGGGATGCGGACCGCACCGGGCGACACCCAGTAGAGGGGTGACACCAAACTAAGAATTTTTTGCTTGTCACCTACCAACGTTTTCATCTCCAGAAGGACGCTAAGGATTTTTTTGCTTGTCACCACATTTCCGCACCGGGTGACACCAAGCCTAGGAACGCCACTGATCAGAATGATCGAGATCAAATATTAACACAGAATGTTTAAAATCTTGTTGACAAGCACGGGTATTATCATGACCAAATGATATTGGCAACTGGAAAGATTACAGCCCTTAACATAGGCGCCGATTTCACCGGGGCGACACAGGCGATCGTCCTAATGACATCGGCCAAGCTAGGGGTCCACCCCTTAATTTAGCAGATGTTTTATTTTGATTTCAGTATTACACTCATCGGTCCCATCAACAGCCAATTGTGTTATTAACTAGTAGGCCTACTAGTTGTCTACATGCTAAAATTGTGTAGGTCTATTAGGCCTACGCTCGGAATTTGTCTGAAGTTAGACCTAGTAGGCTAGTTAGCTAGTATGCTAATTATTATCAAATATGGTGAACCGGTCTATAGGCCTACCAGTGGCTGCTACCCACAGTGCCACATGATGCAATCTTTTCAGCCGCATTTCAGGAATTGACCAGAAAGGGTGTGGCTAGTCTGTCGCGGCCCATTCCATCTTCGCCGCCCCCTCCGCCCCCACTTGAGACATAGCCTATGCACATGCGATCAAAGGATATAGGCCTAGGCCTAGTGTGGCAGATGTTGATGTTGTGCAGCTAGAAAATTCAAAGTTGAGCCAAAATCCCGAATTCTACCGAGTCTCTGTACAATATGACGGCGTTTTAGGGTCTTCAATCAATTCCATGGACGACGACAGAATTGCATGTTATTGGGAAAACTCTGGAGAATCGACTGCTGAGTCATTAACAACGACGCTGCCTATCATACAGAATTAATTAATTATAGGCCTACAACAACGTGATTTTTAAGTGATTTAGGAGGTTAGATTAGCCTATGTGATAAACTGATAAACACTGATATACTGATATAATTGTTATTTCAGATTTTGTCCTTCAAATGCTTACTGATGTTCATTCGCCTCGCAATATGAGAATTCATCGATTCTAGCAAGGACTGGAAAGCGTGGTTTCAAGATATCTAATTCATTTTCGACTGATTTTATAGACGACAAAAGCAAGTTTTATAATTAATTCCTATGTGTGAGAAGCCAATGGAATGCCTGTTGAACAGTTGGGGGGGTAAGGATATGTAAATATCTCAGCGATTTGAAGATATTCTCGGAAAAGCACCATATTTTCTTGTGTCCCCCATCTTTGTTGCTTCGAATTATGCAAGAATAATCAACAATAGCATTCTCAATATAGATCTACAGGGTTAAAAATAGAGCACCTCCCAACCATTTCATACTACGCACACACTCGCTGCCCTAAGGATATACATACTCTTGCTTGGCCGACCATTATACCTCGCCTATAGTTATTCCAAGATTGCTTAAGCGCCTAAGAATAGGCAGCCATTAAGGTGCTATTCTAAAAGTGCCACGTAAATTCTCTCGATATACTTACTTACTACATACTTTCTCTGAGCATAGAGATCATGCATGAGAAGAGAGATCATCTATGAGAGCTGCCATGTTGCTTATGATCCGTCGCTGATAGAAACATGGATCTGCAGTGGAAAGAGATCGAGAAAAAACTGTCGGAATTACTGGATCCGCTGGGCTTGGAATGTTATCCGTTTAAGGTATTGATTACTGAGCATTATTTTCCGCCAGAGATGTTAACAGGACTCAACCCTCAAGGCCAGGACAAGGACCAAGGACTCAACCCTCAAGACCAGGACACGGACTAAGGACTTGACTTAAAATTGGATCCACTTTGTTAAGCAACCTGCTAGCCTGGCTAAAAATAACCTAGCCAGTAAACAAGCATGACATGCGCTTTAACCTAGAGTTTATATGACCTTTGATGAATTCTATCGAGTGTGTTTTAAATGGCTGAAATGTACTGCGGTATTTTATGGTCCAAGCCATTAACTGATTTCAAGGATAAGCCAATGACTCAACAATCAAGGCCAGGATAAGGACTTGTTATTTTTCCATAAGGAGTCCTTAAGGCCAGGACCAAGGCTAAGGACTAACATCAATGGTTTCCCCATTGTAAGAAGTGTCTCAGTTGTTCTGGCATAGTCATTCATGCAGAGTTTAAGGACAGACTCCAAAGATTGAATATCATTTATCTCTAAGAGATCTTCATTTTATATAGCACGTTGATATGAATGTACTATGGTCATCAGCATAAAGCACTGCACAGACTATATTAAAGACCATTCTGCACTGGTGGATGAGTGACTGCCCTGGGATTGAACCCTGGTTGACAGCTCATCAAAGGCAGGACTGATGCTCCAGCTGCCCCTGAGTGTCCAATTATAGAAGGGTAGGGGACAAATTTGCAATTAGATCAAAACGGAGCATTATGCATATTCTGTTATCAAAATTTAATTACTTCAAAACCAGTGCATGCACAGGCCACATGCTTTAGTGTACAGCCAGTGGTAAATGCCTATTGCTATATTCCAACACATGGGTTATTTTTATTTGCATTGGACAAAATTAACCAAATTTATTTGTTTAACAGATGGTATAAGCAGTAAATGAAAGGGAAAATGTGGCAATGAGAGTCTAATATTTTTTATAGAATTATTATCGTTAGATATTGTTACTGTTGCTGTTTTTAGATTGGTTGGTATAATGAAAAAGTCCAAACTGCCTTTCGTCTCAATTTGCCTGATGATACGTTGGCTTTTGTTGTCATCAGCACTCCAAAGATGTTTGACAGTGCATTCAAGCCCTACATCTGGCGCGAAAACTGTCTCGGTAACGGAGATCTACTAGACAGATGCATGCGTCATTACTTTGGTGTCATTCGGGAGGTTAGTTTGTGGTAACGTTAGCTATGGTTTGGTTCAAATACAAAGCTGCATTCGGCTGAAATGACACTCGGTTTTAATGTTTTGTGAGGCTAGGTGTTTTGCATTATCATCTCTGTGTGTGGCTATTGGCAGTTTTACAATTATAACATTGACATTTTAAAATTACCCGAACTGCAGTTCATATGGAAAAAATTCCACTGCAGATAATGAGTAAAAGGGACTGTACATGTATACATTTTTAGCAGTTCACTAAAATGACTGCTTTGTAATTTAAGACATTTCTAGTAAATTATTATCATTTCTTTCTTTTATGATGGATTTGATGAAGTCACATAAAAACATTTATCATAATAGGTTTAATACTGTTGACATGTCATCAATTCTATGCTTTTTCTATACAGCTTTCGTGGTCTGTATTTTTTAGCTCTTTGCAAACACTTCAATTGACTGCATTCATGATTACGAATTGAATCATTCACGGCGCCCAAAGATATTAGTGCAGACTGCAGCGCATGTTGCTGGCGCTGCTTATTACTATCAGCAGTCAGATATTGAAAATCCTCTGTGGAAATCTGAACAGGTTATTTAATGCTTTATGCTCTGTTTATGATTAGTCATGGTCAATTGAGATGCTGGTAACTATACCGTAAGTAATCTCTTTATTACCTTGGAGATTTATGAATTGTCAGAACTGTGTTGCTGGGTTAAAGTGATCTATAGCACATGGTGACACCTCTGTAAAAATTATGTAATTTTAAAAAAAGTCATGACTAGTTGTCAGACTGAGTCTTGGAAAATCTCTTCACTCACAAGATGGCGCATTAGTTGACACAGAAAATGTGCATTCACTTTATTAACATCCAAAATATCAAATTTTTATCAGGTCTTAAGGAAAGACAAAACATTAATACAGAGTTCATTTTTAGCATTTTTGTGTATATTAAATAAACATCTATGTTTATGTAACAGAATTGATGTAGTGCAATTTGCAATTTCATTTCAGAAAATGTATGGGGTCTGCATTCATCCGAGGTACGGTGGATGGTTTGCGATTCGCGGTGTCCTCGTTTTCGAAACATCGAAGTACCGGAGTTTGAACAGAGATTACCGCCCGACGTTATTCCAGACAATCAGAAACGAATTGAACTTCTGGAGCAGTTTAACTTCAACTACCAGGACTGGAAGTTTCGAGACGCAGTCTTTCCGGCTGAACGTTATTCCGAACAGCAAAGAGAATACTTCATAACGCCTCCATCCGAGAGAACTAAATTGATTGAGAAGATTATGTCTGAACGGCCATCATCTGTAGATATCTTATGCTGATGAGAATCTAATAGAAAGATTTTTATTCTGACAATAGATCTGTTTTTCCTTTTGATGATCTGTAACTGCTATATGGGGGCACTCAGCTATCACTACAGCTTATTGCAGGGGTCAGCAACCTTTTTTTGGACAGTGAGGACCAAATCGTTATGGTAGTGTCTGTCCAAGGATCATGTAATTAAATAATTTTTTGATGGGCCCCCAAAATTCTAAAGTTTTTTTTAAATTTAAATCTGTGCTGGAAAAAGTTCAGAGTTCTCAAAAAATGTGCATATAAAGTGCAAAAAATTAGCAATGACCATTTTTGCTTGTCAGACTTTAAAAAGGATGATGACTTTTTTCACAAAAAAAACTGGGGGCTGAATTATACTCACTGGCTGGACGAATGTAGCCCACAGGCTGTAGGTTGCCAACCCCTGGTGTACTGGCTAATTACAGCTGAGTAGTGGATATCCTAAGATCATTCTGAGGGGGGAGGGTAAAAAGGTGGTATTGTTGTGATGGACAGCAGAACCTGTGAATAGGTTTCTGGTAATTATATCAATCAGCTGCAATTTCATGTTTTTACTGTTATTTTAGAGAAATCGTGACAATAGATATGGATTGAATTTCTTGCTAGTTTTCTTTGTACGCATTTGGCTTTTCGTGTTTTGTGGTTATGTAAATTGTACGACAGAAAGGTAAAAGTCACTAAATTAAACTATATGAAATTTTATTTATGACAGTTTATTTATTGAAACTGTTGCAGTCTTTGGGTTATTTCAAATGTTAAGTTTTTCCACTAGTTGTATATTTGATATATCATAATTTTGACATTAAATTGCATTTGACTTGAGGCATCTGTGTGTGTGTGTGTGTGTGTGTGTGTCTGTTTCTCTGTTTTCTTATTGATCATCTATGGTCAGTGTAAGATGACCCACTTGCAATCTTAAGCATACTTGGATCTTTTGCAGTTTTGTGGATTATATTATTTTTTGTCTTCATTTTCTTGCAACATTTATCACTGCTTCCTTATGTTTCTGCATATAATCTGTAACATGGCCAGTGTGAAAGATCATGAGTTTTTCATAATGCTCTCTAGAGATTCTTGTTAGTTTGGCTTTTCATAAGCTTCTCTTGTCCTATCCACAGAATTCACGAATCACTTTCACACCTAGCAGCAGGTACAGATACTGAACTATTGGATGCTCTTTAGTCTAGCAATCATTGTCCAATCAATGCGCCATCAGTCTTAAAGAAGTCCTACTTTTAGAACCAGCGTGATCAATGTACATGTCGACAGTGGCATCGCTATGCTTAAACAGGCATAATTTGCCTGCTGAGATTAAACATGCTCTCAGGCACAGCGTAGACTGCGTGTAAACATAGGATAGGCCTACTGCGCTCGCTGATAGTGTTAAATTGATTGATGTCTTACTTAGATGACTGTCATATTCAAATAGTCGGTGATGCTCTAACGTTCCATCTTTTATTGTGGCTGTTGCCATATTGACCCATGTCGCCAAAATGCTTCTCACTAAATAGATAAGTACAGAGTGCGATGTGCATGTTCCAACAGGCGTTCTGTTCGAGTGAAACAATGACATGCTTTCTTCGCAATTCAACGATCGCCTGTTATCTATTTAGGACTGATATTAAACAAGATAAGATCAACTGTAGGCCTAACAAATCTTCATTATATATATATATATATATATATATATATATATATATATATATATATATATATATATATATATATATATGAGAGTTTCAATTTATTAAACGATTTTGATCAGTTTGTTTGCTTTAAAATAGCGCATATATTACAATTAGCGATGCATAACCTTGCACTGACTTATAACGATTAGAAGTTGACTTAAAGTCAGTGGAGGGTCTTGTAAGTGTCTGTTCTAAGTATTTCTCTGCGTGTCTTAAAAAGCACCCTTAGTCCCTGGGCAGGTGACAAGTCAATCTATCAAATGAATGTTTTAAACTGATTGAAATGTAATAGAGGAATAAATGACAAAATAAGTTTCATAGATCTAGACATTTTGTGCCAACCAGTTGCTCGATACCTTCTATAGCGCCATCATATGAATCAGTTTGTAATTTTAGCAATTTCTAGGAGAGAAGGGGGAATCTTCCCCCACTGCCCAACTGCATCCCCTACTACTACATCCCCCCACCTCTACATCCCCCATTGCTACATTTTCCAACAACTACATCCCTTAGCTTGACATATCCCCCCCCACTTCTCCAGGTCACAAATTGCACCCTGGCGATTTCCATCGCGAAGAGCTGCATTTCACGCAACTAATGCGGCATATGATTCGATTAGAGGAACTTTTCCACCCTCAAAATTGAGATCATTTTACATGTTTCAAATGCAATTGATTTACTTAAAGGGTAAATGATCCTAGCCAATGAATGGATTCTGTTACAGGGATTTTTTTACCCCCAGCACCCACCCACCTACCCCCAATTTGAGACCGACACCCCCCAAATTTTCACAAATCCGAGCCTGAGATGTACCTTTAACACCCTACAACACCCTCCCCCACTTGAGACCGACACCCCCAAATTGATAATCCTAGAAATAACCCTGCCCTGTTACCTTGTGATTTGTATTGTTTTACCGTGTTTAATAAACGATTTTGATCGGGGAAAATCGCTTTTCCCCGGAAATTTCAAATTCGATGAAATTTTGGAATACTGCATGGACTAACAGTTGCCTTAAAGTCAGGGTCTTGTGTGTCTTTGTCAGTTCCCCCTCCCCGGCTTTTGAGTTTCCCCCCGGAGTACAGGAGTCTAGATTAAACACTGGTTTTACCGTTGCATTTCTTTAATTTCAGTGTAAGTTACAGCGTGTAGCAACGTTGCTCACCGCTGCTCCTTGGACCATGCCACCCTGGGGCACTGGCCCCACTTGCCTCATGGTCACGATGCCCTAGCTGCGAATATGATCAGTGGTCGAAAAGTCTTAGACAAGCAAAAATGCCTTCGCCTGTATTCTACCTATTCGCCACATTGTTCATAATTAATTATAAACGTTTTTGCTATAGGGCCTATCAGTGGCGGCTCCACCGGGGGCCAGGGGCCCGTGCAGGTCTATTGCATGACTGCCTGGCCCCCGGTGCCCCCAGTTGGGACCCTATACTTAATGCTACATACATTAAACAACAAATGGTTGGCCCCCATGATTAGAATTTTACATCTTTCAACGGCCCCCACTTGCCAAATCCTAGAGCCGCCACTGGGATTTATATAGTTACAGTTTATTTTCTTGAACTTTTTTCATAAACCTAAAGATTGTTTTGGGGGCCTATGACTGCTCTGCCCAGGGGCCCGAATTTTCTGTCGACGGGTATATCGATCCGAAATGACGCAGTCAGTTATAGGCCTGATTGTATAGGGCTATAGGCCTACTGTGAACAACACAGGTCCTACAGTACGTGCGCGATCTTAGTCGACACATTAATATTAGTGACCCACATCATCGACATCGAATAAGCGGTTCTTCAACCTTCGTTTTTTTATCTTCTCATATTGCATTGCGCAGCCTTTGGCCTCTGCAGTCGTTTGTTTAGGAGTCGTCCATAAATTACGTAACGCGGTTATATAGGGGGAGTCCGGCCATTTGTTACGAAGTGTGACGACGGGGGTCCGTAAATGTGACGTAACGCAAAAAATTTAAGCGATGACCTTCGACCTTTTTTGCTTGTCAGGGATTTTGGAGAGGAAAAAATACAAGGATGACCTTTTTTTGCTTGTCAGGGTTTTTCGAGAGGAAACAATACAAGGATGGTCATTTTTTGCTTGTCAAGACTTTTCGGAAGACGAAAAGGGGGGTCGGCCCGTTGTTACGTCATATTTTAGGGGAGTCTGACGTTTTGTTACGTCGCGTTACGTAGGGAGGGGTCAAAAAGTGCCAAAATCGCGTTACGTAATTTATTTACGACCCCTTAGCGAAACTTAGGTTCTATGTCCAGATGACATAGACCCAGGGCTTTTTTGTGACGGTACGCGCCGGTACGGCGTACTGGAACCTTTTTCAAGGTGTGAAAAAAATTTTTCTTGTGACTTTGCAGTTGTGATTTAGCTAAAAACTTTAAATGCTTAATAAATGATATGCATTATTATGCTTCCAAAATCGCTTCTATGTTAAATTCTATAGCCACAGACCACATAATCGTAATGGAAAAGTTAGGCAATCCACCGTGAGTATCGGCACCTATTTTTTTACAAAAAAGCACTGCATAGACCAGTGGTTAAAGTGGGCCGGGGCCCGACTCCGGCACCTCTGTTATGGGTCCCGGCCGGCACCTCATTGATTGCCCCCGACAAATATATCCCGGGCCCAAGGTTTTCACAGCGTAGGGCCCCGGCACCTCCAACAAACCACTAATTTAACCACTGACAGAGACGGATAATATTGTATGAAAACTGAATAGGCCCACACTTCGACCCCCTAGGGCCTATAATTATGTTCTATACTGTAGGCCGATATCGTAACGTTATCGTGTGAATCTTATCTACTTGACTGCAGCCCGATAAGTTTGCTCAAAGCCGATGTCGTCCAAGCGAATCAATTGCTCTCTGATCGACGCATCGTCCAATTAAACTTGGGCTTTAGTTACCGTTCAATATTTTCAACTTTCTCAACTTAGGGGTGTAAGGTCTAGCTTTTAAGACACTAAAACTATTAAACTTTACAGCAATATTTAACAGGAACGGTTAAACTTAACAAGTCTAGAATTATTGTGATAAATGCTTTCTCTGAACGTTTATACTGAAGAGTTGTAGGGGTTGTAAACATTAAACAACTTAAGATCCCCATCCTGTCACCCCAAACAAATGACAAAGTTGGTATCGTCCGCTAGTTGTTTTAAATCTAATGTTGCTAATGGCTGGCCTATCAACAAGAGACGCTTATCGTATTGTCACTGAAGCGTCTCAAAATAACTTAAATAAGCCTACATGCTACAAGTTTTTAACAGTGTGGATGGCGATTCTTAGTGTAGCCTACACGTGTGGTTAGTTGTGTATACAAGACTTTCAATAAGTGATTTGTCTTAAAAATCAAGAGAGCGTCAAATTAGACATACTTTGTATGTAGCTGCTTAATTACTGGATTAGGCCTATATCTATGCTTCGAAGGCGTTTTAATTAGCCCAAGCTATTTAATTAGTTCAAGGTTACCGAGTATTATACTCGTTTTATTATTATTATTATTATTATTATTATTATTATTATTATTATTATTATTATTATTATTATTATTATTATTATTATTATTAGGCCTAAGCACTACACAGAAACGTAAGGAATGAATTACATGGGTAATATGGTCAATGTTTTGCAGTTCTGTGTTCTAGTCAACTATTGTGTGTAATCTGATCTTTTGCATTGTGGTTAATTATTATTTCGCAAATGATGCTAGACCTATATCTACACAGCACTATTATGTTGGAAAGGTTAGCAAGAAAAGGCGGTATTAGGCCTACATAAAATATTACTTTACTATTTTGCAGAAATACGTAGTATAGGCCTATAGGTCTGAAGTGTGCATTACATTTTCTAGACGCAGGCGCTATAACAGACAAATGAACCACGCCGGAGAACTGAACTGTTTCTGTCAATTCGTAAAAGGGTAGGCCTAAGCCTACAGTTGTTGTGTACTCCGTGCATTTGATTTTATCTGTTCTGATAGAATGCTAAATGCTCGATGCAATTATTAAGGAATTCTGTCATGAATATTAGCGATACCCAGTGTTTATTCTAGGCCTTCTCTGGGGGGTAAAATTCCCCCCCCAGTTTTAAAATCCCCCAAATTTTTTATATTTTGGCTGGGAATAGAAATTTTCCCCAAGTATGGAGACTCAGACCTTGTCCCCCAAACATTTCAAAATCCCCCCAATGTCAAGTGGCTGAATAAACACCTGTTCGACAGTGTTTTATCCAGGTCTGTTAGGGGGAGATCCCCCCAAAAGCCTCAACATTCCCCCGTCAAATCTCAGCACTTACACACATTTTGCATTAAACTGTGTCTTTCCCCTCCAACCAAGTCAATCTCCCCAAAGGCCTCAATCCCCCCCCCAAGGCCTGGAGTCTGGATAAAACACTGCCTGTTCGATGCCTTAGACTTTAGAGTCTTGAACTGCAACTGATGTGGACTGAACGCCCCATTCTGTGCCAGCTGGTGGAATAGATCTAGGCATGGCGTTCCAATGCGATAACTGCCAGATCTAACTCTTCCGGCTGTCGCAGTGCGGAACGAACAGCATTCAGAAGAAGAAGAAGAAGCAGGACACGCGGACGGTTTGTTTCCAGGTTGCGGTGTTGTGGCCAGTGGAGCGAGTTCTATCTCATCGTTACCTCGGGGTGAGATTCAACTCCTCTGACTGTTCACGCATCGGCAGGCGACGCCGGACCATTCTACTACAACTAACTCGACAGCGGTTTTCACACGATTTCACACGTTTGCTGAACCACTCGAAATCACGTTTTTTCATCATGAACTCTATCAAGTAGGCCCATATGTTGTGACCAGCGAATCTACCAATAACGATTTGGTGGATCGGTCTCCCACGAATTAATAAAAAACGTGGGTTTTGGTTGTAGAGTGAAGACCTAGTAGAAATTGGTTCTATTAGGCCTACTCAAATGGGAAGATTTCCTCCATAATGACCAAGACTGGATACAAATGCAAACTTGCAATGAAAAAGTGGGGTCCAACCCCTCTACCTTTCCCGTTCCCCAGCCACTCGAACAGTGGGGAAGTCGAGTCTAGTGGCCTAATAGAAGTTCACACCCATGTATCAGGGTGCGTTGGCTGTCTGAAACTCACCTGTTGAGTACATGTACTGTAATTAAAAAGCTTGGATAGGTCAATAGATTTTGAAGCATTAAATAATGTTAAGTTTATGCTGGTAGATGATAGATCTAATATAAAGAGCATTGTACTGCCTTAAAATTGGTCAACAAGAGAGATCTTGTACCCAGCGACAGTTGCAGCAGCAGCAGCAGCAGCCTCTGTGCAAAACAGTTTCCGATCCATCCAACAGCGTGTTGCTGTTTCAAAGGCATCTGTTCAGAAACTGAGCATTAATAGAACCTGATGCCTAGTCATCATTGTAGCATTGATAAGGCCTATTCCAACATTTTCTGTGTAAGCTACAAGACAGACCCTTGTCTAACCAGGTTTAATGAAGGTACACTGTAGTTGGGTAAAAGATATGGTGAAAACAATGTTAAAGTAGTTTTTGGTGGCGGTGGTGATGGGGGGGGGTAACATTTAAATCATTTTAAAACCCTCCCAGTTCTTTTTGTTCTAATTCCCAAGGGTCAGCTCTAACTCACCCAGCCCTGTTCAATATGGTGATTACACCTTGCTACCACACTGGGGAAGACTAACAGCCTGTAGTTTGCAACAAATCAAACAACATTCACAAGATGTTCTGTGCAGAGCTTAATAATAAACTGATCACACGCATACACTGTATTCTACCAGAAAACATCATAACACAAAGGACAAGGTCTACGTCGACCGTTTAGCTACAATTAAACCTCTACGTGCAGTCACTCAGAATGATTTAAACATTTTGACTTCAAATGTCATAATAAATGCTTTGATTCGTTACCACAATTGTGCCAATGTGCTGACACTAATTTGGCAGACGACAGAACTGTCACATAATGACAGAATGCCAATCATTTGTAGAATCCAATCGACACATATAGGCAGGCACATTTACATGTCAAGATGGCAAGAAAGCAGCCGAAGACAAAGGACAAAGACAGATGTATGAAGTTCATTTGGATTGTCTGCCAAACCAGCGTCAGCACAAACACTGAAAACACAAAAGGAACTTGAATACAACAGGTAACAAAACAGTTACCATGGTAACAAATACCGGTACAATCAAACTTACTCTAAACAAAATTATCGAGTATTCTAAAAAGTAAAGCTTTGGCAATTATAAAAAACAGAAAAGTATTCTATTAATAAAATTATACAAACTCAAACTAAACTCAACAGCTACAAATCTCATTTTCATAAAATAATAATTCAATAAATAATAATAGATATTGCACAATGAAACGAAAACTCTTATTAACAGAACATGTTTCTCCAGTAACATAGTAATAAACTGAACTAAGTATGACTGCCTTCAAGCAGCTTACTGCATTGTCATCATCATCATCATCATCATCATCATCATCATCATCATCATCATCATCATCATCATCATCATCATCCAGTGTTTATTCTAGACCTCCTCTATCTCTAGGGGGAATTCCCGCCCCCAGTTTGAAATTCCCCCAAAAATATTTTGGCAAGTAGTATGACCTCCCCAATGTTTGTCTCCCCCCCAAAATGTTAAATTCCCCCAATGTCTAGGTGGCTAGAATAAACACTGATGATGATGATGATGATGATGATGATCATCATCATCATCATCATCATCATCGCAATACCCTTTTTGACAAAACCATTAATGTTCAAAGTTTCTAAATACTTCTCAATTTTGTTATGCAATAACTCTGCACTTAAACTAACATTTCAAAACATATATATTAATTCTATTATAGCAGCTGTATTGCCTAAATGGTCACCTCAAACTGACGACAGCCAAGATCTGTAAACAATGCCTTTAATTATGTTGAGATCACATCAAATTCTTTGCAAACATCAGCCGCTTCATACGAATTGATACATTGAAGGCAAGTCACTTAAAACCACAATACAGTACCCTCAAGTGGTTCAAAGTACTTAGCATTCTGCAGCCAGTGACAAAAAGCAACAAACAATGTTCAGTTAAATTGCACAACGGCATGTATATCACCATAAATAATGATTTATGTTTCAGGATAAAATTCGACACAAGCTTCTTTTTAACCCCTAAACTGCCAGACACTTTGCAACTAATTATATGCAGTGTAACCGAGCATACTTGGTTCTGGCAGTTTAAGGGTTAAGCTGGCCACTCCAAACTGAACGTGATGCTCACGGTTACTCGAAAGCGCTAAAGCATCGCTTAAAACAGACATCTTCTAATTTGAGAAACAGATCATCGGCTGACGTAGAAATTATTTAGAACGTTTGCTTGAATCTTTGTTTCATTGCGGCGGCTCCTTGGATGGCGAAGGTGAAGGCGAGTCTCTCGTCTCTCTAACAACCAGCGGATTGTGGCTTCTATACGTTTTCGCTTCTTCGCACTTGGCCTTGACCTTATCGCGAAACATCTTCAGACAGTTGTAGCAGGAATCGTTTACCTTGCGCGACTTGCATTCGGTGCAGAAGTTGCCGTATCCGGCAGCGAGCTCGTTGATGACGCCGTAGAGGCGGCGTCGCGCTCGCTCGTGAGCCTACGGTTCTGGTCGATGGTCGACTCGAGGTCCAGAACCCGCAGCTGAAGAATGTGTATGAGATTTTCAGGTTCGATCTTCTTGAAGCACGGATCCTTCTGTAATTCTGTGAAACTCTTTGAACGAACAGAATTGATGCATTTCGTCAAAAGATTCTGAAGACCATAGAGCTGTGCCGTGACCAGAAGTTCCATACTGCCGGGTTTTGTCAGCAAGAACTCTTCGCATTTCTTTTTCACTTCAATTATCTGATATTCTTCGGCCAGTGGAAGCAGCTGATAAACATTGGTTTCTGCAAGCAACATTCGGAAAAATCAAAAGAGAATCACATACAGTAGAATTTCGTTATAACGGACTCGGTTATAAGATATACTCAGTTATAAGGTACCGCAATGTACAGTCCCGAGTGAAGAGCTACTATTTTTGATGATGCTGGCAGTGATGTGACAAGAGTGTTGGACTCGGGCACCATCTTGGGGTTAGGTGCTAACGAGCAAAAAAGGTGCCCGAGACCATTTTGATGCCCTTATTTGGTGTGGATGCCAATTAAAGGCATCAAAAATAATTTGTAAGGGTTTTCAAGTAAAAAGTGTTGATCGAGCAAAAAATGTTGCTGAGTCAATTTGGATGCCCTATCTGATGAATGCCCAGGGCCACTGCCACACCGGCTCCCCCTCTGCATGCTACTGGATATTGGATATAACGTACCTCGAATATAACATATTAAATATTACAGACCCACTAAGTATGTTACAATGAAGTTCTACTAGATTAAAAAAACTTGTGTCAACATTTTGCTGTAAACATGGCATTCCATGCCCATTCATTCGACTGAAGTGCATTATGGTAATGCATTAAAGACACTTGAATGATAGCATGCATGAAGCAAAATGCTGAACACAAATACTGCACATGTTTGTGTGCTCAGAGTGTCAGTGCAAACTCAGTGCAATATGAAGTAACAAAACAATTTATACTGCATCTCATCATGCGGCAACTGAGAAATAATGTGAATTATCAGTTATTCTAGCGAAGAAATAGGTCTTTTGTTGCTCTTAACCCTTGAACCACGGAACCGAGTATACTCGGTTACATTGCATATAGTTACAAAGTGTATCTGAAGGTTTAAGGGTTAAGAATGAAAATTAGCAACAGATACACTTATAATGCAAAACAAGAGCAAATTTGTTTCAAACCAATGCACGCACAATTGTCGCATAAGAGCAAAACAAGCAAGCAAATTGAAGATAATCAACTAAAGAGATGACAAAAATTGCAGAAGCAATGGACAAAGAAAAGGCAGAGCCCTGTCTGTCCAACTAGTTTTTCAAGCAATAAATAAGTAAATAATTATTTGGTCTTAAAATGGCAACTGTTAAATACTGACCAGAGATATTTTTACACCCCCTGACACCTCCAAATTTGAGGTCGACACCCCTCAAAATTTCCTAATCTAACAATGGCTACCAATGGTATGTACCATAAATAGCCCCCAAACCCCTCCCCCAATTTTACCGACAACCCCCAAATTCACAATCTTAGAAATAACCCTGGTGCTGACCTGTAATCGATTTAATAGGAGGGTACATGCAGTGCAACAATTCAACAAATTCTTCCACTTTCTTGTCTGGCAATTCGATTTCTCTTTGCTCCTTTTCTTTGAAGTCGCTGGTAAACATCGCCTTGAAGACTGGTGACCATGCAGCCAACACTTCCTTGTGGATGTGAAGACGATGACTTTCCACGATTAATGTCAAGCTCGACAAATCATCCTCCAAAGTAAAGTCCAAATACTCTGGCTCCATGTCGGTCTGCAAAACCAACAGAACTACCACGTTACATCACGGCATTCTGCACTCTTTTCACATTAAGATACAGAAGCGTCAAACAATTTTTCTAGATGAAAAACTTTAAAATGTTGATTCTGAATACCAACAGTGTCATGTATTAACCAATAGTCTGTAGACCATGTGGACCATAGAGATATCAAATACTGAACCAATAAAATTAACTATTTTAGTTAATGACTACCCAGGCAGACAAATAGTACTTAAACTATTGATTTTTCTGTTAAAATTTAATGTTTAGCTACATAATAGATTTTGAATTAACTGTTTTACTGCCAAATAAAGTACATTACAGCAAAGATTACTAAATAATAGAGGTTAAATTAATTATTCATTATATGCCAAAGCAAAGAAACGGCCATAGTTGAATATAAACAGCGGCTAACTACTGGACAAGTGCCAATGCATTATTATAATTATACAAAATAATAATATACCTAGAACATACATAATACAATTGTGAATTAAAGTGGCTTAAGAGGCTAAGTAAGCCTGTATGAAAAACGGCGGTGTCTGTTATGTAGGCTGCCCGCATTCTAACTAAATCGCTGATTGGTCGAATGAATCTAACCCTAAATCTAATCCTAACCACATGATTCATTAGACCAACCAGCGGTTTAGTTAGAATGCGGGCAGCTCGCATAATAGACACTTCCATGGTTCTATATGAAATAAATATATATATATATATATATATATATATATATATATATATATATAATAATGGCTCTAAAGAAGCCTCCTACGATTGATTGAATAAACAGACATTGGCTTCTTCAAAGCAGTCGTAACGAGATTCTCATTTCTTACATAGTCAGTCATTCAAGAGAATTCTTTGAAGTAATTACAGCTAAAAAAATCCAGGAATTTTAGACGTTGACTTTGCTTTCGGTTTTATTTTTTCACAAATTATTATTAAATTCACAGAAAATAAAAGATGATCTCGTTTGATTTTGTCCTCCTCATCATAAGAAGACTGCCGCTGAACAATTTTTAAAAAGAGACACATACTGAAACCCAAATCGTCATCCTTCTATAGCGCCATTTTTATACATAGACGCATCAGCCGTTGGAGCACCGCACCTTAATCGCATAAGATGCCAGTCAAAAAACTAGGAGTAATTATAGTTGCTTTCACTCAGTCCAGCATCTTTTAAACCACTTGAAAATGACGTTGTTATTATTACTACGCGTTATGTGTTACATAAAATTGGCAGAAATTGAAAAATGCAATGAATTTTTTTATTTCGCAGTGACAATTAGATATTCCATTTTTGTAAAATTCAGTAATGGGAACTGATTCTCGAAAGTTATTTGGATAGTAACGCAAAAATAAGCAACAATCATTTTAATTCGGAAGATGGCAGAGTAAGTAAAATCTCGTGGATTTATATAGCACTTTTAAGAGCAGCACAGCAGTAACTGCTTATTTTACAAATAGCTCTGGGACAGGTGAATGATCAGCCAGCCATTGGTCAACATCCTAAGGGCAGTAAGTTGCCTGCTGGAGACTGGAGCAGTAGGCTGACAGAGCACGTTCAAGCCCTGTTAGCACTCCTAATAGCTTTCACACAGCTAAGAAAAGCAAAATTATGGACTTTACTTTATCATCAAACATCAATGACTTAAAAAATCAGAAGCAGCATAGGCCACCGCGTCACTGCTTGCCTAGCAGGCAACATGGACATCAGCGCCAGACACTATACCTGCTAGAGTATGCGACTACATTTACTTTTTTGTTAGTCTTAACAAATCCATGTTCTCTTCATTTTTATTCTAATTTTGCACTGCAATTTGAAAGTCACTAATCCAAACATTTAGGTAAAAACACAGAACGCATCATATGAATACATTTAATACACAAAAGGACAAGGCTGTTTGACCAAAGATGAATATCCGAGTAAAAGAATAATTTGATTTCTGCAACAGACATCCCTGTGAAGTAAGACTGGACAAAAAGGTAGAATATGAACTCATGATGAAATAGTTGCCATATTGTAGCGCACTGATTGTTCAATAAATGCATCAGCTAAGGGTTCCTGAAGGGTTCTCCTGGCTTTGTTGTACAGAGTTCGTACTGCAGCAGGATCTCCAAGGGGATGCTTCGTTTCCAAGTCAAGGTATTTCATCCAAATATCTAAAAATGTTACACAGCAGTAGGCATTAGAACATTATCAGTGCAAGAACAGTTAGGTTTAGATGTGTTCAAAATTCTGCCAAAATGTGAAACAAGGCAAAGAATTTTTAAAGTTTTTTCACATTGGGTCCATTCATATAGTAGGTACACACTGAGGCGGAATTGGTTGAATTTAGGAGATTTTGCATAAGTACGGTGTGCAAACGGTGTTGAAAATATGCCTTTTTGTGTACGTACTATATGGATGAGCCCATTTGAAAATATCATTAAAAAATGTAGAAATATTTACAAACCATATGTCATAAATCTGAAAAAACATTCTATATCATCCAATAAGAAAATACCACCATCGATGGTCGTAACTAATGTGCATGTTGTTAGTTATTCAGTAAATCAATCCACGGTGATGTGTGTCAACAATGCCTACTTAACTACACTCAGTTAAACGGTAACCACCTGTTTAACAGCAAATACCAATGAAGATACAAATAGACAAGTGGTTGACTCAATTAACTTGCTCACAACCAAAGAAAGTGAAAAAAATTAATCAAATGCACACGTTAAGTTTTCCAGCTCTTTGATAATGGTGTACTGGATATTAACATAAAGCGCTACACAGAGACCATGTTAATCTTCATTCTATGCCTATGAACAAATAAATGAATACTGGAAATGCAGAAACTCCAACATCCAGAAGCAAACTAAAGTCAATAGTTTATCCGAGATGCAGCTGATGCTTTTTCCAACTGAGCTATTTAGGTATCCTCTTTAGTATACAACCATCTTTAAATTCACTCCACACGACACACATGAGCAAAATTCAACTAATAATTAAAGTAACCGATGCCAAATTCAACCACAAAAATAAAACAATACAACATAAACAGCATCACCTATGTCTGAAGAACCAAATTCCAAGATGGCTGACTCGTATGCAAAACGAACCTTCTCAATTTTCGGGTGAAACTATTTTTAAAAAAACAGCATTCTAAAACTAAACAAACCAGGAGAAATATATTTCTATCCAAATCAATCATACACACCATCTCTTTTTGTCTGTGTACCATTCGCGTATTTAATTGCAGACAATATGAGCAATATGACTCTACACCACCAGTAAATCGGATAATCAAATAAATAATATCAGCACTGCAATTGCATATTGGTTACTTGGTCTATATTTAATCTTTTACAAAGTTACAGCAAAGTAAGTACTGTTCTAGGTCTACGGGCAATCAGAAGACCACTCCACATAACTTAGTCAATCAATAATCATAATAATAATCACCACTGTTTTTGATAGCATAGAAAGTGACCACTTGTGTTTTCTTACTTGAGACAATTCAAAGTTGATATACTTGTAAAAGAGATTCAACGATACAGGGGCCACGGACAGCCTATTGCACATAAAGCGAAACATTTTTATAGAATATAAAATGCCCGCAATACAAAACAAAAACCAATCTGTATATATTTATTATATAAGATTACATGGGTGCTAATGCACGATGGGTCATTCATAAAGTGAAGAATTTTTAAGTTGCGAGGTAATCAGAAGTGAACAAAACGAAACAGACTGTTAGTGACCTTGAGTGAAGACTCAAGGTCACTAATTGTAATGGCAAATTGTAGGTCACTACTCAGTTGTTAGATTCAGACTCGTACCTGCTATTCTCTGGTTGCGTGGCAAGAATCCCACCTCTACCCCGCCAAACGCCTACATTTGCCATTACAATTACATTCATAGAAATGTGAAGAACTAGTAAGCCAAATGCAAAGGCATAGAAGAAGTGAAATCAGTCACCTTTAAAGAATGACTCACCGCTTGAAAAGTTTCCGCACTGATTTGATGTCAAAATGAAGACACGCCCAGTCTAAGTAGCTCTCCTTTACAAATACACGCGCAGCTCTTTGTCCACAGTTCACACCCTCCTAATAAAAATTCATAAGTTTCTAATATAGTTTTACAACACCATAGTTCACAGACATACCAAAACTTAATTAAATTTCTTCCAAATTTAAGTCTCAACACATTTTATGATTGCAATTATGACTGTATCACAATTTAAATTTGTCTCATCTTTTATAGGAACATTATTTTCAGTTCTTATGACTACAAATAAATTTATGCAGACATGAAACTCTACCTCAAGTAGATCTGCAATCTTATCGGGACATGATACAATACACCAATCAGTCACTATTTTCCAAAGACTAAGATATTCCTTTTTCTACAAAAAAATAAAACAGAAACATATTTGAAGAGGTCTTTGAAATTCTGAAACTACAATGTATCAATCAAAATGAAGATAACAAACACACCATACATATTATAGCTTTTAAAATTATAAGAAAAGAAAATCCGTTAATTTTACAGCAGCCTCAATTGAAGTTAGAAATTTCGGAAGTGAAGATGGAACCACATTTCTAATTCCACATACATCACAGCATATAATCATCATCATCATCATCATCATCATCATCATCATCACCATCATCATCATCATCACAATAAATTTGCATTTTCATAGCAACGGGTCCTACTATTACACTAAGGAAGTAATCGCAGAATTGCATACCCAATCCAGGCCAATGCAAGACACTGATCAGCGAAAACAAGTAAAGCTGACTGAAGGAAATACCGCCATAAGGTGAGGGATTTCAGCCTAGATTAAATGGAGCATGTCCAGTTCTGCTCATTATCTCAAAAAGAATATTGTAGTAACATGACTTTCAACAGAATGAAAACCTGATTAAAGATTAAATCAGAATCAGGTTCAAGCCTAGTGAAACATGGGCGCCCACACATTAGGGCAAGAGGGGGCACTTGCCTCTCGCCTGGAAAATGCAAGTACCAATATTTCACATTGAAATTTGAAAACCTTGCTAAAATATTAACCGTGACCATTGTGTTAAAATGTGTTTTGCCCCCTCTTGGAAAAATTTCTGCGGGCGCTCATGTAGTTAAATGATACGTTTCAAATTGCAAATGATCACCTTATCAAAATTTTTCAGAGCATCTTGGAAAGTGGAAAGAATAACATTGACATCAACATTGCAGAGCATCTGGAGTTTCAACTGCCAAATCCAGACATTCAGAGAACGTCTGAATTTATTAGTCAGTAACGGAATTACGTCTAAACCCAACTGAACTTGACCAGTCTTTGAAAGTACGTCCACCTGGAGAAAGTCACACGTTATACAAATAGTTAATTATTTATGACTATCATACAGTATCGTAAACTAATTTAGTTAGATGAAAATGTAATACGTAACAAAGCAAATCTCATATAGGGAGATAGTACACATGACGGATTCCATTACTACTGCCATTTATAAAGTCACATACTAAGATAGAATACAGAAAAAACATGGCTGCAGTTATTACAGCAAAGCTCTTTTAACCCTTTGGCTGCCCAGTGCGTGCTAACACACATTGTTGGTAACAGCTGTAGGGCAAATCTCACATAGGGAGATAGTACGCACGACTGATTCCATTACTACTGCCATTTATAAAGTCACATACTAAGATAGAATACAGAAAAAAACATGGCTGCAGTTATTACAGCTATTAATAGTTAGTCTCAAACCAGAAGTATATGGGCAGTGCTTACAGTAAATAAATTTGATTACAAAATCAAAACAATTCATGGGATTTTGTTTTGGCTTTCAGCTCCTAATTTAACTAAATTACGTACTAAATAATTTTGTGGACATGAATCCAGACAGCATGACTGATCTTAATACAGACCCAACAAAGCACCATGTTTTCCGTGACCTTGTCATCTTCAACTGCTCTAAGGAAAACCTTCATAAATTGGTCACAAGCCTAACAAAAACACAGAAACAAATGTCACCAACTGCAGAAAAACAATCAATTGAGCAATACTTTTAAACTAAATATGGTGAACAAATATACAGGCATTCAAATTTTAAAATAACAACAAAGCCCAAAATATACCCAACTGATCATATCTTTAACACATATTCTAAATTAAAAACAAATTTCATCATGTAGACACATTAGAGTTAACATTGGTCAACTCAGTAACCAACCCAGTTTCAAGCAGTTGGCAAAATAAGCACCAGCCATGCGCTGTTCGCCTGTCCAATCTGTCATGTTGTAAGCATAGCCAATAAACATGTCTGAACTAGCATCATACACCTATGCATAACATGCATAGTGAACACAGACACATAGGGGACTAGGTTAAGGCAAAGGTTTGCCCATACTTGAGTTCGAGTGTTGGGCCCGACACTTCTCCGGTTTCAGGCAAGCAGCGTAGTTTACCATTGCTTTCTCCAGACTCGAGTTTTACCTTCGCAGCCAAAGCTGCTACTCATTTACCACCTCCTTCTAGTGAGTAAAGGATGAGTCAACCTTAGGGGCTCCTGTGGAAGTCAAACCCGTTCCATCAGCGTGCCGCTCTAGCGTGTTACCAATCTATCATCTTCCTGCCCCACTGAGGGGACTGCCCGTCTAAAATTGCACATCTGGCTCCTGAATTAGTGCTGATCAAAAAGGCTTATTCAGGCCTATGGAAGAATCAAGCAGCTTCCAAATAAATACACAGTAATTCCTACTTACCCAATTTGCTAATTTGGAAGACTTTGCAATTTTTGCCATTTCTATGCAGCTGCTGAGATAAAGCTCCCACATTCGCTCTGGTAACAGAACATTCAAGATAATCAGTCAAGGATACCCCAGTGATAATCTACAGATACTGTCAACTTTCTAAAATTCCTAGGTCAACTTCATTTCTGAAACATTCCCTAACAGGGTCATTGATTCCTGGAATAATTGAAGTGAAAAATTTTTCAAAGCACAAACTATTAGCTCCTTCAGAAAGAAATCAGATAACTGCTCCTTCGCAACACTTGTGACGTTCTAAATTGCTCTTTAGTCACATAGACATAGAGTCTAATTTAGACGCAGATCAGAGTTAACCCTCTGCGTACCTTGGGAACACTCACTTTGTTTTACCTACTTCATTTTATTTACGACACACTACTAACAGCTATTTGTCTGCAATTCATGTTGTGGTCCAATAAAAATTGATCTATCTAACATAAATATCATTTCTACTACTGCAGATAATTAACAAACTAGCAGAGTGCAAACAACCAAAGTAAGTCACAATCAACTGATAATATAATCCGTAACATTTAAACAAATATTAACAGTGAGAAACACAGACCAGTTGCAAGTTTTCTCAAGGCATTTTCAAAATTTTCACATGTCTCCTTCATAGCAGCTGAAAAATTAACAGTATAGCTTAAGAGCTGATGAAACTACAGCTATTCAAATCTCAGTTGGAGATAGATGGGTAAATATCCTTTTGTTCATTAATTAATTAATTAATTAATTATTCATTAAAACAGCTGTCCACCAAAATCAATGATGATGAAAATATCTTTACTTGAGATGTATCCATGGGTGGATTTTAAAGCCTTAGACCAAGAGCTGATAGTCTTCATTCGATTACCTTCAATACTGAATTTAAACTCGGGCACTGGCAGAGAATAAATGGAGCAATGACCATATGTAGTACATCTCAAGGAAGACCTCATTTGCTTGGAAAGATCAAACTGTTAAAATTCTCATGTAAGAAATATTATGGAAAGTACTTTGAAGCAGTAACGAGGCTTCACTGTACTGAATACAGGGCACTCACTGGCCAAAACTTTACTCCCAACATCAGAGGCAGAAGTAGCTGGAAGTGGTCGCTCGGCAACAGCCGCCGTGGCAACTTCATCTCCTTCGAACCTCTCTTCGACACTAAATTCACCAAGAAGACAGAGAAAAAAACAAAAACTTAACATTACACGAGCAATCTCATAACACAACAAGCATTTCGTTTATACAGATTGCTTACAACAAATTAATGAAAGGCACGTTTTACTAGACCTATAAACCAGAAATCAAGCGAATAGGTATTGCAGATGGCGGAGAACAAAGATTGCTGATTAACACAATCAAAAGAAGAAAAGAGGAACTGGATTGGGATATATATATGCCGTATATATATATATATATATATATATATATATATATATATATATATATATATATATATATATCACATATATATATATATATATATATATATATATACATGGTGACCAGTGAGGAAGAAGCCAATGCTACTCTCATTCAGCTGATGCCATGAATTGCTAAACCTTCAGTTCCAGTGATGCTAGGTAAAAGCAGCAACCACTTTAATTTTCAATTTAAAAAATTAACTGAGTCAACTGATTGGAAACATTGTTCTTACTTACTCTTCGTAAATGTAGTCCGCGATCCAAAGAGTGAAATCAAACGGCTGACACAAGTTGACAAAGGACAAACAAAATTCAACGTCATCTACAGAGAAGCAAACACAATTCATCACACCAATCTCTCTCTCTCTCTCTCTCTCTCTCTCTCTCTCTCTCTCTCTCTCTCTCCCATATCTCACCTCTCTCATTCTCCCTGTCCCTCTCTGTCTCTGTATCTGTCTCTCACTCCTGTTTAGCATCAGCTAATCAGCCAAGATAGAAGCCATATTAACATAACAATACCAAACAAGTTATTAGAATGATTAATGTTTCAAAAAATCTTTAGTTGCTTAGATATATTATATTTTCTACAAATACAATTCATACATTTTCTGCATTCCAATAATAAAGCATATCAAAAAAACTATACCAAAAACTTTAAAAAACAATCACGGATGACAGAATCGAATGCTCCTTTCAAATTCTGCTTTAAGATACAATGTGGCAAATAACTGCAACTTTAGCCCATACTACATGATGCATTAGATCAGAGGTTCTCGAACATTTTCATTCACAAAGTCTATCACATTCATGGATCCCTCATAGGGTCTGCAATATTTTGGCGATTATATGCAATTCTGGACCCATTACAAAGACCCCCTACAACAGTTTCATGGACCCCAGTGGTCTGCAGATCACAGTTTGAGAACCTTCATCAAAAATTTGAAGTAATAGAATTATTATTCAAAAAGGTCATGAGCAAAATATTTTATAAGAAAACTTACTTGCAAACTTTTCCACTGCATTTTTGTAAACCACAAGTGACAATTCTCCCTTAAGAATAGTGGATTGTGACTGAAATTTTTTAAAATATAAAAATATTTTAAACATTATAAGAAAGAAACACAGGAGTCCATTGTCATTTAGCTAAAATTTACTCCAACTCAAAAAATACACGTACAAATCAAAATACCATAAAAAGACCACAGACAAAAGCAGCAAAATTCTTTTAGATGCAATTTATAAAAATAATCCAGATAAAAGTAAAACTATTCTCTAAATGAATGTAAATTTTTAAGTGTTGATTTCATGATAAATTATATAAAACAGGCAATATTTGATATTTTCATTAATACAGAACAGCATGAAAACCTCTTTTGAGGCCAGAGCAGTCAATTACCGGTAGAAGATTGATCACAAAGTCTGCAAAAAAATTATTCCAAGTAATCAAAAAAATTTAGTGCAGCATTATTGTTGAATTTATTATTGTCAGTAGCAGTAGTAGTTATCACTAACCTGAAGTTCTGCAACATTAAGAACTTCTTGTCGTTTTCTCAGCTTAAAATTTATATAAAATCATACATCATTAGAATCGTGATTACAGAGCACAGCAAACAGGTACAATTCTCTAAGTCTCTAGGTCGTACTACAATTCCAAGCAGTTCAGATAATGCACGAGGACAATTTATTGTAAAAGTAGTGACATTTGGCATTTCCAAGTTTTAAACAATTGAACAATGAACTGAGACTTATGACTCATTAGGAATTCATTTTGAACGACAGAAAGTGAAATCGAGATTATTACTTTTTTGTTCACAAGCCTTTCTTTACAAAGTTTCATTGCACAATATGTACACAATGCATCTGAATTTTAAATGCCTTCACACACACACACACACACACACACACGCACGCGTGCGCCTGCACACCAACATTATTGTTGATCTTTTAAAATTACTGAGTTGCTTACTTTGTCAGCATACTGAAGTTCCATGCAGAAAAGCTGCAAGTCACAGAATCAAATATTAAAATTCACCCATGGTAAATAAAATTATCAGTTGTTTCTATTTTTTCAACCCTATTCTGAATATAAAAATTCAAATATCAATATAGTCTCAAATACTGCACCTTACACCTTTTATTAAATCTTCAAATAGTTCAAGAGAAATCTGTACAGACAGCATACATATCAAATGCTACAATCAACCAAGTACCGGTACAACTGAAATTATAATACAACAAAAAAACAACTGCACACGAATATACATGAATATACCTCTTTGTATAGTTTCTTGCTTTCGGGGTTATTGCGCAGAGCACGCTGAAGCAGCTGCCGTGCATTTGCTGGAGATAAATTGTCCTGCATTTCATGATTGGCCCAAAGTACCCACAAATCTATCACAAAAGACCAGAATCAGTTGCTGAAAGCAACACAAACACAGAGATGCTACAGTATAATTTTCTGCACTATCAAAATACTGCCGCTAAAGTCATCAAAGTCAAACGAGAATCATTTCTGGAAAATTCATTGGCCTTGCATGACATTTCACCTTACTCATCAAATCCTCCCCATTAACTTCAATGATAACCACTATCATGTAAAGTTTGAAAACGACTCCATTAAAAAGGCGCACGGCAACATTTCCAAAGCAGGCTTCAAGCTAAATAAAGTATAAATTTTGTTACCCTCATTATGCGGGTGCAGTCGCATAAGATGGGAAAATATCTTTTCCACGGCAGCCCGCTCCTTCTGCAAAGTCAACAAACAATCATATTTGAATCAAACTGTAAACAGTAAAAATAAAAATTTATAAATCTCATAAAAATTTACCAAAACTTAAATAATTACCGGGTACAAGAAATGGTGAATCTATCATGAAATAAACAACAGAGGGCACACAGTACGATAGAGGTCACACATGAATTTGTGAAGTACGTAACTATTTCTTACTAGAATAGGGGTCAAAATAACAAAGTGATGACAAAAAGGTTTTGTAACATGATGAGAATGAATGGAAATGGACCATACACAGAATCAATGCTTTGCAATATCGTTGGAAAATAAAAATGGGATGGTAAGGCAAAGAAATGGAATGACAATAAAAAAACATGATATAAACAGGAAGCAATATTTCTTAAGCAAGCCATCTATCTGCAATGAATACAGTATAGTGGAGGTATCTCCATTGAATCTCACTGTCCAACTGTGTTAAAGAAGAATAGAAGCAAGAATATTAAAAATTACATTCACTGGAAAAATTTTATGAGTTGTGTAAATTTCACTGTTCACTACAGAAGCATTGATGGGTTATAGCTAGCTTGTAAGTCAAGATATAAAAACACATTTAAATGAGTTTTACAAACATCAGATCCATAACCCGAGGAAACCCTCTTCTTTGGAATGCACTTCCAGTGACTGTGACATCAATCACATCTGTGGAACCATTCCTGACCGCACTCAAGACACATCTTTTTCGTGTCTCTTACGACTAACTACCGGAAAACCCTAGGTCTATCGTTCTGCATGAACTGATGAACTGCAATGTAAAATGCTCCTGACTTTAGCCTTAGCCATGCTATAGTGTTTCATAAATCATCTATGTAATAATAATAATAATAATAATTAGTAAAAGAAATCGATAAAATTTCAAGATAAACAAACCCTCTTCTGACAAAACTCAATATGCTCTTTCCAGACTTCTAAGCTGCCCTGCAATATATCAATTTCACAGAAATACAATCATCTTCAGATGTGCAGAAAAGCAAAATTTCAACAGTTTCCAAACATATTACTTTGATAAACAAATTCAAAAGCATTAACTTTTAACCAGGTTAAGTTGTAAAAAAAGCTGTCTGACTTGATGAAAATTTTCAAATTTCAAGAAACAAAGACTTAAGAGATGAAAAACTTAATTTACCAACAGAGCAAAGACAAGTGCAAGAAGGACTTGATATCTCTTACTGACAAAGAATAAAAGCATAATTAATCCCATTACCATCCAGTTTTCGGTAAAGTAACGTAGACTGGACTCAATATTACATTACCGGTACATTACTCAATATTATGTTACGGCAAGTAGAGGGGTTAATGTGATACAACTCTGAGGACCAAACTATCTATAAAGACTTTTAGCAAAATAGATCAGTCAGAACTGTAGAAGCAATAAATGTACCAGTAAGAACAAAAATTAGATAAATTCCAAAATGTCTACTTACTGGAAATCTTGAGCATGCCAGCTGTAATTAATATACAACAAAACTTTGTATCACTATAACACACCTTACAAATCAGTATTGTCATGTTTAAGGCACAAGTATTAGAAAATATAATAAATGAGAGAAGTCATGGTTTATTTTTTAAATAATAATTCAATTTACTTGACCTCAAAACACTGTGACTTTACGCATACAAAATCATTTACCTCATACAGTTTATGTATTCGTCTCACTATACAGACATCGATTTCTTTTCTCAATCCAACGCATTTACTCTTCTGCAAAGTTAAGAACAAATATTAACAAGCACATAAACTAATACTATTAACCCCTTAACCGGGCGCGACGGCTCAGAGCCGTCCAGTTTACATTGAGTTACAGATTTATTCCCCAGTTAAGGGGTTAAAGAATAAAATCAATATAAAATTTAATTGAACTCCTTAATGACCAAATATCAAAAAAGCGGTATTTAAATACAGGTTCAGTATCGCTCAATAGAAAATTACAAATGATTTATTATTTCCTAGTCGACTAGACCGAAGAATTAAAATTGACCTAAAAAGACTGAAAGTAACTCACATTTCTACGGTGTTTCACCAGATCCAAAACAGACTTTTCATACTGTAATTGTAAAAGATATTAATTATGACTGCAATTTAAGGAAATTACTGACCAAAAGCAATAAAATTACATTATAACTATAAATAGAATAAAATAATCAGATGATAACGAATAGTCTGCTTGCCTTTTCAAACATGTTATTGACAGCAATATCACCACCACACATCACGATCTAATCATGTCAAAAAGTAATCAATAAACTTCACAATAAAATCAAAACTTAAAACCATCGATGCTTCAATGCACATAAAAAGTACTCACAAACTTTTCAACAGCAGAATTTGGGGCATTTTAGCAGCACAACATCCCAGCCAGAAAAGTAGTCCCTGCCCGAAAAGTAGTCTCCACCCCTTCCCAGCCTCCAGTGGCAGCCCCAGAAAAGTAGTCCCCGCCCAATCCTAAGAAGTTGCTAAAGAGGAAGAAAATAGTTCCCAAATAGATATAAAGTGTCACTAATATCAAAAACTATCATGCAATCACTCAAGTTTAATTATCATTATATTTGGATCTTTGAGCTTTGACTTTCTTTGCCCAACACATATCAAAAGTATAAACTGAGATGCACTGATACATTAAAGCTGGGACATTTGCTGCTGAGCACACTGATGTAAACTCGCATTATCGTGCCAAATTTTGATTTTCATGCTGTGTACGTTAGTCATTCTTCCAAATATGCACTGTTTATTTAATTTCTGCATATGTAGATACTCATTACTTATGTTCATATCATTAGATCATAACTCAGCAACTACTTTTCGGGTGCGCCAATACATGTAAGCCTGTTAAGAGGCTGGGATGCCGGGAACATTGTGCTGCTTAAAAAAACAAAACAAATTTAGCATCTCTGATATCAAATGCATCCACTACCTCTATGTAGAACATAAAATCCTTCTTTTCTTTCGTTTTACGTCGAAGCTTGTACTCAAATTCCCGCCTCTTTTTCATAATTTTTCTAAAACAAGAGCAAATGATAAGAATTGATCACAGTCTGACAAATCAGCTTGATACTTCATATAATTGTAAATTAACTTCTATCCAGCTAGTTCAACACAATGAACATCATCATGCATGGTACTCTCCTGTCATCCATTCTGTTGATGCATCCATACCAGTTGAGTGTTTTCATTCTAATTTTGTCGATAATTCTATCCTTTAGGTTGATACACTGTCTGGTGTCTTCGTTTTTATATTTTAAAGCTGGGTTACTCAAGGATTCTCCATAAGCAGGTCATTTGGCCATTAGCAGCCTATGTTCATCTGTTTCTTTCATGCATCATGTTTCTGCACTGTATATTATCTCTACTATTGGGTTGTACAGTGTGACTTTTGTGTTTATGTTTATGCCCATGCTGCTCCAGATTTCATAATCTCCCCATCATTTGCAGTCCTTTGGCAATATTTTGTTTAATATCCTCTTAATGACTCCCATTACTGACAATTTCTCCTCCAACATAGATGAAACTTTCAACTTCTTAAATTGTTGTATTCTCTAATGCTATTCTAATTTGAACCTTTCCTTTTCTGTTGACTGCCATGGTTTTTGTTTTCTTGGGGTTAATTGCAAGTCCTAATTTTTGCTTGTTAGATTGACTTCATTGGTCAGTGTTTGCAGATCTGATGTGTTGTCTGTGATCAGGCTGACATCATCTGAAACTTTATAGACTGTTTACATTTGAAATTTTCTCCACAGCATCTTATGCCTAGGTCCAGCTCTACAAGTGCTATTTTAAACATTGCATTCAGGATGATAATGAAAAGTGTCAGAGATAGCATGCATCCTTGTCTCAGTCCTACATTTGTCCTAAACCATTCTGACAATTCAGTATCTATCTTCACTGCTCTTTCTGACTTTTCATATATTGCCTGTATTAAACGGATGCGTCTTTCTTCAATGTCAGCACGTCTCAATGCTTGCCATACTGTAACGCTATAGGGTCATTCCACGTCAAATCAACACACTTTTGAAAAAAATCGGACGTCACCGTCTCAGATTTTGATGAAAATTGGCACAACTGTTCATCCCCATGAGTAATGTTGAAAACCATAATATTAGATTTTTGGGTCAACCCACGTCCAAACTATGGGTCATGAAAGTTTGGTCGACCTGCGCCAACTCGCGACAGTAAAACTGTAATATCTCCACTTCTGTGATAGCTAGAGACATGATTTTTGCACCAAACTCTAGCTTTTTGAAAGCTCTATCTGGACCAATCATCAGGTACACCACAAGTTTGAAAACCAAAAGACGAGAAGCAGTCATAGCACACAATTTGACATTTCGACCAAACACGTATTCAACAATTTTTCTGATTTTATTTGTGGATAAGTCATAAGAATTATTGGTGAAAATTTCAGAGTGGGCACTCTTATAGTTTTTTGCAGTGATTAAAAAGAACGGCCTGCTTAAATGCAAATTCGCAATTTTAACATTCCTGTTGGACATTGCATTCACTAAGTGGCTGAGATAATTTAGTATGCCAGTGACATCTGGCACTAAGACAAATCCATGACAGTTTGTCTTACATTTATCAGTATTTTTGTTTTTGTTTTCGATTTAATAAATTGTAATTGATACAGTAGTTTGCAAAATATCACTAATTAATACATAACAAACAGCAGAAGATGGAGCTCAACAGCTTAGCACAGTTAATGAAATCAGGTCAGGTATTTGTTATGAGCTCTGTGTCCAGCTATTGATTTCTCCATGACATCTGTACAAAGTTCTCTGTTCCTTGCTATTTCTTCCACGGTCATTCGGTATCTTCAGTCAGTGTTTCCATTGAAATCCAGTCCTGCCGTGTTCAGATCCTCTTCCAATCCACCCACCCACCCACCCATCATATTTTCGGTCTTCTTTTAGATCTTTCCCTTCTGGTTCATGACATGCTTAATGAATACTTATCTATTCAAGGTACTTACTTATTTACTTGACCGTACACTCTTGTTTTGCTATATATTGTCTGTGTTTTTATCTTTGTTCTTGTGTGAGAAGGCATTTATTTTGCTTGCAAAGGCTTAAATCAATATTAAATTAGGTACCTTAGTTTGATACAGTAACTTTCATGTAGAACGTGTAACTTAAAACATAAGTATTTCATAAGTTTTTACTGTTATAATACATTTAGCTGTCTTGCAGCTATGCAGTTTCATGCTATTAGTAGAATACCAGTTTTATTATTATTATTAACTAGACAATTTATATAGCGCAATAAGCAAGGCAAAAATGGCCAAAGACAAGAGTGCTTTACAATATACTATGTATAACCGATGGTGAATAGGTAAGTCTTAAGATAATTTAGGAAAAATGTAAAAATGTCTTGGCCCGGATGTTCTTCAGTTTAATCCATACTGCATTTATGACCAAGAATACTAGTTACACCAAGTGCTAAAAGAAGAATTAACGTGAAACTGCACAATTTGTGTGCCTATTATGTTTAACACAGGTTGCTATTGATGTCAAGGCATTATTAGTTGGACTGATTAGCTGAGTTTGCTGTCTGAATAAGTTTTTCAAACTGCATTTCAGAGACAATAAGCGCCAGTGTTATCGGTAGACTGTCAGCAATGGCTTCATGTAGTGAAGTGGCTGGGACTTCTAATATTAAAAGTCTATCAAGCATTGCTGTGATCCTTTTAACTGTCACAAACAGAAGAAAACTCAGGGTTTGAGAGAGATCAGTGCAGGTGCAATCACAGCTCATCCATCACTTGGGCTTCAAATTGGTGACAAGGCCTGTACACAGTGTAGAAAGAGGATTTATAGTCTGGAATCTTATGAAATAGACAAAGAACCGCATTCTCAACTAAATACAGACGAATCAACTGGTGCCAGTGGTAATGAATCAGAAGAATTTATTCCTTCAGGTCAGCACCAGTTATTGGTTCTGAATTCGTCACTGAGCGAGTCTCCAGTTGTTAAAAAAAGCTTTCATCAGCAAGTTCGTGGATAAGAAACTTGCTAAAATGCAAGAGACTGTGAAAAAAGACTCAAAATGATAGCTGACAGTAATGAGTTTGAAGAAGAACAAGATGATGAAGAAGAAAACGAAATGGCAGACAAATACACGAGTGAAATAATATCTCAGTTGAAAGAAAAGTTTAAGGAATGCTCCAAAAAAAGTGAAAAGATACAAGTTCTTTCAGTTCTGCCCAAAAGTTGGAGCATCAGAAAAACTGAACAAGAATTTGAAGCCTCAAACTACATGGTAAGGAAGGCAAAGAAGCTGGTAGAAGAATGTGGTGTTCTGTCGACACCAAACCCACGTTCTGGTAAAACTTTGTCCACTGCCACTGTTGACAATGTCAGGCAGTTTTACTGCAGTGATGAAGTGAGTCGAATTATGCCGGGCATTAAAGACTGTGTTTCAATTATCGTTAATGGTCAGCGTCACCATATTCAGAAAAGGCTGGTACTGTGTAATCTAAGAGAAGCTTATAAGCATTTTAAAGACAGCAATCCACGTGAAAAGATAGGGTTTTCAAAATTTGCAGAATTAAGACCTAAACAATGCATCCTAGCAGGGGCAAGTGGAACACATTCTGTCTGTGTTTGCGTGATCCATCAAAACTTGAAATTGATGTTCAGAGCAGCCAAAATGGATAAAGTAAGTCAAGGTTATACTTACCATAGCTGCTTTGCCGATACCCTATGCAATCCACCTTCCATTAAGTGCTGCTTGGGTTAGACTCCAAGATAAGTTAGAAACATACTTTGATGAGCAGATGATTGATAGGATTGAATACAAACAGTGGACTACAACAGATAGGTCGACTCTTGAAACTAAAGTGCATTCTGTAGATGAATTCATTAGGATGTTCTTGGATGATATTCCAAAAGTGCGTCTCCATGATTTCATTGCTAAGCAACAGTTGTCATTTCTTCAGGACCGTAAGCAGAAGCTGATATCCGGTGAATTTATTGTTATTGGGGACTTCTCTGAAAATTACAGCTTTGTTATACAGGATGCAGCACAATCCTTTCACTGGAATAATATGCAGGCAACGATTCACCCATTTGTCTGCTACTATACACACCAGAGTGCTGAAGCAGACAACTCTGAGTCATCTAATAAGCTGAAGCACGTCAGTTTTGTTGTAATTTCTGAATGCAATCAGCATGACACAATTGCAGTTCATCTTTTTCAAAAACTTCTGATTTTATTCCTTACAGAACATGTTAACAGACCATCGAGAATGATCTACTTCTCTGATGGGTGTGCAGCACAATATAAAAATCGCAAAAATATGGCAAATCTGTGTTGCCATGAAACTGATTTTGGCATGCCAGCAGAGTGGCACTTCTTTGCCACTTCCCATGGTAAGGGGCCATGTGACGGAGTCGGTGGCACTATAAAGCGTTTGGCTGCTCGCGCTAGCCTCCAACGACCTTGCCAGGACCAGATTATGACGCCATATCAGCTGTTTCAGTTTGCCAAAGAAAAAATACCATCAGTGAGCTTCTGCTTTACTTCCACAGAGCAGTATGACCAGGAAACAGAGTTGCTGAGGACCAGGTTCGAGTCATCACGGTCTGTCGCTGGAACACACAAGCTACACTGCTGTTGTCCAGTATCAACCACGTCAGTTGCAGTGAAGGACTTTTCATTTTATAAACAATCAAGAGTCGAACAAGTCCTCCAGTTAGCGCCAGAAACAGTTCATGCTATAAGCATATCTGACATCAAAGGTTATGTTGCTGTAAAGTACGATAGCCATTGGTGGCTTGGCTGTGTGTTACAGACCTATCCAGAAGTTCGAAGCTGAAGTGAATTTTCTTCATCCTCATGGACCAGCACGATCATTTAAATATCCACAACATCCAGACATCCTAACAGTTTCATGCAAGGATATACTGACAACAGGACTTCAGCCATTGACAACCACTGGACGCGCATACACTCTGACACACGAAGAAACACGTGAGAGCTACGGAAGCACTTAACATTAAATTGGGATGACATTTCCTACTGTATGTCAAAGCAGTAGCTACATAATGTTTCTGTATCTTTACAATCAATGTTATTACACTTGTAAGAAGAAACAGATTAATTGGTGTAACAAGTGTCTCCATTTACTCAGCATTAGTATCAAGTTGCGAATTTGCATTTAAGCAGGCCGTTCTTTTAATCACTGCAAAAAAACTATAAGAGTGCCCACTCTGAAATTTTCACCAATAATTCTTCACAATGTAAGACTTATTCACAAATAAAATCAGAAAAATCGTTGAATACGTATTGGTCGAAATGTCAAATTGTGTGCTATGACTGCTTCTCGTCTTTTGGTTTTCAAACTTGTGGTGTACCTGATGATTGGTCCAGATAGAGCTTTCAAAAAAGCTAGAGTTTGGTGCAAAAATCATGTCTCTAGCTATCACAGAAGTGGAGATATTACAGTTTTACTGTCGCGAGTTAGGTCGACCAAACTTTCATGACCCATAGTTTGGACGTGGGTTGACCCAAAAATCTAATATTATGGATTTCAACATTACTCATGGGGATGAACAGTTGTGCCAATTTTCATCAAAATCTGAGACGGTGACGTCCGATGACTGTGTTGATTTGACGCGGAATGACCCTATATAAATGATGATGCCATTGCTACAAACAGGTGTTACGCGTGCGATTCCAGTGTGTCATTGAAAAAAATAACCGGCTCCATCGGATCCACCGGCACCTTTGAGTATAAATATAAGAGGCGTTATAAAAATGCTACATTACATTACATTACCGATTATACGGATCAACAACAAATAAAATGCCAGTGACGCCGGCATTACCTGGTCTCCTCTACAGTAAAGAGGCCAATTTTTTCCATTCCTTTCATCTCCGGAATCATGTCCTGGAGCGTTCTTTCAGCATTCTCAGCCATTTTAAAGGCTTACGACACAATAATTATTTCTTTTAAAGTTCTAATTCACACGGCACACGCTGCACAATATTCTTGTTTTGCTCTTCTGCATCAATATTCAATACCATAGATTTATTATTATCAATACTGCCAGTAAAACTGTTACTGTGTACACTGTACAGTGTAATGACCTTTTTCCATGCCGTTTTCCATTGTAATAAGTAGTATTCTATGAAATTTCCTGTTTTTGATTATTTGTAAAAAGTGAAATTGTTGACGTCAACCTCTCTTGACCCCGTCTCCTGTCAACAACTGTCAAACTTTTTCAAACCCCCTCCCCCTAAATTGTTGACGTAATTAATGGACAGCCCCTATTATGAAAATCCGACAAAAAAATATGGCAAAAGCACAGAACAGGACAGATGAGGACTTGCCGGTGACGGATAAGTACTGGTAGAAAGTTTATTTACAAAATTTAGAGGGAGAAAAAAATTGCAGTGAACGCAATGATTCCTATGAGTCTATGACAAACTGGTACAGATAAATTCAGTATCTAACAGTGGTTCTCACACAGGGCAGTCCCTACTGAACCACTTTAAACCTTATTATATTATATTATCTAATTTGATCTGGTACAGACAGCTGAGAGTGCCTGAGACAGATCACCACATGTATTAAAAAACGAAGTGGCAACACTGTTGACCAATCGACCAATCAGTGACTGTTGGAGAGTCTGAGCGGAGTTTAAATTACGTTTGTAATTATTTTAATTGATCAGCAGTTTCTTCATTTTATTTGACAGGAAAATCTGTTATTTTGCATGTTAGAGTGAGTGTTGCCTTCTTCACGCTACAATATAATATTTTGATATAGCTAATTTTGATGAACCATTTGTGCCTTAGTAGTAGTAGTAGTAGTAGTAGTAGTAGTAGTAGTAGTAGTAGTAGTAGTAGTAGTAGTAGTAGTACTGTAGTAGTAGTAGTAGTAGTAGTAGTAGTAGTAGTAGTAGACGACTTCTTTAGCGCCATTGTAGTAGTATATCAGCACCAGTCGATGGTCGCTTCAGTAAATAATCTTAGTGGTGATCTTGTCCGTGGTGAATCGAGGTTGTAATCCAGAAGTCAGTCTGTACTTCCAGATCCCAGGCTAAGGCGGAGAGATAATGCAGACATAGCATCATCATCATCATTATCGTCACAACCACCACCATAATTTAGTGGCTAGACATTTGGTTTTTTGACAGCACGACGTCACCCCGACTTCCCACACCTCTTAACAAGCTTGCGTGTGTCGGCGCGTCTGAAAAGTATAACCAAGTTCTGATAATAATGGTGTTTTGGGGATAGATTTGGAATAAAATCTTTTTTTCTGTGCACTAGAACTGTTGCTATAGGGGTATAGAAGTGTTTTCTTACTTAATAATAACAATAATATTATTATTTAATTTTAGTTGTGATTGATTAGCGATTATGATGAGCGAATTACAAGATGTTGAAGTGCGTAATCAAGACTCAAATAAAGAAAATATTTCTCAAAAATTGGACGAGGTAAGTTTTATATTAGTTGTTAAATATTGCCTATATCAGAGCTGCTTTTAATGAGCTTATATAATCATATTTGGTTTTTTTAAATGAATAAAACAATAATACCTGACTGACCTAACTATTGAATTTCTCCAGCAGCTGTATGTAGCTTGGATCAATTGTAAATTTCAGAAATGTTGACTTTGGAAAAGCAAAATTTGCAGTGTTTGTGGACAGAGTTGGCAATGAGTCACTCAAAATGACTCGTCTCCCACTGAACCCTTGACCCATGAGGCCATAACCCTTGGGTCCTGGAAAATAAAATATCTATTATGATTTTTCAAAGCTATTAAACCATGTCAACAAGTAACGTTGAGTATTGACCGAGCATAAGAGTTATGCTATCCACCGTACAAGAGCGACACCATTGCTGTAGAGTAGATGCAAAAAAAATTGCATTCCAGACATTTATTTGTCAACAATCCATTGTCTTTTTTTGTCTAGGCCATGTCACCCATTAAGTATTGGCGACCCATTGACCCAAGGGCTCATCTACATAGTATGTATGCAAAAAAGGCATATTTTTACCCCATTCCCCATTTGTACAGTGTACATAGGCAAAATCTCCTAAATCCTACCCTCCTTCTCCCTCAATGCGTATGCACTATATGGATGGACCCCAATGCCATCTCTGATGGCTGGCACTGAATTCATTTTCATTTAATAGATTTATTGGTCTGTGGGATTATTCTTATATTGATGCTTATTTATTACAGTTGGATATCTTCTGTATTATCCCGCGTGGAACACTAGTGTGCTGCTGCAGCACAGGTTGAGAAACGCTGAGTTATGCTCTTTCTGCATTTGTCTGCATGCACATAAGCAATATTTTTATGCAGTTCACAATCCATTGCTTTCCAGCATGATATGTTAATAATTTGCCCATGTCTTTGTACCTGCATTAGTTAAAAACACTTCCTTCACTAGGCTTAACTGTGTTGCTCATTTGGATATCATTGTGCAAATCATTGAACTTTGTGCACTTATTTAGTCTGCATAATCATATATTTACGTATGCTTATCACTGATTGTTACTTTTGTGATATTGTCTAATCTTATAATATTGGTGTTCAAGAGTGAATATTATTATTATCTTAAGACCTACAAAGATCTGAATGGCTCTGGGGATGGTAAAAGAGCGCCCTTGCAGCCAGTGAACTATGATGGAGGTGGCATTTGCCACGCCATTTATAGTCCAGTGACCCCAGTTTCTGGGGCACGAAGTAGGACTCCATTTTCAGGGAAGAGGACAAGACCACGACCACCTCTGCATAGCCGAAGAACTCTGTCCGTTTGTGGGAAACATTCTCCACTGAACCTCTTCAACACTCTTGTTTTCAACAAGACAAAGAAAGTGATCGATCAGGCATTACAGGTATTTTGTATTATGCCAGTGTTTTCAAAACTGGGGGTCGCAACCCAAAGATGGGTTGCAGGGCTTTGCTAATGGGGTGCGGGATAGCACAAAATTAGATACAAAGGTGTCGTTTTCTAACCAACACCATAATGTTGTAAGGTTGCAAGCAGGCATAGTTTAAAGAAATTTATATACCTGCAATCCATGCAGGGCTTATATTAAAGTGATCAGTATTTTAACCACTTTTGGTTGACATTAAGTTTGCAAGTTTACAGCACATTACAAAACTGCTGGTCCAGTGCTGGAGTTAGTCACAGTTCCAAAATGTTTGAGAAGCCCTGTATTATACAGCTTCTGTATTTCTAGTCTGTTGAGTCTTTTTTTAGTTTAACCCCTTAACTGGGGATCCCGGATGTATCTGTCCATTTTACATTGAGTTCTTAATATACTTATATATTCTTATCGAATTTAATTACTAATGATCTGTCTTTTGGTGATGTGAAGTTAAGTGTACTCATTTTGAAAAGTTTTTTTTTTGCAGGAAGAAAGACAGAGATTGGAGACAGTGGAAGAATGGCTGAGGCAGAGGGACGAGGAAATAGTCGATTTGAAGGCTGAGATCAGTCGATTGAGTGCGTTGAAAGATGTTGAGGCATGTCACTTGATTGCTAAAGAACCAACAGCTGAAGAAAGGTTGGTTAAGTGTTCTTTCATGTGATTTTACCATTCATGGTAACAGTCATCAGCAGTGGCTAGTATTTGGTATAAGGCATGCAAGAAATATCAGAGAGAGAGAGTGTGCATGCATTGTACATCATTTGGACTTGTAGTTAAAGCAGTGCTTCCCAACCTGTGTGCCATGGCGCACAACTGTGTCTCAGCAGCGGTAGAAGTGTGCCATGGCAAAATGTTGGAAAATATTAAAATAATAATGGTGCTGTATTAATTGTTAATTATAAGTTGAATTATATCTCTTCAATGAAGTTAAGAATGAAATAATGATACAGATTGCAAAGAAAATATGTACTTATGAAGAATGGTAGTCAATATTATACTGAATATTGTAGTATAATATATAGTACTAGTAGGCCTATGCAAATGCATCATATAAAATGAAATGTGTGCATTTCGGCTGCAGTTAGCCGTTGACTATGTTTCTTGGATAGTTTGCTGTGGGTGGAAAAAGTTAAGAATAGGATTAATCTATTTTTGATTGAATTGAAATTTTTCAAACTGCATATGCTATTATTTTAGTAGCATATAGCGGTCTAGAATTTCTGTGTTCCAGTATATGAGTTCATGAAAAAAGACTGTACTGTTAGTGCCCCATAAATGAAGGCTGTACAATGTGAGAATAAGAAGCAAAGCATTCATTATTTGAATATTTTGTTTAATCTTTTGACAACATTTTAAAAATTAAGTGCTTTACATTAGTTTGTCATGTTGGATTATGATGAATCTTATGTCTGGTATTTTGCTTCAGGCTTTCAAGGGTTGACAACTCTGCAGACATACAGGAGTGGATGTCCAGATTAGCGGCCAGGGATGATGAATGCCGTATTTTCTGCACAGAGATCACTTTGTTGAAGCAGCAGCTTGCAGCTTGTGAATCAGAGCTGATGCAACGAACTTCTGTGACTGCAGAGGAAATTGAAAGGAGAATTCAGAATGCAAAAGAAGAGACGATGGTTGGTCAAATATTGCAAATTACATAGTTGTGTCTCGTTCATATTGTCGAGTGTACCGGTAATGCTGTATAAATAATGTAGCAATATTTGAATGGGTGTTTGTGTACGTCCAACTGTATCGAGTCATCTTGTCGATACAAGACTTTTATAGAAGAATGTGACCTGGACGTAGAGTCAGTTTAGAATGATTTTGTGGTTGCATGGCAGTGACCAGGACTTGCACGTGTAACTGGACGTGGCCAGGGCATTGTGTTGCTGAACGGTCCAGTTGAAATGGAACCAAGAATTTGGATCTGGAGAAATTATCGCTCTGAAATTGACAGTGCTTGTTTGGACAACAATATGCCTGGGCATTTGATAGATAGTAGGAATGGACAAGAACTGAGTTTGGGTCCATGGGTCTGGTTGGATCTGAAAATGAATGTCAGATCTACATTTTGCTGCTTTTTGTGCCCATAACCCATGGTTTGGCAGTTTAGGACCTTACAGTATCTGTTGATTGGTGTATTATGGTTTTCTTTCCTCTATATTGTTATTATTTTTGTCACTTTGTTGTACTATACACTTGTATATTCTGCCTTACTGAGGATAATTCATTCACTGCTTCCAGATTTAATGTGAAACATTGTATTCAGGTCTTGATCCAGTTGGATTGTAAGAGGCAGATTTGGTACATTCGCTGTAGTCAGATGTATTTGATTTTGAGAAGATTGAATATCAGTCATATTTTTAGCCTGTGTATTTTAGCATGAAGAGTTTGTTTCTTTGTTGTCTAAAAGAACTGTTTAATTTCAGAAACAGCAGCAGCAAGAGATTGCCGATCTGAACAAGCAGATCATAAAGCTGCATGAAGAATTATCACACATCAACCAATTGAAAAAACAGGAGGTAATTTTTTGCATTGTTTGCTTGGTCAGAGGTATGTGGATTTTAACTCATTTTCAGCATTACATTTTGTTCTTTTGGACTGGTTTATATAAAATTTATTTTTTGGCCATTAAATTAGCAATTACAGTTTCTGACACATGTAGAAATGAAATTTTTTGCTCACTCAATTTTTGTTTTTTGCTTAGGAGACGGTACATGGCTTTTACTTGTTCTTTTGGAGTTTGTAAATGCGGTCGGTTTGTTATATGGATCATAACATTGTTGTATCCCAAGAAGTAGAGTGCCTTAAGACTTTAGATGTGTAAACTTTTACATAAGTGCTCAGTTATTTGATTATTTTCACCTCTGCATCCTTGTCAGGCTGTGAAGCTGCTGTGTCCCAGACTGTCTGTCGTATCTATCTGTGAGTGGCTGCTGTAGGTGAAATATGCAGCAAGCATTTTTTGCAATGTCTGGTAATGCCAGTCGTTTAACCGATTTATTGTAGTCCGATCTATGCAACGAATATCGCATTCAAAATGACACCAACTTTCAGCTGCGTCGTGAACTGGAAGCTCAACTGAGCAAATATTCTAAATCAAAATCAAGTGTGGAGGAGGAGAAAAAACCAGCCCGGGTACATACGGTCCTTTGGTATTTGCATGCTGTTTTTATTGTTGTTTGGTTTTTGGTAATTTTTATTTCAGGCAATGTGAAATAAGAGGTTGCAAATTGAGTTCATGTGATGAAGAACTTATGTGGTTTTATATAAAATTATCAAGACCTATAGATGGTCGTGGACTTAAATGATCTGACATATATAAAAAGAATGTATTAAATCGTGATTTTCCATGAAGAAATGAAGACCAATTCGTCTTCTTTCTTTCCTTCCATTGTTCTCTATTGGGTTGGACGATGGGTCTGAATGAGTTCCTTCTACTTCTGTCTATCTCTTGCTACCTTGGTCATTTTGATGAAGTCGTACCTCAGACCAAGCGAACATGAAGTTGTTTACAGCATTGGTTGTGGCAGTCTAAAATTAGTTCTGTGGTTTCTTAGACCATGAGGTCTGTCTCTTGTGATTCCTTAAAAGCTATTGCTGCTGAATCTTCACTTTGTATATAAGTATATGTCGGCAAATAATAAAGGAATTACCTTATAAGAAGACACAGTAACCAGTAAATGCAAGAAAATTTAGATTTGAGTCTATTTGAGGCATATTGAAGCATATTTTGACATTCTGCTCTTAGATTATTATTATTATTATTATTATTATTATTATTATTATTATTATTAGGTTGTAGGGTTTAACCATTGATCTTTGTTTTACATTTTGATTTTTTTTATTTGCTTTCCCAATGCTTACATTTGTAGATTAAAAAGCAAGGAACGAGTTCTTGCATTCCTGTGCTTTTGCGAAGACCAAATTCACATTTGAATGTCTCAAAGCAACCGTTTAAGTCGACTTCTTGCGGCGATCAGGTACATCTTGGATTTTATTCAGTCATCATTTGATCTATCTTTTAGTTTTAAGCTACAATATTTCATATGCTACTGTGACAGGAGTATTGTGGTATTGCTCTGATGTGGTTCAAGATTACTTAAGTTCAGCAATTTTCTAGATGAGATATGAAAAAAATGGACAGAACATGAAAGCAGCTTCATTTCTTCCTATCTGCAATTGTTTGTGTTGTGTATTATAAAATATGTTTACTTTTCTTCTTCATAGATTCAAGTCATAGGTCTTTTGCTTCTTTATCCTTCTTCATAATTGTACAGTGACATGGTCATTCATCCTCCCTAAAATCCCTTGCAGCCTATAAATTTTGACGTGCAATGTGTTATGATGGGCCATTTTGAATTTTCACGGATGCTAAGCAAGCAAGTTTTGTATACGTTTCATTCATTGTGTAACACCTTATAAGGTTTATTGCTGTGAAATCTGCTAATATGACTCCTGGAATGTGGATGCAATTGATTGCAATGCTTGGCAAGGGATGATGAACCAGAGATCGTGCTGAAGCCAACTATTGATGCTCATTTAATGGGCCTTTGTTTTTGACTGATCTGAATAAAATGGGTTTGTACTTGTGAGAGGCTGAGGACACATTGGACCATTGTTTATACCTGTAGATGCATCCTGCCAATAAAAAGCTGAATGGGAGGAGTAGCTAATGCTAATAGGTTTTTAATCTGATTTTTTTGTCTAATTAGGCTAAAGTGGCTGGAGACATTCGAAACATTCAAAAAACTTTGGCTGAAGACAGGAAAAAATTTGATATTGAAAGGGAGGAATTTATTAAGCAGGTAAAATGTCAAAAATATTCATAGGAGTACTTCTATCAGACGTGTCTTTTTCTGTATTTGAAAATAGTTATGTTTTTGTTTAAAAATATAGCAATGTTTAAATTTTCTGCAGCATTTTTACATTGATGTGGAATGTTGCTTTCAGGACTACATCTTCATGAAGTATGTTGTCTGAGTTAAGAGTGCATAACAGTGTTTGCAGATATATAAAACCCTGTGAAAGCCCTTTACTGCAATCAGATTTTATTTTTTTATAATGTGCTTGCCTTTTAGTGAGGATTGACAAAATCTTAAAAGATTTTAAAATGATGTTTAGCCCCAATGAACTTGGTTTAACTTTGGAGGTGACAAAGATGAAAAAGACGTAAACATGTGCAGCCTTTTATTAGAAATATTTTTGTGATCTTAGTGAGAATTGATACTTGTATGAGTCTGTGAGTGAGTGAGTGAGTGAGTGAGTGAGTGAGTGAGTGAGTGAGTGAGTGAGTGAGTGAGTGAGTGAGTGAGTGAGTGAGTGAGTGAGTGAGTGAGTGAGTGAGTGAGTGAGTGAGTGAGTGAGTGAGTGAGTGAGTTGATAAACTGGTGGGTATATGACAAAGCTCTAGTTTGGTTGTTGGATGCAAGGTTTCTTGAATAAGTGACTAATATCACATTTTGTTCACAAAGTATTTAAGATTTGACTGTTTATTAATTCTTCTTCTGAACAGAAAGTCGATTGGCTTGAGTGGAAAGATGAGAAGGAGGAAAGTATTGCAGCAACCGAAGAGGCCTATGAGCAAGTGCTGAAGGCTAATGCTGAGCGTGAAGCTCAAGAGAAGACACTGAAGGATAGCCTTTCAGCGGCAGAACAAAAGATTATGGATCTTTCTAGCAATGTCAATGCACTTGAGTTGTGTTTGAAAGATGAAAACAATATCAAGAATAATTTGACTGAAAGGTAGTTTGTTAATAATTTTGTTTTCAGGGTTTGGAATTTGGGCTTGATTTAACCTTATTGTGCTGAATTTCATTTGCACCGTGGTTTGAAAAATCAATATCCAAATTTTTATCAGGTCAGGTTTTTGCCCTCCAGCTGTGTCCAGCTATCGACTTCTCCATGACACCTCTCCAAAAGTTTTCTGTTGAAATTCAGTTCTGCCATCCATGTTGAGATCCTCTTCCAATCTCTCCATCTATTGTCTTTCTTTAGATCGTTTCCCCTCTGGTTTGTAGTTTAAAATTCGTTTTGGGTTTCTTATGTGTCTTGTCCAGTTCATTCTTCTCTTTCTGATTACTTTGATGATGCTTGGTTGCAGTGTTCTCTCTCTAACTTCTTCATTTGTTATATGTTCTTTTATCCAATCTTTAGCCTCCTTTTAAAGTCATTTATTTTCTCTTGCCATTATTTTTCTCCAGTTCCTTTTTATGGTCTACGATTCACATCCATATATTAATATTGGTATTACACAAGTGTTGAGAATTCTTCATTTTTGTTTTCATCCCAATGTCATGTCTTTCGAAAATTTTGGTATGTAGCCTGTTGAATGTAGATCCTGCCATTGCTATTCTTCTTTGGTCTCCAAGTCCAAGCCTCTGCTTCTAATTCTCTTCCAAAGTAAATGAAATTCGTCACCGTTTCCATTTCTTTTCATTGTGTGTAACTATTGGCCATTCTCCCACTTTCTTTGTAATTGGCATTTTTGTTTTATTAATGTTTATTTTTATTTCAATTTTTCCCTCTTCATTATTAAGGCCAAATTAAATTTTCATGCTTTCATATATTTCTGAATTACATCAAAAGTCAGATCTTGGTGTTTTGTGATAGATGAATTATAAGACTTGGTTTTGTATTAACTGTTTTTTTCAGCATTAACATTCATGTGCATGCATTCACTTTTATGCATTATTAACCCTATTATTCCGGCATGTGTTGGTTTTTGCTTTTAAAATCTTTAGGTTAAACGCTGCTGAGCAAGTTGGTTGTTGATACAAAGGAGAAATCTGTCGCTGAAATTGAAAGGTACTTTGACAATTATGTTATAAGGTGTTTGTCGATACTGTGCAACATATCGAATATAAAGGATTTATAATAAAGTCATGTCAGATGCTCCTGATTTTGTATAATGGATCTCGTGGTTATGTTAACTCAGTTTCAATGGCTTATCTTGGTTTATGGTTGTTTCTTATACAGATTTTTGGCAAATTTGCATTCTAGTCTTGGTTGCTTGCTGTTGCTCTGCATATTACTCACATTAAGATTTACTATTTAATCCTATTTTCTTTTTCTATCCCTCTGTTTTCTGTGGGCAGTTCGGACAGAGATGTTTGCTGTCTCTTAGATTGCTGATTGTCTTTTTGCAGACGTGAAACAGAAATAGTTAATCTGCAGCGAACAATCGACATGCGAGAACACGACATCGACGAACTCACAAAAGAGCGAAACAACTTTCAGAAACTTGTGACCGGCATGAAAGCGCAGATCACTAAATATCAGTCGATCATCTCAAAGGTTGTTGATTTGGAATTGCAGATTAAGGTTAGTTGCATATACATGGCACTGGAGAATCTTTATGATTAAAATCTTTTGTCGTGATATAGCCTCTGATGAATAGAGTTGATTTGAAATGGGATGAAAATTAGATGACGTGGATGGATCACAGGATTTCATGGATGGGAACGCTGCATTATTAGCCACTTTCCTGATTATCTACACGGTTTCAGCAGTATTTTCTGTAGGGAATTTGAGACTGAAATTTGAAGTTGTGCTATTTATTGTTTGGTGGTTGTTCAGTGACAGGTTTCTCTTGCGACCCGTATATTCTCGTTAATGTAATTGCGATAGTCAACTGCTTAAAATTCTGGTTCACAGTTTTGATGCTGAGTGGATCATTTATGTAATGAGGTGGTCGTGTAGTTGTTAAAAACAATGTAATATATGTTTTAAACTACTGTTTTTTTGAATATGTAATGCTTTATTTGCTAAATTTATCTGTGTCTGATTTCCTATTTGCTGGATTTTAAAATGTGAGCTCAGTAAATTGCTATTCTTAGGGAACATCATAGTTTGATATATTTCATCATCATCATCATCATCATCATCATTGCTTTCTGCCAACCCATTGGTGGCAATAGCTGGGCATAAGACATTTTCAAGAGGCATCGTCACCATCCTGCCCTCTGCCAGCTCTTCAGCGGCAATAGCGAGACACAGAATGTTGATCCGCCTCCTGTTGATATATATATATATATATATATATATATATATAATTATGCTGATTAATTATGTGTTTTAGCTGTTGGAAAATGAGAAGAAGGCTGTTTGTGAAGAGATGTTGGATGTGAAGAGAAAACTTAATGAATCAACGAAGAATCTGCAGCAACTGACCGCCAACTATAAAGCTCTTGAATGTGAACTCACTTCTCAGATGTAAGTGAATGTCTGCCTTTATTGATATTTCATATTTTTTATTGATTTTCACAGCCACTTATGATATTGTTCAGTGAATAAAGCATTTCATGATGAAGTTTAATTTACTCTTTTATTGTGGCCAGATAATTTAATTGGTGTAAATCTTATGTGTTTCAAGGAAATGTTTGTGAAATGTGTTGCTTTTCTTTGCTTTGCCAGTTATGGCAATTATTCTATTTATTAGTGGAGACTAGGCAGGTGATCTAAAAGTGCATTGCACAATGACTTGTGATTTCTTTCAAAAATACATTTTAGCCAGTATTTTTGCTGGTGGTTAAAAATGGAATCTCTATTCTGCTAAATAATCAGTAACCTTGATTTCTTGCCATGGTGCCATCTCACTTTGCTAATCAAATCAAGAAGCATTGGATAGAGATTTAATCAGAATATCATGAATTGTTGCTTTATGGGATGCTGAAGTGCAGATGCATTCATTGAATTCATTGCCCATTTTTCCAGGTGTGTGATTTGAATGGTTTAATTCAAACATTTCATGCAATAATATACCTAGAATAAGGGTATGAGCAGAATTTGCTTTGTCTTCTGCTTAGATATAATTCAGAATTGTTTCAAATGGAACCTTCTGATCAATTAAAAATAGTCATCCGATGACTGATTAATTGCTTTTGATGATATTGATGAATTCAATTATTCAATCACGGTAATTTAGTTAAATCTTATTTACTACCGTATATACTTGTGGATAAGTCAACTGCGTTTTAAGCAAATTTTAGAGCATAAATTTGATGACTTATACACGAGTATATACGGTAGTTTTCAAAATGTTATGGTCACTCATCTGGTGTTGGTGTTTTCAGAAATAAAGTAGAAACACTTCAGTCATCTTTGAAAGAAACTAACGATGCACTTCTGTTGAAAAATTCTGAATTAGCCAAGACAATGGAATGTACTGATTTGCTGTACAGAAAAGCAACTTTGTTCTTTGAGAAACTGGTTTCACAATGGGATTCTTGGAACAGGGTTAGTGTTTGTGGTTTGTTGCTGTTGATGGTTGAGAGATGTCAAATTACTCAAGAAGAAATGAAATTGTTTGACATCTCAATTTTCATCTCTCGAATTTGAAGCTAGATTTTAACTGTTGCCATTTACTAGAACATGTGATTAATATTTTGCTTTCTTTCTTTGTTTTAACTGTGGTTAGAGATTTCATCTTTGTACAGAACTGGGCAATTTTAATTGAACTGGACTTTGACCCAGCTTAGAATTTCTTTAACAGTTTAACCCTTTCATCCCATATGACCGCTATTTCAGCTTCATGTTTTGTTTTTACGCTTTGTTTGGTTAAACAGATTGCCTTAGTCAAATGGTTCAGAAAAAGTTCCCTTCATTATTTTAACAAACGTGTTTTAATTCTTTATGGTTTGTTTTCTCTGTGATGCAGACATCTTAATGTCTAGTGATGCTTATTAGTCTGTGTGTTTTATTCAAGTGTTAAAGGATATGTTTGAGTACTTTCAATGTATGCAGGCAAAGACATAGTGCTTATATTTCATTTTCATTGGCACAACTTTTACAAATAATTAACATTTGTCAAGTCTTTTTGCTAGGTAGGAGGTCCTTCAGTGTTTTAATGACAGATTCTTGCACCCATTTTATTCAACTTTCTAGTCAATTTCCAGTAGTACTGACCATGTTTAGTCAAGGTTTACGTTGGCATCTTATCAGTTGTTCATAAACTGTATTAGTTGCAAGAGTAAAAATGTTGCACAGGTATCAGAGAATGGAGCACAGATTAAAACTACACCTTGCCAGAGAAAGGGTTCATCTAGAATATCCTCAGCACAGAAGAGAAGGAGAAGCAGTCGTGGTGCATCGTCGTTTGTATACCAGATAATTTCAGCCTCAAAACGATCTACAAGAAGTGTTGCAGGTCCTGGAATGAGTGAAGTCGGTCGAGAAACTACTGCTACGGGTGAGATGCGAACTTGGTGATTTGCATTTATATATCGATTTGGACTTTCTTCTGGGATTTGGAACAAATTCTCACAAAGATTCATTGATTTGCTAACAAGATAATCAAACTTAAACACTCCTGGTAAAAATAAACGCAAAGTAAAATAAAATTCTGTTAGTTATAGTGTCGTAAGACACGTAGGAGTGATGCTTATGTTCAATTATTGCTAGTATTGTAGCAACGGCTTAAATATGTTTGAAGTGCAATCTTTGTGTGTCTTTCCAGAGCCAAGTGGTGGTGATGTTAGTTGTCATTTGGAAGACCGTTGTCATCAATCACTAGATGTTCAAGTGACACCTGAATCAAGACAGGTAAAGCAATCCACTGGTAATTTCGAATAAATGTTGTTAAATGCTTTATATTTGTAGTTTTGGCTTTCAGCAAATCAAAATGTTAATAATAGACAGCTATGTGGCCGGACAAAATGTCCGCGGACAAAATGTCACGGACAAAATGTCATGGTTTAGGGTTAAGGTTAGAGTTAGGGTTACATTTTTTCCGCTGACATTTTGTCCCTGTGACATTTTGTCCGCTGACATTTTGTCCTAGCACTGACAGCTTGATAAGTATGATATTGTTTACAGTTTTTTCATATCAACTATGTAATTTCCTGTTACATTTTATTTAAAAATCTCTTTCTATGGAAAATTTTATCAAATTTCTTTTAGAAAAATCCGGAAAATCCTAGTTGCTCAGTTGACCCGAATTTGCACTCGTCTTCTGTTGATGCTCATTTTCCTGCGGCTGTGAGTGGCGTGAATGAGCTCTTTTCAAAGATGGAACAGATTCTGAAGGAAGAAGTTGCAGTCAAATTTGCTCAGATGCATTGTCAGATGTAAGTAGAAGTACATCGTTACACCAAACGCCATTGGCTCCCATTGAAAATGCTTACAGTTTATTTCCAGTTGGTGTGCTTTTCTGTTTATCGGTATTTCACCCAATTAACGCGCGCGCGTGTGTGTGTGTGTGTGTGTGTGTGTTTGCTTCAGTTCTCTCACCTTTATAATTTTGTTGGATTTCAGCAAACATTTGGAGCATTGTTTAAGCACGGAAGAGAAGAATCGTTTAAAGCAGCTCATAGAGTCTCAGCACGTTATAGAACGGCTCAGTTCGGATGTCAGGCAAAAGGAACAGAAGGCACGGCGTGCTGCAGAGCGCTCGGCTGAACTTGAAATGGATCTGTCAAGGAATGCTGAACAGTTGCAGGAATTAAAGTCTATGTTCAACAATCAGATGGACTACTTAACAGAGCGCTCACAGCAGAAAATAGAAATACAAGTGAGATACTTCTATAGAATTAGAATATACATCAGTTTATGATTTCATGTACTCTAGAAAAGAAAACTCTTGGAGAACTCTAAAGCCGATAAGTCTTGGAAAACTCTAAACTCTTTTAAAACTCTAAAACCAATAGAAAACTCTTGGCTTCCAGATGCATGACCTATCAGATGTGTGATTATTGTTTAAATTGTGACTGCAATAATATTTTGATTGTTAAATAGGTTATATTTTTTAAAATTTGGCATTAACTTATTTGATTATATAATTGAAGTTTTGTATGCCTTCTGTTAGTCTTCCTCAGTTGTGAAAAAATTTTTAGTGATGGAAATGATAATTGCTGTGATATTTACACTGACAGAAACTGTCACTGGAATTGGAAGTTGTTCTCAACAAATGCAAATTAAAAGATGAGGAGGTTGAATCACTAAAGCAATATTGAACGATCGCCTACTCAATGCTGATTCAGCTTCCAGTGCGAATACGGCCAAAATAATAAAGAACTTAACCAGTGAAATATCACAATTGAAGATCCAGAAACAGAATATAATGTATGAGAAATTTGATGAAAAAAAGGCTTGGGAAATGTCTTCTTACAAATTAAAAGAACAGGTATTTACTAGTTAAATCTTGTCAGAAAAGATTAAGAAAATTCCATTATCATGTCTGAGTACTGACATGACACATTTATGTTCTTTGCTTTCACAAAAGCTGTGTATTAAAAGTCATTTTTAATGACTATAGGATAGGTTATCTTTTTTCTTAGGATATTTTTGGATATTTCTAGCAGTTTGGTTAGAGGCCTACTGAGGCACAATGGTAGTTAAGTCAAAATTAAATTGTGTATCAACAATTATAGTTTGTTTTAACTTCTCATAATATATTAGGTTTTATATTATAATTATTTGTTTATATAGAATATAGGTTAGAAACATTTTTTTATAATTATTTGTTTCATACTTCCAGAACTTAAGGTGATAGGAAATTTTTTGCCAACTGTGACATTTGATCTTTTTGTTGACTCTTGGCAATTTTTTAGTATCTCGTTAAAAATGTGTATTGATTTTTACATTGAAGTTGTAATTGCCTTTGACACATCACGCTTGTGTTTCGCAGAATCGCATTCTAATGCAACAACTTAAAGTGGCTGAAGGCGCTATGGCACAACTAGATGATAAGATTGAAAGAATCCGAAAGGTAAGTGAATTTAACAATTGAACTTGTTTAAAATCTACCAGTAAAACATGATAATGCAAAAATTATTAGTAATTCTTGCGTCAATTGTGTTGACGCCCATTAAACAGTATCTGTATACAGTATACCTCTAACATTTCTTAATGAATGAAAAGACGAACACACCTGAGAAGGCAGAGAGAGACTACAATGTTGCACAGGTATCAACGGTCTTTAGGGCCATCTCAAAACAGCCAACAGAATTTGCATTAATCAGTAATCACATCAATTATACGGTAGTTAAGAATAAAATGTGTGCTTATGAATTAAAAGTTCTGGAAACATATAATAAAGCAATTGCTGGTCGGTGGAAAAAAGATATTTGTCTTCAAATACACCACTTTCCATTTGTTGATTGCCTGATGTTTGCTTTATACAGGCTTTGCTACCACATGTCAGTTTTCTCAGAGGAGATGAAGAATTGAACCAGATTTTAAAAGAAATCAAGGCATTTGACTGAACAGTTGCATTTCTGGTCACTTTTCATCAATACTCTTTATTTGTCAATTAATTCCAGTAAAAAGCATTTGCCAATTCAATGCATGTGTGCTTAAAACAAAGACTGATTTTTCTTTTATCATAAATGGACAATCCTTGAGACATTCTTCATAGCCTAAAATAATTTTATGAAGACTAAGACTTGCAGCTAATGCTTTAGTCATGTGACATCACATTTGGAATTAGTTCACTTGTTGTTTGCTCTCAATTTTAGTTCAATTTCATTAACAATATATACTCCAGTAAAGTTAAGGGCATGTCAGTAAACTACAGTATTGGTTTTGTTCTTATGTACAGTATTGATAAAAATCATATTTAAAGTGTAATTTATACTAAATTGCCATAATGCTTAAGTAAACTTTGTCGTCCAGCTATCGGCTTCTCCTTGACATCTCTAAAATTATCTGTCTTTTGATGTCTTCCATTGAGATTCAATCCTGCCGTGTTCAGATCCTCTTCCAAACCGTCCACCCATCTTTTCAGTCTTCCTTTATATCTTTCCTGTTTCTGGTTTGTAGTTGAAAATGCGTTTTGGGTTTGTTATTTCTTCCATTCTGTTTATTTGTCTAGTCCATTTCATTCTTTCTGATTACATACTTGATGCTTGGTTGCAGTCTTTCTCTAACTTCACTTCTCATATACTGTACTGTATTTTTGTACCTAATCCTTAGTATCCTTCTAAGCCATTTATTTTCTGTTGCTATTTTATATTAGTATTATATAAGTGTCTGCAAATTCTTATTTTTGTTTTCACCCCAAATGTCTTGAACATTTTTGGATTTAGCCTGTTGAATGTACTGTAGATACTGCCAGTGCTATTCTTATTTTGATGTCCAGCCCTCCCTCTGCTTTCCATTGACTGAATAGTGGTGATTTATAAGCAAGATCCTTGTCTAAATTTGGGAGTTTAATCACCCCAGATCTGTGCTTAGCATTGAAAAATCTAGGGAAAATTTGGCATAAGACTTACATGTACCTCAAACCCATTCCATTCTATAACTGTTGCTTGACTGCTATTACCGGGCCATGCATAATTTTAATGTTCTACAGCTGAACTTTTCCCAAAATCCTACTCTTTTAAAATACTGCACTACCATAATCTTATTCTGATTCAGCTTTACTAGTATCCAGTCACTACTTGCTAAGCCATTTGACTTTTTAAAATTAGCAACAACTATACTAACCAACTCTGTGGCCACTAGTCAACGAGCAAAAACTACTATAGAGTTTTGATACATTTTTATAATTCAACAGCAGCAAAAAGCCATACATAATATAAACACTATTGTTCATCTTTCATTAAAATTGTCACTGTTAAATTATGATGCCTGTTGAGCAGCCTTCCATGCTGCCAGGGGTCCATGATCAGGCTTATACTGAACTCCAACTCCATCTGGAGCCAGTCTGCCTTTTTAAAATTAGCAACAACTTTAAACGGTCCCATTTTCTAAATCCCCACTAGTCAACTTACAAAATCTACAAATTAGAGTTTTGACACTTTTTATAATCAACAGATCTGTTGTAACTACTACACAAAGAAATGATATCAGTGTAAATGGACCATTTAATTACTGTATTATGGTTCAATTATTGCTCTAATAATCCAGGGGCAGCCAACTTGCTGCTACAAGTGGACCATTATAATTTTTTTATCAGCATGCAGAGGGCTGCATTTTTGGTGCCTTTTGCACATCATTTTCAACAGTATTACAATCACTGCAGTCAAGTACTGGTAGTACTAGTTACTACTGATACTTGGTACCCATTGCATTTAAACAGCAGTTTAAAGTAAGCTACTATTTTACTAAATTAAGCACAGGAACTAAAAGTCTTACTCATGACTCAATATTATGTACATAAATAGGACCAATACAATTGATTTGGAAAGATGCCCTGAGGGCCACCAATCAGCAGCTGGTGGGCTGCCAGTTGGCAACCTCTGCTCTAATCAGTCATTTCCTGCCCATTATAATTTTTATCAGCATCAAAATTTATGCAATTTTTAAATTTCCTTAGTGCTATATTTTCAAACAGTATTACAATCACTGCAGTAGAGTTCATCTTATAGTACCAGTTGCTACTGAAATTAATTATTCAACATGAACCCTGTGAGAACTGAAAGATATACAGGATAAATCATAGAGATGAATTTTTCAGTTCATTAACAGTATTTTGGATTTAAAAGTCTTACTTATGACTCAATGCATTTGTGCAAAAATATTTCAAGAATTTTATCACCCCATAAGTTTAGACATAAAAAGATTCAACAAGGTTTAAATGTTGAAGCACTTTGTTATAATTATAATCTTCATATGTATATAAGTTGTCCTTTCTCATACTGAAAAATCCACGATTCCATTTGTTAAATACATGTTAATTTAAGCAAACATATGGGATAAAATTAACATGTGTTGATTCTACCTTCTGTCTGCCGGGGTACTTGAACTTTGCACGCCTCAGAGCCTCTATCACTTTCTCCTTGTGACCGTCCTTAGCACGAACAGACATGATCACTTGACCGATGTCAACTCGAGCTACAGTTCCTTGGGGCTTACCAAAGGCTCCTCTCATTCCAGTCTGGAGCCTGAAAGACAAGCACAATTCCTAAACTTACTCCAGTATTACAGAAAATATTTTAAACAGATCACTGCTATATCCTTTCAAAGCAAGAATATCATATGAAATAAAGAAATGGGACTAGAGATCCACAATACCCAATGCGAAAATCTAGCTTAGATCTTTAGCGCAGTCCTATATTATTATTATTATGCAAGACAATTTCTTAAGTGCAGTAAACATGGCAATCGAGGCAAAGTCAATAGCACTTTACAAAAACGAGCTGTTAAACAAGTGCGTCTTCGACTGTTTCTGGAACTGATCAGGGAGTGCCTCAGTTGTCACTGTCTTCGGGAGTAAATTCCATAAAGCAAGGATTCCTGTGCCGGAAGGATCTGTCCCCGAGACCCACCGTCCTGACGGGAGGAGAGACAACCAGTTGATTATTGTGTCTGGATCGAAGTATAGAATGACGTTCGATCGCTGTAGTTCTCACGATCAGCTCGGAGAGGTATGTCGGGCGGTGAGGGTCGTTTAGGGCTATATATATAGTTATACATCTGCTTTCACAATCTATTCTGTAAAATCGGAAGAATGAATTGTAATCAGGTACCAGCTTCAAATCTTTAAGGTCCACTACATTATGTATATCCGTCATACTAAATATTATACTCCAAACGAAAAAAGATTATCCAAATATAACCCTAAAACAGAATATAACCCTCCAGATATGACAGTTCATGAATTCAAAATAGTTACCTTACTTACCTATCAGCCCCAGCACAGGACAACATCTTATTGATGCGAATGATGTGGAATGGATGGAGTCGGACTCGAAGGTGGAAGGCATCCTTTCCACAGTGCTTAACCAAGTATTTGTTGGCACAAATTCTTCCAGCTTCCAGAGCCTCGGATGAAATCTGCTCAAATTCATCGGAAACTAGGTGCACACAAAGTGGAAATTCGTCAACTTTGGCCTTCTTTCTTCCAAGGTCAAAGATACGAATCTTTGGATCTATAGACAAAAAGCAAATATTAATTTTAAAAGATTTGCCCTATATTTAATGTCTATAATGAAAATTTAAAACATTGAATAGGTAAACTGTCTTATTTCAACTATATTAAAACAATTCATAAATTTCATACAATACAGCACTGACAAACTAAGATATAAATGTTCAATTTTTTTAAAACTCCACAAACATCAAAGTGCTTCATAACATCCACTTTTTCAGTTTAAATATGAAATGTGCTGGATATTGGGATCAAACAGGATGAATAAACAATGCTATATTTACCTGGAACACCTCGACAAAATCTAGATTTGGGATACGGCTTGTTCTTGCAATAACGGTAGCTGAAATGCAAGACACCAAAAAAGCTAAAAATAAAATGCAAACATTTTTCTATAGTAGAAGGTGCAAGGGCCAAACCTCTTCAAAGCAAAACACTTCAGGGACTTTATAGTTCTGTCCACAAAACCATGCTAATACAATCAATTAGTCAATAAAACTGCATAAAAAGCTTACAAGAAATGTTAGTTTCAGTTATTACCCTTTGGTAATTTTTTGTGCTAATAAATCCATTTATCATTTGCCCCTAATGCTGATTTCTTATCTTTGACCATTTTCTCAACAAAAACGATTCAATCGCATTAGTTGGTAAATAATTTTAAAATGAAGATATTTTATCCAGTACTGCTATTTGCTAACAAGTAAACCTAAACAATAAAACTTTTCACAATACAAATCAAATCTGTGAGTCAAAATCAAATCTCTGAGTCAAAATCAAAGAGGCGAGTGCCCAGCATGAGACAAAACATTTTAACAAATCCCCTTAGCTGCACAAAAAAATGCCGTCAGTGTAAGCTTCACAAAATTAATTCCTAACACAAAATTCAGTTAAACTAAGCCATTGCGCCAAGGATCGGCGTTCTCTGCATAATCTGTTACTAATTCAGTCGCCTCCTGTCTTTCAATGTGTTTATCCATAATTCCCAATACCATATTATGCGTTTTACCTAAATATAACTTTTGTAAATATAAACGTAATCTCTTTACGGCCTTCATAGCAGCTGCTTTTCTCGGGAGTCACAGCAATTTTCAATGACACTGCAAGTATTTGCGCATGTGCGAGATGGCTATCAGCCAGGGCGCAATTCTCCAAAGCTACCATCTGTAAAGGCATCCTCCCCCAAACATTTTATCTAGCAAAACGTCTTAAAGTACAAATTACCACACCAACTTACCATACAATTAATGATTAATCAGTCTTATTTGGTCTTCGACCCATTGTTATCTGTCCACAGTGGGCCAACAACAATTTTTTACCGGTAAAATTACAAAACTAAATTTAACGCTTGAATATCCGAAAAAAATATAGCAATATACAGTAAATAATAAGCATTATCCCATAACGTTTCAATCTAGTGATTTTAATCATAAAAATATGTTCAAGCGAGTGACATCCTCCCCAAACATTTTAATTGCAAAACGAAATAATACCAGCAACTTACATCTCGCTGGTCGTCAATGCCATCCCATTCAAATAGTTTCTAGTCGGCCTCAAATAAATGTATTCGCACAAAACTGATCAAAATAAAGTCTCTCTAAAAACAGCGACACGCCGTCAATGCCATCCCACACTAGACAAATGTATCGCACAAAACTTCAAAATTTCTAAAAACAGCGATGGTACAACACCGGCAGCATGGCTTCACACATTTCCATTAATATAACTCGTTAAATCACAATTACTCAAAACAAATATAATCATTCACGAATATAGAATTAACTTCACAGAGTAAATCAGAATCAAGATCGTTACTAAAGACAATTAAATCTTTAGGATTACTCGAGGTTTTGATTTAAAATTATCAACAAACCTACGCAGCCAAAATGGCCACCGAAAAAGGAAATAAACAAATGATATTAAATGTTATCATATTCATATTATTTCTGTAGCGTTTAATTTTTTCCTGAACATTATATTATAGGCCTATCCCAAGTTTACATTTTATATCTATACTTGTTGAACGCATTGCGCTTAGTCGAATAAACTTAATCTTTCGTTGCACAATATTGTATTGCCTAAATAATCTGCATATCAAAAATTTCAGTCAACTGAAAATGCTTTCCTGGCTATTCATCATTATATTTTGTCTGCTATAGATAATGACAAGGTAACTCACCGTAACTGCACTTATTTTACTAGACTTGTCTGCGGCTTTTGATACAATAGAACGTGCAATAATAATTATTCTTCTTCTTCATAGACTTGAGCACTGGTAATCGTTTTCCCAGTTAGATGCTGTAAAAATATAGAAATATTCCTTCAAGAATCTCACTACTGTTTAGTCTTGGCCTGACCAGAGGGATAGGCTACCCAACTGCCCCTCTTGCGGCGCTGCTAATGGTAGCTAAGACCAGCGTTGCATACACTCCCCTTGCAGCACCAGAGGAGGGGCTTTGTAAGAAACTGCCTAAGCTCCTAAATTATTTCAATTTTTTGAAAATCCAAGATGAGGGAGAATGTCACCCCTATCCGGACTGCATGCGACACTGCGCTGAGACAGACATGCGAATCCCATTTAGTCCGACTAGCTAGTCTGACTCGGGAGTTTGGGAAAGTGCAGTGGCGTAGCGAGGGCATCCGGCGCCCCGAGGCGAAACCATACTGATGGCGCTCCCTTGAAAAATCAACTTCTCGACTTTAGAAAATTCCTGACAAACAAAAAAGATCGTCATGCCCTTATCGGTGAGAACCAGATATATTTTCACACTCCCTAACACCCCCCACCTCCACCCATTTCAGGCAGACACCCTAACACCCCACCCCCACCCCATTTCAACTATGTCATGAGTCTCATTACCCTTTTTTGCTTGTTGCTTGTCAGACTTTTGGGCAGGGGACCCTCAGAATTTACCGACACCCCCCCCAATTGATAATCTAGAAATAACCCGGGTGAGAACTATCCGCGTAATGCCCTTTGCCATCCTGACCCAAAACCCGATGTTGGCGTCACCCCTTGCGCCACGGGGGCATGGGCCTCTGCTCCTAGCTGCGTCACAGGGAAAGCGTCGTGAGCTCCCCAGCACAGCAGGAACGTGTCGTTTGGGAATATTAGAGATAGATCGTGAGCTCTGATGGACGCCTTGAAAGACTTTTACGATGATTTAGGTCTATTAATGATTGTACAAAATTGTAATGCAATTAAGGGGTTGCTCATTAATTACGTCAAAAATTTTGGCAATTTTTGACCCTCCGTCACCCTTGTCAACAACTGTCAAAATTTCGGTTACCCCCCGCTCCCTAAAATTTTGTATAATCTTTAACCACTACAAAGGGCAGCCCATGAGTTATGTCAAAAACTTTTAGGCAATTTTTAACCCTCCCTTTGTCAGTAACTGTCAAACTTTCAGTGACCCCGTAATGAAATTATGTCAAAAATTTGAACCACTTATCTTACAAGCTAAAAGTATTTCATAAGGCTGGCCTTTATGCTAGAATTATGAAAATTAATTTTTTGATTTATTAAATTTATTGCAAAAAATGAAATTGTTGACGTCAATTTATCTTGACCATTATAACCTGTCAACAAGTGTCAAACTTTTTCAATCTCTCTCATATTTTGTTGACGCAATAATTAATGGACAGCTCCTAAGTAGACCTATATCGATTATGTCTACAATCACCCTACTATAACCCCACCCCCCACCCCACCCCGAAAAATATCACCAGTTTTACACAAATCTTACAGCTGGTCCCCGGCCGAATAGGGATCCGGTACCCTCGTCGCTACGCTAATGATTGAATGATTGGAAAAATCTGAGAAATAATTACGCGGCTAAATCTAGGCACTGGAAAGATAGATCGATGATATGATATAATAGAAGATTTTTCTTTCTTTCTAACACCGTCCAATATGCCAACAACCGACGCGCATTGCATTGACGCACTTCACTCTTCTATTCACCGCGCGACAATAAAAGTGACTCTCGAAAAAATAACAATTATCTCATTATATATTTAGCAGGTTAAATAATTAGGCCGATTCGAGACCTATAGAAACTTTCAATGGCGAGCTTATAGGCCTACGGTTGCAATCGCCGGACATGAATGATCTACTGAAGTTGACAACAATAGGCCTAGCAATCGATGCTTTATTCTGATATTGGGCCTATTTTAAGACTATCAGGTCTATTAAATAAGGAGATTGTTACTTAGGAACGGCCTATTAGTCCGCTAAATGCCAATTTTCATGTCTTTAAGACGTTTCAAACTCGTGTAATAAAAACCCACTGACTCACAGTAGGCCAAAGTATTTAAGGGAATAGGTCTTTATGCCAAAGTATAGCGCACACTTCTACAAGTATAAACTTATAATACAGTGTTTATTCTAGCCATCTTGACATTAGGGATTTTGAAATGTTTGGGGGGACAAGGTCTGTCTCCACACTTTTGGAGGGAAATTCCCATCCCCAGCCAACATATAAAAATTTTGGGGACATTTTAAAACTGGGGGAGGGAATTCCCCCCAGAGAAGGCCTAGAATAAACACTGTTATAATATGAAAAAGTAAGTGAAATCTCGTGCATTTATATAGCGTTTTCGGGGGTAGTACAGTAGTGGCTGCTTATTTTTAGGCGCTTAATCTAAATGTTATATAGCTAATGTCCAAAATGTGTGGTAAGTTCAGTGGCGGCTCTAGGATTTGGCAAGTGGGGACCGTTGGGGTGGCAACTTCTAATCATGGGAGCCAACCATTTGTTGTTTAATGTATGTAGCATTAAGTATAGGGTCCCAACAAGGGGGCCACTGGGGGCCAGGCACTCAATAGGGGGCACGGGCCCCTCTCTGCCCCCCCGGTGGAGCCGCCACTGGGTAAGTTAGGAATGGTCATTCTATCCGAAGGGTCATCATGGTTGGAACGTTGCGGCTATGAAGGAAATGATGTTTTAAAGAAAACTGCTTTACATTTATTATCTGTCAATTAGCTGCTTATTCACAGGCCCATAGGTTAGGTTGATATGTTTGCAATTTTAAAAAAATGATTAGATGTTGTAGGGCCTAATTAATGAGTGCCGAGGATTGCAGGCTTACATCCTGTCAATAATCCTGCTACGTGAGTATCGAAATATGAACCTCATTACAATATCGCTTCAACAAACAGGCCTTTTCAGAAAGACTTTTCAGCCTTTAACAATAACAACCACCTCAAATAGTTCTACTTCTACTCCGTCAAATGTGCGCATTGTTAGCCTAAATATTTTGCGTGACTTAAAACACGCACAGATCATCGATCATCTGGACAAAGGTCGTTACAGTAATCCAGTCGGCTGCTGCTGCTGATGTTGCTGCGTTCTATTGGCGGGAGTTTTGTCTTTTCGTCTCGATCGGAAATTCGAGCTGTGACCACGAGACTCGAAAAACAATGGACGGCATCCTTGACAACGGCGTTGATAACGCTAATGGATCGCTCGTGTGTGTTGCCGCAACAGATATTCTGAAAACAGCACAAAAATTCCGATGCGGAATCGTTCAAAGGTGATGGAAATGTCCCTTCTATCGACCGTAGGCCGAGCGAGATTCGTCGTGACTCTCGATCGTTACCGTAGCAAGGGCAGGGAGGGGCGTTGTCATGCGCGAACCACAACTACAAAATCTCTATTGATCAAAAATAAGCTCTCAGAGGAGAACCCGTGGGCAAATGCATCTAGTCTTCGTCGACAAGCATCGAGAACAAGCATTGTTTTCCGACCACACCATTCTGTAAGTGAAGTAGAAGGAAATTATTGCATGATACGAATGTTGAAGCAACTTTGTCAGTTTTTTAAAAAATATATGATTATCGTTACATAGTGATTTTCACACGGGTTAACTTAGCCTCCTAAACCACTTTATATCACATTATTATAGTTATTTTATTATATTTATTTCAATATATGGTATAATTTTCGTCTGAATAATCTAACTGAAACTCAAAACAGGTGCGGGATGATATCTTACGTTGACTATCACTGCTATCTATGTACCTTCTACGCAGTCTTTGATCTCGCTGTTCGAAAGATGTAGACATATTGTGAATTCAAATAGGCCTGATCAACAAAATCGAATTTCTGTAGACATATGCCGTTTGGTTTTTTAGGTAGTGCTATAACTCAAACATTAAAATGCCTCGCAGTAAAAACTCTGTTGTAGGGAGAATGAATTTTTGAGTGGATATGTAGACTCCTCGAATGGATTTATCAGTGGAAACTTCGCATGCATCAATTATTTTTAAACTCTCGAGTAATTTGCTGCAGTGGGCTTTTCTAATGATTATGCTACGAATGAAGGAACTGGATTCTCAGAGACCAAACTCCAAAGAACAACAGTAGAATATTTCATTGGCATTAAGTAATGATCTGAGACGCTCGAGTAACGTTGGTCGTTTGATATTTCAGCGCAGAAACAGTCAAACAGAAGTTGAAAGACGCTCGAAATGGACAGCGTGGAGAAGCGAGTGATTCGATGGAAGAGACATTTAATCGCGAGCAGCATAATACTCACCGACGATGCCATTGAGAAGCTTGTGGCACGTGACCTCATGTGGTCGGATACCTTGGATCAGATAAAGGTAACTTAATAGCCTACCGTTATACAAGGAAGGCGGCGTTGGCTACCTCTGCTTCAAATGACAATTTATGCACGCTGCAGAAAACTGCGCACAGTGCACAGTTCATATTACACTCTCCATCTCCTTTTCTTGGTGTTTTTCTTCTTTGTCTCTGTCTGTTAGTCTGCCTGTCTGCCTTCATGTTTCTGCCTCTGCATCTGTCTGTCACTGTCTGTCTGTGTGTCTCTCTGTCTGTCTGTCTGTCTGTCTGTCTGTCTGTCTGTCTCTCTCTCTCTCTCTATCTGTATCATTTTTCTGTTTCAGTCTGCCTGTCTGTCTGTCTGTCTCTTTCTCTATCTCGTCCGGCATTTTATTTGACTTGTCACGTGAGTTATACTTGTTTTGGACCGTTTTGTCGAGGTCTTGTAAGAGCAAAGTCGTCGCTTTCTATGCGATTTCCAGGGAGATTTTTCCAACTTCGGGCGAATGTGGAAGTACCTGGAGCTGCTGATGAACGCGTCGATCGACCACTCCGCGTTCGAGTCGTTCTGCGACTTCCTCGAAGACCAGCATCCGTGGCTCGGCGAAGAGCTCCGGGTGGAGCTGATGGTCGAGAAGCACCAGCTGCAAGTGGACGAATACATGCGCAAGGAGGCGTCCCAGCTGGTCCACCGTTTCTTCGGCACGAACAAGAAGATCTCCGAACGCGACAAGAAGCGCCTCGAGGACCTGGTGGCCGTTCGCGCCCAGGTGGCCAAGGAGGTCTGGAGGCGGACGATGGACGGAACCCGGCGATCGCTGGAACTGCAGACGACGTCGAAGCAGGAGAGAGAGGAGAAACTGGACGCGTTGATCCGGAACGTGGAGGATTTCGTCGACGCGCAGAAGAAGAAGATCTCCAGGTATTCGCTGGACGCGCTTCGCTCCGACAAGATTCCAGCGGTGCTCCTGAAACGAGATTCGGAGACCATGAAGCGCCACAGCGGCGTGTCGAGTCACCAGGTCTACCAGCTGGAGGCTGCGATCGAGAAGCTGCAGCTGGTGACGACCATGTGCGTTCTGAATTTTGAGGGTTTAAGCGAGGAGAAGGCCAGGGCGCTCGAGGCGCTTGGCGTGACCGACGACGACGACGCCCCGCTCGATAAGGAGCTGAAGACGGCGCTGGCCAGGTTGACCGCGCAGGCGAACAAGGCAGAGACCCGCGCCGACGTCGAAGAACAGAAGCTGCGGCAGGCGGAGCAGCAGCTGGAGGAGGCGAAGAAACGCTACGAGGAACACCTCAAGGATCGCGACCACAACATCCGCTTCCTGGCGTCGAGCCTGGAAAAGGCGCAGGAGAAGTTCTCCATCTCGGAAACGGAGCTGCGCGAAGCCAACGACCGGCTGGAAATGGCGAACGCCGACCTCGCCAAGTTCAAGGTCAAGTCGCGGTACCTGGAAAAGACGCGACACTACGGGTACGGGTACTTCTCCGACGGGTACCCGACCGACCAGAAGGTGACGACGACGACGACGACGACGGCGAAGGGAGAGTTTCCGAGGATCGGCGGGTCTCCCCGTCGCCAGGTCGGGCATCAGTCCCCCAACGCCAACAGGAAGATCGTCACCCGACGCCCGGCCAACAGATCCGGTCAAAGCGTCTGACTTCGCTCTGCCCGTTTCCACGTCGTCCATCCGACGGCTAGGCCTACATAAAGTCATACCCAAACGTTCGCTCCTATATACAGTAAAACGCTAGTAAATTACACTCGGTGTCTGTTTTGAGTCCTCTGCTTTCTCTTTTCTTTGGCTATACTTTATCTAATAATTTCTAAAAATTCATTCTGTTGTGAATATCAGTGGCGACTCCAGGATTTCGCAAATGGGGGTGGGGGCGGTGGGGATGGAAACTGCTAAGCATAGGGGCTAGCTATTTTTCGTAAACGCTGGACTAGTATAACTTACAGTATATGTCCCAATTGGGGGGAGGCAGGCCCCCCGCGGAGCCTCCAATGGTGAACATGCCATTATTACCGCATCATCCGCGAATCTCAGATTGCCTACATGTTGTCCTTCTATTGTGATTCCCTCTAGATGTCTATTCGATTGTGGCTGCTTTATACTGCACTCTTGTAGTCGAGATTCGGGTTATCTTTGATCCAGAGATGTCCATGGGTCCATTTTTTTATAACCCAATCCAAACTCAACCCATCAAATCTCAAACCCAGCCAACACATGCCGGTAATAGGGTTACTTGACCCAACCCATCCCACCGTAATACATTACAATTTCTTAAACCATGACTTAGGCGGTCTTACTCTTTCCTGACTGATCCCTGGAATGGCCTTGTCTTTTGCGGGATGGATTTGAAGTACCATCGATTGATACCCCTGGGTATTAGAACTGGTGCTTTAGAAGTGCATAATTATTATTATTACTTTCTGACCCAACCACCATTAATCTGGAAAAGTCTGACCCAACCCAATCCATCCCATTGGCTAACCAAACCCATGGACATCTCTGCTTTAATCTAACGATATAAACGATATCTTAACCCCTTAACTTGGTGCCCCGAGTAACGCTCGTCCGTTTTACATTGAGTTACAAATAGTTGCCCAGTTAAGGGGTTAATATCAGTCCAATAGCCTACAATGAAATTGCTTCGACGTTTGCTATGGCGTATCATAGTGTGGAGACTCCGTTTACTTTACTGTGTAAGCTCAATAATTATAGGAAACTCTAGTGCAGATTTCTGCAATTGATGTTCATTGCTGTTATAAATGTTTGACTCACAGTAAAGCTGTTTGCGAGTCATACTTTTACGCAGTGGCGTAGCCAGGATTTTCGGAAGGGGGATTTGGCTTTTGGTTTTGACCGTGATCAGCGTTGGAAAATCCTGACAAGCAAAAAACGTTATCACCTCTACCTTTGCCGTCTATAGCCAAGGGGGGTTGACCCCAAAGACGCGTCAAAAATTGAAAAAATAAAAATGCATGGAAACTCATACAGATATTTTTTCGGCGGCCAAGGGTTTTAACCCCCCTGGCTACGCCACTGCTTTTACGTTTCGCATGTCACGTCATAGATGCATGCAGCAGTGTTCTGAGATGGTGGACAGTTTTCGAGATTTTAAAATTCCTTTTCTGGAAAGGAATATTCTGCATCCACCACAGGACCCTGTTTTGCCAACCCCCACTCTGGAAAACTTTCTGTGGACGCCCACGCCAGAAGAGTTATTTTAGAGCAGACGGAGAACAGCCATGTTGTCATAGTTTCTAAGCTGCGTTTACTTTTAACAATATTTCCATTATATAAACTTACTTACTTACTGACAGGGTTTTCGTTTTCTGAATTTCAAATGGCTTAATATCGTTTTGTGTACGTTACAATCCTTCACTTGTTTTTTTCTGGATTTCTGCACACTATTTCTAGAAGTTATGATATTGAAGAATATTCGTTTTCTTGTCTTAGATTTCTTACAAGTTTGCTGGGATGCAGGCAGACGCGTGTGTACTAATAATATAATATGTAATATAATCAGAGATGTCCATGGGTCAATTGTTTAGAACCCAATCCAACCCATCCCATCAAATCTCCAACCCAATCTAACCCATGCCGATAATAGGTTTACTTGACCCAAACCTAACCCAACGCACTGTAATACATTACAGTTTCTTAAACATTGACTTCTGGCCAAATCCAACCTACCAACAATATGGAAACGTCTGACCCAACCCAACGCAATCCAACCCAACCCATGGGTTAACCCAACCCATGGATTAACCCAACCCATGGACATCTCTGAATATAATCGAATATGGGCAATGGCGTCACTAGGGGAGTGCGGGGGGTACGGATCGCACCGGGTGACACCACCTATAGAGGGTGACACCAAATTAAGAATTTTTTGCTTGTCACTCACCAACATTTTGATTTCCAGAAGGACGATAACCTTTGTTGCTTGTCACATTTCCGCACCGGGTGACAACAAGCCTAGGAACGCCACTGAATATGGGACTTACATAGGGCCTCTTATTTTTCTACTCGGAGGCGCTCCCTAAATTTGGAGTCGTTTGATAAGAAAATGAAGCTGTAGTCTTCGCTATGCATTGTCAAGTATAGGTATACTGTTGAAATTTTACACATATAGATATAGGACGCGCGCATAAGAAGTATATTTTACCCTATAAATAAGATTAGGCCTATATACAGTGGCGTCGCGAGGGGGTGCGGGTCGCACCGGGTGACACCACCCAGAGGGTGACATCAAACTGAGAAATTGGAATTGTTTTTGTTTGTCACACCACATTTCAGAAGGAAGATATCCCTGGGTGACACCACGATTTTTCCGCACTGGGTGACACCAACCCTAGCGACGCCACTGCCTATATATATATATATATATATATATATATATATATATATATATATATATATATAGTCTATGATGATGTATGGTTACAACATCAAGAGGCACAAGACGTTCAAGGAATGAGAAAAGAGCGGCGTTGGTTGGTAATGCTACAAAATGGCATGAACAACTTGAAGAAAACAAAGCACACAAGCCGAAGAGAGCTTTTGTTTGCTTTCTTTCGAGCTTCGATCGAATCAAATCGATTCCATACACTAGAAGCGTTCAATCTCCGCATATGCAGCCCTTTTGCTGTTAGACATAAGGTTTTTTTACATGTACAGGTCAGAGACGTCATTTCACTGTTTTTCAGGGGGGGGGGCAAAACACTTTCGACCTGACAAGTTGCAAGTTTGCGAAAAAGCTGACGACCTTTTTTTGCTTCTCAGCCAATTTTCACGGTTAGTTAAAGTAGTTACTTCAAATTACTCGACATCATCAAGCACTCCTTTAGGGCGTGTAAAATCTAAATAACACAAACATTGGCAAAAAAATTTCCCCCTCAAAATCAGGGGGCAAATGCCCCTGCCCCCCCAAATGACGTCCCTGGTACAGGTCTACGCTCAGTTTAAGTTAACTGCATAATCAAATACAAGAGTAGCGCTTTCACCTTGAAGCATATTCTTTAATGGAGTCTGTTAGGCCTAAAATTGCAAAACAGAAGTAGGAAAGTATTAGCAAAATAAAGAGATTTGGCAGAAAACAGCTGGATGCAAAGGTAACGAGTATATCAGGCCTATGAAGATCCAATATTAGCACAAAATCTGACATTGCAGCGCTATTTTCCAGATTTATTACGTAGGCCTAAAACCATTGCTGGGCTTATAGAGGCGCATTAACAGCGAGATTGCAAATGCTCTCTTGCAAAATAAAACTTGATCCGTATCTTTGTATTCGGAAAACCATAACTGCAAATTAGGTCTAACTGTAGTAAACCTCATACTGAAATCTGAACAAAATCATTTCTCATAACTGCAAAAGGAGTCACATTAAAGTCTGAAAAACTAAACGTGCTTCTCATTTATTTAGACAGGCGTGGCCAAGTCATGACGGACTCTATTAGTTTCTGAAGACACCGAGAGTAGCCACGAGGGGACACAGCCCCCCCATTCTGGCATAGACTAGTAGTGAGATTCGCGCCAGAGGCGTAGCCAGGATGTTGATTGGGGGGATGTGATTTGGAGGTATAAATCTTCAAAAACTTTGAAAATATTAAAAAGCACATTTAAAATGTTACGGTAGTCTGATTTGTTTTGGAGGGGTAATATATACCGATATACTCCCCCCCGTCGATATGCCCTTGATTCGCGCAAAACCGATGAGAAGATTTCATCGGAGAGTCGAATCATAGCCTACTGTAATTTGTCACATAGTCTGCAAAGTTGTTCCAAAGTTCAAGATTTTAATCTAATATTACTGTCAATTTTTAGGGGCTCTGGCCGGATACTCCACTGATGAGGATGATTTGAACGGCGACCACAGTTCGTCTAAGCCTTGTCCATGGACGCCCAGAGAAATTTTTCCAGGAGGAGCAAAACAAAACGGTCACGATTGCGCCACATAAATTTTTCCAGGAGGGGCAAAATAAAATGGTCACGGTGACGCCACATAAATTTTTCCAGGAGGGGCAAAACACATTTTAACACAATGGTCACGGTTAATATTTCTGCAAGATCTTCAAATTTCACTGTGATAATATTGGCATCTGCATTTTCCAGGGAGGGAGAGGACAAGTGCCCCTCATGCCCTAATGTGCGGGCGCCCATGGTCTTGTCTTAGATTCTTTGTTCGTAGGCGATATACAGGAGATGCCGTTAGCAGTAAAAACTGATTTAGTCAAAATCCAGCGTAACAATTACAAGATTATTGCGCTATAAAAGTCCGACGCCGAAATCCTGTTTGCTGGCTTCATGGCTATTCATGAGATGATTGGCAAAAACTCGGGTTTCGTGTGACAAATATTATTAAAACAATACTCGAATTTCCCGGGGCGGGCGGGCGGGAGGAGAGGGTTAACCTAACTTAACCCTACTGGGGTAAGAGGACTCTCTAGTCTAGTGAGGTTCAATAATTACTATAGTTTCACTTGCTAAATTTTAAATGGGAGTACGAAAATATGAGAGTGAGAGTAGGCCACCTCCCCCACCCCCACCCCCACTGAGTTTTTGAATCGAACACAGGTGGAAAGCACGAGTGTCAACGTGGGTGAACAGGTTGTATCCTGTTCAGGTAGCGCTGCCCTTCGGTTGCTTGGAATAAGTCGTTGACCCATGTCAGTCAACCCAAAGTTCATCAAGTTCGAACCGTTTGTTCTCGGTTCGAGAGCTGATTCAGCGCGATGCCGACAGACAGACAGAAAGACACACACAGAGACACATAGACAGACACACAGACACACACAGACAGACACACAAAACAGTGCTATTTTTAGGATGCTCGTGATATTCTCTGCCGGTTGCAATCCAAAGTTGTTGCGATGCTCCAGACTATCTGGCTCCAGGGCTGCCAAGTGTCCAACTCCATACCTCGGTTGTTCATCTATCCAGCAAACGCCAGAACAAGCCTTGCCTGACGACAAACTCTGATATGCAAATAGTATGCAAATGACCTTTGGCACCGAACCAAGGAAGGAGGATTCTCAGACACGCAATGAGGGCGAGGGGTGGGCGGGCGTGCGGGCGGGCGGGGAAGGGGAGGGGCGGCTCGGGGCTGACGGTCGTCTGGCTCGGACCTCGGCGTCTCACCTCCTCCACAGGTGGCCACGGGCAGTTGGACACTGATCACCAGACGGCAACTTCGCCGAAAGGTATACACTGTACTTCGTTTCGAGTTACTGTTCGAAGTTAGGACACCTTGTTTTCCAAACACAGGTGAGTCAGAAGTTTGATTTTCACCTAATAAAATACGCGATTTAAAATACAGGTGATCGACTCAGAACGAACTGAGAGAAGCGGTTCGAATAATGTTGCTTCGATTTAGTTGAATATAAAAGGTCACCCAGAGGTCATCACTAATTACTATTCATAGATGTTTTATCGAGTGTCAGTTTGCGGAATTTGTGTGGTCTTTAGAAATTTGGTATCTTCTGGTAGCCTATGTCTAAATGGTAGGCTAATTAAAGTGGCGTAAAAGCGTACAATATAGGGCCTACTTAAAAACGCACCAAAGACGCAAATTTAGACGTACTTGGCCAAATGGGTGAAATACACGTAGGCTAAATATTAACGATGATACGATTTTACATCTTATTAAAGTTATTGAGCTTAAATCAATTAAACAAATAATCGTTTATGGGTGCAGAATAGAACACATTTCCTGTGGCATGAAATGATGGGAGCTTCGAATATTTGCTGGCCTGATGAACAGAATTAAAAACTTAGGTATAGATGATGCTAAATTGTCCCTGGAATGGGATACATCCTGTAGCCTTAATTAAGTCAGGAAAACAGTCTAATGTAGTCTATGCTGACATTTTTTATCGCCAGATGACGTGAACATTATTGCGCGTGCGCAACGGTCTCTCGCCAGCAAATTAATTAATTCGCCTAGGGGCCTCGTCCTTTAAAATAATGTCGTATATGTCCTTGTTTCTTGCGCTAATTTGCTTGAATAGTAATAATTTTACAGCAAAAGTTTTATTACTAGCACAAAAAGGATATATTTATTGAAATGAGTGTCTGAAAACGAATCACTTGTAGCGTTAACTAACGTCGAACATAGGAAGGAAGTCAAGTACAGAGGCGACCGGAAGTCCGGTCCCAACGAAAAAAATATTTGGCGCATCAACATAGTCTTCAACTTTCTAACATGATTACCGTACTAAACAATTTGTCCGCACGGCCTTTCGCCAACATCAAAAAACATTTCGCCCACACAGTAGGTTTGCTTGTCTTTTTATCTCTGTAATAATAATAATATATTATAGCAGGGGTATAGGATCTGCATTGTGTGAGAACCACTATGTCTCACCCATCCATTCAGTCGTATTATGGTCTTGCTGTGTAATCTCATTCTTTGCCCTCTTGTCCTCTAACACTGTAGATTTGTCTATGTGACCATTGTAGCCAATACTGAGCACAGTTTTTGTATATGACTAAATTCAAGGTTCTATTGGAGACTGCAAGACAAATATGCTTTTAGGTTCTGACGTTTTCAAATGGTTCTTCCGGGTGAAATAATCTCTCTCTCTCTCTCTCTCTCTCTCTCTCTCTCTCTCTCTCTCTCTCTCTCTCTCTCTCTCTCTCTCTCTCTCTCTCTCTCTCTCTCTCTCTCTCTCTCTCTCTCTCTCTCTCTCTCTCTCTCTCTCTCTCTCGGGGGTACGCTAAATGGAAACAGTTGGCTGAACAGGAGAATGAGAGTTCTAATTGACCAATAGCCAGCTGATACATGGCTCCGGCGAAGATTTATTGCATTCGATGCTCAGCAGCGAGATTAGTCATTTTGAGATAGTCAGCCTCCCATACATGTTAGTAGCACAGGCCAGATAGTTAGCGATGGCAGCGTTTCAGACTTTGCCTAAGTTTTCGTAGCGAGAAGAGAACATTTAGTGATGAATGGATGCAGATAGCCTATTTATGTTAACTGGGAATACGACACCGGTCTGCGTTTGATGACCACGATCTATCAACGAAGGCGAGTCATCATCGGCTGTGGGATGAGTTCGAATCATCATCATCATCATCATCATCATCATCATCATCATCATCATCATCATCATCTGCATTCCAAATGAGTTACTTTGCGTCGTCCGTCAGAACTAGATGCTATTAATATTAGAAGCGACTTAATCTCCCGTTTCATTCTCAAACCTTAACGTGCCTTAACGTTAATCGGAGCTTCTGGACGCAACCCCACGTAGGTATGCTTTTATCAGATGAAATAATTCCTTCACAACTTAGTCATGGAAAGTAGAAAGTGGTGCACAACCACGTTGGTCCAGTTGAGCAGCCACCTGAGGAGAATTTATCCATAAAAATTGAAATAGAATTCGGTCTGCTGTTTTGAACCTAGAAAGCTTATCTTCAGAGATATGTTTACACCCCCTAAGACCTCAACGCCCCCCAAATTTGATACCGACACCCCCTAACACACTTCCCCACTCTCGGCTATGGGATGACCTTTCTTTTGCTTGTCAGACTTTTTGGCAGAGGACCCCAGAATTTACCGACACCACCACCCCCCAATTGACAATCCTAGAAATAACCCTGTCTATCTTGATGTTGAACATGTAAAATAACTCGTCTAACATGCGTAACTTATTCAGTGGTGGGTTCAGGCTTTGTAATCTGTGTTTGTCATTATTAAGTGTAGAGCATATTTTACATTTTGCCAATTAATGGGCATTAACATAAATTAATATGTCGAATGCTAAGTAGACCCAATAGCTATACGACGAAAGACTTCTGCGGCCAAATCAAGACCGTGTTCTTTCAGGCAACCCAAATATAATCTCTGACAATCATCTTCATAAAAGAGATATCAGGGGTCTCCACTCTCCAAAGCACGGCCCGCGGACCGGATACGGCCCGCCGAGGTCTGTAATGCAAACAGCCTCCAGTCATTGGGATCATAGCATAAGTTGCATAATAATTTTCATTGGCTTACGTCATTGTATGGCTGCATATATCATGGAAACTAGAGCCAGTCAACATTTATTATTGTCATTTTCGTTTGTATCACCCCAAAATTATGCAAGATTAGCTATTTTTAAGCCCAAAACTTTTTACCTGTTGAACAGTGTAATCCGGCCCGCGGTAAAAAGGAGGAACATGGGCGAAACGTGTTCTACTAAATTAATTTCTTGTGCTTGTGCCATACCGTATTATTGCTGTTTATTTCATTTCACATTCGTTTTGCATAGTGTAACTAGACTGTCTATTCCCCGTGGGTTGGTATTGGGTAAGGCACATTCTCTAATCTCGCTCAGATATAAGCGTCGGTCACGTTTTCTATAATCTATTCCATAGATTTATTATAATACAATATGATATTAAAGTCTATGATCTATTCAACGTTTTTAAAATTTTGTAACGTTTTTTACGTGTTTTAACGTTTTCTAAATTATATTTCCAACGTTTTTTACATCTGTGGTAATAACAGAATCGGACCAAGAACTGAGACTGTCAGATACGTCATTTCACCGTTTTTCAGGGGGGGGGAAATACACTTTCAGCCTGACAAGTACAAGTTTGCAAAAAAGTTGACGACCTTTTTTTTGCTTGTCAGCCATTTTCACGGGGTTAGTTACTACAGATTACTCGATATCAAGCACTCCTCCACTCCTTTAGAACATATAAAAAACTAAAGAACACAAACATTGGCGAAAAAAATTTTTGTCCTAAAAATCAGGAGGGGCAAATGCTCCCCCTGCCCCCCCAAATGACGTCCCTGGAGACTGTTGAAAGAAAGTTAGTTCTAATACAGTGTATGCTGTTTCTGTTTGATTATAGTTATAGCATATATAGTTGAGAATGATTCGTCTGGCCGAACTAGTGGCCGGTTCTTCTAAGACTCGCGGCAGAAACGACGACGATTTCGTCGATCGACTGAGCTCTCGCTACACCGTCGTCGTTCTCGTCGTCTTCGCCGTCCTTGTGTCGATGAACCAGTACGTCCGCAACCCGATAACCTGCTGGGCGCCGGTCCACTTTACCGGAGCGCACACGAAGTTCGCCACGCAGTACTGCTGGATCAAGAACACCTACTACGTTCCGTGGGACGAAGAGGTTCCGACAGCGGCGGCGGCGGCGGCGGACAACGTCATCGATGCGGGAAAACGGATGGTGCCCTACTACCAGTGGATCTCGTTCGTTCTGCTCCTCCAGGCGGTCCTCTTCTACGCCCCGTCGCTCGTCTGGCACGGGCTGAACAGCAAGGCCGGCGTCGACGCCGACAACATCCTGGCCGCCGCCCATTCGCTGTCGAGCACCGACAAGGCGGAGGCGCAGGAGAAGACGCTGCAGATACTCGCCCGGCACATGGATCGGTTCCTGGCCAGTCGTCAGAGGCAGGCGACCGGGTGCGGTCGCGGCGTCGTGTGTCTGCTGTCGACGGTGCTGTGCAGAGCGTGCGGAAGAAGGTAGGTACAGGACGATGCGGGGACCTACCTGCTGAGGTATTTTGTGTGGCGCCATTGGCAATTGGGTGGGGAGGGGGCAGACAAGTAAATTAGCAGGTTGATGGATCTTTGATTAACAAAACTTTGACAAGCACGTCGATATTCTTTGAAATCTTATTTGATGATTAGTAAAATCTATAAAATCATATTAGCGTTTTTAGTTTAGTGCTTTCACATATACATCTTGATTTTAATAGCGGTTTGAATTCAAGCCGGGCTCACACTCATCATCATCATCATCATCATCATCATCATCATCATCATCATCATCATCATCATCGTCATCATGCTCTCTGTTCTGAGACTCCATTGTTTCCAGTCCTATCTGCGTCTTGCCTCTTCTTTGATTTCTTCATAGGTTTTGTGAGGCTGTGCATCTGTTTTCATTATCCAGTACAATGGCATCCTCCTTGGTCTCCGTTTTGTATTTCTTCCTGATATATGGTACTTTCCTCGAATTCTTACACGCACACACACACACACTTATTTGCAGGCATTATTATTTGTTCTGTTCGCAACATCAGTTTAGCGACTTGCTAACAACGTTGTTGCGTGTTCTCTAGGATTGGTTGCTATCTGCTGATCCTCTTCCTTATCTCCAAAGTTCTCTACATCGCCAACATCATTGGCCAGCTGTTCATCCTGAACAAGGTGTTCGCCATGAGGTACAACACCTTCGGATTCGACATGATCAACAACCTCGCCGGCACCAAGGACTGGACGGAGGACTCCAGCTACGTCGCCTTTCCGCGAGTCACCTACTGCGACTTCGACATTCGCGGCCAGGATCTCGGCAACACCCAGAGGTACACCGTGCAGTGCGTCCTGCCCATAAACATGTACAACGAAAAGATCTACCTGTTCCTCTGGTTCTGGATGGTCGCCGTCTGTGCCGTTAGCGTCTTGAGTTTCGTCGTCTGGGTCATACGGGCCTTTCACAAAGGCGACCGCGTCAAATTCGTCAAGAACCACCTGCGCCTCGGCGGACGAGTTTACGGACGAGACGGCTGCTCGGGTGAGGAGCTGGTCCGTAAGTTCACCATCGACTACCTGGGTCAGGACGGGACGTTCGTCATGCGCTTGATCGCCCACAACACCGACAACGTCACCACGACGGAGATCGTCTGCTCTGTCTGGGATCTGTGGAAAGAGAAGAACGTTGCGACAGAGGAAAAGGTGAAACTGTATCACGAGGGATTGAGCTGATCTCGCCTGAAAACAAAGGCGTCTAAACCCAGCGTTCAGTCGACTTCGGCACGGTCGGGTCATGATCCCGCCTTCAAGGATCTTTTTACTTGAGAAAAAACGGTGGATCGAAAGTAAACACACCTTTTGGAAATTCTTATTTCTTCATGACAATGAAAAGCACTGCATGGGCGTCCGCATAAAATTTTTTAGGGGAGGGGGTGCAAAATAGGATCATGTGACGAAAGAAACAAGTATTTTTCACTTTTTCATAGCTACACAATTTTCCCAGGGGGTCAATTGCGCCCCCTTGCAACCCTCTCCGGACACTCATGAAGCGCTGTAGGTTTAGTTCGATATAAAGAATTCGACGCTCGTTAACTATGCGTTGAGGTAATTTTAATCTCTGTGGTCAGTAGTTTCTCGACGATTTCATGAAGCCATACGTTGCTATAGGCCTATACGTTCTACTATGTTTCCGATGTTCTCGCAGTTAATGTCCCAGTTAGCGTGAGTTTAGACCGATTAATGACTCTTATCTGATGCAAAAATCTGTTGTCTTAGTATACTTTGTCAATTAAAGCAATGATGTGACGATTAGAGTTATTTTTAGAATTGTTTTCATAGTAATTTTGCATAAACGAAGTGAAAGCTGCCAACAAGTAAACCTGGTAAACCAGGTATATTTTTATACTCCCCTAGAACCCACAATTTGAGACTGACGCCCCTAAAACCCCTTCCCCAAATTCAGCTATGGGCTGACCTTTTTTGCTTGTCAGACTTTTTTGGCAGGGGACCCCAGAATTTACCGACACCCCGAAATTGATAATCCTAGAAGTAACCCTGAAGTAAAGGAAGGTCAGAATCCATCCTCGCAAATGTTGCCACTGCACAGATTTACTTGATATAGTCCACAGGCGTAAACTTCTAATAGGTCTAGGCTCGACTCCTCCCCTTTTTGAGAGGCAACCATGGGGAAGTGGTTGGGCCCTTCCCCACTTTTTCATCCAAGCTTACGCCGATGATAGGCGCCGCTTTTGTCTGTCCTAACGGCTTGGCACAGTTCTACTACTAATGTTCTTATGACGTTGGGAACCCCGCGGAGAGAATTTTCATTTGCTCAAGACCAAAATATTGGAGAGGGGATTCCCGAGAAGTTTCGCATTGCCGTTGATTTTCGCGAGACGGTTCTTAGCACAGCTGCGCCACCTGGCGAATTCGGCCGAAACTGTCGGCGGGAACAAATTGGAGCGGTCAAATAAATGTACGAGTGATATAGTCTGAGCCTGCATCAGGCTTCACGAGTCATTACTCATTAGAGTGTTTTAAGACATTGACGTTAAAAAACAAATGAGATTATTTCAATTTAACGCCATTTTATGGGTCGCTAAAACTGCCAATTGACATTACGCAATTTACGCTCGACGGAGCTTATGTCACTTCTTGGCTCCAATCTCGGGGTTCTAACTCAAACCAGGTATATTTTACAACCCACCCCCAACGCCACGCCCAACCCCAATCTGAGACCGAAACTCCCAATCTGAGCATGGGATGACCTGTTTTGCTTGTCAGACTTTTTGACAGGGACCCCAACAATTTACCGACCCCCAACCCATTGATAATCCTAGAAATAACCCTGACTGACTGACTGTCTGTCTGTCTGTCTCGTCTGCGCTTACTTAGTGGCGTTATGTTTGAAATCGGAATCAAAAGATAACATTGGAATACAACCAACGCCTCTGATCATAAAAGATCGCTGTTAAAACCGCGTTTCCGATAGTTGCCTCTTCACTCTGCAGCGTGTTCAGCAGAGCCCAGCTGCTTGCCCTGCAGCTGCTGCTGCTGCTGCTGCTGCAGCTGCTGCTGAGCGCGCAGCGTGCTTCACTTTCGCTGGCCGGCACCCTCTTCGTCTCCCTCTCCCCCAGACACGCCTACGGAAGATGGGCGCCGACGTAGGCCCACTACATGGAGATAGGGATAACAGCAACTGGTGCGGCCCTGGGTTGCATTCAGTCGCGTCGTCTTCTGACCTATGTCACTTTCCAATTATCCTGGTCACCGAGAAAATAGTATGATCGCCTTTCGTTGTGGATGGTCGCAGTTAAATGAAAAAAAACGCACGATTGTGTATCATCCGAGAGGAGTTTCTCTGACTGAACCAGGTGCAGTAGTCTCTGTCCAGTGGATGGGTGGATGAGTGGGCGGGGTTACCTAGAACAACCCAAGTATGCGCTGCGCTTATGAAAACGAGAGCCGAAAGCCTAGAAATCGCACGATGAGAGAGAGAGAGAGAGAGAGAGAGAGAGAGAGAGAGAGAGAGAGAGAGAGAGATATCTGCTGCACAAGCACAGCTTGTTGGATGATGGAAGCACAGAATATACGGAGTACAGCGCAGAGGTAGGATGATGAGGAGAAAAAGGAGGAAGAGGAGGAGGGTATGAAAGAGATGAAAGCTATCGGATAGGCCGACCTGCTTTGAGTCTTCGACATCCCCTCCTCCTCCTCCTCCTCCTCCTTCTCCTCCTCCCTCCCTCCATCCCTCCCTCCCTACGTCCGTCCCTGCCTCTTCTCCTAGGGTGTTTAGCGAATCCAATTGTCGGAACGCGTAATCGTAAAACAGGTCGTTTGCCATGTATCCATCAGAGGCCGAAAGTTTAACTGGTTCGGCGAATCTTTTGGAGTAGCAGCAGTCGTCGTCGTCGTCGTCGTCGTCGTCGTAGCTTTGCGATGTTCGTTCGGTGTTGTCCAGACACCGAGCATGACTTATCAGGACAACAATAGGGAGGAGGAGGAGGAGGAGGAGGAGGATGAGAAAGAACGAGAACGAGAACGACGATCATCGAATCATCTAGAATGTTGACCTTCTGTGTCGCCGTCGCCGTCTTCCAGTTTGCTCTTCTGACTTTCGGCGGCGACAGGGTCGAGGGATTTCACAAGGCCAAGAAGCTGTACCAGAAGCTGTTCGAAACCTCTCAAGACCGTTACAAGTACAACAAGTACGTGCGACCGGTACTCAACGAAACGACGAAAATCGACGTCTACATCGGTCTGAGACTGTCGCAATTGATAGACGTCGTAAGTACGCACGCACGCACACACACACACACACACACGCACCGCTTCCGTTATTTAAGTCATAGGTTCAACTTCGTAACTGCTATTCTTAATAGGGATCTATACTATTCTGAGTTGTTGTGTGCTGCAGTAATTGGTCTGCTTATCTGCACCAAACTGTCACGTTTTAACCCTAGCGAGGTATTTTGGAACCCATCCATGGATTCTATATGTGGAGGGGGTAACTCGTGTGCCGAACGGATCGGACTGGAGTTGGTTTTGCTTAGAGCAGGGTTTGCCAACATTTTGGGATCGCGACCCACTTCGGCGGTTTTGTAACATACGGCGACCTCAATGATAGCATGCAATATATAAAAATGCATTAGCCATTAGGCCATCTGACGAAAAACGTTGATTGAAAATAATCTTCTGAGTTTTGAAAAATGGCAAAACAAAAGCTCTGATTCAATTTGAATGAAAACTATGGCAACTGTATTAGGCAGAATTATTCATATTTTTGCCAAATAAGTCAAACTTAGATAAATAGATATTGAAATTTCTTTAAAATTATCTTTTGAAAATTTTGCCAGGAACATACCTTTGTTAGGCGCCTTAAAAATTCTATGAGTATGGCAAAATCGCGTTAACCACCGGGTTAAAGTATCGTTCCTGTGCATGGAGTTTCAGAGCAAAATGGTCGGAATACGAACGCTTCCTTGAGTTATTGCTAAAGAAGATCAATTTTTAAAAGCACTATAGGTCAGGGTTTCCTAAACTTTTTGGAACTGTGCCAGGCACGTCGGAACGAATTTCTGCAGAGGGTGCAGATTTTCTCAAGATAATAGTTGTGACAAGGGAAAAAGTTCGTCTCTGAAAAACCCTGACGAGCAAAAAAGGTGGTCACTAACTTTACTTTACCCTCTTCAAAGCCTTGACAAGCAAAAAAGGTATAGTCGCTAACTTATTCCTTTATTTCATCCTCATATATATATATATATATATATATATATATATATATATATATATATATATATATTAAACCGAAGTTTACTTGCAACTTTCAGGGTTTGTGACGTTGTGGTAGTAGTTAAAAAAATGACACTTTTGAATCTAATTTCGCGCTACCCCGCAACTCACTAGACTGAGCTCTGCTCAGTTTCTGTTTTTGAGTTGCGACCCACAGTTTGGTAAACACTGGCCTTGAGAATTATAAGCCACACTGTGCGGTAGTTAACCAGTGTCCACCGTTTCTGTATAAACATCATAAGCAGACATTTAAACGCAACTTTTAGCCACAATCTAACGCACGCTTTGCACTTCATGTACGATGTTGCCATTAGTTCAGTGTTTTATCCAGACTCCAGGCCATTCAGGCCTTGGGGGTGGGGGTGGGGGTGGGAGGGGGAATTGACTTGGCTGGAGGGAAAGAGGCACAGTTCAATGCAAACATTTTAGTGCTGTGATTTTGGGGATTAATTTTGAGTTGTTTTTTTTTTTTTGGGGAGGAATCTCCCCTCCTGACAGGCCTGTACAGTGTTTAATCTAGACTCCTGGACTCCGGGGACGAAACTGAAAAAGCCGGGGGGGACTGACAAAGCCGGGGGAATTCTGCTAAGGGGCTGCTGTTAGTTGATGTAGTATGCCAAAATTTCCAGGGGTAATTTGAAATTTCCGAGGGGAAAAGAGCAAATTCTCCCCCGGAAACGGCCTAGGTTAAACCCTGGGCCTGTATTAGGCTGTATAAAACACCGCGTTAGTTCCTTGTATGCATCAATTGTGATGCGATAGTTTCTCATAGCGTACGCCCTATAGTCGGCATTTGGCTCATGTCCAGAGAAACTGCGTTCCCTACAGCACAGTAAATGTCAAGGATAACAATGCTGCCGATGCAATTGATTTTCTTCCTGACATCTGTTTAATTTTTCAGGATGAGAAAAATCAGTACATCGCAGCCAATGTGTGGATGGTTTATCAGTGGGTCGACCCCACTCTCCAGTGGGAACCGAAAGAGTTTGACGACGTCCGGACCCTTTATGTTCCAGCCGTTTCCATCTGGCATCCGGATATTGTTCTCTACAACACGTAAGACTACTACTACTACTACTACTACTACTACTACTACTACTACTACTACTAGTCTACTACTACTACTACTACTACTACTACTACTACTACTACTGCTACTGCTACTACTACTACTGGAAGACCAAACTCCACTACTGCTACCACCACTACTACTACTACTACTACTACTACTACTACTACTACTACTACTACTACTACTGGAAGACCAAATCTCCACTACTACTACTACTACTACTACTACTACTACTACTACTACTACTACCAGTTGAAATGCTCCAACTGGAAATACTTACGCCTATAGTCTTTATTAGTCTATCATCTTTCGCCGCAGATGGCGGCTAATTATCAGAGAACGACTATAGTTTGCTGTTCTTCGCATTTTATTTATTCCTTTTTACGCACAACCTGTATTTCCGGCACTTTGGTGCTTTAATTCCAGGCATGCAACTAGACTAGTTAAGGTCTATGAAATAGTTGTTCTCCGTCAGTGGCGGTTTCACGTGGGAGATGAGTGGGGATTCATCCTCCCACCGGACTTTTTTTGCTTGTGAAACCTATTTTTGGGTAAAAGTCTAGTAAAACTACGGGGGAAAACTGCGGATGACCTTTTTTGCCTGTAAACCTATTTTTCGGTAAAAGTGTAGCAAAATTAGGGAAAATTTCCTTTTGTCAGTCTTTTTGGCAAATTTTATTGATTTTTCCCTTCTCTTTTCATCCCCACCAACTTCCTACGAATTCATTTCATCCAAGAAATCCTGGAATCGCCACTGGTCCACGTGCTTAGAAGTTGCCAACCCAACGGTCCACACCTGCCAAATCCTGTAGCCGCCACTGTCCATGGGTCACTGGCAGTTAAATATCTCCATTATAGGTAAAGGTAACTCCATAGGGCAGCGCGGGTCCGTCGGAGAACCGAAGGGTTAGCGCCTTCAGTTTTACATAGCAACGGCTGAATGAGGGCGGATTGCCACCCTTTCCCTCGCCGCCTTTCCTTCCACCGAGTTAACACCCCGATGAGCATGAAACTTTAAGTTCACGGATTTGAAAAGACATTGGCCTATACTGGTGGTGCGCGATGGAACAGTGGCTAGCGCACTGCTCTGTCAATCTTGAGGTCCGTGGTTCAACTCCCGGTCGCACTGCCATTTAATTGGTGCAGTTAGAGTGCAATTCGTGCTGTGGTTAAATGCTATTCTTCTTCGTGGTGAAATAATGCCAAAAATAAGTATGTGAACATTTCGAAGATCTGAGCGTTGCACACAGTTCCCATTAACCCCTTAACTGGGGACCCCAGATTTATCCGTCTATTTTACATTGAGTTACAGTTAAATACCCAGTTAAGGGGTTAATAGTCAACAACCAAGCGTCGCTTTATTCGAACTTTAAATTTACGGACGAGGAAGAAAAAGAAGACAATCTTGCATTTTTTGCACAAAAACGCAAATTGTATACCGAAATAGCAGTCGGATTCCATTTTGAAAGCTCTGGGCGAATGGTTACGCGTGTGCGACTGTGCGTGTGTTTGTGTGTGTGAGTGTGTGTTATGTATGTATGTATCAGTGGCGTAGCCAGGATTTTTGGAAGGGGGGGTAGATTTTGGTTGTGACCAACACCAACTTTTTAAAAAGTTTGACAAGCAAAAAAACGTTATCGTCTCCGGGTTTTTTCCTGACAAGCAAAAAAACTCCACCTCTTGATACCTCTTAAGCTTAAGCACCGTTACATTCTCTGCCCAAGGGGGGAGTTGACCCCTAAAAACGCCTCAAAAAATAAAAAATGCATGGAAACTCAAAAAATATTTTTTCGGCGGCCAAGGGGAGTTTAACCCCCAAGCCTCCCCCTTGGCCACGCCACTGGTATATATAATATATGTGTGTGTGTGTGCGTGTGTGTAGCGCCGACGGTATCTATGAGACGACGAACGGAACGAACGCCATCATCACCCACACCGGTCACATCGAGTGGGGACCCCCGGCGTCGTTCAAGGTCGGCTGCACCATAGACGTCACCTACTTCCCTTTCGACCAGCAGAACTGCTCGTTCGAATTTGGATCTTGGACTTACAACGCTCACGAGGTGCGTCGTCGTCGTCGTCCTCCTCCTCCTCCTCCTCTTCCTCCTCCTCCTCCTCCTCCTCATCATCATCATCATCATCGTCGTCGTCATCGTCATGATCGTCATCGTCATCGTCATCGTCGATTCTAAATCATTTATAAAAATTAATTAGCATGAAGAATAGACAGTTTTGGTACAAAATATTGATGGAAACTGGAACGCTCTAACACACTTATGGCTTCAAAAGTGTGTTCTTATAGTTTCAGACAGTTTTGAAGATAAGATCATAGTAATATTTCTCTACTGCATAAAAGTAATTATGCAATCAGAAAAATCAAGCGGTTTAGCAAGGTTTTAGGTAAAGAGACAGGCCTAAGTAGAAAGACCAGAAAAGACAGACATTTATCCGGGAAGGAGATCTTTTCCATTGTCACGGCGCTTTGGAATTGCAATGATAAGGCGAACTTGTTTTGATTTAAAAGGGGTTTCGACAAGTAAGTAAGTAAGTAGGTAAGAAAGTAAGTGAGTGGGTGAGTGAGGAGTGTGTGTGTGTGATGCTGCGAGTGATTGAGTGATTGATTGAGTTAGTGAGAGATCTAATCTATGTAATCTAATCTTAAATTTCTATAGCGCCACTTCATAATGCACAGGAGCATCAACCGACGGCACACCTAATCCAAATCATTAAGGATCCAGAGTGATTGATTGAGTGAGTGATTGATTGAGTGAGTGAGTGAGTGAGTGAGTGAGAGGCCTGCTTATTTTAGGCGCTTAAACAAGACGAGCGTAAGCATCTTTTCTTAGCTCATATAGTATATATATATATATATATATATATATATATATATATATATATATATATATATACAGTATTACCTTCTAATTCAGATCGACATTAAGCACGTCTCGCAGAAGACGCACTCCGTCCCGGCGGACGTCATCGAGGTCGGCATCGACCTGCAGGACTTCTACGCGAACGTCGAGTGGGACCTGATGTCCGTCCCGGCCTACAAGATGAACTTCAGCTACGCCGGATCGGAGACGCAGTTCATCAAGTGGCGATTCGAGATGATACTGCGCCGGAAGTTCCTCTTCTACACCGTCAACCTCATCATCCCGCTCATCTCGCACGCCTTCATCACGATACTCGTCTTCTACATCCCGGCCGCCAGTACGGAGAAGATGAACCTGACGATCAACATCCTCCTCTCGCTGACCGTCTTCTTCCTCATGCTGGCCGAGATCGTTCCGGTGACGTCGATCGTCGTCCCGCTCCTCGGAAAGTACCTCCTCTTCACCCTGATGCTCGTCGCGTCGTCCATCATCGTCACCGTACTTACGTACCAAGTACACTTCCGGTCGTCGTCGACGCATTCGATGCCCGACTGGACGCGAAAGGCAAGTACCTAAGTAGGCTACCTACAGCAAGTATCCACGTGGACGTGAATTTCTATTAGGCCTCTAGGCCCGAACCCTCCCTTTTTTGAGATTCCATTATTGTTCTTATATTGATAAAAATAAAAATAAAAATAAAATAATAATAATAATAATAATAATATTATTATTATTATTATTATTATTATTATTATTATTATTATTATTATTATCATAATCACCATAGTCATCACCATAATCATCACCATAATCATCACTATAATCATCATCATCATCATCATGTCCACAAGATGTCAATATACAGTAGACCTGGTCGCAGCAGGAGCGTTTTTGGAGTTATATTACTTCAAATTTCAGAATTGAGGCGTATTAGTACAACAAACATTTTCAGTTTGTCAGACAGTCGCATTACAATATTACAAGAATGAGGCTGAACCTTCACAGAAAAGGAGATAAACAAAAGCAACAACCGCACGCATAGATAAATGATATCTACTATATATTTTAAACAACGCACCGTGCGACTGACTGATTATCCGTTCAACTGTTCATCGTTTGGAATTTCTGCACAGTCCTCTGGTGCAACCGTTGCTCCTCGACAAGGTCACCAAGAACACCTCCAGTTGGCCAGAGTCTAAGATAGATGGAGGAAGTCTCCTTCGTTTACATCATCAAGTTACGTCGGCGCCCGTATTTTTGTCCGAATACCGCTCAATTGTTTTTAAACAGTCTCTGCAGCTCATCTGTAACAACTACCGCATTACAAAACAGTGAGGCTGTAGCCAGAAAAGGATATCGGAATGCACGCACGGGGGAGGGGGTATGTCGACAGTTTTAGGTTTTCAGATGTTCAAGAGAGAAACTGTCTTGGCGAGCAGAGAGATACGTCGTCGTGCGAATTAACAGACGGAGATGAGGATAAATTATCCTGGAATAATAATAATAATAATAATAATAATAATAATAATAATAATAATAATAATAATAATAATAATAATAGGGCTTTGAACTTCTTTTGTTCGTTCTAACATTTTTATACCATCTACCACCCCCTCTCCAAACTACTCAAAGGTTTTTCACGACCGGTCCCAGCTCAAATAGGGGCCCGGGCCCGGACCCCCCTCAGAGCCCCGTCGTGGCTATACGCTAAAGACCGAAAACGGACTAGGCCTATAGGCCTATAAGATGTAACTAGTGCTTCTATAGGATAGTGTACATTAATGTGGCCGTATACACTAAAAAGTTAGCAGTTCAATAGACTGTAATTCAATATGATAAAAAGGTTCACAGAGGCGCGAACTCATTGTCTTTTTTGTGACGGTACGAGTCGGTACGGTGTGCCGGAAGACCATAAAACTATAGTTTATATTGCATAATTCTATGCGGCGATCATCGTAATGGATCATCATCACCACCCCCGCCCAGTGGCGGCTCTAGGATTTGGCAAGTGGGGGGAGGGGGCGTTGGGGTGGCAACTTCTAATCATGGGGCCAACCATTTGTTGTTTAATGTATGTAGCATTAAGTATAGGGTCCCAACTGGGGGGCCACTGGGGGGCCAAGCATTCAATAGGGGCACGGGCCCCCCTGATCCCCCCTCGGTGGAGCCGCCACTGGCCCCGACATCATCATCGCGACGCTATTTTAATTAATATACCTAACTGAACGTTAATTGCTCTTTATATCTTATAGCTGCTTATCGGGGAAAATATTTTTCCCAAAAGAAAGGAATGCGTGAATCTAATCATCTATTATCCTACGCGCTCAGTATGTGTGTCGGCGAGAACTGGATTAGCTTTATAAAATATTATTGGGGTTCATCCATACAGTACGTACGCAAAAAAGTCATATTTCCCCCCTCCCCCGCTGCAATTAGCGTACATAGGAAAAATCTCCAAAATCCGACTCCCTTCCCCTCAGTGCGTACGTACTATATGATGGACCCAGGGATATGTTTACACCTCCTAACACCCCCACCCCCCCCCCAATTTGAGTCCGACACTCCCAACACCCCCCAAATCTCAGCTATGGAATGACCGTTTATTTGCTTGTCAGACTTTTTGGCAGGGGACCCCCAGAATTTACCGACACCCCACCCCCAAACTGATAATCCTAGAAATAACCCTGGATGATGAACCTTTATACGTCATTAGTAAGGCCTCATCTGGAATACTGTGTTCAGGCTTGGAATCCATTCTTGAAAAAAGATATAGAACTTTTAGAAAAAGTGCAAAGACGAGCAACGAAGATGGTCAATGGGTGCCATAATTTAAGCTACGAAAAAAGACTTCAATATTGTGGACTGACAACATTAGAAAGGAGAAGAGAAAGAGGGGATTTGATAGAAACATACAAAATAATGACTGGGAAAGTAGATGTGCCATATGATCGATTCTTTACATTGGCACACTATAGCAGCACAAGAGGCCACAAGTGCAAAATGTTTAAGCAGAGGGTTGGTCCAAGAAAGAAAAACTTTTTTAGTGCAAGGGTTGTGGACAAATGGAACAGTTTGGACGAGGTGGGAGTGACAGTTGAAACAGTGAACGGATTCAAAGGCTATCTAGATAAACTAGGTTATTGAATGCAGATGGTTACATCAGTGGTTTTCACACAGGCTTACTTAGCCTCCTAAACCATTTAAAATGACATTATTATTATTATACGAGTTTTGATTACTTTGCAGATTTTTCTCTATTGGCTTCCCAAGTTTCTCGTAATGCAACGTCCGAAGGTGGAGAACAGCCAGGACGTCCATCTGAAGTACATTCGACTCCGTCTCTGTCCGTGTCTGTCGGACGGTCGGACCGACTCCTCGGGGGACGACGCCGACCAGCGCCTGGTCGACTCGGGCAGCTGGCACTCGCACACGGCCGCCGCCGCCGCCGTCGGGCCGACGCAGTCGAGACGACAGCGCACCCAAACGGTCCTGATGAACCTTTCCAGGGAACTGGCCGAAGACATGAAGGCCATCCGACGCATGGACCTGCCGATCGAAGTGCAGAAGGCGATCGAGGGCGCGCTCTTCATCGCCAACCATCTCAAGAAGGAAGACCAACGACAAAGGGTTAGCGGCAGCAGCAGCAGCAGCAGCAGCAGCAGCAGCAGCAGCAGCAGCAGCAGCAGCAGCAGCAGCAGCAGCAGCGCCGATGCATGGCGTTGTCTAACAGCACGAATATTTCGACCCCATCATTACAGTATTTCTAAGGCTTACTTCGGTCGAGGAATTAGCTACGCCGTTACTGCGCGTTACTTTCGTAACTATCAGGGGCGTAGCCAGGAATATGATTTGGGAGGGTATAAATGTTTGGGGGGTGGTGTAAACCTTCACTATAAACCATATAAACTACATATAACCACATATAAATCACATAAAAAACCTTAAGGTAGACTGATTTTGAAGGGGTATATATACTGATATACCCCCGTCGCTACGCCCCTGGTAACTGTATTATGGCTGTTCAATTCTTGGAGCGGAAAACACTTGCTATCGCCATTCATGGTCTGCCGCTGACCGATAAAAATTATTTTCCATGCCCGCAGGCCTATGAGTACGCTTCAGGGATGCACCTTCGCTTTTATCTATGCTCACTGGAGTCACTGGCAACATTTCTGGCCAGACACACATTTTGCCTGCGGTTTTACGGTCGCGGTGAAATAATTTCCGCTCGGGGTTCGGTTTATGAGTCTAATTCAGAGTTTAATCTAGGCCGTTTCCGGGATGGAAATTGTCCATTCCCCCCGAAAATTTCAAATTCCCCTTCCTCGGAAATTTTGGCATACTACATCAACTAACAGCAGCCCCCTAGCAGAATTCCCCCGGCTTTGTCAGTTTTCTCCCCACCCCCACCCACCCCGGCTTTGTCAGTTTCCCCTCCCTCGGAGTCCAGGAGTCTAGATTAAACACTGGTCTAATTCAAACAAAAAAAGTAACGTCAGAGAAAGCATTTCCGTTACTTACCAACGATATTTATCCTTCCAGTTTTCTTGTTATCTTCTTCTAATAATTCTTCTTTTGCTTCTAGACGAAGGAGGATTGGAAGTACGTTGCTCTGGTTATCGACCGCGTCTTCCTGTGGCTGTACGGAGCCATCTGTCTGTTCGGAACAATAGCGATCATCTGTCAGGCTCCGATGTTGTACGACGACAGACGTCCCATCACGAAGTGAACGGTTGTTTTAAACACGGACGCACGGAAGAAGGCTTCAACGACACCGCCGGATCTCCGAAGCGTTAGCGCCGTCGGGTCGTCTACGCAACCGAAGGCTCCCATGCATAGCTACTAAGACAAATAGGTTTATTGAAGCCCCACCCCACCCCCACCCCCGACGCCTCACGCCATTCTTTCGATAACGTTGGTTTTTGAATGCACTTCGTTTGTTTCTTTGCTCATTCTTAGAGGATTTCTCGTCGACGCTCAGAATTAATTTGTTTTACCTGTCGAGTGTCGACACACAAAAAACACCAGACACTTGTTTTTTGTGATAACACTTTGTTAGTTCATTAGACTTTTCTTCAACTGAAATTTCTATCAAAAGCCGACCACCAGATACAGGTCCGTCGAGAGGAATTCCGGGTCCCTGGGCAGAGCAGTCACGGACCCCTGAAAAGTTTGAAAGTTTATACTTTCTAAAGAAGTAAGTTTGTCCTCGAAAAAGATCAAAGGGTTTCAACCATTGGTTTCAACAAATATGAGATCAAGTGTTAAGAAGAGAGGTGATGATCTCTATCTTTCTTTTGCTTGCGAGACTTTTCAGGGCGCTAAAGTACAAGCAACGCCGTTGACGCCCGCCCTCTCCCCAACCGCCTTCAGCGTGTCCATAGGTCTAATAATAAAATAGTATTGCATGAGATCATACAGTAGGCGCCGACTCCATAGGGACAACGAGCCATTCGCCCCAGTATAATTGCCAAGGCCTACTGGGGCGAGGGTACAGTTTCGCCCCAGTACTGCTTTGGCCTAAATTAATTAAATGACAGTGGAATGGAATCAATGTGGTTCTCACTGTGGTTCTCACACAGGGCAGTCCCTACTGAACCACTTTAAACCTTGTTATATTATTATATTATATTATATTAATGGATGTGTAATGCTTAGCCGGTATTTTGTGATTAGCTTGGTAAAACCAAGTCAAGTACAGGTCAGACTAGAGACTTACTTATTTACTTCAAACAGGAAATAAGCACTTTCCAGCTTATAAAATAATGGAAGTTGGGGCGGGGGGCGGGATTCTGGAAGTAAGTTCGCCCCAGTACTCAAAAGCAAAAGTCGGCGCCTATGCATGAAATAACATTTTGCGGACCCGTCCGGGCCCCCTACAGATCACCGGGTCCCTGGGCACTTGCCCCCGCCCATTCATTCTTGGTTGGTCTGAAATAACAGTCGTCGGCTTATCTAAGACTAATGGTAAGTCCAGTCCTGAGCCTAAACCATTGCAATTCTTGATCTAATCCTTATCGTATGAGCCTTCTTGTACGTTGTTACATTCTTCTCTATTTTGACATAATTGTAGAGTATTTGATGGCTATGATAATTATTAATCACATTAATGGAATTGAAAAGTCTTAAATAAGATGCATATGTCCCCGGGCGCCGAGGTGAGGGGCGCCAAAATCGGTTTTTTAGGGGGTAAGTTAAACAGTCAAATACTTTGAAAAATAAGAAGAAAGAAGTGCGGCGACCTTTTTTGCTCGTCAGGAGCATAAGGGGAGGGGCGCCGTAGAGAGTCGAGGGGAGGGGCGCCGAGAGAACGATGTGGCGACCTTTTTTAATGCTCGTCAGCAGTGTTGGGGGCGCCAACGGTACACTTTGCCCCGGGGCCCGGGCGCCGGATATCCTCGCTACGTCTCTGCTTCTTTGACGTTTTACAATAATTATGATTCTGATAGGCCTAATTCGTCTGATATATTGTTCCCCAAGTAATCGGTAGGTGGCGGCGTGTAGTAGGTATAATGATTTCCGTTGTCATCTCTTCCGTTTTCATACGGTCCATTCTAATTTTTGTGGAGTCAGTTTATTGGCTCAAGTTTCAATTTCCAGAGGTGAATTTCACCCTGGAAACATGCCTATACGAAACATTTCTTAATTTAAGCCACCTTGACATTGGGGGGGGGGGAAGTTTGAAATGTTTGGGGGAGAAGGTTTGTCTCCCCAAAAACCTTGACGGGCAAAAAGGTCATCCTGATATATAATTTTTTTCTCGAATGTGGTGACGTGCAAAAAAGGTCATCACATCCTTCCTTCTCTTCTATATGGTCATATCCTCTTTTTCCCCCTCTCCAAAATAAAAAACCCCTCTCGTCAGGGGTTTGAGGGGGGATTTCCATCCCCCAATGCAACATATAGAAATTTTTGGGGATTTTCAAACTTTGGGAGGGAAATCCCCCCAAAAGGCCTAGAATAAACACTGATTTAAGCACAGCACATGTTACCGTAACAACATCAAACATGGAGTCAAGCATAGCTAGATACCATAGAATATAGAATATGAATGAAAGACAGTGCGCTGTACGGCTTGGACGGCTCCTCTCGAATCATCGAAATTCTAAAACTTTCAAAAATAATCACGACAATAAATGATGAATACCAATTGCCAAACCTACCCCAGTAGGATGACGTTGACCATGACTAGGCCTAATAATAATAATAATGTGATTTTAAGTGGTTTAGGAGGCTAAGTAAGCCTGTGTGAAAGTGACTAAACTAGTCAATCTGAAAATGGCTGACATTTTAGAATTTTAAATGAATTAGTTTTTAGCACCAGTCTCAGCAGTCTGGTTTGTGTGATAGCTGACACCATCCCCGGGAATTGGTGTAGGAGCAGGGTTGTCTGTTACTAACGTATAAAAATCCCTGCTCTGTTAAGAGGGCCACGAAATACCTGCCCATAGGCGTAAACTAGGCCTATTATTGGGCTTCTAGGCTCGAGCTCCACCACTTTCGAGAGGCTATCATATGGATTATGGAAGGGGGTGGCATAGGTCTTAAGGTTGGCATAACGCTTTTTCGTCCAAGTTTACGCCAATGCCAATGGATAGGCCTAACATGGTATGCACGTACATCCATTAATTTATTTTGACTTTGGATTTGAAGAACGTCGTGCATGATTCGCGAACATCCAAACAGCTAGGGGGGTCTGGGAGCTAGCGGAGCTCTAGCCACTTAATATTATTATCTTAATATTAGAGAACTGATAGACTGTGGGCACTGGTGCTGGTGCATACTTTAGACCCTTCGATTGTGATTTTACTGATTTATTTTTAATGGCCAAAATCTATATTCCATATACAAAGATCTTGTCGACAATGACCCTATCCGCCGAAATATTTCTCATCGGTTGTCTGCGACTTCCACGACTGGTTCCAGCCAAGAGACACAAACATCGTATAACGCCCTTGAGAATTTAGGTAAGAAAGTAAGTAAAATCTCGAGAATTCTATTGCGCTTTCGAAAGTAGCCTAGCTCCACAGTAGCGGATACTATCTGTTCATTCTTAGGCGCTCAAAGTATAGGTCAACTGGATATATTGGATATACTGTTAACTTTTCAACTGGCTTGGATATACTGTTAACTTTTTAATGATATTTAATTGGTGATATGGAAGTGCACAATAATAAATAACATACAAATAAATAAATAAATAAATAAATAAATAAATAAATAATAACAACTCAATGGGTCTAATACCTCTATGGTTAGCGCTTATGAAAGCGGAAGTAAATAGAACACTTCCGTAAGCCGTTCTGCCGCTGCGTCGTTAAATGGCGGATAGAAAAGTTGACTGAAATTCTTCCGAAATAATCATTTTATCACACAAATACTGAATTCAGTAGTCACGGTTTGTATAGACGTGCAGGAAAGAAATAGCGTTTTGCGTAACTGCGAGCCTTTATAGCGCTATGTAAGTTCGTAATTACGTTACATCAACGACGCCAGAATTTTTGTTTTCGGCGAGACTTGAAATTATTATGCCTCTGCGTTTTAAGTGATCGTGTCACCAACTTTCGTCCACTGATCAGCAAAATTGTTTAGGTTTCAGTCAATTCTGGGACTGAGACTTTAAATTTTTCCAATAATCAAGCATTCCATCACGTCCTTTATTTAAAGCTGTGCAACGTCAGCGTTTTGGAGGCGTTTTCAAATCTCATTCATATTTATTAATTGTTAATTAAATCATTATTAATTAATAATAATTAATAATATTAAATTAAAATCGCTCTTTTGGGTATATGATGTCTCACAGAGGTTACATTTGTATAAATATAAGATATTATTGATTGTTTATTAAATCATTTATTAAATCTAGGTATTTATTATTGATGTATTATTACATTGTTGATCTTTCATCTTATTTTTATTTCAGAACACTGAGTGTATTTGTCAATCTTAATGTGGGAATACCAGTGATATTTCATTTAAGAATTGAAGCAATACATTATATTTTAAATTCATCTGGATGTTCATCTTGAAATATTTGAATTTTATTAATGAAAGTCATTTTGTGGTTCTTTTCAAAGCATTACTAACTGAGAAACTGCAAATCACTATTTCACCAGAGCATCACAACAACTTCTGTTTGGAAGAATAGAGTAATTGAGTGATTTGATGATGAACCAGCAAATTCAATTTGGAGAAACTCTGTATGTTAGTGACATATATGGCACAGTGACAGCTATTGTGAAAGAAGGCAAAGACGATGAGGAAGTAGCAGAAGAAGCTTTGCACAAATGTAACCTCTGTGAGGCATCATTTACCCAAAAGAGCGATTTAAAGAACCATCGCAAAATTCACACTGGAGACAAGATCTACCAATGCAATTTATGTTACAAGGAATTTAACTCCATTAGCAATCTGCGGCTACACGAGAAAGTTCACACAGGAGAAAAGCCTTACCATTGCAACGTATGTGGTAAGTCATTCAGCCAAAGTGGCACTCTGCACAAGCATAAAAGAATCCATACGGGAGAGAGGCCGTATCACTGCCTCACTTGTGGTAGAGCATTCAACCAAAAGGGAACTCTGCAGAAGCATGAGAGAACCCACACTAAAGAAAGGTGTTACCTGTGCAAAATATGTGATAAGACTTTTACCCGCGTTGATAGTCTTTACAGGCACCAGAAAATTCATACTGGAGAAAGGCCGTTTAAATGCAAGTTCTGCAACAAATCATTTATCCAGAAAGGCACTCTGCTTATGCATGAGAGAATCCATACTGGGGAGAGGCCGTTCCAGTGCAAAATATGTGAAAAGTCCTTTTGCCGCATGGGTGACATATACAAACATATGACTATTCACACCCAGGAGCGGCCGTACGACTGCCAGACATGCGGGAAGGCATTTAGCCAGCTGAGTATCCTTCGTACACACGAGAAACTGCATACTGGAGAAAAGTCATTTCAGTGCAAAATATGTGACAGGTCATTCACTCAAAAAGTTACGCTCGAAGCTCACCTGAAAACTCACAGCGGAGGGAAGCCGTACCATTGCAGCGTATGCGGGAAGATGTTTACTCAAGCGGTGGTTCTGAGTGTACATGAGAAGCTTCACACAGGGGAAAAGCCGTACGACTGCAACTTATGTGGCAAAGCGTTCAGCAAAATGGGAAGTCTACATACGCATCAAAAGAGTCACAATCTTGAAAAGCTGTATCAGTGTACTTTGTGTGGCAGTACATTTAAAACTAGATATCTTTGGAAAAAGCATGTTAAAATTGAACATGCTGAGAAGAAAATACTTCACTATTGATTCAGTACAGGCTGCTAAATGTTTCCATATGAATTTTCAGAACATTTATTTAAACATTAAACCTTGTTGAGCAGTTTTTCCAAAAGAATGTCCTGATTTGTTAAGGATATATAAATGCAACAAAACAATTTGGATAAATTTAGTGCTAATGTGTTTTGTGCTCTTATATATATATTAGGGTGGTCCACAAATTTTTTTTCTTGAATTATATATATATAGGTTTGCATTTTGTATATATGTTAAAAGAATTTATGACAAAATTTTAGCGTCATAGAAGAATATTAAAAGGTGCCACCAAAGAAAATCACAGTGTACAGAAATATTCATCGTTTTTGTCACACAAGCATAAACAGTCAATGTTTGATAATCAGGACAGGCATTACTGAGAAGGCATTGTGTTTGAATAGTAAAATGATTTAGGCAACATGACAGACATACTCTGTTAATTATCAAGATCAGGAACAGACAAGTCATTATACTATCCGAAAGCGGCGCTGATGCTCCTCAACTGTTTGCAGCAGAAACTTTTTGTTATTCATCTTTGGTCAAGAGGTTGTTGATTGTCCAATCAGAGCTACTCCTCTTTCTGCCAAATCATTCACCACTTTTAGCTCTGATAATTTTCTTTATTTGTCTGTATGATAGGTCTTTGGTCCATTCATCTGGATCTTTATCAAGAAAGTTTGATATGCAAGATTGAAAAACTGTTTTGTGTATTGACAAAATGACAGTTTACTTTGTGTATTGGTCATTATATGTCAGCCTTTATCTTTTCTTTGTCCATTTATTGTACAACTAACTCACGCTTTGTTTCCAGTTCAATATCATCGCCAGCAAAGAAACTGAGACCCACTGATGCTGCAGAGTTGCCTGCAAACTTGTTTTTTAGAGTCTTTATGAAGCCACCAATTCCATCACAAGGGTTTTTTCAGTGGCTAGTTGAAAACAATTTTAAATCATTCCAAAATCATGGATGCAGGCAAAATTTTCAAGTTTTTGCAGTTCTTGTAAATCAAGCTCCAATACTAAAGTACACTATTTTGTGCAATGGGGATTTGACTCTTGAGAAATGTTGGTCATCTATTTCAATGAATACATTGATATGTTCACTTGTTCAAGGTCATCACTTATTATGCAGATGGACAAGCAGGACAGGTCATTGGTTCAGATAATAAACAAATGGATGCAATGTGACCTCTGATGTTTTCATTTGCATCCTGACAGACAAATGAATAATTTTCTGCAAATTTAAGTATTGCTCTCCCAACAGGCAAAGATCAGATTATAAGTAAGATGTAAATGCAGTGAAGTGATGTGGTGTGGTTTTATCAACAGCAGTGCACAGTACTTCCAATGAAATACAACTGTCTCTGTTACTGACTGCAGCTTCAACTGACCATCATGCATCCATCGTTTGTATGTGAAAAACCACATTAACTCTGATTAGCAAATTATTTTGAGCACACAAATTTTTATGTCTTCACAAGTGTCTGAAAGCAGATAAATAAGCTAATGAGACAAAAGTATTAATCTTATCCAAGTTTTGTTTAAGATGAGCAGTTTGAGACCTGTGTGAACCGTTTGACCAAACAAGCAGGTTTGAAACCCATTGACCATGGCGAGTTCAGTCAAAAGGACTTTCTATAAATGCTTGATTCTGAATGTTCTTTCGAAACAGACCAATGTTCAACAAGAGAAAAACATGATTGAATCCAATGACATATATTATGTGAAACCAGATGCTTAGATGTAGATCATGGAAGAGGGGAAAAGATATTTGTACAAAACTTTCAATGAAAAAGAATCAAGACACCAACATGAAGTTTTCACCATAGCTAGTACGTCAAGCACTACAAGCCTGCAAAGTTTGAAAACTTTCCCTCTTACTGGAAAACATGAACATATATGGGTCATTTGGGTACAAAAATATGAAAACCTGTGACTCAGAAGATGATTAATAGTGGAGTCCGAGTCCATTATTGACAGAAATCCTGTTTGAAATTGATGAATACATTTATGTAGTTACATAAAGACACAACATACATAGTCTAACGTTTTGCTGATTCATGGTGATGATGAATCGGTGAAAATGGCTGGTGGTGGATGTTTGGACATGTAGTGTATGATGATAGCATCTATGATAAAGATTAATAAACCATTTCATCTGGAAAATATGTATGCAATTGCAAATTTCAGCCTGATAATGGTTCTCAAGATATTAAACTTCAAAAATCGTAAAACTTAACTACAGTATAAAACCAAATCTTCAAAATATAAATCTCTGAAAGAGTTTTTGACAAAAAAGTGAAAATTTCAAGAATTACTCAAATTGAGCTGGACACACTTTGCAAATGAGGTTAATGTGAGAGGGTTTGAATTTGTTGAGTTGACAAAATGATTTATCTGATAAAAGTTCAATATATTTGGCACCTCTAAATGCTAAATTATGGCTGAAATTTAGTACAGAATACACTGATGACCAAAGGAACACATTACAAACCTCAATTAATTTTGAACATTTTAATTGTTCCTTCACCCTAATATATATATATATATATATATATATATATGATATTTATTTCCTCCAATATATATCGATATCTATATGTATATATATACTATATATATATGTATATATATATTATATCAGGGTGTTCCACTCTAAAAATCAAAAGAAAAAAGAAAATCTTCTCCTAGACTGTACTTTCCAGGGTTTTTGCAGCTTACAGTCATTTTACTTTTTCTGACTGATTTAGGAGAATACTTTGTGTTTGAATAATTAATTGATTTGGGGGTCAGCTTTAAAATACATTCTGATCATGTAAGATAAGGAACTGAAGATTATTCTAATTAAGGACTGTTTGTTTGGAATTTTTCTTGTTTGTATTGGAAGAACTATTGATGTTAATTTCATAGCTAATGTTGGAGAATCCTTGATTCGTGTTTCATGATAATCTTCAATATTTGTTGTTGATAGAGCAAATGAAATTAATTCTTATAATATTTGATTGCACCATTGTTAAGCCTTTTTTGTTTGAAATACAGTACAGTATTGCTCATTATTGAAACCTTAATTTTTCTTTGTCCATTTAACCTAATGTTAGTGCTCCAATTCATATTCACTGCAGTAGTTTTGACACTACAGTATTTAAAGTCTGAAATGTTCATTTTTACAGTAGGTTGAAGAAATTTAAATCATTAATATGGATCAAATTAGAGTATACAGTAAATCAAAATGATGCAGCAGGGAGAGTTGTGTGTGGCTACATGAGTCAGTTTGTCATCTGTTCTATATATGATATGTTCAATTCAAGGTTAAAGAGTGCTTACATTTTAACGTAACTTTAGTCAGGTTCAGAAATATTCTGAGATTCTAAATTGTTCATTTGGCTAGTACAAATAATGACTAATTTAAGTATCACTCTATTTCAGATACTAAAATTTATGTAAATGGCTACAGTGGTGTAGACTGTAAAGTACAGTACTTCCAAGGATATGCTTGTGATGGCCATGAGAGCAAACATGACCCATGTCATGACATGAGTATTTTTTGCACAGGTCATGGCTTTATGGGTGTTTCTGGCTATAAAAATAATACAATTAAGTCAGCGCCCCAGCATAGGACATGACCGTTTTATGACCCGGCTTGTCCCACTGGCTATGGCTGCCAGTCATAGAACTGCTAACAGAAAAGATAGGGACAAAACTGTAATGATTGCATCAGACACCAACGGTCCATGGGCGTCCGCACATTAGGGCAAGAGGGGACACTTTCCCTCTTCCTGGAAAATGCAGATACCAATATTTGACATTGAAATTTGAAAACCTTGCTGAAATATTAACCGAGACCATTGTGCTTTTTGGTTTTTGGCCCTCCAAAAAATTTGTGTAGTTGCCAGATGTGCCGGAAAGCACTGATCCCAACATTATGACGATGATGAATCGACAGTGGCGTAACAGAGGGGCGGGGGCTTTTGTATAGTCTATAAAATGCTGTACAGTGGCTGCCCTGGAATTCTTTTGCCTTTTCCATTATTATTCTTAAATTTGTTATGTGATCCCTTGGGTTAACCTGAAGCCTGCTTGCTCTATTGCAATCTCCTCCTCCATTTTGTTGTCTATCCTTTCCAAAATGACTGAGCAATATCTTACTAATATGTGATATCAGGGCTATAGTTCTATAATTAGAAGTGAACGCATTTTTTGTCTCCTTTGACGTATAAATATTGATTTCAGCCAATCACGTCAGGACTCCCAACTCCGACTGTTTTGTGATAGCAATTTGTATTTTGCTTAGGTACTGGACGGCGTAAATTCATACATGAATTTTTATTTAAGCGCCTTTATATATGATACATTCAATATTGATCGATTCAAAGATCGACGAGATTGTGTTAATATCCTCTCCATGCCCGTGTACGTGTGATCCCATTCATCAACAGTAAAACAGACTGATTATGTCAGGCGTTAGTGCCCTACACAGCTGTATTTCTGAGCTATCTCTCACGTATCATGTGATTATGTTTCAATCGAGTTTATCCATTCTGAACATATTATGTTGATTATCCGCTTATTCAACATGGATGGGTCAGGTTGATGATACTTTGGGGCTGTCCATTAATTATGTCAACAATTTTGGGGCAATTTTGACCCCTCTTGTCAACAACTGTCAATCAGTTAACCCCTATAATTAAACCAAATCTACCCCAAGATCAATGACAGGTCCCAATAACAAGGTTATTATTTTTTAGGGTGCTGACCATTTTCCCCTTTTTGCTCAAGTGTCAAAATGTGGATGGTGGTGATGACCTTTTTGCCATGCTTTTTCTATTTAATAAGTAGTATTCCATGAAACTTCCTAATTTTTGATTATTTGTAAAAGTGAATTTCAACTTCTCTTGACCCCCGTCAACAAATCGTCAAAAACCCCACTAAATTGTTGACATAATTAATGGACAGCCCCTTTACAAATCCAATTGACATTGCTCATCATCATTGTCATCATCATCATCAACATCGACTTCGACATAATCAACATTGATGTAATCATAATCACCATGTTCCATCAAGTTGGCATCGACTCCTGGTGTTTTTTTCTGTCCTATCTGTTCTTTGCAATTTCTTTGAACTCATTAATTTTCATGTATGTTGCTTCATAAATTCCATCCATCTCATTCACTGTCTTCCTCTTCTTCTAGCTCTTACCATAATCATTTTTTCACCTGTCTGGTCTTCATTATGTGCCCAAAATACCTCAATCTTTGCCCTAGCATTCTGGCTTCTAGTGAACTCTCTGATTTGATTTCTTCTATTACTGATTTATTTATTCCTTTAGCTGTCCAGGTATTTTTGACATTTTTTCAGCATCATTGTTCAAATGTGTCTATTCATCTTCTGTTTTCTTTTTGCATAGTCCAGCTCTTGTTGCCATGTAGCAATATTGTGTTGATGTTGCTAGCTGTAGTCAATTTGCTAACATATATGCATTGGCAGTTTAACGAATTCTTTTGTCTGTATGTTGATATTCTTGTGTTGCCAGTATATAAAACTATTAGTTAGCAGGTATTGTCATGTGACTCATGTCTTCTGTAATTCAAACTCTTCACCAAATACAAGACATTTGGCCCTGATGCCAAATCACTGTTGGTGAATTGTCCTGTTACCTTCACTTCTAACAACCTTAGAAACCAGTGTCATTTTATAATGAAGTAATTTAATGTCTTTGTTTACAATAATGTAATTTGGATGGTATGGTAAGTTATTTTGCTGGGCGAATGCATTGCACAAGGTTAAACAAGTTTTTTTACATGCAATAATTAGAAGACTAACTAATTCATTCAAACATTAGTTATTATGGATACAGAAAGAATACTCAGTAATTACATGATAATTAGTAGTTATCATTTAATGTTCTTCCAACACTAGATTGGTTCTATAGAGAGACGCTTGGAGTGCATTAGTGCTCAGTCTGCATTGGTTAATAACGGAGATTGATGTGTTTAACCTGCCATCTGTTGTTTGCAGTTAGCCACTATATGTACATTGGTGATGTGATTAGGGATGATTTATAGAAATTTATTATACCTTTGTACTTTTGTTTTTATTTTATTGATTTTATTTGCTTTTTGCTTAGAATGAAGTTCGGGGAAATTTTCAGTGTTTTTACTGCTGGTGTTTTCATAAGTGTTGTTACTTCTTCTGTAATCCCAAAACCGTCACCAGGTTCAAGACCAGTCGACAAAGTACGAATCTCTCATGTCTGTTATCCAGCAGATTATCTCTCCTCTCTGCCTTTTATGTTATGCCTGCAATGTGCATCACTTGTTATTTGCTCTTTTGGCCTAAATTTTACATTTGAATGACTATTGGGCTTCAGAAATACGATCAGTATACGCACAAGTTCTTTTTCCAGCATAAAACTGCATTCAATATTAGTTATTCTACATTAAAACAGATTAACTAGTTGGTTTTCTCAATTCTTTAATTAAAATTAGTGATGCTAGTGGAGTTGAGGCAAAATTATGAGAAATTATTGCAAACAAAGTTCTTACTTTGGCTGGTAGACTAGTGAATGTGTATGTTTTTTTCGATATTTTTCCAGTCTAGTTCACTTTATTGGGTGGATTAGCTGTGATTTTGATAAATCTGTATAAAAATGCAGAAGATCTGACAAGGTTTGTCATTAAACATTCTATGATATGTGTGAATTTGGACATATTTTGAAAATTTCTTTAAATTGAGTGCAGGTTAATGTTATGTTTCAGCCTTTGAGCGATGAAAGTCATTTCGAAGGTCAAAGTCACAATGTTGAATATGATCATGATGCATTTCTCGGCAAAGATGAAGCAGATTCTTTTGATCAGTTGACCCCGGAAGAAAGTACAAGACGCCTTGGGTTAGGAGAATACTTTATATTCTCTTTTGAATTTATGACTTGATAATTTTTTTTATCAGTTTTGATAATCTTTTATCAGTTTTATGAGTGGGTTCTTTAAAAATAAATGAGCTTCATGCAAAATGCAAAGATTGTGAAATAATACTGCTTTAGCCTTTTAAAGAATATTTTAATAATTGATTTCTAATATTGATTTTTATTAATTGATTAATGCATTTGTCTCTAGTTATTTGAATTTCATGTTGTTTGCCTTAATTCTGTTTCATGCAGGCAGCAATGTCCAAATGTCACTTAAGCCTTTTATTTACTATAAATTGTTATAGCATTTGGCTTTTCTTTTCATGTTGGTAATTTCTAAGAACCCTTAACCCTTTTCCCGTTTGCCCCAAGAATACTTGTTCATTTTACATTACATTACAAATAAATGAATGGTAAAAGGGTTAAATGTGCTGTGCTTTGTATGTTTTAGGATAATCTTTGACAAAATCGATGCTGATAAGGATGGCTTGGTATCCGAAGCAGAGTTACAGCATTGGATCAGGTATGTTCAGAAGAAGTATGTTGAAACAGAAACTAACAGGCTGTGGTCCGAACACTTTGCTAATCAGCGTCTTGAATCGTCGTCTCAACTGCGCTGGTCAAATTACATTAAAAGAATGTATGGCATTACAGAAGGTGAGCCATCAACATAGTCGTTGTGCTGTTGTTATTTTTAAACTTTACATTTGTTGAAACTCCTTTGGATTTCAGAATATCCGAAAACCGATATATCTTTTTTTAATATATTGTCTGGATTAACCTTACATATAAAGGTAGATAAAGAAAGAGGGGACTTATGAGACAGCATCATTTACCTTACAAGAGTATATGAGGTTGTCTCAAATATATTTTCTGTGTCTGTTTCTACTGAGAAACCCAGGTTGCTCCTTTTAGCTTTTCACACAGGTGTTTATAGTAGATTTACTCTTGTGAATGGCAAAGTTCAGGACAGCCTAAGCTAGCAATAGCAGATTAAAGAAGTCTGGAGTCTAAGCCTTTGACATTTGTTAGCATTGTGCAGTATTTGATTTGACATACATAGTACCTTTGAATGAGATTATATTGTTTCTCTTTACTGAGATCTTTTCTTTGGCTTTTCTGTATAATGATTGTTTCTTTTCTTCATAATTGGCAGTTAAATCTATTGCCTAACTGGATCTTTGTTGATGTAAAACACAAGCACAGTCATATTATTACTGAGTCCGATTGATGTCTGCAATTCTGTGAACGAATTCTCTTTTTCTTTGCCGTAGACATAATTGTGTTAAGTGGTTTTTGAAAATCTGGTTTAAGAGGAAATGAAGTCGGAAAATAGAAACAATCCAGAATTTGTTGAAAATGAGAACAAAATTCCAATTGCTCGTGACAGGCGTCGATGGGATTTGGCAGACGTAGATAAAAACGGCCATCTTACGAAAGAAGAGTTCACATTCTTTGTTCATCCTGAAGAGGCTGAACATACAAAACCAGTTGTCCTCGAGGTTACAGCTAGCCATGTTGTCTATAAGTTAATTAATCCAGGCAGTTATGTCTGATTGACGCCTAGCAGCTGTGAATGAGATTGGGATACATTTCCCAAATTGTTTAATTCTGCAGAAATTGACTTACAGTTTTCCTTAATTTATTTTGCCAGAAAATTTTATCCTTTACCATTATACTTTGACATCTGACGTTTTAAAGGCCAGATAATTATCTCCAATCCAGCCATTGATTCATTAAAGACACCTACTGCGTAATTGCTTGGACTTTATGTTGGTTTTTTAATGCACCATTTTGTCAATGTTGCGTTGAATTTGGTGTTTAGGAGGCCTTAGAAGACGTTGACAAAGATCGTGATGGATTCATAAGTTTGCAAGAGTATATAGGTCTGTTTTATTTCCTCTCCTTCATTCAATGTATTGCTGTGTATGGTGAAACAGCTTTTCAGTATACAGCTTGCTGATTATAATTTATTTTATTGTGTTCAATGGTTAATTTAAAATGAGTTAGAAATATCTTGCAATATTATCCAAATGAGCAGACTTTTTGCAGCTCTGTAGTTTCTTGTTAATTAATTTTGTTGTTGTTTCAGTTGCTTTTCACTCGCAGTTGTCTGATAATTATAATCAGTTTGCCCTGCTATGCTTGTTGCATTTAGAAGTAGATTCATTTGGTTTGCTTGATTTGAATTGAATCAATATTTTACATGTTGCTGAAATTATTGAAAGGGAAGAAAAGTCAACACTTGCTCATTTATTCTTGCATTTATAACTTTTTGACTCTTAGTTTGGAGGAGAAAATGTTTTGATGGGGATTATTAATCACTTGAATTGTTTATGCCATTCTTGTTGTAGTGTCTTTTGAATATGAGTTATGTTGTTATGTTATCATGCCATTGGTCTTCCATGAGAAATATCCTTAGGTTGTCTCTCATTCATTTCTATCATGAACAACCCTGATTGGTAGCTAATTGGCTAATTACTTACTAGCTAAATTAGCTTAATTATAAACATATTAATTATGGCATTTGCTAAAATTTCTACATTAGTTTATTTTAGATTCTTTACTAGTATAAGTTAGTTAAGTTTTTTGCATCATGAATGAATAATGTTCCTTGTATTAGTTCTTTTTCTAGACATGAGCCTTGTTTTCTCACTATATGTTTACAATAAATTACTTTGCCTTTTCTATTGATTCAGAGTAGCATTTTCATTATGAAACTCTTAAAATTTGTTGTATGTTCTTTTCAAAGGCTTCAATTCTTTACTCATCTGGTGTCCAGCTTTCGGAGCAGTATATTACAACTGACCAAACTAGTGCTTTCCACAATCCAATCTTTGTTTTCTTTCAAATCTCTTTTATTGATGATTTGGCATCATTGATGATTTGGCATTTGTGTGGATAAGTGAGCCTAGATATTGGAATGGATTTTATTACCATGTCCATATATTGATTATTTATTGGTAATTTGTTGGTCTTATGCTGTTGCAGATGATGCAGTTGATGATGAAGGTAATGATGAGGACAATTATACTGCATTAGTTGCAGAGGAGGAAAAAGACTTTCACGAGCTACTGGACAAGGATGGGGATGGAAGGCTGAATCGAGAAGAGGCTTCGGAGTGGGTAATACCAACTGACTATGATCACTCGATTGAAGAATCCAGGCATCTTTTCAGTGAAGCTGATTTGGACCGGGTATCGTGCTCACTTGTGCTTCCTATCTATTACTCTCCTTGCTAGTTTAGATAAGTGCTCTGACTTTGGAATTTAAAATTCTGAGTGGAATGGTAGACCGGATGGGGAGATGGCAGATTGAAAACATAGGTAGTGGTAAAAGTGAGGAGCAGATGTTTGAATAAAACATAGGTCTAGATGTTTGAGTTCATGGCGACCTACTCTAGGCTAATAGCATAAGCCACCTGCATCATTGAATGCCTGAGTAACCAGAGATCATCAGCTCTATTGCCATCACAATAAATCAAGTATGGAACACCTTTGCCTTTTACCTTGATGGTAATCTGCCCAAAAACTGTCATACCTTGCATAACACAAGGGCCAACTCGCATCCCACTCAGATGATTGAATCTTTGTGGTGTGTTTTTCTGTTAGACATTCACTGAGAAGCTGAAAAACTGCAATAATAAAACTACTTGTGCTTTGCACTTGTCTTTCATTTTTAATAATTCCTCTCTTTGCTTTCTGTAAATGCAAATGCTTCAAAATTTTCAGGAGTTCAGAATTATGTAGTTTAAGCTCAACCTAGTCTGTTGACAATTTGCAGTTATTAAAAATGTTCTGAATTTTAATTTTAAAGTAACGGTTTTTAATATTATTGTTTCTGTATGTTTTTCTGACAGAACGGTCTTCTAACTAAGTCCGAAGTTATTGAAAAACACGATTTATTTGTTGGAAGTCAGGCCACCGACTACGGGGAGGCGTTGTCTAGACATGATGAATTTTGACGAATGCAGATAGTTAGCTATTAATCCAGTTTACTTTACAGTTTGGCAGAAGTGAAATCTGTTGATTTAACCTTTTTGAACGGTTGTGTTGTTAGAAAATCTCATTTGCTGGTGCTTATTTTAAAAAGTTGAAAACGGTGTGAGACTAATTTTCTGTGTTCAGTGATCTTTGTTGCTATGGTTTTATTATTTGTGCATCTTTGAGTATGCACAGTCTGTGTCTTTATTTATATACATATACTTATGTACATATGGATATATTTACTATATAATTGCTCTTGCATGTATATTTTTGGGTTGTTAGAAAATATAAAACAACAGTTCAAACATTTGTGAATTCTATCAATATGACCTTTGTTAATTTGCAGTTTACCAATTTTTTGTGTTCTGGTCTTTATGGCATTTGGCATGCTAGGCAAATGGTTATCACAGTTTTGTAAGGCGTACTTCTTTAAAACAAGCTGTATTTGCTGTTTTAAAGAGATTGTTTCTTCTGATTTAAGCAGTCTTGCCTTATAGTTTACATTTGCAAGGAACTGAACATTTGCAATATGCTATCGATCACCTCTCTGTTAATGGTGCGTGCATTGTTTTACGTATATTTGAAATGCTCTGCAGTTGCTTGTTTTGTTGGCCTTTGTTTTATTGCAGCTGAATATTATTTATAACTGATTCTACTGTACTTACTCACTGCTTAATACCATATCATTTCCCGATTGTTGTTATACTTCTTGTTTCTAAACTTAGATCAGTATTATTATTTTTAGTATTGTTAACGCCTGTTACGTCATTCGTAAAGTGAAGAATCATAAGTGCAGAGCAATAAATGGTGAACGTGAACTATAGCTACCCAACATTGCTATGCAGTGCCTAGGGTCAGTTTGAACCTGCTACCTTTGGTTACATGGCAAGGAGAATCTCACCGATACTCCACCACCCTTTCCCAATCATCCAGTCATAGCCGGAGTCATTAAAGGAGCTAATATACCAAATTCTTGAGTTTTGTTATCAATTTTTTATATTGTTTGGTGCTTGGTTACGAGTTTATTTATGGACCTGATGCATTTTATTTAATATTTTTACACTTCTACATGTTAAAAGATTGTTTTGTCTGCATAGCTGTATTTGAAACCACCGCCTTTATAAATTGTTCAAGTTTCTGCTGTTGGTTGTAAGTTCATGGTTACAGTTGAATGATATTTTGAATGTGATCGAGGGACTTTCTTTACCGGTATCTATTGTATTCAAAGTTTGCAATTACCAAATATGTTTCAGTTGTGTTAGTTTGCAACTGACCTGCTGATCTCATCAGTTTAAATTGAGATTCTGTTATAAATGAATTTATTAAGTTGAATTTCTACTGTGTTTGGTTGGTTCATATATGCTTTTCATTGGCAATAATATCTTGTTTGTTTTATCGGAGTGGCTTTTGTCATTTTGTCTATCGTCCTTGATGTTTGAGCCACTTTAGTGATGCCAGTTTCTTTATATTCTGTTTGAAGCAATAAGAAGTTATCAGTGAATATTTTATTTTTAAATGGTTAAGATGAACCTTATGTTTCGCTAATGTTTGACTTACCATGATAATCGGGGACTTAGTGTGCCATTGGTTGAAAATGATCCCAAGCAGTGCTTAATCTAGGCCGTTTCCGGGGCGGGGGGAAATTGCCCTTCCCCCGGAAATTTCAAATTCCTCCCCAAAATTATATATCCTCCTCCACACCCATGCAGTTTACAGTTGATTATCTTCAAGTGGGTGTAGAAAGTTATATATCATCCAACCCTGCTTTCTTCAGGTCCAGGTCCTTTGGTAACTGAAAATTGTAAATTGACCAAAATAGTTTTCTGAAGGTCTTATCCCAGACGATTTATCACAGAATGGAGACTGATTTTGTTGTAAGTCATAGCCACAAGTTGACTTGACTATTGTAGTACTTGGTCAAAATGCGTTATTAGTCATTCGGAACTTCCTTCCCCCCTTGTGCTAATACTTAATTATGTTATGTAAGCAGGTTGACAAGACAGTTTGGTACATGTTGAATTTCATGGATACATATGCACAGGGGCGGATCCACGAATTCAGTTTGCAGGCACTTCCTGTTCAAAACCCATTCTGTCCCTTCCTTGCCGATTGTTGCACGTTGTTAATATTATTGAAAAGAAATAGAAAAGATGCAACTCGTCAATTCATTCGTTTCCTTATAACTTTTCAGCTTTTCACGATAGATTAGCAAAAAATTTGGGTGGATTTGGGATTCTCAGTCTCATAGATCCATCTATGGATATATATATATATATATATATATATATATATATTCTACCGTACATTTGCAGTGGCGGCTCTAGGATTTGGCAAGTGGGGGCCGTTGGGGTGGCAACTTCTAATCATGGGGGCCAACCATTTGTTGTTTAATGTATGTAGCATTAAGTATAGGGTCCCAACTGGGGGGCTAGGCACTCAATAGGGGGGCACGGCCCCCGGTGGAGCCGCCACTGTACATTCGACAAAGAAGCATGGCAGAGGTGACTCTGGAGGGCAGCGTTCTGCTGCCTTATTGAACGCAACGATCGTGTTGCGTGTCTGATTTGAGGCAGCCAGCCATGTTGAGCGATCGCCTGCCTACCGCCTTCCATCTTCTGCGACGAAATCCTCGTAGAGACGGTCCTGCGAGGTCCCTGCAGAGAGGCGCGGTGTACGCGTGTGTGTGCGCCGCCGGCGTTTAATACTGTATCTGTGGACTTATTTACGAACTATAACTTCAAATCCTGTTTCACCTCGATCAGCGTCTCCCGGACCGCGCGGTTGATTACGTGACCAATGTCACGATCTCTCCCAAGCTATATTCTAATTAGGCGTCGTTAAAAGACGTCCGTCCGCGTGAGGCGGAATTCCGCACTGCGACGGGCTCGGTAACTCAGTGCGGTGACAACTGTGGAACAAATATTGCACCAAATTGCCGCCAATAATAACAGTGCCAAGATGCGCATACAATGATCAACTGGTTTAAAAAAATTAACAGTCAAGTAAATCGAATTGAATAGTAATTATCGTAGCCTTTAATTTCTTGGTTTAACAGTAGTTTTTTTAGAGGTTTGAATGATGAGCAAAGGGGCTGCCCATTATAATTACGTCAACAAATTAGGGGCAGGGCCCTGCCTACCATGCCTATGCCTTAAAAATGCCTTGCACACGAGTGTAGGCTCAGTGGTAAATGGTCGCTAGTCATGTTTTTCGTTATTATTTACTCGATCGTCGGCAGAAAAATGCCAGATATTATTACAAATATTGTCGTTATTATTAATATACGATCGTCTGTTGGGAACAGCAGATATATACAGACATCGTCGTTACAGGGTTTAATCTAGGCCGTTTCCGGAGGGGAAATTGCCTTTTTCCCCCGAAAATTTCAGACCCCCAGAAATTTTGGCATACTACAGTTAACTAACAGCAGCCCCCTAGCAGAATTCCCCCGGCTTTGTCAGTTCCCCTCCCCCCGCTTTTTCAGTTCCCTCCCCGGAGTCAAGGAGTCTAGATTAAGCACTGCGTCGTTATAGGCTCAAATCTCTGATTTCTATACTGACTGTCCATATTAGCTGTCTACACCGACTAGTGGCGTAGCCAGGATTTCCGGAAGGGGAAGGGGTTGGTTTTGACTTTTGACCGTAACAAACTTTCGAAAAATCTTGACAAGCAAAAATAATAAAAAAGAAAACGTCGTCCACTTAAAAATTTTGGTCGGCAGCCAATGTTCCCTCTAATTTTTCGAGACCGTGAGCGCACCAGATTTTTCGTGAGCGGAAATAGTTTCGTCATGATTTTACATCAATATCAATCAATCAATGCTATATTTTGTATACCAGTGGTGCACAACTTTTTCGGCGGCGGGCCACTGTTATATTTCTGAAATCCTTCAGGGCAATCAGGGGGGCCAGACTCAACTGACGACTGCCATTTATGTCTTTGCTTCAAGTTTATTACAATTTAGTACAAAATCACTTTTAAGTTGAGATACATTGTACACTACTGTAAAGTGTCTTATACAATATCAGTACAGTAAGGCATGGTTATGCCTTTATAAAGTTTCTAAACATAAAGTTTATAGTTATTTCTAAAGTTAATCATATTTAGCAGAATCTAAAGTATTCTTATACTAGTCTTATAAGACTTATAGAAACAGTTCATAATCTAACGTTATAGGCCCAAACTTAGTGTACAATAACCGAAACACATTGGACCATTGTATCTGTCACTAGCAGTTTTAACTTTGCCACTAGCAGTTTGAAAGATTGAAACCAGGAAGTCAGTGTGATGGCTGTTTGCACCTCTGCAACCAGCTTACAGATATCGATTGGCATAGCAGTCATACAACGTTTTTCTGCAGCTACAAACAGTGACCCAGTCTCTCGTCATGACCGCAGCAAAATTTAGAGATATGAACAATAGATTTAATTTTTAACAACATCCTGGGCTCTAAAACCGTCACGAACGGCATTTGACATATTGGTATTTTCATTTAGTTCTCGCGGGCCACATGGTGAGTCGTCGCGGGCCGGATGTGTGTGCGGGCCGGACGTTGTGCACCACTGATGTATACCAATAATAAATGTAAGAAATTAAACAGTACTTATATCAATATATTTCAAATTCAATATATCGTTGGCGAAAATGAAAGTTATTCAAAACCTAATTAAGAAGTAAAGCGATTTGATAAAACTAATATATACTAGATTTGTTCACGTCTGTCTTTAGTCAAATTAATTATCAAGCAAAATGTCATAAATGTGTACTAATAATCCCGGTGTCCTTGATAAATTGACTCACGTATGAAATGTAACCCAAATCACCCAATGGGCGCTGTTCATATGATGGCGCCTATTATGCAAATTTTTAGCTGCAGCCTGCAGGCTGCATGGAAATATCAGCAGATATAAACGACACTGATTGGGCAAAACAAACGCGTTGGCGTCTAGGATAAATAAACAATCACGACTAACTCTGCTCATGCCTAAATAAATAAATCACCTGGGTCAAATGAACCTACCGAAATCATACTTTGGGAAACGCACGTAATACCGTTGAGCAAGTAAAATTGTGCGCAAACAAAGAAATGTTGAGCGCACGCGCGCACCTTAGAGGAACATTGTCGGCAGCACCAAGGGGGTGACCCTCAAAGTCGCGTACTAAAATAAAAAATGCATGGAAACACGTAAACAAATTTTCGTCCGCGCCCAAGCGGGGTTTTAACCCCCAAAACCCTCTCTGGCTACGCCACTGACACTGACAGTTCGATATCTCTCCCTCTCTTCCTAGTGGATGAGTAACGGCGGTGGTTGAGGAGCTCAGAGGATATCGTGTGTGTGTGTGTGTGTGTGTGTGTGTGTGTGTGTGCTCGCGTGTGTGCGTTATTGCGAGCGATCCGTGGGTGGGGAGCTGATAAGGTCGAGGGAGCAGCGATTCGTCACCGGGACAATTTATTGAACTTCATGACAGCTGTCTTGTGTTTAGCGGGGATGATGCGAGAGAAACGTTTAATAAATTTCGTTATCATATATTATATCAGTCAATAACTAACGGCAGACTAGAAGCGAGTGGGAATAACATTCAGAGGCCAATGAAAAAAACACATTAGGTCTATAAAGTACGAATTTTTTAAAAAATATACTGTACGAGGATTGTACATTTTTAAATGCACGAACAAATGATCGGAGTGATCGCTTGTGGGAACTTTTACGTTAGCCCCCATACCGTCATACGTAGGCCTATCTATTTTTTGTTAAATTATATTATGAAATGAAATAACTAAACGACAGAACCCGCTGGGAAAGCTGCCCAAAACCATTAATTGGGCTAAATTCGATATGTCTGCTTTCTCTAGCCTAAAAGCAGAGAGTCAGAGACCCTGTATACATGAAGGTAGACATGGTAGGCCTTTAGTTTTTACCAGCAGAGGACCAGCAGCACCGAGTGTAGTTTCAATATTCCTTCACGAATCCACACCCACATACACCCTCACACCCATCCGGCGATATATATATATATATATATATATATATATATATATATATATATCGATTGTTTGTATATCGTTTATATAATGTAAGGTCATCTGCTACATCTTGCGAGGATCAAGGGACGAATCAGTGAAGACGCCATTATTAGAGAATCTGTCATCAGTGACCGTCGTATAAATGTCCAATTCAGTCTAATTAAAGACTGCGTCTTGACCGACGGAATACTTCTTAACAGCGATTGTTACTCGTCCAATCGGTCGACGAACGAGGTTCGATGGGTCGGTCCGGAGATGCTCTTGACCGGAAACTAATCTCCCCGCCGACCGACCGACCGTCATCGTGTCCTAATCTAAAGGAGCTGGAACAAATAACGCTGTGGCGACTGCATGGGTTTACTTAGGCTGGCATTACAACAAATGGAAACATTATTAGAGATGGTTATTTGTCTCTGTGACTCTGTCGACATGTACAGTGGCGTATTTAGAATTTTGGTAAGGGGGGGTCAGACACTTTCGACCTGACAAGTTACAACTTTGGAAAAAAGTTGACGACCTTTTTTTACTTGTCAGGGTCTGAGGACAGGCTAGGCCAAGACCAAAGGGGGCATGGCCCAAATGGCCTAATGGTAAATACGCCACTGGACATGTACTGTATTAACTATTAATGGGAGAATTTTCGTGTAGGTCAAATGGGGCATAATTAAGCAACTGATTAATCGGTAAATTTAGTAGAGGAGGTTCGTATCATTTAAAAGAATTGAGAGGACGATGGACAAATGGCTATTCGGAACTAAGTTGTAGAGATGAAATGCCCAGTGGCGTAGCCAGGTTTTAGCAACAGAGCATGGGCGCCCACAGAAATTTTTCCAGGAGGGGCAAAACATAATGGTCATGGCTATGCCACATAAATTTTTCCAAGAGGGGCAAAACACATCTTAACACAATGGTCACGGTTAATATTTTAACAAGGTTTTCAAATTTCAATGGGAAATATTGGCATTTTTATTTTCCAGCCTCCATGAGGGGTCAAGTGCCCCCTCTTGCCCCAATGTGCGGGCGCCCATCATGCAACAGAGGGAGGAGGAAGTGGCGAGCATATTTTTAAAAAGCGCCATCATTTCAAGACAATTTCAGTGGCGTAGCCAGGATTTCGGAATAGGGCGGCCACACCAACATTTTCCTTAAAAGTCTTGACGAGCAAAAGAAGGTTGTCCCGCGAATCCAGTCCCAGTCCGAAAAGGGGGCCTCATCCCTCCCTGGCCCCGTGGCTACTCCAATGCAACGGAGACGTTCTTCATTTATGACCCATGCAGTTTGTTTGCTTTAATTTTTGATTTATTAAATTTTCGGAAAAGGCGCCACTTTTACGAAAATTTGCTCAGGGGTGCGGCCGTCCCCCCTTTACCCCTTGGTGCGCCACCGAAATGCCATCTTGCTTGGAAATCGAGGTCCTGTTTTCCTCAGTTTTCAGTGCACTCATGGTGTTCCGAAGGACTTTGGACTTCTGCTACTAGTTTTGTTCACTGATAGGCCCTAGGGCCTACATCAAATTTAGAGAGAATTCCAAGATGCATGGGCACGAATCTAGCACTTTGTCATATTATTACAATAATTGCGAAGCGACAAACGAATCTATCAATAAATATACAGCGCATTTTTTCTGCAGCAGTCCAATTTGACGTAGGCCTATATATTTGTGTAATCATTACAAAAGTTACTTTAAACTAAAATGTTTCCTTCTGATATAATGGCGTGTGCAGTCAGAAAATTGTAATTAACCTATGGCATGCGAAAGAAAATTGCCACACAATTTGGACTTGGGGGAGGGGGAATCTAAAAGCCTACATTTCATTTCTAACAAAACTTGTTCCAACTCTTCGCGAAAGCGGATCTATTGGAGCATGTCTGTCTCAATACTCATCAGATAAGATGAGAAACGTAGTCGATTGTCGCCCATTGTAGATCTCATGAAAATTAATGTTCGAGTTTCTTCAGAGTGGAGTAGCTTCTCTCCACGGCGCAGTTCGTAACCATAAGACTCCGAAAGAGTTTTGGAACAGTATCGACTTTGGGGGGGGAAGTACGAGTGCTAGCCTATCATGGGCGTCCGCAGAAATCTCTCCAAGGGGTGCAAAACTGTAGGGTCTTGTATAGCGAAAGCATAAACAACTTTTCCAGAGGGTGTAATTTCATCGCGTGGATTCTTAAATGAATCCATATTTTGACTTAGTATTATAGGTTACTTTTTAAAAGTAATTTTACTTTGTCAATTTTTCCAGGAGGGTGCAATTGCACCCCTCCGGACGCCCACGTAGCCAATTATTCACTGCTGGCCACAAACTGCTGGACATGAGACACGCTGCAGAACTGCCAGTCCCACTCTAATGTGTTATAATCATGGGGGCCCGTCATTTTTGTTTAATGTATGTAGCATTAAAAATCTGGGGCACTGTGCCAGACACTCAATAGGGGCACGGGCCCCGCGTATCTTATGGGCCCCGGACAAATTTGTGTGTGTTTTATTTTGCCTGTCAACATTGAATAAGGTACGGAGATGATCTTTTTTGCTTGTCAGCATTGGAAACGTATAGAGACGACCTTTTTGGCTTGTCAACATCCGATCTTCACAGCAAGGGCCCCGCAGGCCGCCATGCAGGTGCCCGGGGCCTCACACAGATACGAGACGGGCCTGGTTATACAAGATATGATACAGCAGGTCAGCAAATAGAGAGTAATAATGTCCAACAATAATGACCAGTCTTTAAATTTTTCATCTTTTTGTTGGGGGAAGAGGCCTGTGTTAACTGTGGCCCAAGGTAGTCTATACAGCCTCTACAGCCTACGGGTTAATCCGGGCCTGCCTATATCAGCAACAATAACGTTTTACTTTTAACCCCTTAACTGGGATCCCGGATATATCCGTCCATTTTACATTGAGTTACAGTTAAATACACGGTTAAGGGGTTAAAATGCGGTCGCAGATCACCGTAGCAAATTACTTTTTTGATACAGTACAGGTAACAGTAACCAAAAATAAATTACTTAGCAGAAGTAGGCTAGCATACCATAAACTGTGGATGAATGATTGTTTAAATAGATATAATAATCCAGAGTGGATGACTGGATGGACAGACGACGGCTGGAAATGATGATGCAAGACTAATAAAGAGTCGGCTGATTGGGTAGGGTAGGCGGAAGGGGGGCGATCGAGATGGCAGCAGCTGCGTGGCATATATGAAGACGAGGCCTTTATATGAACCCGTTTCTCCTCGAATTTCTCGCAGTCATCGTCGACCAGGGCGGCAGTTTGCGACGGAGACACCGAAGCAGATGGCGCCACTTTCGACCGCGGGAAAGTTCGTCTGATATTTCGCATCGTCTTCGATTCTCTTCCTTCGACGACGGTCGACTAAAGACGAATCGATGAGTTCCTCCTCCAGTTACAGCACCCGACCGGCGACTAATGTAGCGGTAAGCGACATATTCGACGGCGGCGAAGAGTCGCTATATGGCAGGAGACTGATTGATTGACTGATTGATTGATTAATTAGTAATTATAAACCGAGCGTCGAAAAATGCTCAGAGCAGTTGAACAATGGGTAGCGATGATTTCTGTAAGTTCTACGGAGGAGTTGTTTGTTTGGAGCAAACAAATCGACGAACAATAGGCACAGCTTTTGCTGTGTAAACTTAACCCTTGAAGACTTAAACCAAAGGAACAAAACGATAAAAAGAACTAAAACAGTGAAGATGTTTCAACCAAATCGTTTTCTTCTCTCTCTCTCTCTCTCTCTCACTCCTTTCTTCTACCTGTTTCTATTTCTGACTGTCTCTGTCTGTCTCTGACTCTTCGTAGAAAATAATGGATTAACACTCGTTTTCACAAAACATTTAAAACAACTACAACGTATCCGATATTTTTCAATGGCGCTTAACAGAATGACGAAATGTGACTTTGAACTTGAAAATGAAATGAAAAGCGCAACGCCAAAGATTCCGAATGAGAAGTAGGCTTACTGTTATAGCTACAAGATTTTCTCATACATTCGAAATCTGCCCAAACGACGCGGAAACTTAAGACCCTTTTCGGAACAATCAGTCGATGTCTCAATCAAATTGGCAGAAGTGCTATTCGAAATTTCCTAAATAGAAGCCTCATGGCTTCTAGCTATTATGTCTACTATGTGAGTTGAAGTGTTGCTATCTGCAGAAACGGTGTGTAGAAAAAAACTAGATTTTAAAAGCAAAATTTTAGGTAGTTCGTTTTTTAAGTTTTAAAAAAATGAAAGATCCAATCTTTAAAGCTTTGAAGGTGTGTCAATCTATGCAAACAGCAGAACACAGGGCCGGCCTTACGTTTTGTGGGGCCCTGGGCGAGATAGGGTTAGGGTCAGTGACAAGCAAAAAAAGGCCATCGACAATCGCGGGGCACTTCGAAGACTTTGCGCGGACTTTTTATGACGTTAAAGATGCAAAAAAGCACAAAGAACTAGTGCTGGCCTTTTTAGCAATCGATATCAATCAATCACACAGTTCTTTTAATCTAGAGTAATGTCTGAAATCAGTAATCACTATTTTAAATGAAATTTAAAGACATTTTGTGTCCTTATTAAGGACAAACGCCCTTAAGAACGTGACCACAGAATTTAAGAACTGTCATTATCATTTAAAGACGTCTGGTAACCCTAGACTTTGTACAATCAGACTAAAATGGCTTTTATACATTGTCAATTCTGAACACTATATTTTATAAATCAAATCTACAGGTTTCTTCTATACCGTTTACATATAATTCCTTTGACAATTGGCAGGATCTTCCTAGAAATTCATTGCATCCCCCCAAACAAGAGTTCTTGGAACCGCCACTGGTTGTGTATACCTTTTTGGTGGTTTCTTTCCCAGACGCTCATGTAGGGATCTCGACCGGTAAATGGGACTCGATTTTGTAAGCGGCGAAGGAAAGGCTGACAATCGCCCTCATTCAGCCAAAACCATAATAACTTATTAGAATGTGAGAAGAAATGAAATTTTTGTGTTATAGAGTCTATTTTAATTTTATTTTTCGTCTCTATGCGTAGGCCTATTTACCAATCTGCACGGAAGAAATGAAAGTCGAATAATAGACAAACTACTCTGCCAGCATTTTTACTATGACTACGGCATGTCTTAACTTTAAAACTTTAGTATAGCGTTGAACGGTTTTAATTTTGATTCAAGCTATCCTATCCGTGAGCTGTCGAGTTACGCTTGAGACGTTGAGATAGTTGATGTATGTGTGTTTTGTGTGTGTGTGTGTATGCTAGCAGTGGCGGCTCTAGGATTTGGCAAGTGGGGGCGTGGGCGTTGGGGTGGCAACTTCTAATCATGGGAGGCCAACCATTTGTTGTTTAATGTATGTAGCATTAAGTATAGGGTCCCAACAGGGGGCACTGGGGGCAGGCACTCAATATGGGGCACGGGGCCCCCTGGCCCCCCGGTGGAGCCTCCACTGTGTGTTAGAGTGTGTTAGAGTGTGGTAGAGATAGGATGATAGAGAGAGAGAGAGAGAGAGAGAGAGAGAGAGAGAGAGAGAGAGAGAGAGAGGAGGGAGACAGGCTGACAGAGATAGAGAGGCAGTCAGAGAGAGATAGAGACGGAGAGACAGAGACAGTCATAGACAGACACAGAGAAGGACATACAGACAGACAGACAAACAAACAGACAAAAGTGAATTCGATTCCTTTACTTTCAAACAATTTCTTTATACTTCAACCTCAGCGACCGTAACACTCCAATCCAAGATATTTACACGCGAAATAAACCGACCGTCGTTTGCACGTCCCACTCCCATGAACCACGGCTCTCGATCCCGTCTCTGCGCGACTACCATCCGCCACTTAATTGCGACGAAAAGTCAAATCGTGTCACTGATCTGAGCAATAATTTTGAAACTTCTCTCTCCCTCTCGAGCGAGCGAGCGATGCTCTTCTTCTAATAGCTTCTCGTTCATCGAGAGCGAAGAGCATCGGCCGAGATGGTCATCACCTTCTCAAATTTGCTGACTTTTTTCCTGGCTACATTAGTCGCGCCGACAGCAACACAGCGCGTGTCCTAGCTGTGGCGAAGACTTTCTCGATCTTGTCGAGATTGATGTGACTAATGCACGATCTGAGTGACAGCGTCGGCCGTAGATAAATTTGCGTGCGTGTCGTAGGTTTGCAGCAGACGACGGTTGGGGGAGGGGGGGGAGAAGGGGGAATTTCAGTGGTTCACCATTTATCTTGCGACAGCTCAACCGCTGATTATATAATAGACCAATTACGCTGCATCCAGACAGACTGACAGACAGACAGACAGACAGACAGACAGACAGACAGACAGACAGACAGACAGACAGACAGACAGACAGACAGACAGACAGACAGACAGACAGACAGACAGACAGACAGACAGACAGAAGCTCATGATTGAACATGACCGCAGCTTTGCGTGCCAAGTAGAACGCTGAAGATGGAACAGCCGCGGGTCGACTATTCGGTCATGGCTATTCGCTCACAATTAAGAGCTCCATTTATAGACGTCAACGCGCAGTTGGAGACAGATTCTCGCCATTTGCTCTAATTCATCGAATTTTTGTCGCTTTTACTTTATCGACGGTTATGACAGGCGAGTTTTATAGCCTAATGCTCTTTGTTTTCAAGTCATTCGCTGCTAAAAATGTTCTGTACATTTTCCCCCAATATAGGCATAGACGCCTGGTGTAGGCCTAGTAGGCCTATAGGTGTAGGCTACTAAACATGAACTTGTTCTTTCCCTCTGGGGTCAAATTGACTATCGGCAAAACTTTTTCTAAATCGTTTGTTTTACAATAATTATTTCGTCTTGGCTTTCGAGTCTCAGTTAAGCAATAATTGATTATCCGAATGCATCTCAAGTTTCCACAAAAGCTAATTTGTAGGAATTAAGCCGACATGAGCGCTCTAGATATTAGGTTTATTGTATTACATTACAGTAGTAGTGACTGTAGTAATGACATTACGAGATGAAGCAAGTTGCTTGCTGAAGTAGGATGCTATTAGCATGCCATAGGGGCCTATGGGCCTACGATATCTTGCGCTTTAGTTAATTCGCAACCCATCTTATAAGTCCCAACACAAGAGTTCCGAGCCAAGATAAGAAGTCATTTTCACAGGCCTCCGAGAGGGGTTAAAAGGCAAATGCCCAGGGACCCGGCGATCTGCAGGGGCCCTGGCGGGTTCGCAATAAAGTTATCTCATGCAATATAATTTGTTATTATGAGCGTGTGGGCGCGCTGAGGTCCCGGGGATCCGCCGAAGGCATTGTGAGTCCTTTAACGTCTTGAAAAGCATGACAAGCAAAGAGTTCGTCACCACTTTTTCACACTTGATTTGTAGGTCTATGTCAGATTTTGAAATTTGGAAAATCGCTCATCTTTTTACATTTTCGAAGACATAAACGCTTCACAAACTTTCTAGCAATAAATTTAGTGGCCCCTGGGCTGCTCTGCCCAGGGGCCAGTACAGTGGCGTAGCGTGACTTTTGGGGGCCCGGGGGCATCTTTGTCATGGGGCCCCAGAGTCTTGAGCTGACGAGCAAAAAGAAAAAAGTCATCACCTCTTATTTCATCCAGACGAAAAAAAAAGGTCGTCAGCACATCATTTCTAGGGTTAGGGTTAAGAAGTTAGGGTTAACCCTAACCTAACCCTAGCTTAGACCCCTCTTCGGGCCCTCCCCAGCCGGGGGCCCGGGGGCTGTCAACAAAGTGCCCCCCGCCCCCCCCCCACGTTACGCCACTGGTCCAGTAATTCCTCTCGAATCTCGACGGGTCTGCATTTTCACTCATTTCTTCTCCTAGGCTATTTTATTTATTTTTTAAATACCTTGCTAATTTCAGCAAATAGGTATATCGATTTAGGCCCTAAATCTAAATTTTGTAGGCCTATGTGAGTCTTCTCGATAGCTTGTGTGCAAAATGTGTTTCTAAAATAGGCCTAATTGTTCTTTTTGCACAGGCGTAAACTTCTACTAGGCTTCTAGGCTCGAGAGCACCCCACTTTTGAAAGGCTATCATAGGGAAAGGGGAAGGTATGTGGGTTAGACCTCCCTCGCAAACTTTTTCATCCAAGTTTACGTCAATGTCTTTTGGTATTTATTAGAATATTTTTTGTCAGATGAACGGTTCACGGCATTTGCGTACAATCGCCTTCAGAAGAAACGCCAGGAATAATAATTCTACGCTGTTTTCCATCCGCTCAGCAGCGGTCTTCTTCTTCCTTCTGTCGACTTCCGTTACAGCAAAGACGTCGGAACAAGAAGCGGCCTTCAAAGGTCGCGACGATGGTAGCGCCGTGCGCAACACGGCAGACGGCGACTCTAGCGACGCCCTCGGAGATCTGTCTGGTGACGCCATCGATCGACAGAACGCCGTGAATCTGCTGAGAATTCTGTCGGGAATGGACGGAAGTGGATTCGACGGAAAGAAGATGAGAAACTGGACGAATCGCGAATCGCTCCGCGTATGGGGCAAGAGGGAAGACGAGGATAAGTCGTCGTTTAGAGGGGACGACGGCGCGGTTTCGCTTGGGTCATCAGTCCATCGCACGGGGGACGACACGGGCGTCGACCTTTTGATGACCTTGAAGGAACGTCTGGCAGACGATCGACGCCCGGAGAACGGCGCTTCGCCCGCCTATGAGGGCGACGCAGGGAAATTCCGATCAGCTTTTCCATTTGGTGTTCCATTAGGGCAGAACGTCGAAGACGACGGTGATGCTGAAACACGTCCGTTGGCGGTGAGCAGCGGTGGGTTGGACCTGACGGGAATGCCGCCGGCTCTGAGAGGACTGGACGAGAAGAGAAAGTGGGAGAGGAACGCGCTGAGAATCTGGGGAAAGCGGGACGCCGCGTCGGAATTCTCTGGCGACTTCAAAGATCAACTGACGTACCCGAACATGAGGAGAAGGAAGTGGGAGAATCTCCCTCTCCGGGTGTGGGGAAAGTAAAGGAAGACGACCTTCCAGGACCTAAGTGATCGAGTTGTTCCAGGCGATTTGTTCTGTTTGTTTGAATGACGAATCAGTCCAATCTCACAGAATAGATAGCCTACAGCTCCTGCTACCGACATTCCACACTCTACAGCCTATGTAGGCCATGATGTCACATACAAGTAGATGTGCAGAATTTAGGCTAAACTACGATGGCTATTCGGCCTAATTGCATTTTGCTGAAAATAAACCGATGCTTGGGTTGACTGTTGACTTTATAGCCATTAGTCAAGAAAGGTAGCCTAATTAGATCGGCATATCATCGATTGATACCTTGGGTATTAGAACTAGTGACATAGAAGTGCATAATTATATAAAAGCATGTCGTACGCCACTGACCTAATAGCAGCTTTTCAGTCAACGGCTCTGCCAATCTCAGAATTAGGGGGGCGCCATCGCTTTTACACGCCAGCTTCGCCCGATCAATGGATCCTGTGTAGCTGAGCTTTCTCACAGCAGCCTCACAGAAGCTGCCATACAATTTCGATTGATATTAGACAGTGGTGTAGCTAGCAGGGTGCGATTTGTGACCTGGAGCAGTGAGGGGGGATATGTCGAACTTGGGGATGTAGTTGTTGGAAACTGTAGCAGTGGTGGGATGTAGTGGTGGGGATGTAGCAGTAGGGGGGATGCAGTTGGGCAGTGGGGGGAGATTCCCCCTTGCCCCCGCAAATCACGCCCTGGTAGCTAGGGTTCTGGAGTAGGGGGCACGTCAACATTTTTGGTGAAAAAGTCCTACGAGCAAAAGAACATCGTTGTCGACATATTCTTCACATACTCTCTTTGATCATGCTATCTACCGCCCCCAAATAGCACAATGGTTTTTCGCAAATCTCACAAATCACGATCCAACCCCAAATAGCACAACGGTTTTTCGCAAATCTCACGAACCACGATCCCGGTCCCAGTCAAAACAGCGTATGGTCAAAATTTGTAACATATCCAAATGCACGAGATAGGCACTACTGCTCATACCAACTGCAAGAGCAGATTCTTTGCAGGCATCTAATGATCTTGAAATGATGCAAAAGTGAAACCAATCCCAGTACAAACACTTTTGCCCCATGAAAACACCTATCAATTTAATTTGGAAGACCTGTGACAATACTGTAATATTTACAATAGTCTGTATTTTTACCAATCAGTTAATTTAACCTCCTGTAAAAGATAAAATTACACAAAGTTCACATTTTTTTAGGACAAAAATTATATAAAATACTGTCTTTACACAGATTTGCTGTACACTCTGTTCAAAGCGTGTATATTATTTCTAAGGTTTATCCAATATATCCTTTGCTTCATTGATTTTTGCAGCTATATATGGAGAACCACCTAGAACATCAAAGACAATAAATTTATACATTATACATAATTTCAAACCTAGAACCATTATCAGCATCATGTACAGGAAAATCAGTTCTATCATTTAACTGTCACTACTGTTGAACAAATCAACTACTATAACTACTATACCATTTTAAATGCATAAATAAAATTCTCAATTTATATAGTAAGTCAAACTTAAAACTTCAATTCATTCTAATTCTTTCAATTTTACACAAGAATGAAATGATTAATAAAACAATTAGCACAAAATATCATGATCATAAATCTTTGATCTCAACAAATGCAAAGCATTGAATAGATTTTTGTGACATTTAAATAAAAATTAATTTATTTCAGAAATGATATACTTAAAAAATATATGTTATGCAAAGAATCTAATTCAAGTACCTCGGTCGGGATGATTTGCCAGCATAATTCTTTTGTGAGCATCCTTTATCTTTGTTTTTGTTGCAGATGGACTAAATAGAAAAATAATGAGCAAATGAATAAAGTATGCACATGTCTCAGATTTGCAATAACTAACACATGCATTAAAAACTGAATGGTTACATATAAAAAGTAGTCCTATGTAGAAGAATGCACGAATCTGTACTTGTAAGAGTAACTAACTAAGTAAACCAAATTTTTGTAGTGCTACTCGAGAGTTTGCAAATAGCGCACCAGCTTATTCAAGAGCACTCAGACCAAGTTAAATCTGTAGTCTGTGGTTTTTTGGGGTTGAAGATCAAGACAATGAAAAAGTAAAGTATGTTCTATTGGACACATCATGAGAAAACATGGCTCTTGTCTAAAGAAAGAACTAATTCAATGAATGCCAACTGGTTGAAGATAACGTGGAAAACCAAGAACAGCATGGCCAGATAACATAACAAATGGACTGGACTCTCACTTGAAATCATGATTCAGAAAGTGAAGGAGCAACAGAAATGGAGAGACATGATACATAGTGTAATGGTTGCAAAACAGAACAGATCAAAACAGGGAAGTCGCTAGAAAGCCCTTCTATGAAGGATGACAACAAGAGCTTAAATAGTCAAGATTATTTCAAGAGAAAGGCCGCAGCTCTCAAGATTTAAGAGATAAAATAAAGAAGTAAAATGACTGAATTCTGCATATGTCTGACAATAGTACGGTAGCTGAACAGTAGGACTGTCAATTTTTTAAAACCAAGATGCCCAGGTACGCGTACAAATTTTGTACGGGCATCCGAGTACCCACATTTGGTTATTTAGCTGGGTGTAGAGATAAGAGGCCACAACAGAGATTATGCTATCTCGGCAGTGAAAAGAGGGCAGTTTGACATAAGGGTCATGTTTCCACAGGTAACCGACCCAATTTTACTCCCAGGTAATAGGACTCCAACAAATACTCAGGTTCCTGGGTACTTGCTGACAATCCACCCCCTACTGAATAGTCAAACTAATTTTGCAAAACCAAAGTACACTAGTTTACAACTAACATTGCTAAAATGCTATGTTTGGCATCTACTGGTATCTCATATCACTTTAAACAAGTGAAATGAGACTCGATAGATAATGACCTGACACCAAGCACAAGACTAGCTTCTCTTTTGCTCATTTTTTGCTCAAATCCGCCTTTGTAATATTTGCTATTCTGTAAAACAAAAGACAAACAGATATTAGATAAAAACACTAGCAAGAAAATAATAAATACAAATTATTCAAAAGCCAAACTGGAATTTTGTGCTTATAAAAAAGCATATTCACAGGTTATAGAAATCTACAAAACCTGTAATATCCACAAATTTTAGAAACATCGAACTGCTTTGGTTTCTAAAAACAGCTCAAATATGAAAACACAGCTTTATCTTACAGCTCTACAAACATTTGCACCTCATCAGCTGACAACTTATAAATAAGAATGAAAATTTGGCAAATAAGGATTTAAATGGTTTGACTCAAAATTTACTCTTAAAAACTCCAAGAAATTTGCAACTTCAAAACATGAACCAAATTCGTAAAATCAAACTGCATCACACATGCTATCAAAGTTTTCTTTCTTTCTTTTCCAAACAAGGCAAAATTTCATCAAATACACATTAGTCACTATTCAGTCAAGTGAGAATAATGACCACATGAAAAATAAATCAATTCAAATAAATAACTCTATAACTCTGTAAAACTCTATTCTCTAGTGACTGGATTCTGCATGAAATTTTACTAAAGTCCTCACTATGGTTAATGGCAATGTCCAAACTGTTCCAACAAACAATTTTATTCAGATCAAAATGTTTCTATTGCAATTTCCACCATATCATGAAGGCAAATGTAGATGTAGACATTAAGCTGGCAATCTACTCTAGATTAATAGTGTAAGCCACCTGCATCACTGCATGCCTAAGCAACTGGAGACCAGTTCTGGCACCAACCCTCAAAGTGCAGGACACCTTTACCATAAAACCTGAACATGAAAATTTACCGCCGAGATTGGAAACTGCTTTAAAAGAGCTTCACTGGCGACTTTTCCATATCGAGCAGCGTAACGCCCTACAAAGAAATATAAACATACATGCCGTTCATTGCCAAAATCATAATTATTAATACTAGAAAAATCAATAAGTCATGTCAAAATCAATGGTTGAACTTCAAATATTAGATAGTTAGTAATATCATTATTGAGTGCCTGTTAATACAGTGGTGCACACTGCACCAAGATTCAAAGGAATGGCATAGAAATTTGGTTGACATTTATTTTACTTACTTACTCACTCATTATTCCAGTAAATGAATCATGTAAATTTTATTTGGCCTACTGAAATATAAAATACCTGCAAACCCAACAACTGCCAATCCCAGGCCAGCCAAGATAACTCCAGATGTCTACAGAAGCAAAATCAGAATATACAATACCATGGTAAAAATAAAGTATCTACTTACTTACTAGCATCCACAGATGAATAAAGCACACTATTTATGTTAGCATAGCACAAGTCATCCTGCATTGAATTAAAGTCATTCTGCAATTAATTCATGTAATCAATTTATGTTGTAATCATTCTGCAATCCATTCTGTGATTGCTATGTAAAGTAAAGTAAAATCTTGTGGATTTCTACAGCGCCTTGGAAAGCAGCACAACAGTAGCGGCTTATTCTTAGGCCCTCAGCCTTTCTCAAAATAGCTATGGGGAAGGTATATTATCAGCCAGGCTGGTCAATGTGGTCAATTCATTCTGCAATCAATTCATGTAATCAATTTTGTACTGAAACAGATTGGAGTTTATTATAAAGATTTTTAAAAGGCAAAACCCACTGCATTTACCACTGTAGCACTATATATATACTATAAGCCTGTAACCATGATGATCCTTTGGAAAAAATACCTGACTGACCGACCCCACCACTTTTCAGCTTAACAATTTGAAAGTTGGTCTAAGTGTCTTAGCATTTACTGTGGTACTACTTTGAAAGCGCTATATAAATTCGTTAGATTTTACTTACTTTAGACTTAATAGAAACAACTCTAAAGTTATTACATCACGATCAACACGTTGGAAATATATCAATCAATCAATCAATCAATAAACTTCTATGGCGCCACTATCATAATGCCCAGGGCATCAGCCGATGGCGCACCAAATCCAAATAGAATTAGAGCCAGGTCAATCCAGAAGATCAGTCAGAACAGCGGGAGCAATCTAAGGGGATAAGCTAAGTCAAACAGGTAAGTTTTAAGACCAGATCTAAAAGATGATAAATTTTTAGTTTTACGCAGTGATATTGGTAATGAATTCCAAAGTTTAGGGCCACACACTGAGAAACAACTAGTGCCAATGACAGCATGAGAATAAGGAACAACAAATGAAAGTCCTGCCGAATACCTAGTGGATTGAGTAGTAGGTCGAGGGATTAGTTGCATCTTAAGGTAATAGGGTTCATTATATAATATGGTTTTAAATACCAAAAGACAAATTTTATAATTAATTCGAATTTGATGGGAAGCCAATGTAGGGACTGTCTTGTTGGAGTTATATGTTGAATCTTGGAGTTTTGGATATGACTCTAACTAAGGAATTTTGTACTCTCTGGAGTTTCTGCATATTTGAATTTGTGATGCCAAAAGCAAGGAATTACAATAATCTCTAGACGACTAGATACCAATGCATTGGCTAACTGAATAAGAACAGGCTTAGGGAGGAGATGTCTGATGCGATAGATGTCCCGAATATGATAATGAGAAATTTTGCAGACTGAATTTATGTGACTAGTGAAAGAGAGAGGAAGAGTCAAATATCACACCAAGGTTGCGAGCAGAAGTACTTCTAGGGACAACAGTGGAATCTCCTAATACTACAGATTTCAGAGATTCAAATTTAGTCAATTGAGCTGGAGTACCTAATAGCAAGAACTCAGTTTTTGATGAATTCAAAAGAAGCTTATTTGAATCCATCCATGACTGAATATTAGTAAAGACAGCGGATAGAGTCTTAATGGATGAGATTGAAGAAGATTGATCAAAAGAGATGAGAATTTGAGTATCATCAGCATAAAGATGATTACTTGATGTTCATCAAGAAGTGAACCCAAGGGGTTGTATAGAGAGTAAATAACAGAGGTCCAAGAACGAATTGAGGGACACCACAAGACAGATCAGTGGGAATTGAGAGATTCTCATTTATTATCACTGATTGAGTGCGGGGATGTAAATATGAAGAAAACCAATGTAAAGCAATGTCAGAATTCCAAACCAATGTTCAAGTCGATGAAGAAGAATAGAATGATCAACAGTATCAAAGGCGGCAGATAGGTCAAGAAGTAAAAGAGCAGTAACTTTTCCAGCATCAATAGCCCGAACAATAAGATCATGGACTGCCAACAGAGCCGTTTCAGTAGAGTGGTATTTTCGGTAAGCAGACTGGAAAGGGAGGTAATGTGGACTAGAACACAAATGAGCATGCATTTGCTTAGCAACTATCCTTTCAAGAATTTTCGATAAGAAATTAAGATTAGATATAGGCCTATAGTTAGACAAGTCATTAGGAGAGAGAGATGGCTTTTTAAGTAGTGGGTGAACAACTATCGATGGTATTTCAAATCCATCCGCAAAAGACCAGGTCATTTTAGAGATCAGTCAGAGGGAAAGAGTATACTACAGCGAACGACTTAAAACTAAACATCTTTCCAAATTTACCATTTTAGATGATGATTCGTAGACGCGAAATTAATTTTTACGACAGTAAAGGCGTCTTTGTTAGCACGAAATGGAAAATTATTACAAATATCCTTCAAATTTAATCCTTCTACGACGAATGGAAGGACACAGCGACTCCCATGTTGTTGGTCGATTGGGCACTGGGTGCGTTTTTTTCCTAAGTTGAGCATAACAATACCCGCAAAAGTAAGTAAGCAAAGTTTCTTGAATAATTATTATTATTATTATGCACTTTTACGGCACCAGTTCTAATACCTACAGGTATCAATCGATGGTATTTTAAATCCATCCGCAAAAGACCAGGTCATTCCAGAGATCAGTCAGAGGGAAAGAGTAAGACCGACTATGGAGGAAAAGCTAATTGAAAGAAATGTATTTTATGTCTGGATCTCAAAATGCTCAATGAATTGGAAGACCTGACAGCCAGAGGGGGAGTTCCAGATTTTTGGCTCAGAAATATAAAAATCTCTCATACCAATTTCAGTGTTGTTCTAGGTACATTTAAAAATGAATCATTAAGTCAAATAGTGCTTTACAGTAGTATCATAGCAGCAATTAGACAGTTATAGCCAAGGAACACGAGTCATTCAGGCGTTGATCATTATATTTAAATGGTCTCATGGCACCAGTGAGTGAAAGTAGTTTTAGTAAATCATAAGTGAATTGATAACTTAAGACTCCACTGAAGGGCCTGTAAAATTGAAAAGCTGTGAAATACTGGGCTACAAAATGCTGTTAACAAAAAGGTTTGTTTCAACTACTGGATGAGAAAGCAATTTTTGTACAAAACAAAAGTCCCAGCTGTGTTTGAATTTGGCAGTATTTGTCGCCACAAATTTTACAGACAGCTTTTGCCAGAGATTTCACGGGGACAATACACAAATACTTTGCTTCCAACATGTATTTCAACAGAAATGCAGTTCGAGATCAACAAACTGTGACATTCGGCATCCTGGCATCTAAAAGGTTTGGTGCTGAAGGGTGCACCGCAATGGTTAAATGCAAAAGTACAAACAATATAGGAACTGTGTTGGGTATTAACCATGCAAAGCATTTATCCGAGTTTTCAAAATCAATGACTTGGCAATCAATAGCAAACAAATATCAGTTGTTGAAACAAAAAACATTTTTCAAAGAAACAATCCTATGTACAAATTTAATGTCTACTGTTCTTGCTAAGAAATTAATTGTAGCGTAGATCTAACATAAATTGGCATATTCTGAGGATTCTCACAACATAAACGAAAAATTTTGACATGTTACGCCCACAACGTATAATAATTTCATACAGGGTTGCAAGTGACAAGACCACAAGCAAGTCAAGCTGTTCAAATTGAGCACAAAATGATGGCAAATGTTGTTTCTAGTTGACTCTGGAGAACCAGAAAGTATTTCTAGTCTTTCATGTCAATGCAGCTATTCGAGTCCTCATATGACTCGACATCCATGATATTCTGCAACGGTGAGTTTGCGAGCTCCGGCTGCTGGTCAACGTCCTCGTACGCATCATGAAAACTGCTGCAACCGCTGCTAGCCACACTCAGCGCACTCCCAGCGGCATCTTCTTTACCTTGGCTGGCAACAGGGACTGCCAGCAAATCATCCATGCTCTGGTGACTGCTTCCTTCTTCTTCTTCTTCTCCTCCTCCTCCTCTTCCAACAGGTTTTCGACATATTGGGCATGTCGCGTGCTGTTCACACAACAAAGAACAATCATAAGAACTATCACGTACACCACATGTCCTTAAGAATAAGACGAATAAGCAAATGAAAGTTTGTCATTTCAAGTTAACAAACTCTTAATCAATTTGTCAAACTCTTAATCAATTTGTCAATCTGTCAAATATATATCAAACTAAGAAACCTACCAATTCTAGCCAGGGTACGACACAGCCGCTATGAAATGTGTGTTCACATGGCAGACATTTGACTACCTCGTCAAGTGCAAAGTTATCCAGGCAGACACTGCATTGAGCCGCTTGGTCTACAAAGCGACAACTCACAAATCAAATCAAGCGTGCAAGTTAATATGTGTTTAAAAAAGACAAGTCATCATTACTGAGTTAATACAAGTGAGTTAAATTAATACAAGTCAATTCATTTAAGTCAATAAACTCATTTATTTGATGTTGAGTGTGTTTAAAATAAACTCACCTGAGTTAATACAAGTGAGTTAAATTAATACAAGTCAATTCATTTATTTGAGTGACAAACGTAAACTCACCTATGTAATCCTGAGTGATGTTAATGGAAGGTAGAATATCAATGTCTTCCTTTGTGGCAGGCGGTGGTCCTGTACCTTCCGATTGATTGAGGAGCTAACATAACAAAAGAGCAATGCCTCTAAATGCAAATACTCCAAATACATCAAAACAGGTATTCATACAGAAAGTCAAGAAAGCTTTCAGGATTCTGTTAAACAGACTAGCATATTTTCCAGTACCAGATAACCAGTGCATTATCATCTTTTAGATCTAGTCTTAAGACATGCCTGTTTGGCTTGGCCTACACCCTTAGATTGCCCGCCCTCCGCCCCACTGACCTGACTGACCTTTCCGGCTTAACCCTGCTTGCTCTGATTCGGATTGGATTTGGTTTGCCATCGGCTGATGCCCTAAGCATTATGAGAGTGGTGCCATAGAAGTTTATTGATTGGTAGCACTGATGTATAATTAAGTCAAGCATTTGGCTGAGCATTTCTAATGGCTGCTGCAAGATTAGGCAAAAGTGAAAGCTTACCCATCACTGCAGTCTTTAACCATTTTTCTAAACTGAAAAACCTCATTTGGACTCCATAGACTAGCTATGCTCAATAAAATCTCTTCCCATCAAAACTTAGTGTGACTATCTGTACGGTAATTAAAATATTTTATACTCTATGGTGGTCCAACATCAAGCATGTCTATACAACAACTGATGCATCTTTTAATGTATCTTCTACATATCTGTAATGGAAACAATAAAGTTTTTCGTCTAGAACTCATACCTCAGTAATAATGTTATCAATGCCGTTTACACCCCAAGCATAATCACGAGGGTCACCATGAAAGCCTTGGAAAAGCTGAGGAAAACTAAAATTTAAAAAAAGTTATTAGAAGCACGTCATAATTTATTAAAGCATTCATAATAAACTTGTGAATCAAATACAAACTGAATAGCTATGGAAAGATATTAGAGAATAAAGCAGGTCACTTTGGTTTAGGAACACAATATTTAGCATATAACTGGAAATTGAAATAACATTCAACTCAAAGGACCAAAGAGAGAGAATATGCCATGGCATCAAGCTGTATCCCACAGCCAGGCATTCAATGCTACGGATATGGGGCTAGTGCATAGCGTAGCGTACCCGTTTGACTTATCGCAGCTTTTACCACTACTCCTCATTTTAGCACTGCCCTCTAACAAATAAGGCTGAGTCGACCTTGGGGCTCCTGTGGGTCTTGAACCCACGACCTTCTTCTCTATCGTCCAATGTCACCATTTGCCAAATTCCCGATAATAACTTCAGTAAGGCCTGTCTTATGTGAAAACCACCATTATTAATTATCAAGAGAATGGATTCTGCATTTGTGCTTACCCATGGGTAATCTCCCCTGATGTCTGGGAGTCCATGTTTCTACCAGCCCTGAGGTTTCCAAGGAGCTGCTCAAGAAATCTAATATGTGAAGAAAAAGCAGACGACGATGATGAAGAAGAAGACCTGGACAAATGACACATAAATGAATCTTTCTCTTATAACAACAGGGCAGAGTTTAATGCAGAAATTCAAGGACATGTCAATCGCTGGCCACAAATTTTACTTGGCTGCATAGTAGGATAGTGGCTTCAATAGACAGTGAAGACAGTGGGCAAGCTATCTGGCAACATTTCATACATATTCTAGAGTGAACAATTTATAACAAGAAAAATTATATAAAGTGTCATAGTCTGCAAACAGCTAATTGCATTACTATGACAACCAGGTCTGAGTTTTGTCTCTAAAGTCATTCCAATTAGCATACATAAATATTCACACAGTTCTGCTTCAGAAAAGACACTGGCAAATGCAGTGCAAACTGACGGAACTTTTGAATTTAAATATCAAAACAAAAAAATTCTGCAGTTTCTGTTTATCCTCAGGGATAAAATATAAAAACAGGAGAAGACTACAAATTACCGGTGAAATGGCGATTGCTGACTGTTTCCATTTCTGTTGGAAGTGGATGTAGAATCTCCCGTCTGCGAAAGGGAAAGTGGCACCTGATCTCTCGTGAAATTGTACAGGCCATCATCATCGTCGTCATCATCGCTGATAATGTCATCGTCATCGTTGGGATTCATGGACCCCAGACTCAGCAACATGCTCGACAGAAATCTCGATGGGTTGGATCTGCCCAGAAACGACTGAAATAAACGAATTTACAGCGCTTGAAAACGAACAGGCAGTGCTGCATACAGTACAAACACAATGAGCATTCCAAAATGGCCACAGGTGCCTGCCCACATGAGTAACATGCATGGCTTGCAGACGGCTTCTGATCTGGTGCAGCAATGACAGCCAGCTAAAGCTATCTGAATACCAGCTGGCACATTAAAGCCAAATGCTAATTAATACAACACAGAACCCACTAATCATCACAACAAAACAGCATTTTTACCAGCGGCTCTCTGCTGTATGAGGTCTCAGGCTGTAGGCGATCGCTTTCCAGTTCTCTGTGCACATAAAAACATATAAAACCCCATCAAAGAAGTCCAATGACAAGATGATACATCAAAGTTTCAAATAACCAATTAAACTTAATTACCATTTGACAAGTGAAACTTCACAGCAAAGAGAAAATTAAACAATAACTGAGAATATTCTCAGCAAGAGTAGGTCAATGCAACAAAATATGTAAGATGTATAAAAATTGAACTTCACTAGCTCTGTACTATCATCATAATTATTACATCTTCCATGAAATGTCCTTTGTTCCTTAAAAAATATCTTTGAAAAGTTAAAAGTCTGTTAGTTAGCCTGTCAGTTATTTCTATGATATGCAATGCAATGTACAATTTATATAGCACCCCTATTATAGAATAATCAGAGGTGCTGCTCATTTGACACAAGACAAGACATGACACAAGACATGACACATGAGTCATGACTCATGATACATGGCTGAATACAACGGATCTCAAACAGTGAAGTGTTTTGAAAAACTACCTCAAAATTCCCTTCCATTGAACTAAAAAAATTACCATGTAATGTATACAAGAGCTAAAGATATGCTGATTTATTTATTTTTACATAATATTATATGACAACAAGAATAAGAAAATTTTGGCAGTTTGAACACCTTGTCAGCAGATGTTCAGTAAATTATTTTGATAGTTCAAAATAAACAATCACAAAACACTCATACATACTGAGTTAATTCTTCAATGAAATAACTGTCACATTTTGGACAGGTCAGTCTCTATAAGAAATGCAACACACAGATATAAAGACAAACAACAAATTAATAATCAATAATCATAGATAATCATTAGTGTCCATAAATTTACGCCTTTAATAAAGATCTACAAGCATGTTTTGTTATATAGCAAATCAGTGATAACAGATTCTTTGCAATAATAATAATAATAATAATTTCCAACTTCCTTTGCTCATGTCGTGGTTCAGCCTCTGTTCAAGAAAGCAACAACGTTTTGGCAAAATTATTTTTTAAAGTCATCAACCAAATCCAGATTTTTGAGAAAGTATTTGCTAAAAAAATTCATGCCCATTTGTCTTCTAATGACCACTTTTCTCATTGTCAGTAGATATCACTAATCTGCAATTGCTCTGTCAACTGTACAAGATTATGTTGCAAATGCAATGGATAATGGCAAGGTCACAGTATTAATACTTCCTGATTTGTCTGTCGCCTTTGACATCATTGATCAATCCATCCTCCTACACTGTCTTCAGCACTGGTTTGGTTTATCCAACTCTGCTGTGCGCTGGTTCCATACCCACTTGAGTCTGTGCACTCAGCCTGTCTGCAAGTCAAAGTGCCTTTTACATAAGTCAATGCCACTTAATTGAATCCAAGCTTTCCACAGAAATTCTCTTACAAAACACTCTGAAATTTCATGTGAATAAAATATGCCTGCCTTACACACTCATTTATTAGCTCACCTAAACTGAGCGATGTGAACTGCATTCAACTAATCAGGTCAAAAGTTAGTCTATCCCAAGCCTTTCAGGCTCACAGGGCAGTGCTGATCTTCACATCTATGGCCCTCAGTCAGGCATGCAGTACCATGGATACAGGCTAGTGCATTGTGTAGCATACCTGCCTCAGCTTACACCACTGCTACCCATTTTGCCACTGCTCTCCAGCGAGTGAGGCAGGGTCAACCTTAGGGCATCTGTGGGTATTGAACCCGCAACCTTCTGCTATCTAACGAATACTGGCACTATATTAATGTGCAGAATTATGCCAATAGCAGCACTTGTGAATAGGCATTACTGAATTCTCCACCACCCCCATTGAACCTACGAGCCACACGGTGCTGATTGTAAGGTTCAATGCCGTTGTCAATCCCTGGCAGCTCTGAATGCATACTTCACCAAAAGACAACAGCCAAACTGTAGTGCAATACAGATTAACATTGGCATATGGCCTTAGACTGAAAAGTTACAACAACTACTGGCAGGTCCAATGGGAGGCAATGAAAGAAGTAACTTAAACAAAAGGATGGGGTGCAGCAAAAGTCTTCAGATCTCTATACTTCAGCTATTTATACTTCAGCCATTTATACTGCATCCAGTAACAGCTAACGTCATGTCAAGTTAAACGACATTAAATCAGTGAAAACATATGAATGCAACAAGCAAAACCATAATTTAAAAGCTACACGAAAAAGTCCCAAGGGTCCTCGCACAAGACATATGTATTATTACTATTATCATTGCTGTTTTTGTTGTTGGAACTGACCGTGGCGTCGCTGTTGATCTCGACCGAGTCTGAGCATTCGTGACAGAAATACTTGAGCTGTTGACCGTTCGCCGGTTGGTCCAGCGCTGCTTCGGCCATTGACTGCACCGACGAGATCGACGGACGGACGGACTGACGGCGACGACGGTCACCAGAAGGTCGCTCCTCAGGAGAAGCGATCGGCGAATGAAGGCGCTTCGACCGTTACAGTCCGTCGTCGTCAGCGACGGACGTTACAGCGATCGAAGAGAAAAAAGACTTTCGCTCTCTCGGTCATTATACTTTGACTTCGAAGTCCGGAAACAGTGAACCAGTCTCTGATCGCAACAAGTAAGGCAGTAAGTAATGCTGTCTGCCTCTATCTATCTATCCATCTATCTATCTGTCCAACTATCCATACATCTCAATATTTTTTCTCCTTCCCTGTGGTTCTCACTCATACCAGACCGCCTGGACCACTTTAAACCTGGTCATAGTAATGATTGTTCCTGTACTTTCCCTCATTTTACTTCTCAAAATTTCCAAATGATTTTCAGATATCATTTAAAGTAGAGAAGCTTGGAATATTTTAATTCTTGATCAATAGCCCACCCCAAATTTTAAATTCCTTAGTTAACACAACCAAGATCGCAAGAGGTGTTGGGCAAATGAATGGACAACAATACATGGGCCTACAAAGCACTACACATAAACACAAAGTAGAAGGAAACAGAGGTAAGGGAGAGGAAGACCAAGAAAAAGATGGACGAATAACTTCAAGGAGGATCTTAAATCAAAGAACATGACAATCATAGAAGGATGCAGATTAATGCAAGATAGAGCAAAGTGGAAATGTTTCATATCTAACTATTGCCACCATGCAGGCAGAGAATGAAGACAATTCTGGTTACACTGGTTCTGGTTAATGAAGAAAATTCTGGTTACACTCAGGTCTTATTTAACCATCTTCAGAAAGCTTGTTTGTCATTGCATACCAATATTTTAAAATGTCAGCATATTTAACAGAATAATCTCAGAATCTCTTCTTAACCGATAGTTATTCATAGGAATATCCACAATCACCAGTGGAGATGGCGCCACAGCACATTCTGGATCATGAGTAAGGGTTGTCTTAACCAGTGGGGAAAGTTATTACTCACTGAATGCCATATTAAAATATGATAAGGACCGTCTGCACTTGACTTTCAATGCCGTCTTAGTCAAAGTGTTGGCAATAAAGACAAGGGCAGCGCATACATTTTATTATGACTCATGAATACCGGTATTCATCTCAGCAAACAATGAATAATCTGAAGCCAAAAACAATGTATTATTATTACAAGACTCAAAAAAATTTACTGCAAAACATTGTATCATAACATCTACTGAAAATTCCACACCTACCATCTAAACACAAATACTATGACCAGTCTCGAGTCAAACACAATACTATATGCTTTCATGTTGCATGCTATAGAAAATCACAATTACCAGTATGTGATAATTAAAGTGTCTGTGTTTACAATTCCAGTGGCATCAAGGAGTCAGTAATTTAATTTTCTTTACAGAATGGTAACAGTATATATGTAAGTAAAGTAAAGTAAAATCTTGTGGATTTATATAGTACTCTGGAAAGCAGCACAACAGTAGCTACTTATTCGTAGGCACTCAGCCTCTCTTAAAATAGCCATAGGAAAGGTATGAGATCAGCCAGGCAATAGTCAACATTCGAAAGGCAGTGAGGCTAGGTTGTTACAGCTATGGAGGAAATGATACATCTGTTCAAATGCAGCAAAAAATGCAGAAATAATTAAAATTCATGAAAATCAACAATTCTCATTATTTAATTTACTATTTGGTTGATCTTTAGAAATTTTTTGACCAAATAGTCAGTCAGAGCAGTTGATAATAACAGCATTACCATGCAAGAACATAAAACGCCAAGTCAAAATGCATTAGTTTCAAAATCCAAGAACATTACATCATGAAGAGCAAAATATTTGATGCCTCAGTGACAGAATGCTGCCTTTCAAAATGAGTGCTTCAATTTAATGTCTTCTCCTTCAAGGGCCATGTATTTTTATTTCACTGGCTAAGGACCTCCATCTTCTAAATGTTTTTCTATATCTTTCAAATGTTGTTCGTGGCATGTACAAGCTCTATTTGTTCCTACGGCCTTTTACGTCCCTCATCAGGCCACTAATGAGGGGCATAAAGGCCGTAGAAACAAATAGACTGGTATATTCAGTATATAGTCCAAAACCAGTGAGAGGCAGCAATTTAAACTACACCAAAACATACAAGTTCAAACACATGAAACCACAAGGATAAATAATCAGGTTAGACAGCAAAATAAGTATGAATACAACAATTTAATTGACTAAAATAATAAGAATTTAAATCATATTTGCCATTACAAGTGTGGAATGTTCTACTTGTTTCCTGTCCACTCATCATTTTAAATAATTCCTATCATTTACTTCCCAGGGTTCACTGTCTAATTAATTATTAGAGAACCACCAAATTAATAGTAATATGTATTTATAGCTGATGTATAAGCCCTTAAAACCATTAAGTTAATATTAATACACTATTAATTATTAAATTATTTAAAACATTATCAAAATTAAAACTATTAATTATATATATTTAAAGCAGATTCAAATAAATAATATGTTTTAAAACAATCTCAAAAAACAATAATTAGTATTAAGGAGGCAAAGTAGTTTAATTATCCCTTCCATATAAACATAATATATACAAAGTTATACACAAAGTAGACAATAGTCAAAGCATCAACAAAGATCAAGAAGTAGAATAAAATTAACAAGAGATAGACAAGATAGCCAATCAACAACCTCTTCACTCATAAATATCTTATCATCAGGCCACGAATAAAGTTAATTCCAAAAATCTAAACATACCCAAAAGGGAACAAACTTCATTGCACACTTTATCGACAATATTCAAATCACCAAAACTCGATAAATTATAATCAAATTGCTAAAACTTCAACAGCTACAAAAATCAACTAAATGAAGCTCATAGAATGCTTCAAAATAAAAAATACAGATGTGCTGCACAAGTGCACACAGGTTAAGCAGTTTCCAGTGGACTTGCTAAGATAGGCAAAACAATTCTGCTAGAACATCATTGTAATGCAGTCTCTGTGTGCTCAAATTTCCACACACACACACCACTTGCATACAGGTGCCAACTGGGGTATGCAGTTGTTGACCATTTTTTCAATGATTTTTTTCAACAAATTCTTCAACGATTCAATAAATTCCAACCAAATGGAAGCAGACCGCTATAATCCTCGATTATAAAAAGTTAATATTAGTAATGAAAATTAAAAATCTCTCCAGCGCAGTTGCGAAAATTTAAAGTAAAATCAAACAATGAAAATTTTAATAGCTCAAGTCTGCATCAATGCTTTTTCAAACCTGTGGTAAATCGTCCTATGGTCAATCGTCCTATAACCCCAACTGGAATTTGTACCACTAGGTATTGGGCTACATGTGTGGAAGATCAACTATTATGCAAAATGTAAAACCATTAATTAAATGTTATTGATAAATCTCTTGGTGAAGTCTATTCCCCAAAACTATACCTGCTATCCTGGATTTAAATTTTAATGGGATCAACAATACATTTTGTTGGTCCCTCAAAAGGAGTAAAAATATGTGTGAATTTGCTTGCATCCACACACTAATTAGTAATTATTAGCAATTGAATCTCAATCATTGTGATTTTAATTAGTTGACGCTTTCTATCAGTGACTAAAATGAAATTGAAATGAACTTCTTCAATCCACGCTTCAATAAATTAAGCTACAGCTCAAACATCACACTTTATAAAAGTAATAACAGCAGTGAGTAAAATATGCAAACAAAACCATAGTATCGTATTTCTAAATAAATGGCTTCAGAATATCAGCAAAACACATGATTAGAACTGTAAATCTAGGTCACCACAGATGCCATTTACAAATGCAATGGCAAAATATATTTACATCATCTTCAAGAAAGACTGAATAACAAACGGAATAAGACAGTTCAGAACCTGACCATGTCTGTTGAGTTTCTCGGGGTCCAACTATTACAGATGCAATTTCCACTCCTTACTAATACATCAAGTCTCAACGGCAAGTTAGCAACGAATCAAGCAAATCTAACTTAATCTAAAATGCTTCTGAAGAAAATTGATTTCTAAGACACTACAAAACTACATTACCAATAATCACGTTAAAACTATAATACAAAAATGCCAAACGATTTTGATAGCCAAGTATTTTGATCGGCTTTAAAGACTTGTTTAGCACCAGTCAACCCAAATTTATAACCTGCATACATTCAATAGTATTTTATAAAGATAATGAACGTTGAAGCCACCATACTGGCATTCATTACTAAACAGCTTTAGTGAAGTAGCTGTAATGTATTGTAACTAGCTGCATTAGCTTTAAATTCTAAATCACAAACTTAAAACAGCAACATAGCAGTTAGTAAATTCATCTATACAGCAGTTAGTAAATACAGCTATACAGCAGTTAGCAAATACAGCTACACAATTTTCTTCTAAAGCTTACGGTACTGGTACGGTACTAGTGATGGAATAATTTAAGAAAAAAACATCTAGTACACAGAAGCTAGATACGAAAAATACTGGTCAAGATACAGAAAGACTGGTGGCAGGTCTTTTCATCCCAGTCAATTAATCCCAGTCACTTAATCCTAGCCATTTAATCCCAAGTCTTTTAATCCCAGTGCAGATAATCTTAAGTCTTTTAATCCCAAGTACCTGTACAGATAATCCAATGTTACAAAAACATAGTTAAACATGGCTATATAGTTACAAAAACATAGTTAAATATGGTTATTGGATAAAAACAAATAGGGTTAGTGTTAGGGTTAGTGTTAGGGTTAGTGTTGGGTTAAGGGTGAGGGTTAAGTTTAAGTTTCAGGATTAAGTTTCAGGATTAAGTGACTGGGATTAAATGGATAGGATTAAAAGACTTTGGGATTAAGTGACCGGGATTAAGTGACTGGGATTAAATGGATGGGATTAAATGACAGGGAACCCCACAGACTTCAAGCACATATATCAGACAGGAATTTCCCTTTATGAAAAAACCCACTTCAAATATACATCTTACAATAAGACATCCATGATTGTTTCATAACAATTTTTAGTAAACGTGGATAGTTTTAATAATATAGCTTAAGATATTCGTCACCAAATGATATATAAATGTCCAGTTGACATTCACATCTAATTTGGGCCATTCTGAAATAATAATGAATGACAAAAATGCATAATTAATTCAGTGTAATCAAGTACTGTATGGCTGTGAATTAATTACAAAAACAAATTTTGACAAATACATTCCGACAAAAATTCTAGCACACAACAGCAAATCCACGATAGACAACTTTCGAACAACAAAAGAATCCTCAGGCCAAACCTCTAATCTAGAAAAACTCAACTTTGAAAATAATAAGACAAACCAACCACCAGCAACAATGACTAGCAGACAGCGCAGCCAGTAACTGTATTGACCAAAAGAAGTTATACAGATGCCGTATACTTTGGTCACTGCTCTAGCTCTCGGAGGAAACCGACGACCGAGCAACTCTCATTCTGTGAGCTACGGCGGCAACAAGGGCAGCTCCTCTGCCGCTCCCGTCTTCTGAGAGCATCATCTTCACCTGGAAATCAGTTTTGCTCAAATAAATTCATTTAAAGATGCATATCCATATGTACATTGTATATCAGTACATTGTCATCTACTTGAAGACATAAAAGACAATCATTAGAGGGTCCATAAGCTTCTTCAGGAGTGGATGCACTACTTTCCACTGTACAATTAATCTTTAAAAAATACATAGAAGAAGCAGATAGCAATAAAATGTAACAAGACTACACTGAAATACATAGGTACAAAAGTGTACAATGGTTTAATCAAATTAAACTATAAAAACTCATAAGTACAAAAGTGTACAATGGTTTAATCAAATTAAACTATAAAAACTAGTGACTTGGTGAAATTCAAACAATAACTGACAATATCTTCAACTTGAAACGTTACTCTACATTGAGGGGGCAGTAGAGTACTGGTGGGATTCTTGCCATGCAATCAGTGGGTTGCTGGTTCGAATCTGACCCTAGCCACTGTGCACCCTTAACCCTTTAAACACAACCCCACTATTACCCAGCCTGGAGCTGTACTGCGAGCCCGACCAGACCCGGTCTGGGCGTCACATGATTTTCAAAGGTCTTAAATGCGCATAACTCTATTTTATTTTTCTCAAGTCTATGGACCAGTTATTAGTGGATTGGATGATTATCAACCAATTCCAAATCAAATACGACGCAAAACCTAAAAATATCAGCAAATTACAGTAGGCATTTAAAAGGTTTTGAATTTATGAAAGTAGGCCACCACGTGGTCCCTTGCACCTGGTGTAACGGTAATATTTCACTATTTTTGTCCAAAATGGCAAAAAGATTGAACTCAGAAGATGTTCTTGTGTTTCTCGATAAGGTTGAAAGTGACTTTCCAAGCAGCTCTGACGAATAACTTTCGCAATCGTCTGAGAAGGAGAAGCCACCGGCAAGGATTCAACACTTATGATATCATTTAATGACTTAATGTGCACTAATAACATGTAATAATAATAATAATAATAATAATAATAATAATAATAATAATAATAATAAGTAGCAAAACATACTTTACAATCTTTTTCGATCAGTTCTGTCGTCATCTTCATCATGAGGTCGTGAAAATGTGGATGAAATCGGTAAAGACTTCCATCAACGGCGACTGTTACAGCCGGCAGTTGCATTCTGTTCAGAAGAGCTGCAATGCCTGCAACCATTTGAAATACCACACTGTTTTCATTCTTATAACACAAAGCCAAGTGCACCACACAAAATGCCTTGAACAAGTATAAGACGCATGGAATGGGATCATGCATGGTTTGTAGATAAGCATGTAACAAACAGGTTATGTGTGTGAAAAACTACCCTAACACAACAGCTAATCGAGCACATTACAAAAATCGTAATTTCTCATCTGAGTATAACATGATGACAGCGACTCTTAGGAATTATTAAACATAAAATACATAAAAGGAAATTCAAAAGCATTTCATATTCAATTTTTGTGTTTGTAAGTATACAAAATCTTGACATACAGACATCAATTGAAGAGTTTTATACTGGATATGATAAGCTAAAGAAACTAAAACTAAAATCAATCTTTGCAAAGAACCTGCAGAGGCAAGATAAGCGGCACGTTCGGAGACCACTCGACAGATTTCTTGAACTCCGTGGCAGTCCTCTATTGTAGCGTCTGGCATCCCGAGTTCATCCAGAATTTCTCTAGTCTGCTCAGAATTACCGCCTTTCATGAAATCCCTGAAAAAATCCATCACCAAATAACACATCTAGATGCCATGGCATGAAGACCAGGACAACTTCTGGTCAACCGGTAAGAGGCAATAACATTCAGCATTTTTTAGTACGAATAAATTATTGTTCGGGTGACCAACATAACCTACATCGTGTTTCTTGTTTAAAGTGGCACATGGACAAATTTTCTTGACATACAGGCATTACAAATTTCCACATCTTTGAACAAGATTTTTCCACGAAAACATAGATCTCTCTCTCACAAGCCTGCACTTTTCAGCATCATCTTCAATCAAAATCCGGAAAGTGCAGGCCAAAAATTAACCCTTTCTAGATTTAACCCATGCCTTACTCTTGCTTCGTATGATCAAGAAACAACGAGGGACAAAATATGTTTATAGTTTTCACTTGTTTTAGAACATTTATTTTAGAACATAGCTATATACAGTGCTCTTGGAACACTTTTCAGCTATAGCACTGTACAATGAAGCAACCAATGTGATAATAATACGAATAGAGAAGGAATTATTGTAAAATATAAATAAACTGCCAAGTTTGCCATTTGATTCTGACAAATAATAATGCATGTTATTATTTAATACAATTTAAAGATTCCTTGACCATATTAACTATAACAGCCAAGCTGAAATAATAATAATAATAATAATAATAATAATAATAATAATAATAATAATAATAATAATAATAATAATAATAATAATAATAATAATAATAATAATAATAATAATAATAATAATAACATCAATAATAATAATATAATTGGTAATTTGTGACATGCCACACTCTTATGAAATTCATTCAAGTGTGCCCCATCAGGCCTCTGTCTTTTTACAGATTTATATAATAAGAAAAGTACAAGACTTTTACTTCTCAATTTCTGAGACGTATTTTGTGTGGAATCGATGTGCTTCCTTCATTTCCTCAGACAATATGCCTTTAAACAGCAACCCCTTTTCAGCACACTCAACAATCACCAGCCGTGCTATTTCGCCCATGTACATTCCGGAAATCATCTTCTCATATCTATGAAGCAATTTTCGATGAAAACCAATATAGGAGACCATTATCAGAGCGAATGCAATTAGCTAACAATGGGAAAATTAATTTGCAGTTATCTCATCTTTATCAATTTATATGTTTGCAGACCCGAGAGGAACCAATTAACTGTTTATGAAAGAGTGTCTGTTCAATTGTCTTTCCAGTTAATTAGAATCTCAGTATTAGAGTAAAAGTAAAGCAGGGTCAGAAAATTGCATAGTGGACAAAATTTGGTCCTTGGCAGGAAAAAGGATAACTTCTGTTTTTCACAAACAACAGCTGGAACAGCATGTACATGCATGTGCATGTGTGCATGTGTGATCTACACATTATGATGGTGGCACCATAGAAGTTAGAAGTTTATTGATTGATTGATTGATTGAGGTTCTAATGCTTGCAAGATACAAAGGGAAGCTGCACGTCTGGAAGGATTTTAGCTGTGAACAAAGAATAAACATAGAGAAAGGTCCTAAGCACCGTAGGGAGACCAAGAAAGTGAGCAAAACAAGATGATGCAGTGTCAGCATCTAATCAAAACTTTAATCAAAAGGTCACTTAATTAATAATAAACAGCACATCAACTCACATTTGTTTACCACAATTAATTGATTCTGCGTCAATCCGTCGGTCCGCCGCCGTCCTGACGAAATCAATGCAGCCGTTGTCACCAAACGCACCCCACTCTGTGTTTATAACTACCTAGAAAAATAACACCGACCGCAATCGTGACAGGTTAACCTAAACGAATTTGCAAGAAATAGGTGTAACAATAATATTCATCAACAAATTGTGCAATAATGTACAGGTACAGTATGCAGATTAACGGAATCCAACATAACCCTGGAGTTTCATCAAACTTTTATAAATCTGGATATTGCTGCTGAATATGCATGAATGTATGCATGAATATGCATTCGTGTACAGTGAGACACTGCAAACACATGAATTTGGACAATACAGTATGAAACATATAAGACCACCAGAATTTTTGTCCCACAGTTGGCACTGCTCTCACCGGGCAAAAATCACTTATTCCAAAACAGCTTTTGAACTTTAATTTGTGAAAGTTTTAAGAAATCAAAGTAATAGCTCTAAATATTGGCATAAAATTATATAAAGAAAACTGATGCCTTGCTAAAATTCTTACAAAACAATAACACAAAATTTTATCAACATCTAATAATTATAACTGAAAAAACACAAGCATAACATTTGTGCATTACCTGATGAGGACCCAATTTGTCTCCATCCCATAATTCAACCTTGTCAAGGTTCTCCACATAACAAGCATTAGTTCCTGTTCCTATAATAGAAAACAGTCTATAATTATCATTTGGTAACAATGGAATAACAAAAAACGTATACACTGCATGATTAATCATTCCAAATTAAACAGCAAATCATAAAATGTTCATACTACTGCATATTATAGTGTGATTTAATGTGGCTTAGGAGGCATTACTGCCTGTGTGAAAGCCTCTAGGGGTGCTAATAGGTCTTGAACCTCGTTCCATCAGCCTACCGCTCCAGCACAAAATCCACTCTACTATCCTCAACCCCACTTTTTAGCAAAGACAAAATTTGCAATGGCTGCATGCACTATTATTCTCCATGTTACATCCAAGGGCATGTTACAAATAAAAGTGATTCAATTAATGAAAACACAAATGATAGGTGTAAAAATTTAACAAGAATCTGACAAAACCAACATTACAGTAAATGTCTTATCAAGAGGTTCACTATGCATGAATTTAAACCCAGAAAATAACATCGGATATGGTGAAGAAAGGCAGGAATTAGATAAATGATAAAACAGAACGTCCAGCTAGAAGAAATGTCACAGATAAATGAGAACTTCACAAAACAACTGCTAATTTAAACATTTCTCAAGTGCTACAGTTTGACTCAAATAATTCCATACCTAGAATGACTCCCACTCGAGTGTTGTGATCATGAAACGCGCATGACATCAGACAACCGACAGTGTCATTAAGCAAGGCCACGCACTCTACGTTAATATCCTATTCACAAAAAGAACCAGACATTTGAATTGTGCAAGGGTTTCATATCGTTAAATTTTCTGTCATAAGTTGGATCCTTTCTCATTCTGCAAGCCAAGTATAAGCATAAGATAGCTTCATATTGATTTCTTTGCAGACATTAAAAGGCAAGCAATAGGTCCATTGGTATTGTGTGAAATGAGATTCAACATTTAAAATGCTCATAGAGATGCACATGAAACCGATCGCCTTACATGTTACTGCTATGTAGGTAATGACCGGATGGGTATTTTCCACCGGATACCAGATCCGGATATTTTGGGTCAACATTTGCGGGATCCGGATCTGAAGTGAATATTACCGCACAGGATTAGAATGACCCTAACATCTTACTTCTTACTACTATAAAGTTACCAGTTACCAGTAGACACTTAATACTCACTACTCAGTTACCGTACGCAGCCTCAACTAATTCTTTGTGTGAAGCAGTTTCAGTTGCATTTTAAGTTTAACCCCTTAACTGAGGATCCCGGATATATCCGTCCATTTTACATTGAGTTACAGTTAAATACAAGGTAAAGGGGTTAATTAACTAACGCATCAACTTCAGTGAAGTTGCTCTTCACTAAAACATGAAATGTGACACTAATATTCGGATTCAGTAGTTTTGTGAAGTATTTGGCGAATCCGGATATTGCCGAATACCACACTATCCGCGGCCGAAGCGAATGTCCGGAGCGGTTTTCGGTCATTTCCTATTGCTATGCCACTTTCTCCAAATATAACACAAATACAAAATCTTAATTCTGTCTAATTCCATCTCCTTAGCGTTAACTTTAAACAACAACCAGGCAAGATAATTGTCGACAGATTAGATTTTGTAGAGACCTAAAAGTAATTGTCATGTAAATAACGATTCTGAGTTTCAGAAATAGTCCAACGTTTTTGGCACATCATCTTGGCAATTATTATAACACCAAGGAGGCCAAGAATGGAACCATAGGACGTGTTATTCAATTGCAAATGGCACACAAAACACAGTACAGTGAAACAGCACAATTGCTCAGGCGATTAACTGGGTAGTGCGAATGCAAGGATGGCGTTGAGAAACAGACCGTTATGCGATTTCGGGTTATGCAATCAAGCGGTATGCGATTAAGTGGGATCTACTGTACAACTATTTTTTTTTACTACTGAAGTGCAAGGACGGCGTTGAGAAACAGACCTTTCTACGAGCGATCGCTTCCTGCAACAGACCCACAACGTCTTCCCCTTCAACGCCAGCACAGCAGAACCCTTTGGTCCAGCGCACCAAGCGACCCACAGCCAGACCCTCCTGCCTACAGGGAAACGAAAACGTAAATCCCAGCGGCAACATTTTCTTCATCAGGTCGTGGTCTTTCATAAAGTTTGCGATGCAGTCGGCGATGTGATCAAAGAGCTGTCCAAAGCACAAGACAAATGCCGTTTCAGTGACAAAGAACACAGCCTAGACCAAGGGTGGCCAACCTGCAGCCCGCGGGCCGTATGCGTCCCGCCGGTTGCTGATTGACGGTCCGCAGGGCACTTTTCCAAATAAATGTTATTGGTCCTATTTATGTGTACAATATTGAGCCATTGAAGAAGAAAGAAGCCTGATAGATACAATCCGGAAAAGGCATAGAAATTGGATGGGACATGTCCTCCGGCATGACTCTTTACTAAGAACAATAATCGAAGGAAAAATGGAGGGAAAGAGAGTGAGAGGTAGACCGAGAAAGATGATGTTGGAGTGGATGATGAATAAAGGATATCAGGAACTCAAAGAAGAAGTAAGCAATCGATCGGAGTGGAATAACTGGATACCTGGACCTGTCGAGAGACAGAAACACTGATGATGATTGAGCCATAAGTAAGACTTTTAGTTCGAGTGCTTGATTTAGTAAAATAATAACTTACTTTAAACTGCTATTTAATTGTACCAGTTACTACTGTTACGTGACTGCAGTGACTGTACAACTGTTGAAAACAATGATGTGCAAAAGGCACAAAAAATGCATCTCTCCGCATGCTGATCAAAATTTATAATGGCCCGCTTGATGGTTGGTTGGGTTGGCCACACTTGGCATAGACCAAACATTCTTTAAAAATACAAGCCCAAGGATTAATTCACAATAAAAGCATTTAACACGGGCTGTCCAGGCATATGCCATGCGCCCCATATTTTTGCTCAAATATTTAAAATTCCTGCATTCAATGCTTTTGTCTTGAAACAGGAGAGTTACTCAGAAACAGTCACAAAAGAACAGTCAATGAAGCTAAATGACAACAACCAAAATCCAAAATACAACACAAAAGAATAGCCATAGATACTGCAGCAAAAGCTGCTGGAATCTATTATACCAGTAATCATCATAACAAAGATTTTAAATATTCAAAATTAAATCATACCTGAAAACACAAGCAAAAGCATAACTGCTACCAATCACATCTAATAATAATAATAATAATAATAATAATAATAATAATGATGATGATGATGATGATGATGATGATGATGATGATGATGATGATGATGATGATGATGATGATGATGATGATGATGATGATGATGATGATGATCTACCATTATGTACCTGTTCACCCTTTCCAATCATAAGCTCATGTGAGATTGGATATATTTTGTTTTTCATTTCTACTGTTGAACCCTTCAATGTAATAAGCAGTACACGGAAGTTGGTTCCTCCAAGGTCCAGAGCAAGATAATCACCAGTCTCTGAAATGTAAGACAGTAGCTAATTAATAATTAACAGTAAGTAGCAGGCTAAAAGAAATTGCATAAGACACAATTGATGGTTTTTGAAAGCATGAAAAAACCTAGGAGTAGATCCAGGATTGGTGGATGAACTGACGGATGGATGGATGGATGGACGGACGGATGGCATCACGCACTGATTGGAATGACCATGGAGCAGGTGATCAGAGAGAGAGAGAGAGAGAGAGATAGGACAGCAGAAGGCAAAACTATGAGATGACAAGAGGAGAGCAAGCTAAATTAAACTTTCACCTTTTCAGCTGAACCAAAATAGTAATTTGAAGCTGAAACTTTGTTATTACTCATACTGATCTACACAACTTTAGCTGCCAAATTCTGGCAAAAAATTCATTCCTAATTTAACTGACAAATATCTCATCCAAATAAAGAATGAAAGCACAATGATACATTAAGACTTTACAAAGAGAAGACCAATTAACAGACCAGAAAAAACCTCTCAAAATTCTACAGATTACCATAGTTTTCGAAACATACCGGTACCATTAGGGAGAGACTGAACATAGGTGACAAACATTTTTACAGTTGCATCTTTATTCTGTGCTTTTGACAACCCCTTGTCCATTTCCTGGTTAATTATGTCATGAATTTTCCTATATACATCAGTTTTATGTCTGTATTCGTCAAGAACATCATTCAGCTACAACAGACAATGAAGCAGTAAAATTATAATTAGGGCCGTTTAAAATTCATGAAGTCGTGGAAGCCGCGAATCCTGTGATTTTTGTCATTTGCCGTGAATTCTGTGAATTTTTCAAAATCCTGTGAATTGCCGTGATTTTCATCCATTTTGCGAAATGAGCGCGACATTTCTTCCAGAACTTATAATTAATTATAAATCAATGGTCCATAAACATAGCAACTGTGGCCAATGTATTGAACGTTGACTTAACTCTTCCCAATCCACAGTTAAATTCCTTTGAAAAACCCACCATTCACTGCAAGCCCTGGGCTAATATTCCTATAAATCATTAATCATTGACTAACCGTGTAAAGTAGCCAGCCCCTACCTACCCGGGTTTTGATGGCATAGAATTTTTTTTAAATCAATAAACATTTGCACTATAAACTATGGTCACAGGAACACAGGACAGCAAGAGATTGAGTAGAAGGTAAAGCACTGGAGAAAACGCTAATTCACAGGCATTCTGCTTTCTCAAGCGCTACAGAAATAGGCAAAAACTTACTTTACATTACATTGCAACACTCTGCAATTATAACCGTGAAAAAGGTATAAGTCAAAAAGTAAGATTATTGCGGAGTTTTCGGTTATAAGATGGAAATGCCACACTAAAAGATTCTGCTTCTTTTATATATTATCATCAAACTAATATGCCTACATCTGCTATGTCAGCAGAATGCTTCTGGAATAGCGGTCACATTGTGGCCGAATACAAAGTGGGGGCGAAACGTCTCGTTACTGCGTGAAAACAATCATAAGTGAAGGTGAATGTGAAGGACAGATTGACCTTCGAACAAACTATAGTCTATCAAACACGAATAACGCCAGCTAATGTAATGTTGCATCCTGAGTTTATAATGATGACACGAAGACCAGATGAATGAGGTGTTAAGTGGCACTTACGGCGACGGAGTGTCGAGGACGGCGGCCTTCACCGACACCGCCGAAGGACGACTTCGCCAAAACCCATAGGATATGTCCCAATGTAAACATCGCAGACTGGACTATAAAAGTACGAACTGTTTTTATTAAATTTAAAATAAAATTAGGTAAAGTACGAAACAAAATAACTAAATTATTCGCTCATCGTCAACAACAAGCTAGTTTAAAACATTAGCCCATCAAATCTTCAGCAACTACAAGTACAAGTACGAAATGCCCCCTATAGATTTGTGAAATTGTGGTTGCAGCGTAAGTCGGTAAGTAAGTAAGTGAAATCTCGTGATTTCTCTATAGCACCAGGTCTGTCGCGTGCTGGATGGCACCACCAGACCCCCATGCTAGATGCTAGCCTACCCAAATATTAAACTTTAAATCCGCCTATGGATGCGTTCTGTTATTTTAAGCCAATGTAATAATTTTAGTATGGGTTAAATATAGGAGAATTTAGGTGACTTCGTAACAGCGCAAGTCAATGCATTTTTTATCGGTTGCATTTTGTTGATGGAAGCTTTGGGAAGGTTATAGTAGAGAGGGAGTTACAGTAATCTAATTTGGAGTGGACTATTGAGGTGACGATTGTGGATGCAGTTTTGATATCGAGGCAAGGACGTAGGCGACGTAGGTCATAAATATATGAACAATTAGTGTGATGATTGATTGATTGATTGAAGATTGAAGAAGGTTTATTTTCAACTCAACTGGATAACATTTACATACACTAAACACAATTAAAGTTAAGTAACAGGTAATACATGACCCTAAATAATGGAGTAAATGAGAACAGTAAAACAACAAAAAGACAAACTTCAGTCAGACTAAACTAAAACTACATCACTTTAGAATAAGCAAGTAGCTAAATTAACAAGTAACATAGTAAACAATTGGTAGTAACAGTTATACCATTGCATACAGATATTGAAAACAATAAAATGACAAAGTAATGAGCAGTTTCAAAATAATAATTATACATCATGGTATTGGGGTCAATGAAATTAGAATGGAAGAGTAACAGTTAATATAGTGAGTAGAAAAAAAGTTGACCTAAGGGATAAATGTATCCCGATTGGTGGTCAACTTGGTATACAAGTAAAGTAACCTTTTGAGTAAATCTAATTCAGCAGTGTTATATGAGTCAATAAGAATATAGTAGATCTAGAGAAACAGAATTTGGATAAGCTATAACTAGTTAGAAGGAATATATGTATAACAAATGGTGGAATAGAAATAACACATATGGCTATAAGTCATTATTAAGCAGAAAGAATTTAATGGTAGATTTAAATATTATAAAATTGTTTATACTCTTGAGTTGGTCTGGAATACCATTCCAAATGCAGGGTCCATAATGTTTAATGGTAAAGAGTCGTTTGTTTGTTTTAGCATATGAAAGATGCAAATTGTTATTAGATCTTGTCATGTGTTTATGAATGTCATAATTAAGTGTAAAGTATTTATTTATATAGAAAAATGTGGGAAGTAACTTATTTACATATTTGTAGATAAATAGAGCTGTTTGGTATTTGTTTAGGTTTACAATGTTGAGTATATGATATTTGAGGTAAAGGTGCTGAGTTTTATAATTATTTCCCATATTAAAAGTTAATCTTATGGCTTTATTTTGCATTATTTGTATTTTCTCAGTAATATTTTTGTAATTATGGTCATATTAAATTACAGTAGGTAATATGTGAATGGATTAGGCAAAATATAATGTATGAAGAGCAGACTTATTGAGAAACTTTTGATATGATTGATAATGTTGATATTTTTAGCCAACTTTTGTTTAAGAATTTCAGCATATGCTTTCCATTGAGGTGATGGTCAATTGTGACTCCAAGAAATTTTGTTGAGGTGGATTGTTTGATTTCAATACCATTTATATTTATAGTTAATTGCATATTGGTTATCCTCCTTTTAGAACAGAAATTAATAAAAGTTGATTTTTCAGAGTTAAGGCATAGTTTATTAATATGAAACCAGTTAAAAACTTTAGTAAGTTCGGTATTTATTGAACCCATTAATTCACGTAAATTATGATGACTGGCTACAAGATTGGTATCATCAGCAAATAAGAGATAGCTAAATAAAGAGGATACATTAGGCAAGTCATTTATGTAAATTATAAAAAGAAGTGGCCCCAGAATTGATCTGCAGGACACCATATTTAATATCTTTATATCTGGAGGCTTTATTATTAACAAATGTGTATTGTTTGGTCTGCTAAATAATTGTGGAACCAATCAAGTACTATACCGTTTAAACCATAATATGAAAGTTTATGTAAGAGTATTCTGTGATCAATAATATCAAAAGCTTTGGAGAGATCCAGGAATATACCAATTGTATGAATGTTATTTTCTATGTTAGAGGATATTAGATCTGTTAAATGCAAAATGGGCATGTAAGTAGCATGATTTGGTCTAAAACCAAATTGAAAGGGAGATAACATATTAAATTTTTCCATATAATTTACCAATCTATTAAAGACGGCTTTTTCAAAAATTTTAGAGAATATGGGTAAAATTGATATGGGTCTATAATTAGAGACATCATTTTTAGATCCAGTTTTGTATATTGGAGACACTTTAGCTAATTTGATTTCATTAGGTACTATTCCTGTAGTAAAGGAGGCATTAATAATGTCAGATAGTATTTCATCGATGCATTTGGCACATTTAATGACTACTTTTTGATTAATTTCATCATAACCGGTAGAATTTTTAGTTTTAAGGTTCATAATGATATCATTTATTTCATATGCAGTTGTTGGATAAAGTTGGAATTGTAGGTTCATAGGATTATTATTTAAAGTTTTGTTTAGCAAATTATAGTTGATGGTATTATCAAATTTTGTTGCAATGTTCGGTCCAACGTCAGCAAAGTAATCATTAAATAGATTTGGAATGTTAATTTATGGCATTGGTGATTGGTGTGGAAAATGTATGCAAGAATTATGTCATATAGCTGCGAACAGAAACGATTGGGACAAAACTGTCATGCTTGCATCAAACACCAGCGGGCGCTGAGCTCACGGTTATTGATGATGGCATTGGTATCCTAATCGCAGAAGGAGCCGATGGAGCTATAAGTTAGTAAGAAAGCCAACTAAAACATTTGACAAATCGAAATCCCGTCGGAGAATCGCTGCACATCGCTTACAACGTGGATATCTATGGTTAACAGATCAGATCAGCAGATAGCAATTATGAAAGAAACAAATTATCTTTATATTGTCATAAAGTTATAACTTTTTGCACTCTTTGTTAAGCTTCGTCTATATGGCTTCGTCTTCGTTTAATATGGTCGACGAGCTGGAAAAAGCCTTCCAGGTGCCTTAGCTGACTCTTTTTTTATCGCTCATATTGCATCTTAAACGGTAAAATCTCATGCATTTATATAGGGCTTTTGACAGTGCCGTAGTAACTGCTTATTCTTTGGTGCCTAATCTAACTCCACAAACCATCCGCAAAAAATTAAAACTTCTCTTCAAGAAATCTTATGGCGAAATCTTTACCATGCATTCTTTCATCTTTCCACCGCGAATTACCATTCTCCATAGAGATACTTTCCTGCGACTGCCTATCTGGTCCTACAATCTTGACCACCACGGAATACGATTTATGGACTATGGATTTTACAAACTCCAAATTAGATTACTGTAGCTCCATGTAGTAATACCTTCCGGGCCTTCCCAATCCTGCATCAATAAATTACAATCTATTCAAAATGCACTGGATCATGATGTTACTAAGTCACCAAAGTTCTCCCATATTTCACCTTTACTAGACTCATACTTGCTTAAAATAACTGAACATATCCAATATAAGATCATAACGCATATAGCTCACTTCAGTCATCAAAACCTGTCGGCCTTTGAACACTATTAACGCATTATCCTCTTCAACCCACTCGATCATTATCTCATCTCACTCTTTCATGCCGCTGAATCAGCTATCTCTGAAAATCTGCCACTGTGCCTTTTCATACGCCGCACCTGAACTTTGGAACTCGATCCCAGCTTCCTCCACAGCCTTAGATACTGTTAGACAATAAAATCTGAATCCATATGGCCCATAATTCCTGCTTTATTTCCTCATGTCTTCATATCAAAGCTTAAATCGTCCTGTTTTCTAAAATCCTTTCCTCCATAGCTATAACAACCTAGCCTTGCTGCCGAACAGAGATATTGACCTTTGCCTGGCTGATTACCACCTTTCTCACAGCTATTTTAAGAAAGGCTAAGCACCTAAGAATAAGCAGCTGCTGTTGTACTACTTTCCAAAATGCTATATAAATCCACGAGATTTTACTTACTTAGTTACTTATCCAAATTGAGCGCTCATGAATAAGCTGGTGTACTGTGCCAAGCTTTCGGGCAGTGCTATACAAATTTTGTTTTTACTGACTTATTTATAAGCGGCTATATCCGAAATGCAATGGTCTGTCAGGTGAGGTCATTCCATTGAGTCTACATCAATAGACTTCAAGGGAGCTGAAAGTGAGACAGCAGAACTAATCAGCAGAAAGTTATTGGCTCGGTTATTTAATAAAATTTGCAGAGTATTATGGAAACTCAGTGGCGGTTCCACGTGGGGGATGAGTGGGGATGCATCCCCCCCCACCCACTGGACTTTTGTTGCTTGTGAAACCTATTTATTGGTAAAAGTTTAGTAAAACTGACTGCAAATGACCTTTTTTTGCTTGTCAACCTATTTTTCTGTAAAAGTATATTCAAATTAGGGAAAAATCCCATTTTCACCCTTTTTCTGCCAAGTTTATTGCTTTTTCCTTCTATTTTAATTCCCCCAACTTTGTATGAATTCATTTCATTGCCTTCCTCCCCCCACCAAGAAATCTTGGAACCACCACTGTGGAAATTCATTCCATCTCATCAATATATGGATCAGTGTAGTACCCCTTCCAATATTTGTTACAGCAGCTGTGTAGGCGTGTGTCTGCAGTTTTTATGCTGATTTTGAATACCACTATAGTGGATGAATTTTTTTACTTTTTAAATGCCTTTTGTAGAATAGCTTGTTGCTGGTAACCAGTCAGGAGCACTTCAATACTGAGAATGATCCAGAAGAAATAAAGAGCAGTGAGTTTTGTGTTAAGATATCCTAATTCTTCACTTGCTCTTCAGTATTTCATTCAAACTTCTTTTGAATTTCTGACAGTATACTTATGTGGTTCTCGGATGCATTAAGTCAGTTTTCACCCTCAAGAGTTCCAGTCAGACATTCTATAATTTAATATAATATGTGGTAAAATATCCACTATTGCTGATTATCCAGTAGAAGTCTGTATTTGTATATGCTTGTGCATTACTGCTCTATGCAGTGGTTTTCATTTCATTCATTCCAGGCATTGAGCAGTCAACACAGAAGTTGATCGATGCAGCTCGCCAACTAGACACATTCTTTATACAGAGGCGTATGGTGCTATGCAGCTCAAAAGCTGATCAAGGTCCTCCTAAGGAGGTGCATTATTTCTTATTTCATGGTTGATTCTAAATTTTAAAAAACCAGAACATATGATCTCTATGATGGCTTTGGTGTAATGATATTCATTTATTTCTCCATTTCAAAGCATTACGTTAACCCCTTAACCATGTATTTAACTGTAACTCAATGTAAAATGGACGAATATATCTGGGATCCCCAGTTAAGGGGTTAACATTAATGCATTAACGCCAATTCTCCAGAACAACTTTATGGACATAAATCATCCGAGAGAAGAACTAATTTACAGTGGCAGGGATATTGTAACCAAATGCCATTAGGACACATAACAGATTGAAATTGATGCAACATTTACAGTGGAATGAAAGAGTTTTAAGCCATCATATTAATGCATCATTCATTAACTTTTAAAAAAATCTTAAGACTTATTTGTTTAGAAAATCTTATTCTCTTCTGCCTTAGATTGTTTTCTATTCATATTTTTGTTATTGTTGATGACTGTTATTTTATTTATTTTTATTTGACTCAGTAATGTGCCCTTGCTTCTGACTTTTTGGTAATATGGCACACAAAAAATTGTCAGTTTAATAAATAATATCTTGTGATGACAAAAGTAGGTATAATAGACATCTAACATGCTTGGAACCCAACTTCTATTCACAGTTATCACTTTTGTGTTGTCAATCTCTTATTTCTTGGTTATTCCTTTAGATTTATACAGATCAGTGTTTTTTGCCATGCTATAGAAAGTAGATTCACTTTGAATCTGTTATTATGTACACGTACGGTACTGAGCTGTTTTGTACTGGGAAATGCAATTTCTTTCAGGACTTGGAAGACCTGCGACTTGAACTGCAGCGCAAAGAAGTCCTCATTCAAAAGCACTGGGAGAAACTCCAGACGTGGCAGAACCTGTTTAAGAACAACTCCACAGGTCAAGGAGTACCAACTGGTGCAGCACCTTCATCTGGACAAATTCAGGCGCCACAGCCAGGAGTGCAGCCGCAACAGCCAGTGCCACCAGGTCCCATGCAGCAAGGGTCTTTTGGACCCGGAATGGCGCCTGCCACTGGTGGACAGCCCCCGGGCACCTACAGCCAAGGGGGACCGCTGGCTTATTTAGAACAGACTACTTCTAGCATAGGGTTACCACGCATAAATTGACATCTACAAGACACTTTTATTAATTAATGGACAGCTTCTTTGGTGTCGTCAGTTAATTAAATTGAAGCTTGTATCATAACATCACAGGCTTTATGGTTGTTGACTGCAAAGTGGAAATATGCGACAAAACTAGATATTATGCCTATTAATATTCAGACTCAAGTATATTCTTGTGGAGTAAAGCATCATCTTCTCAAATGATGGTTGTGATTTGTAATGGAAGTGATTGTTTTATGAGTAAAATACAATGCTTTTGAGGTTTTTAATGCCGTCCAATGAAAACGCGATTATAGCTGTCCAATGAGAACGCCAGGTGCTGCTTGCAAAGGCGGAGCTTTGCCTTTGTCAGACATGTTCCTCACGTTCCAATAGCGTCACCAGACATAGGAAACTAGTTATAGACATAGTAGAACCTCGTTATATTGAAGCTCAAGAGACCATGATAAATACTTGAAATATCCGAGGTTCGTTATATCCAATCCCTGTATCATTAGCACTGCTTTGGCGGGACCGGCGCTCAAACTTCGATATAAGCAGGATTCGATATAAGCGAGTTCGATATAACGAGGTTCTACTGTATACCATAGGACAATATAAGGCTCATATTTATTCAGCTGTGTATACATTGTTAGCAGCGACCTAAATGTGAAACTTACTTGTCTAGGGTTTGGCAAAAACAATTTTAACTGACAAAACTATTCTTCTTATAAAATCTCGCTTTAATCTTAATTAAACATTCAACTCTTGCCATTTAGTATCAATAGGCAGTGCTATATAACTCTAATCAATGTTTTAAAACGTCCAGCGACAGCAACATTTAGCAACTAGTTACTAATATAAATAACAGCTGATAACAGCTTCCACACAAAATCAATGAAAATGAAACAAATGTGCCCTTTCGATATTTGAATTCAATATATTTAGCTTAACTGAAATCTCGGTTCAGATTTAAACAATAGCAATTTAAACTAAAACAACGAAGAACAGGCAAATCGCTGCGATCGAAATCCGCCTTCTTCTTCGCCACCGTGAACTCTCCTCTTCAAAAAAAGACGCACTTTCAAAATAATTGCCTTCAGCAACGGCTCTTGCGACCAATGACGCCCGTCGTCACATCACGCCTTCTATAACGTGAATTCCTATTTGCTCACATAAACATAGAAGCAAACACAGTAAACTTCACATACAAACCTACCAACATTCCAATCATTTGCTATCTATGCTTCAATATAGCACTCCATCACACCCCTAGCACTCGAGCCTACGTGGTGGATCACCACGTCAACTCAGATGCAGTGGCTGTGACGGCATCAAACGGAAATTCTGAAGCAAACTTTGGCTTACACCAATTTCAACTTATCCAAAATGGAATTAATATTACAAAGGAATAAACAAGAACCAACCACTGAGAACAACTGTAAAAATTATGCTATCTAAGTGGTTATATCACAAAACTATCCTAACTTAGCTTAAGCCACAGTAACACTTACATTCTATTTTTACTTCCAACACTTTTTTACAACGGTAACTAATTACTTATTCTTATTCTGATGGTCTGCTCAAAAATGCAGTAAATTGTCTTTGCCTGGTCTGTGTTTTATCTCGAGAGAGTACTGTTGCAACTCTAAAGACCAACGCAACAGCTTGGCGTTATTACCCATCTTGTGGATGAACATAAGCGGGCTGTGGTCAGAGTATATCATTTTGAGTACCGAAATAACACTAAAAGTTCTGACCGCAGACACAAGAGCTAATGCTTCCTTCTCAACGGTCGCATATCTTCGCTCATGTATATTCAACTTCCTGCTATAATAGCAAACCGGATGCTCAATATTTTCATGAACTTGAAAAAGTACCGCACCTATCGCTTGGTCGCTTGCATCCACAGCAACTGAAAATGGTCGAGTGAAATCTGGCGTCTTAAGAATTGGCCGGGACGCTAGTCTCGACTTAATATCTATAAAGGCATTCTCAGCCTCCACTGTCCAATGAAATTTCACATTTTTCTTAAGAAGGTTAGTCAATGCGATCGATAAATGCGCATAATGAGGCAAAAATTTGCGAAAATAGGCAGACGCCTAGAAAAAATTGCAACTGCTTTCTAGTGTTTGGTCTGGGAAAGTTCTGGATGGAGGTTATCTTGTGTTGCAAAGGCTGGACTTGACCTAAGCCAACACGGTGTCCTAGATAATCTATCTGGGCATTAGCAAACTCACATTTGCTTAGCTTTAACGTCAATCCTGCCCTACCAATTTTATTTAACACAAGGTTAAGATGGTGTAGGTGCTCGTCCCAGGAGTTACTAAAGATGATAATATCATCTAAGTACGCATCTGCGAACTCTTCTAAGCCGCACAAAACTTTTTAACTAGTCTAGAAAAGGTTGCGGGGGCATTTCTACATCCAAAAGGCATATATTTCCAATGGAAATGGCCGTTTTGGGTCACGAAACCAGTCAGCGGTATTGATTCTGGGTGCATTTGGATTTGCCAATAGCCACAAGTCATGTCGACTTTGGTCAGGTATTTGCTGCGGACTTTATCAATGAGTTGCTCTATCCAGGCATTTCAAAAGGATCTGGAATAGTTTGGTCATTTAGTTTTCGCAGATCCGTACATAAACGTAATGATCCGTCAGCTTTTGGGACGACCACAACAGGTGCTCCCCAGGGACTGTCACTGGGCTCAATTATTCCATCATCTAGCAACTGTTTCACCTGTTCATTGACAAATTTTGTCTTCGCTTAACCTATAAGGTGAAAAGTATGAAGGTTTGGCCTCTGGTTTAAGGTTTATCTTATGGAAGATCAGATCAGTCTTCCCGGTTTGTTGCTAAACACTTGCTCATATTGCACAATTAGAGATTTCAATTCTTCGGCAAGACCTGACCCCAAATGTTTTACTTTGTCCAGTACCAGTTCTTCAAAAGAACACTGGATTTTCTGTGTTATTTCTACTGTATTGACAGTTTCAACAGAAGTTTTGGCATGCTCAGGTTATCTCTGCTAAAATATGGCTTTTTAGAAGATTGACATGGCATAAACGAGTCTGATTTCTTTTATCAGGTGTGGCAATCACTCAAGTTGGCCAACTTTTTCACTATTTTATATGGCCCATGATAAGCTGCAGAAAGGGGTTTGCCATCTCTAGGCAGCCACACTAACACTAATTGACCTGGTTTAAAGTCGACCTCGACAGCTTTTCTGTCGTAGTAACCTTTTATTTTCTGTTGCTGCTGGGCATACAACTTATTTGCCATGTCGATAGAGAATCGAATTTTCTCTCTTAAGGTGATAACAAATTCAGAAACATGAACCTTCTTAATTTGTTCGATAGTATCCGATTTCTCGAACCACTGGTCCTTAAGTAGTGACAAGGGTGAATTAACTTGTCTCCCATATAACAAGTCAAAACTTGAAAACCCTAACCCTTCAATTGGTACTTCCTGTAGGCAAAAAGTACCCATGGAATCAGTTCATCCCATTCAATGGTAGAGTCAGCCTTCACTGCTCTAATCATCTGCTTAAGGGTAAAATGAAATCTTTCAAGACAACTGTTTGACTGTGGATGGTAAGCAGATATTTTCACATGTTTAATGGCACACTGATCGAGAAAATGTTGCATGACGTCAGACATGAACTCTCGGCCTTGATCAGTCAGGATTTCTTTTGAAATCCGCACCGAGCAAAAACATCTGTCAAAATTTACAAACAATTTCTGCTTTATGGGCGGGAATGGGGATGGCTTCAGGATAATGAGTGCACAAGTCCATTACTGTAAGCAACCACCTGTTGCCTGATTTACTGCACACGGGTAGTGGCCTCACAATGTCTATTGCTACCCGATCAAACGCATTGTTCATGATGGGTAAACTTTTGCAATTTGGCAATGCTATTATATTTGTTCTTATTTAGTTTCTGACATATGTCGCATGTGCGAACGTAATCTTTAATGTCTTTATTGATAGATGGCCAGTAAAAGTGTTTAATTATTCTTTGTTTGGTCTTTAGCATGCCGAGGTGTCCGGATGCCGGAATATCATGTGACAATTCTAAAAGCCGCCTACGGATTTGCATGGGGCAACAATCTGCAAAAACCTAAATCCGCCTCCTGTGGACACTCAGATTCCACAAATCTCTTACTAACAGGCCATCATACACACAGTATGAAATCTTATGACCTGAAGTACCAAACAGGACAACATCATTAAACAATTCCTTCAGACTCTCATCAGTCTGTTGCAACCTAATCAGGTCATCACGAGACAGCGACAACTCTTTTCCTATCAAGTCATCTGCAAAACCACTTGGACACTTCAACTTCAATAAACCACCAACAACATCATTAGGAAAAACCTGTGGAACTACTGGGCGATTCAACCTCATGGAACCCCACCAACAACAACATCATCAGAAAAACCATGTGGGTCCTGGACACCACTGAGTCACACGACTCATCAAAAACAACCTCCTCATCAACAGTACTTGGAGCTACATCATCAGCATCAACACACTGTGAATTTACAGTAGACCCCAATAAGTCTTCCTCAAACAGACTCTCTAAATTAAAATCAAAATTATAATAATCATCTGGATTATATGTGACCTCTGCTTTCTTATCTAATGAATCTTTCTCAAGATCAATTAATGATTTGATTTTAAAGTCACCACACACGAATCCATGAGTTCCTCCTCAACTCGACAATCCACATCAGCTCCAATCAAAACATCAATCGAATGGGGTAATTGATCGATGAGACCACACAACACTTCTCCACGATGAAAAACACAATCAAGGTTCACCAACACCAAAGGAATTTGGATAACATCCCCAGTTATACCTTTAATCAAACGACATTCGCCTGTATCTTTGTATTCATCAGGATTTATTCGTTTCTTTACTGATTAGAGTCTGTGATGAACCTGTGTCATAAAAGAAATAATTTGTCTTGTTTGTTTGTCTGCATTTACAATTGTAGCTTGGGAACAATAGGGTCTGAAACTGGTTGGTACTGTGTCCAAACTATGTGTAACTTGTTGCACAAAGTTTACGTTTGGACCAGCAAAATTTGAGCCTGGCTCAAAATTTGCCTTTTCATTTCTCTGTCGTTTTAAAGCAAAACATTGGTCTAAACCATGTCCATTCCTATGGCAGAATGCACATTTCTGGGTTGAGGGCAGCCCATTTTTACCACTCCTGAAATTTGAGTTCCTCCTGTGTATTGGAATGTGGAAAATTTCTCAAATTGGCATTATTTTCATCTGGCAATGTCTTAGAAGTGACATTTTGATTTAATTGATATCTCCAATTAGTGCAACTGTTGGCATTTTCTCTACCAGTATTGTATCTATTTGTTTGGGTTGCATTGTGCTCATGTCTGTATGCATTTGGAGCAAACTTGTGTCTGTTGTATGTGTCACTGCTATTTGAATAATTTCTGTGAATAGCAACAAACTGATCAGCAAATCTAGCTAATTCAACAAGTGAATTGGCTTGTTTGTCCATAAGCCAAGTTTTCAGCACATTATCATTCACCTTGTTCAAAAATTGTTCCATTTTAAACAATTCTTTGATTTTTTCTGGGTCATCTTGAGCCTTATGACCAAGCAAAAATCTCTGAAAAGGCCAATTTAACCTAGTTGCAAAAAAAACGTTTCAGATTGGTCCTTGTTGAGCTGCCTGAACTTTAATCTATATAGCCGGGAACCAATTGAAACATATTTAGGATGGCTTCTTTGATAAAGTCATAGTCTTGGACCTGCTCAGCAGTCAGTTCTACAAAGACTTTTAAGATCTTACCACTTATCTGAGTTTGAAGCATAGCAGGCCATTTATTTTTCTCAATCTGAAGTTCAGCATTGTTCGTTCGAACAGAGTCAAGTAGGAGTCAATATCTGTACTCTCATTAAACCTAGGAGTGCTTTCCTAGCATTTTCACTAGCTTTATCAGGACTACCTGCACTAGTCCTATCACTACTTACTGACTCACTTTGCAAGGTCAACTTATGCAACTCAATCTTCTCATTGGACTGAATTTGAGCTTGTTGAATTTGAGCTTGTTGAATTTGAGTTTGGGTCTGGGCATCAAGTTGAGCTTGCTGAAGCTGGGCATCAAGTTGAGCTTTTTGGGTCTGGGCATCAAGTTGAGCTTTTGGGCATCAAGTTCTAACTTACGCATCTCTAACTGTACCTCTAATTTCTTAAGGACAATGGCCTCAGATTCTATTGGATTGTGGTTGGAATTTTGAGAATTCCTACTGCCAACACTCTCAATATCTGTCTGTCTGTCTTCACCCAATCCTGTCACACATAATTTAATCAGCTTTGCCCTCAATTGGTCCTTGTTACCCCTCATTTCGACCCCTTTTGAAAGCAAATTTTCCCTTAAGTCTTCTACATTCATAGATAAAATGTCTTCAACCGACCATGCATCAGGGAGTGCTGGGTTTTCCATACTTAAAGATATGCAGAATATACAAATTCAATGCAAAACAACTAATCAAAACACACAGCAATATTCAACACAAAAGCAGTAATAATCAATTTAAACTACTGATACTACTTACAATGAACGGGAGACAAAACTCAAACCCTATTTCACTCTTAAAATTCACTAGGCCTCCTCAATTAATTAAATAAAAGAGCCTAAAATTCTGCTTTTTCTTACTACACGGAGTGGAGCAGCGTCTCGCTTACCCTTTGCGACGACAACTTACAACTAGATTCAACGATCCTGGACCTGAGCCTACCACATGTGACGAGCAGCGACCTAAATAGGACTCGTTTATTTACTTACTTGTCTAGGGGAAACTACTTTGGCACTAACTCGCACATTTTAACTGACAAAACTATTCTTCTTATAAAATCTCGCTTTAATCTTAATTAAACATTCAACTCTTCCGCCATAGCGGCTATCAATAGGCAGTGCTATATAACTCTAATCAATGTTTTAAAACGTCCAGCGACAGCAACTATCTTAGCAACTAGTTACTAATATAAATAACAGCTGATAACAGCTTCCACACAAAATCAATGAAAATGAAACAAATGTGCCCTGTGCGCACGAAAACCAACGATATTTGAATTCACGAATATTTAGCGAACTGAAATCTCGGTTCAGATTTAAACAATAGCAATTTAAACTAAAACAACGAAGAACAGGCACGAATCGCTGCGATCGAACGTCCGCCTTCTTCTTCGGCCACCGTCGAACTCTCCTCTTCCAAAAAAGACGCACTTTCAAAACGTAACTGCCTTCAGCAACGGCTCTTGCGACCAATGACGCCCGTCGTCACATCACGCCTTCTATAACGTGAATTCCTATTTGCTCACATAAACATAGAAGCAAACACAGTAAACTTCACATACAAACCTACCAACATTCCAATCATTTGCTATCTATGCTTCAATATAGCACTCCATCACAACATTAACTAGTATGTGAAAACTTTGTTTAAAAAACAATTTAAAATGCACCACAGTTTTCTAGAGCAAACAATGCAATATGTATTGCATTTAGTATATCTGAGCATAAATGTTGGACATTTAATAATATCATTGACACCTGATTTTAAAATAAGATGCATGTTAGAAATGCCATAATCTTTCTACATCAAATGTTGCAGAAATTCATCATTTGTGCTCTTTGCAGAAGAATAATTAGTAATACAGTTTTTCTTAGCTACCTTGACAATGTTCTGTTTTTGAAATACAGATCTCTCTTTTACACCAATTTCTTTAGGGGGAATAGATTGTCTTTTCTTGCCAAAATTTAAATTCTGAACAAAATTGCTAGTTATTTTCTTGGCATATTCTACACCAAACAAGTGTTTCTGCTTCTTCAGTTGTCTTTCAATTTCTTGTCTTTCGTTTAGATTTATCCACGTAAATCGCGACAAATACTTAATGTTCCACAGTTCAGGATGCTTCTTTTTTCCAACAGGTGTGCAGTTAAGGTCTCTTGCAACAGCTTTTGCCATCTTTTTGTCAAGAAATTCAATCCATCCTTCTCTGTAGATCAGATTTTTCTTATACTTGTGTTGAGATGCATTTTCTGAAATACATAAAACATGGCAATTGAAATGTCAATACAGATTTTCAGTATGGCATCAAAGTAGTATTTGTAACTTTGCACACACGCACAAAATTTAAATGAATACCATTCTTGAGAGCAAAATGATCAACATTAAAAGTAAATCATGAATTTAAGAGAAAAATTATGGTCAAACAACAGGCTTCATTCAGTTTCTGCTACATAGCTGTGCTACAATAATTGGATTTTTTGGTATAATTCCATTCAAATTAAATATGGGTAAACCTGAAATGTATGCTGTAACACGCATACGTGCATACACTGGTTATTTATATTACGCCTATTCAATAAATGTCTACAAGCGCGATTACAAAGTAAGAATAAAGTAATACTCACTGTCGCGAGCTAGATAAATCCTTCCAATTTCACCGAAATCGTTGAAAAACTGCCTAATCTGGGTGACGTTCATTTTCGCTGGCACCGTACTCAAATAGACGATTCCAGGACGTGTCTTCGACGAAGAAGACGACGCGAAGGGATTCAAATCGACGTCGTCCCCCTTCATTTCGCCGTCTTCGGACATTGTTTCAATCCAGTACCACAAAGTACTTAACGATACTTCGTAATATATCCGATTAAACCTGGTACAGTGGTACTTTCAAAGTTTTACGATGCGAAACGCAACGTGGTTTAAAGCGACAACGGCCTGCCGCTAGTGGTTTTAGAAACTCTTGTAGATATGTGTTAAAAAACTCGAGAATCTAGATTCAACCGTCATTCTTCCTCCCTCTGGATGCATTACATGTACTTAAATGTCTTAAAACTATTTACATCATTGAACATTCAGTCTCTACTTCATAGCTGTGCTACAATAACTTAGAATGATTTAAAGTGGCTTAGAAAGCATTACTGCCTGTGTTAAAGCCACTAGGGGCACTAACGGGGCTTGAACTCGCTCTGTCAGCCTGACGCTCCAGCACGTAACCCACTCTGCCATCTTCCGCCCCCAGATAAATACAGGTGTGTATTTATTTAGTACTATTTGACCGATGCCTCTCCAAAATTGACCATTGCTCTTGAATCATATTTATGGGTCACGAGTTCACAGCAGACGGCCTCAGACCATGCAAAAAATGAACACAACATGTCTCCGCCGGTCAGGAACTTAGACTCTCAGTTGTTTTTAAATTCAGAATGTTATAGAAATGCACTGCCACTATTATTGTTGCTATTAACTAATTACACTGTAATTTACTTGTCAATCCTAGAGCTAAACAAAGATTTGCTTTATTTGCATACACATACAGATGCTAAATCTTAAGATGAAAATGCAACATTAGCATTCACTCATCAAACAAACTCGCACATCTCAAGGTTTTATTGATAAAATTAAGCAGCTGATACATCGGGAAACTAAACATCTGACAAAATAAAGATGTTAAAGATTCCTGCTGATGCTAGAACAAATAAAACAACACAACAAGCAAAATTATTTGCAACAAAATATTTCACAATGGCAAGGTTTGTTAAGCTGTGCAATCTGCAACAAATTAGAATCCTCCTATCAAAACTTTTAAAGTACCAAAAGGTGTGATTCTGAAGAACTGATGATGATGATGCAATAATTCTAAAACCAGTCAACGAAATCAGTTACATATTACAGACTGTATGCTTATGTGTACAACTATAGGCCTATACATGTATAGATATGCATAGACGTGTACAGTCTGAATTTTCCTCAGCTTCGACTTAATAGAATACTAAAGAATCTAATTTATAATGTTGAATCTAAGCAACCAAATACAGTATCTGGCCTCGTGAGACAAAATAACTGTGACACACCAGTTTAAGAAAACCTGTGAAATACTGAACAAAAACATTTTAAAATAAAAGCATCATATAAAAGCTTAAACTACACAAGTTTATTTTATCAAACAAAATAACAAACTGCTACAAACAATCGTCAAAACAGCTGCAAACATATACTCAAGCTAAATTTCCAAAACAGTCTATTGGTAATCAATCTATATAATTTGTATGTTTCAACAGTACATCAAAAAAAATATTGTAATAAACAGTCAATCAGAAATAAATCCTCAAAATTTCATAAAACATCTCAATAAGTTTGCTCATGACAGTCTAATTTGATTAAATAGAAATCACAGAAGATTTAATTCAGTGATAGTTTAATTATCATGCTAAGTACCAATCTATCCCCATGTCAGTGAACCTAGTGACTTAGACAAAGCCAACATCCTTGGTAAAATTATGCAAGCAAATAATGCACAATGAAAAACTGTGATGAAAAATTACTTTATAAACTTGAGATCCATATACTTTGAAGACATAAAGATGAGTAACACAAAGATGTTGAAGTCACATTTCTAATATCTCAAAAACTGCTCTTGATGTTATGCACATCAGGAGTTTGTGGATTTATAAACGGTGTGCCCAATTTCATCTGCAAGTTTATCCATGTATATATCATGTATAGCAATGACAGAACTAAACTTCTGTAGTAATATCATAAACAAAGTATAAACAATAATACAGCACAAGTCAAGTAACACCCTAATTTGATATTTAATAGCCAATATCTGACGCTGATCATCAGTTAACCAAAGAATTTATTCTTATATCATGACTGATTACCAGTACATTTTACAAAGCAACTCCTTACTTTATAATCTTGATTACTTCTTAATCTAGACACAAGCATAATTTATAGAAATGAAGTCATTAAAGTGTTTATCCAAAAAACAGACACTGACAACAGATTTATCTTAATCATCCATTTCAAGAAATTAATTCAGAGGCAAGGAATAATTTCAGGTTTCTGGTGTTTAATAAAAATCTCCATAATAAAAGAAACTATACAAAACTAAAAGCACATAGAACAAACACAAACTTGTCAACTACTGAATACAAAACTTAACCGGTACTAGAAAAGTATTATAATTAAATGCAAATAAATCAGAAAAATACAAATGGTGAAAACTTATAAACTGATAAACATATACTCACCAATGTCAAACAATACAATAAACTAGTGGTAAAACTGTGAAAATTAAATCCTCCAATCAAAACAGTAAATCTTTAGTTACTTGGAGCCTTTAGGCATACAACAGTTTTGCAAACTTACAGGTTTAATTCAATTTCTGAGTGTTCAAATTCTGATAATAAACCCAGAAACTGATCAAAACATATATGGCAGATAGATATTTCTGAAACAAACGAACGCCACAAATAATCACAGAAAATAATGAGTACCGGTAAGTGTAATCAAATAGGTACCGGACTGTATAAAAACATCCAAGCATTGGTCTTGATGTACATGAAATGATATCACACAATGAAGATAAAGAAGACTAAAATTTTAAATGGCAAGTATTTGATTTTATAATGTATCATTTGCTATTCTGTTAAAGAATTGCACATATTGCTACTGTAGGAAGTACAGGAACAGTGTGCAAAAAAGTTTCAAAATGCTACAAGTTTTTTTTGAAAGGAACCATATTTTCATGGACCTATGAAACATCATGGAACACACAAAAATCATCATATATCTCAAAACAAATATAACTAGTATAAGGTAATGATACAAAGGAAACAACAAAAAGATGACCTCGAAAAATGTGGTTGGAGGACATAAGAAACTGGACTGGCAAAAAAAATATGGGGAAATGAAAAGAATGGCTGAAGACTGAGACAAATGGTGGCAAATCGTGACTGCCAACCTTTGATTTGAAACTGGCACACCATGATGATGATGATAATACTTGGGTTTGACTAAGAACTACAGTAATCAAAGTAGGTGAGTATAAGATGAGTACGATTTTTTGCTAAGTTTTCAGCAAAAAGACAATAACAGACAATACAAAATCACAACAGCTGCAGCAGTCAAACTGCAAAATTGCAGCTCACTGATAAGATCGCTATCAGTGGCTTTACTGTCGGCTTAAAAACTGAACAAGAAAGCCAGTCAAGAAATTTTTTACTTAAAAACGAGTAAAATCCAAATCAGTTCTTAAATATATAACCTGCAAACATGGCAGTAAAGTAATGTCATCTGCAAACATTACCATTTAAAGGAGTAAACAATTGAACAGCTAAGAAAGTATCATATATTCCATACATGCATCACAAGTACTTCAAATAAGTACCTTAGGTGCCACTGTGTAGATCATGTTACCTATCATAACATTACCCATCTAAACCTTTTCTGTTTGTGTCAGCATTGGGTCGGTTGATAGACTCCCATTTGACAAACGTGGTCTGTAAATTGGACGATTATTTGGCGATCCATTCTCAATTACTTTAATTTCCAATTGCTGAGCTTGATTTTTCACAGCCCAAGGTTGAACTTCACCAGAAGCAAGAAGGCAGAATAAGATTGCACCAACTGCATACACTCCAGCTGCGATAAAGAAGACCATCTGCCAAGATTCACGGGTTTGCTGAAATAAAGAAATTGTAAGGATCAAATTACCAGGCAATACATTATCCCATTTGATGTTCAATCTACGCCAGAGAACAATGTAATAAGATGATTCATACCAATTTCTAAAATAATAAACCCTTTGCTTTTATAACTCTAGCTTTCAACTCAAAACTGCAACTTACAAAATATTCCTAAGACTCAATTTAATACAAATGTTACCTTAAAATAATCTGCTATTAGTCTTGAAGTAGTTCATAAAAATAAGAAAATCTTTTCTTCATGAGTAAATCTCACTATCACCATTTAACACCAATGATACAAAACAAAATATAATGACAGAAACCAAAACAAACTACAATCCATTACCAACAGACTAAGAAAAAGCAAATGACTGAAATCAACATCACAGTATTTGCTGTTAATGAAAATAAGTGATTTGAACAATGACAAAATTCAGATCAAAAGTAACACATTCAAAAAGTCCTACTAACCGACACTGTCAATGCTGCTGCAATTGATGGTGCTATAAAGCCGGAACAAGCAGATATTCCATTTGATATTCCCATCAGAGTACCAGCATACTGGGGTGCAATGTCCATGTGGTTAACAAAATAACCCGAATAGACACAACCGCTTATCGTAACAGCCAGAAAGAGAAGTCCAACAGCAAGAGCAGTTTGGCTGCAGTCCAGAAAGCTCAGTCCGATGAGGAAAATACCAGCACCAATAAGACCTAACATTTTTAACACAAATCCAGGTTCAAACAAAACTACTCACTTATACAAGTAAGAACAACACAACAAACCCCAAGACGTTGATTATACACCATCAACTGCTGTTAACATGTTTTTCACTTTTCTCCAGTGCAAGAACAATCCATTGTACACAACGCAGGACATTACAGATTCCCACAGTGGTATTGAGGTTCAATGATACTAAACAGAGAGTTCAAGTATATAGTTGGGTTCAAAGAAAACCTAAATCAGTCTAAATTACTATTGCAACTTCATGCATTCACAAAATTTTATGAGTAATGCCAATCAATGCCTAAATTGAACAAATCTGAAATCCTGATTTAAGCAAAAAAATTAAAACTAAGAGGCAGAAGAAAAGAATTATAAATAAGAAATTCCATTAATTAATTAATTTATTTATAAGCAGGGCCGCCAAGAGGGGAGCAAGTGCATAGGGCCCGGCGGTCGGGGGGACCCATGATGAATACGTATAATTAAAAATAATATGGATAATAACACAAAAGTAGAGGGGGCCCGGTGAGGTAAAGGGGGTCCAGCGTTAAGAGGTTGATAAGCAAAAAAAGGCTTGTCAGCTAATTTTAAGATGTAAAAGAGGCTGACAAGCAAAAACAAGGGCATCAAGAAATTTTAATCTGCACAGGGGTCCGGAATTTCTCTCAGCAGGCCTGTTTATAAGTGCTGCATGCATTCTGCATGTTCACAATTTTTGCTCCATTTATCATATTAAAAACAGTCAACGTTAGATAGAAACTCATTTAAACCAGTTTTAAACCAGTTTAAACCAGTTCTTACCAATGGTATTGAACAGCTTTCGCGTCACACTGGTTGACAGGATTCCTTTTGACCGAAGGTAATCAGCAATTATTGGTGAAACAGTCATGTTTGCCCAAAGTCCAACGAAAGGCAGAGCAGAATATAAACCATTCTGCAATCACAAATATCAAAAGAATCACTAATGAGCAACAATCTGATTATCTCATGGAATAATCTATTAACTACAGATGATACCCTTTCTATGGTTGCCTTAAAATTGAGCGACATGAGAAAAGTTCCCATCAGGCCCATCAAAATCTTTTACAATACCTTGCAAAAATAAATTCGTATAAATAAGAATAAAACTCACCGAAGTAATATCAAAATTAAGAACTTCCTTGTAGAAGGTTGGAATATTTGTCAGAAACGTGTAAAGACCCCAATCAGTGCAGAAATTACCAATGATAATCGCCCACACTGGTCCAGATTTGGCAAACTCCAGCCAAGGCACCTGACTCCACTGCAAAATACACACAATTCATTCAAATATATGCTGGCAGAATCTAAAAATACTATATTAACCCATTAACTGGGTGCCCCGAGTAATGCTCATCCATTTTACATTGAGTTACAAATAGTTGCCCAGTTAAAGGGTTAACTAAACAATTTCAATGTGCTAGCAACAACTGATGATTTTACACAAACTAAACAGGTTAAGCAACATAAACGAACTTAAAAATTATAACCAGAATGATTAATTTCATGATTGCTGCCGCAAAATAAAAACAACAGCAATAGTAATACTAAGAATTACACATAGAGAAATATTTCAAAAGTACAGCTTCAGTATATTTTTATACTAATTATAAAGTTTGCACAATTGAAGAAAATGCCTTTTTGCTTACAGAAACTTTTTCGTCAGAAACTTCTGCCTTGAGTGATTGAGTTATATAGTTCCTCTCTGCTTCAGAAATACGTGGATGAGTTGATGGCGTATTGCTTGATAGCAAAATCCACACAATGATGCAAAAGTGGAAGACAATCCTAATAAAGATTGAAAGATGGTTAAACAGTGGATGGTTAAATCCCGCTTATATAGAAGTTTGAGCGCCGGTCCCGTCAAAACAGTGTTAATGATACAGGAATCGGATATATCGAACCTCGGATATATCGAACCTCGGACTTATCGAAGTATTTATCACGGTCCCTTAAACTTCGATATAACGAGGTTCTACTGTATCTGGATGGTGGGTGCGTCAGCGCGCGCATGTGTGTATGCGCACGTGCATGTGTGCTCTTACAGTCACAACATTTAAGAGCTAAGGTGTTGATGCAAATTCAAAGAATCTTATCAGGCTCTATGATATTTATGAATACTTGTGAATATTTTAATGTCTTGACTGGCTGCTCAATGACTCAAGAACATAATTTTAGAGCCTCTCTATCAACAACTGCCTTCACAGGCAAAGAGATGCACATCTGTCGAGACAAAGGAACCGATTGAACATTACTGAACGTGGTGATCTGAGACTTCTTCTGAACAATTTGGAACCAGACGTTGAACATTTAGTTTCCCAGCATCAAGGACATCCGTCACACTAATAATTGACTAATTATTATGTTTCTAATAGACTAGTGTAGTCACTAGTGAGTAGTCAACATGGCAAAGAGTCATTATGAATAACAGAACATCTCTCATAAGCAATTTTATTTTGCGAATACATAGCAAAGTATTCTAAATATTCTTTAAAAAATTCCTTTTGTACTTTTGTCTTCGGAGTGGGAGGCGCTCAGGATCGGAACAAGGAAAAAAGGAGCGTTAGTGAAAAAAAGTTTGGGAATCACTGCACTAACAGTACTAACACTAAGATTAACAAGTCATATACTGACACTATAAATGTAGTAGAGTTACAAAATCTCCAAATTAGTGCTTGCATTTAAAACATTCAAATATTAACAAAGATTTGTACTCTATATATGAGATTAGAGTCAAATATACAATAATGTTTTACTGTCTACACTCACCAATTACATAAAAGACTGACCCCCAGCCACCAGCAAATCCATAATTACAAAGTAGAGCTGACATAGGTAAGGCAATCACATTTCCCATCATGGCACCTATTCAAAAACATTTTCAAACAGCTAAGTTAAAAAGTTAAAAAGTAAGTAAGTAAAATCTTGTTTATTTCTATAGCGCTTTCAAAAGCAGCACCAAAGAAGCTCCTTATTCCTAGGTGCTTAATCTCAGAATGAAGTAGCTATAGTATAGCCAAAGGTGGGGTCATTCTTGCAGGGTCATTTAATCCAAAGGGCCAGTGGCTATGAACATATGAGAACCAAAAAAAAACATATTTCTTTTTTTAATACAACTTTCAACTTTCCAAAAGACACTTTTCAGGCCTGACAATAAAGTGGCGTGAAATCGTCAACTCATTATCATGAAACAAAAATCCGCATATAACATCTTGATGATGACGGCCAAGCAAGCAGCACAGAGCCAAGATTACCTGCGTATGTAAGTCCGCAAAGCAGAGATCTCTCCATTGGAGGAGCCCACTGTCCAAGCATTGCATGCATTGCAGGAAACAGTGCACCCTACAATTCCCAAAATAAACAACAATAAATAATGAATAGTTAATAATGAAGTACACAACTATGAAGACTTTGAAGCTACACCACACATCCATTGGTTAATAGGATAAATGAGAATAAGAATCAAAATTAATCAAAATCAACACACACATGAATTCAAAATCTCCAGTTTATGCTGCTTGCTACATACACATCACAACTTCAGGCCAATAACAAGCACTGGTGAGGCAAACAATAATATAATAGAGCTCTTTCAAAACAATACATAATCAGCTCCGAATGCGTGCCACACATAGGCATTTTAATAGCAACAACTGTATTACTTACATAGTACTTATTACATACAATTTTCTCTTAATGTCAAAAGGCTAAGACAGAACAGTGAAACACAAAAATTCCAGTCATTACAATAGCCACGTGAATAAAATTTCATGCTAAATGCTACAACACTGTACAGTAACAACAGATCTTATATTAGAACAAAATACTAATATGTTCAAGTTTATTTTGCCCTTCAAGTGCTACAGCTAGAAAAATTATCTCACTTCTATTACTGAGATGAATGAAGCAGAATTTAAGTGAAGCAAATGATCAGTTATAAATTTTAAGAGACAGTACAAGATGTATGATGACCTACCGATCCAATTCCAACTAAGACTCGCAGAATTATCAAAACAACATAATGAATCCTTGCAGCCAATGGTGTCAAAAGAGTTGCCAAAGTAGAGAGACCAAGAAAACCAGTAATAACCCATTTGCCCCCATATTTCTCAGCCAACAGACCCCCTGGAATCTGTGACACCAGATAACCATAGAAGAACGCTCCCAAAATGTGTCCCTGGATTCCTTTCTCCCAATCAAATGGTCCATCCTACACAACAAAATAGTAAATGCCATAACAATAAAATAAAATTAATTACAAATGAAGAAACCAACAATGGCAAGTATAAGACAACACAAGGGAAAAAGAATATCGAACATTAGCATCTAAATTAAATCGAAGAAAAATTAACTCCAGCTTGTCAATACAACAGATAGTTTCCCATTGCCCTCCTCACCAACATTTTCGGGTGAACACTTTGCTTAAGGTTCATTTTCTTAAATATTTCAAGGCACAGTGGCTAGGGTCAGATTTGAACCCTCTGATTGCATGGCAAGAATCCTATTATTACTCCATGGCAGTGATATTAAAATAAAAGGATAATAAATACACACATTTCAAGAAAGATTAAGCGCATAAGAATAAGCAGCTACTGCTGTGCTGCTTTCCGGGGCGCTGTAGAAGTTTACGAGATTTTACTTTACTTTACTTACTTACACATGATTAATTATAACACCAACAAAGAAAAGCTTTTTGTGCAGCATCTATGATGATGCCGACTGCTAACACACTTACTTCAGTTTCGGTTGTTGTGTTGCTCACTTCTCGTTCACAAGCTGGATTAGTGTTCACTGTTTTATTTTCTTTGGCGATAGCTGTATGGTTTACCATACAAACAATGGCAACTGACATGCCAGAACGCTGAGCATAGAGATGTACAAACATGAAGAAACCAACAATGGCAAGCACAAGACGGCATGAAGGGAACAGAGGAGCTCGAGCAGTATCGTCTAAAGTAAAGAAAAATTAACTCCAGCTTTTCAATACAGAAATCCTACCACATGCAATAGTACCAGAAGTTCAAAGTAAACATGCATGGAATGATAATTGAATTTCATATTGAAAACATTTGGTTACAAGAAAATTGAAATTTGGGTGCTTGTCAGACATCGGTTTGACTATATGTATATTTTTAGAAGTGCGATTGTACTTTTGCATTTTCCTTGGGTCGGGTTGGGTTTGGTCAGCAGACAAGAATTTCATTTGAGTTGGGTTGGGAAGTTGGGTTTGGGTTCAGAGAATCGATCCACAGACAACTCTGGGCAGAGGGTAGAACTAGTTCATCAAAAATATGAGCTACTGTTTTATTGCTAATATTTGTAGTGTACTTTTTTTGCTGTGTTAGTGTTCATAAATTTGTTAATGGTAATGTTGCTTCTTACCATTTTACATCCCAATCCGTTACTTCATACTAAGTACTGGTAATATAACCTCAACCTATAAATCTAGTATTAAATTGCAATTTAACTAGTATAGTCAAGTCACTGGTCCTTGTCCTGGCCTTGATGGTTGAGTTCTTGTTAATGTCCCTGATGATAACATCATGTCAACCAAATTGTCACTAACCATTGCTGATATTTAAGATGGAGTTGTTATCTTGCATTTATAATATACGTTAACTTAATAATATTAAGACAGGGCATGTGAGAAATGAGCAACTAATGAAATAGAAACAGTTATTTGTAAAACATTACATAGTAAGGCAAAAATTGAGGAGAAAATTCATGCATTCTGCCTGTTGTGATGCTGCTACAAAGACATATATGACCAAAATTTCAAAATATTTAATTACATCTCACCGTCGTTTGCCACTTTGTAAACTTTTGTCATTTTGAAGCTGTTTAGTTTATCAACCTGTCAGAAAACAGTAATAACACAAATCAATATTTTTACAATCAAACTTTTAAAAACAACATACAATGCAAATCTGAGAAACATAGAGAAGGGGTTCATGGAGATTTTTAGTTGGCAGGTTACCAGTGATTTTCAGTGTTCATAACTTCATAATTATTCAACAAGCACAAAGAATGATAGGCCAAGCTGGGATCTAGAATAACAACCATCAAAAGTAAACAATCTACAGTTTATTTATAGCATATCTGAAGGGTTGTAGAATCGGTGGGGCGGGGCAGATCAGTGGGGCTCATTGTCATTGGTCAGATAGACACGTGGGTTCACCCGTTGTTTATCAGAATTGTAATCGCCATCATTTTAAGAGCTGCATTGCTAAAATGGCCGTGCTTTTGAGTACTGAAGCTTTGCGGAAAGACGATTTAGATAGCATTCTCAACTGCGTTATTGATAGCAGTGTTGTCAGTAAACTGTGCAAGCCGAAGGCTGGTGAAGTGTTCGTATTTCAAAGCAACAGCACAGGTTGTCATTAAGGCTGGTGTGGATCGGCAGGGCGGGCGAGATATTTACTAGATTCAGCGGGGCGGATGAAAAGGCTGACGTGGATCGGCGGGGCGGGCGGGTTATTTAGTAGAATCGGCAGGGCGGATCAGCTGGGCGGATGAAAAAAGCTGGTAAGGATCGGCGGGGTGAACTGGTTATTTAGTAGAATCAGCGGGGCGGATCAAATCTGGCGTGGATTGGCATGCCAGTTATTTAGTAGAATCAGCGGGGTGGATGAAAAAGGTTGGCGTTGATCGGCGGGACAGGCCAGTTATTTAGTAGAATCGGCGGGGTGGATCAAATCTGGCGTGGATTGGTGAGCCAGTTATTAAGTAGAATCGGCGGGGCGGATGAAAAATCTGGCATGGATCGGTGGGGCCTGGTGGATAAGAAAAGAACAAAGGCCAAGCACACGTTTCGATCTTAATTCATCAAAATACCTGTTATAAACATAATGTGGAACAACATTTAAGAAATTACACAAACAGACTGACAACGAACAATAAAAGGCTATGTTAACTGTAATCTAGCATAACAAAAGAACAGAGTACAAGCAAGCATTTAAATCTCTGGTCATCAAAATACCCGTTTTAAATGATAAGTTGCACTGTGACAGTGTTATTTAAAAAATAACACAAACAGACCGACAAAAAACAATAAAAGGCAATGTTAACTATAACCTAACGTAACAAAAGAACAGAGTACAAGCAAACATTTAAATCTCAGGTCATCAAAATACCTGAGACTTTATCTCCCCTGGGGCTGTGTCTTCCATGGTAGGCTGTGCCCCAGTAAGGCCTACGAGGCTACGACCTCACATGGGGCTGCGCCACAAGTAGGACCTGCGGCCCTACACGTGGGGCTGCGCCCCTCAGTGGGGCCTACCCGGTACTGCCTCCCTCTGTGGTTTGGGCTTGGTCTCGGACGGGAGGCTGCGCCCTAGTAGGGCCTATGCCCAGTGGCATAGCCTGCTTATGCAAAGTGGGGTTGTTCACTGAAGGCACTATGCAACTGAACACTGAAGTCGGGGCGGCCTTCGCCCACTACACCTCCTTCAACAAGAAGTAAACGGATTTACATAAACCAGCTTTTTTCATCCGCCCAGCTCATCTGCCCCCGCCGATTCTACTAAATAACTGGCCTGTCCCACCGATCCACGCCAGCCTTTTGTATCTGCCCCGCCGATTCTACAAAACTGGCCCGCCAATCCACGCCAGATTTGATCCGCCCCGCCATTTCTACTAAAGAGCCAGTCCCCAGTAGCGTGTAGAGGGGGCGGGTGGGGCGGTGGCCCCGGGCGCAGACCAGGGGAGGGGCGTAAAATTGAACCCCGATGACCTTTTTTTGCTTGTCAGACCATTTGGGCTGATGACGTGGCTCCGGGGCGCAGACACCACAGAGGGCGTCACAATTGAAAATTGACCGAGTGACCTTTTTTTTGCTTGTGGGCGTACTTTGGACAACTTGGCCCCGGGCGTCGGCCACTCTCTACACGCCACTGCCAGCCCCCCTCCCCATACACACCCGCTTTTCCATCGCCCCGCCGAATCTACTAAATAACCCACCCGCCCCGTCGATCCACGGCAGCCTTTTCATCCGCCCCGCCCCGCTAAATCTAGTAAATAACTCGCCCGCCCCGCCAATTCACACCACAATATTCATTCCCCTCGCTGATCCGTCCCGCCTAATCAACCCTATCTGAACGTGGGTGAAATCGTTCAAGCGTGGGTGAAATGTCTTGAGGGCGAAAAGTCTATAGCAACCGCTTTCACTATCTCAAGACTATTCTGCCTACATGTAGAAGTCGAAATCACAATGACGCTATATTTTAAAAAACAGCTCCATTAAAGGACGCCGCTCTTTGTCTTACGAAGTTACGAACGGGGACTGAAGGGAAGGCCACGTGCATTGAAACTTATGCGTTTCTACAGGTCAAAATTTCTAATAAAGTTAGACGCTCATTGCTCTTTTTTATTCAAACAAAATATACGATATAAGACACTCCAAGAAGCGTTTAAATATCTACAGACCTTCTTAATTCAGAGACTCGCACTTTAGTCGAGATGTCGCTGAAGACTCGAGTGAAGATGCTCCTGCTTTCCAAGAATTCCCAGAATAAAATGGCTACACACGTGCAAAGTGTCTAAAATATATTTCCTCCGTTCCGTTTATCCTCGCCACGGCTAGGCATCTTACCGACTTCTCAGCAAAACTAGCCAGGGAGTGTCTGTAATACACCAGCTGGCAGCTGGCATGAAAAGTTGACTTCATTACATGTTCTCGGTTTTCAATCGGCTAATGGTTCGCAAGATGCTACATTCAAACCAGCCATCAAATCCAAAATGCGCTAGAAAGTACACTCCACATAGCAATGCATTTGATATGTCGTCTTCTTCGGTCTTTTATTAGTCCTGTCATCGTAGATCCGGCAATGACATCTTTATTGTTTCTCACTATGAACTAAGTCGACATATTGTAGGCTTGTAGCTATATTAATCAATCAATCTCTGCATGGATGTCATCTAATCTCCTCTCTCTCAACCCATCTAAGACAGAGTTTCTTTTAATCGGACTACCCCAACAACTCAAAAAAATTGACAATCCTAAACTAGTTTTGCTGACACCACAATAATCCCTGTTCCAACTGCTAGAAATCTCGGATTCAAATTTGACTCTTTTCTAAACTTTGAATCACAAATCTCCCAACTTTCAAAAGCCTGCTTTATTCATATTCGTGACCTTCGTACGTCCTTGTCTTGATATTAAGACTGCGTCCACAATCGCCACCTCTATAGTCCACTCCAAATTAGATTACTGTAACTCCCTCTACTATAACCTTCCCAAAGCCTCCATCAACAAATTGCAATCAATACAAAATGCACTTGCTCGTGCTGTTACTAAGTCACCTAAATTCTCCATATTTCACCCATACTAAAATCATTACATTGGCTTAAAATAACAGAACGTATCCAATATAAGATAATAACACTTACACATAGCTCACTTCAGTCATCAAAACCTGTCTACCTTAGATCACTATTAACCCCTCAGCCTCCTCGACCCACACGTTCGTCATCTCATCTCACTCTGTCACGCCCGCTAAATCAGTCATCCCTGAAAATTTGCAACCGTGCCTTCTCATATGCTGCACCTGAACTCTGGAACTCGATCCCAGCTTCCCTTCGCACACTTGGACACTTTAAAACAATAAAATCTGATTCCTCATTTCCTATAATTCCCGCACTATCTCCTCAAGTCTTCAGGTCTAAGCTTAAATCCTTCCTGTTTCTGAAATCATTTCCGCCATAGCTGTAACAACCTAGCCTCACTGCCCTTCGGATATTGACCATTGCCTGGCTGATCACACACCTTTCCTATAGCTATTTTAAGAGAGGCTGAGCGCCTGAGAATAAGCAGCTACTGTTGTGCTGCTTTCCAAGGCGCTATAGAAATCCACGAGATTTTACTTACTTACTTACTTATTATATAACTGAAGAGTGAATAGTGAAGAACGTTGTCTGGTTTGACGCGGCAAAGTGAGATGCCTTAAGCATTTGGTCTAAGGAGAATATATCACGCGGCAAAATAAAATTCAGCCGTCCAATTGCTTAATTAGAGGGGATGATGCAAGAACTGGTCGCAGTTACCCATTGATTTCTATTAATAGCCATGGCTATTAATAGACGTCAATGCAGTTACCAGATACTATTCTGTTTTGCTACTGGATTTTATTCGGTAATCGCAATTGTTTTAGAACTTTAAAACGCCTCCATTTTTGTGTTTGCACTGCATTTATTACATTTCATATATCATTTAATAATTCTGGTTACCAAAAGTAACTAGTATATTATTTAAAATAATTTTAATAAAATCCATGTGAAATTGGGATAAATAGACAGATAAACCAACGACAGTTTATTTACACACTTTCAATAATTATGATTTATATATTTATGAAACGCACAACTAGTATTCATGAAATTTGCTGGATCTTGCTCACAAATCAAAAAGTTAAATGAATTATGCATTTTCTCATTTTATCATGGAGCTACAAATGGTAGAGAGGCAACACAGTTGAATTGAGTAGGTCCGCTAGAGGCCGTAGGCGGGCCAGCTGGTATTCATTTAATAGCTCATAACAGTTCCTTCCGATTGGACACTGCTATCGTTCTACTTCTTATAAGACGGAATTCTGAGCGTTTTGTGAACGTGTCTACTGCAGCTTCAGCAGTATTTGTATGTTTATACCAGAAATTTACGCACACGTGCTTAAGCATAGTTTAACTTTATCACGTGGAGTTGATTTCATGGCGGGAAGTGTGTTGTTACACAGGCGGGCAACGTGCGGGCCAGATGTGGCCCGCAATAGGCTTTAGAGTGGCCCGCCGAGAAATTATGCAAAATATGTAAATTTTGCCAGTTAATAACTCATACTGTAACAATACATACGGAAATTCCCTACAATGCGGATTATAGACAAAGAGATAAAATCACGTGAGAAGTATGGCAACATGACAGAGGTGTTTGACATCAAATTTGCCAAGCGTTTTGGAGATTTTAAAAATCTGATACCACAATGTGACATATTGACTTTATTATTATTACACGACCAACATCATAACAAAAATACATGACTCAAGATACTTAATTAATTATACTAGAAATAATCAAAAATTAACACAAGAATACAAATTTAGTAACTAAACAGATGTGATTAAAATTTAACAGAGAAAGTAATTAGTTGATCAGAGGTTGATTATAGTAAAATAAGTGATGGATAACCAAAGGAAAAGAATCCCGTAAGGTGGTTATCCCAATTTAAAGTTATGGTTGAATGGCAGAAAACTAATTACCGGTATGAGTGATTATAGTGTAAATGTTGGCATCACCTTTAACTATAGACTATGAAAAGAAGCAGAAAATGTGTTCAAACTTGACTGACGTTCACCTGCAGTCAATTATAAGAATTTCCAATTTGGAATTAAAGCCAGATTTCAGACAATTAGTGTACAATTTCAGTAGATCGCAGCAGTTTCATTGTACTCGAATGCATGTGATAGTAAGGAAAGAGACTATGAGTTTGTTTTGTAGTATATGATATAAATATGTTGTATAATTGTAAGAGTTTTGTCAATAATGTTGATAATAATATAATCAAAATAATAAGATATAATTGAAATAATATAATCAAAATAGCTGATAATGTTTCATGCATTTGCAGCCCATCAGAAAGATTGAAGTGCCTAATTTGATTCGTATGGCCCAGCATGCCGCAAATTTCTTAGCATGTGACCCACTGATGAAAGAAGTTTTGCCCGTCCCTGGTGTAGTAGGAAAAATTGTAAGTTAGTAAGTGAGTGTGTGAGTGGTCTTTTGCTGAAGCCCTTCACTTGTTCAATGCGAGTGAAGAATAGGTCTCAGCTACCTGTTCAGTGATTTGTATAGCGCCAATATATTAGCCTTATACCCGACGATGACACAAATGTAAATGAGTTTGGTATTTTGCTGCTTTCGTCTTTCGAGTGAATTTTGGATGGCCTTAGTATTGGCAGACTCTAATGTGGTCCAAGTGATGGTGTGTAAATATTAGAAATCAGATATCTTGATGCTGCTGTTAATGTGTTGTCTGGTGACCTGCTGTAATAATCTTTTTGTGTACACATTGGTAGAGGCCTATTAGTTGGTTATACATTGGCACAAGTATTACCATGTCAGTTGCAACAATTAAACAAGTATACTTTAAAAGGCTGCATGCATTGCAGTTGGCAGATGTGTCCAAAGAGATGGAGTTTTTTCCTGTATTAACTTTTGCATCAATGTCATTTTTGGCTGGATTTTTTGTATAGCTCCTCATTTCTGATCATTCTAACCCATCTAATCCTCAGTATTTTCCTGTAGCAATACCTTTCAAAAACAAGCATTTTCCTTTCCAAGTCTTTTGTAATGGTTCATGTCTCACACCCATTTGAACATTATGGTATGAATTCCTGTAAAACGATTCTAAGAATGGATTGTTTAAATAAAACAGATCTACAGTATTCAATTGCTGTGATTTTTTAAGAACCAGCATTATTATTATTTTAATCACAGTTGGTCTTGAGATTACTGGCACTGATGTCTTTGTTGCATCTGATTTCTGCATTCATTTATTGAAATTGTGATGCACATAACTGGCATCGCCAGGTTAAAAAAATTGGGTCTCAATCATTTCTACAGCCCAACTTGGTCGGACCAAACTAGGGGTTTGGGGGAGCATTGTGTGAGACAACTTGAGCATTATTAGATTGAAATCGTGACATTTTGAGCACATTTGCAGACTATGTGATAGCACATCTACATTCACCCTAACTCCACCCAGCTAATAAAATGTTCTCATTGGTTTTGCTTCAATCTTACGACAAGTTTGGGCCTAATGGGGGAGGGGGGATGCCCCATCGTGGCTATGCTAACAATGTCCGTTGCAAAGACTTTGTGTGCCATAATTTTATTGAGTCTGTGTTTTTGTCGTGAAGTCTTTTTCATTATGTGTGGTGGATGATGTTTGACAAAGACACCAGCTGCTGGCTGATGTTATTGTTTATTTGAGACATTGGTATTTGACCAGGCCTTCTGTGTCAATTGTTGGCAGTGCATGTATGATGGGCCAGTGACCACAGATGTTGATGTATTTAAGACAGTCCAGAAAGATATTGCTTCTGACATTCAGTATTTGTACAGATTTTCCCAGTTCTGGGGTATGTTCTTAATATTTATTGATGCACCAGTTCTGATCTGTGTGGTTTTTCAGTCAATTGAATGTTCTAAGAGCCACCATATTCTTATCATGGGAGATAAAAGAAAACAGTCTTATGAGGTCAGTTCAATGCCAGCTGATGATGAACCTGTTATGACTGAAGGGGACGACGGAGTGAAGCTCAAGAAGAATATCACTTTGATAAATGGAGTGGCAATCATCGTTGGATGCATCATTGGTTCCGGGATCTTTTTGACGCCAAAGGGTGTAATGGAGAATGCTGGTTCGGTGAGTTCATTGGGTCTGAACACTCTTGTTCTGTGTTGCCCGAAATGTAATGGAAAATACAGTGAACATCTTGAGCGTCATAGATTTTCTCTTGTACACAATTTAGATTTTCCCTTGTACACAATTCTTGAGTTGATAGGAAATATATGAAATTCTAGTTTTAAAAATTCCTTGCAGTATTCCAAATGTTGACCCACCACAGTTGTGACCTTGGTTCTTGGAGTCAAGTTTTGACGTTTGTTGAATAGGTGCACATGTTCAGATGCATACATTTTAAAATGAACGACAGTTAAATTATGATTTTTACAATGATTTACTTAAACAATGTTAAAAATATCCAAAACTACTGTTCTTGCTAAGTTGCTATAATAGATATAATTTGTGAGGAAATGATTAGTCTTGCTCAAATTGATACCCAACAACGTGTAGCATTTTACTGCTGTTAAGGATCAACAAACAACTTTGATAATCGATAATTATTTGGATTTGCATCTAAGTTAAGAGACCAGATTATTCACCTTTTCCATAGTTTCTCATATTGTACATAATGCTGCTTTAAGCCAAGTGCCTTTAGGGCATTATTTATTATTCCCATGCAGATTATATATGGTAATTGTCTTGATATAGCCACTTTATACTTTATATTTACATTACTTACTTGCATAACCTAGCAATATTTGTTTGCATATATGACATGTGTGTATATATGTATGTATATATGTATATGTATGTATGTGTGTGTATATATATATGTATATATATATATATATATATTATATATATATATATATATATATATATATATATATATATATATATATATGCATATATGTATTAATTGAGATTGTTGGTTATTCTGTGCTTAGTGATGTGTAACTCTACTCAGTTATTGGACTCTTTCCACACAGTGTGTCCAACAGTCTTGTCTGTTTCATTTCTTTCTTTCTTCTTTCTGCAACTGTAATATTGAAAGTTCTACCATGATCATCTAGTGTCTAGGTAGTTAAATGATACTTTGACACCATCTGTGCCATTTTATTATCACCCTTAACATATTTGACATGTTTTATAGCTCATTTAAACTATAACAGTTAATGATTTGAAGTGATTTTAAGCAATGTGGTGTGTGCTACAAAAGTGTGTGTGTGTGTGTGTGTGCGTTTGTGTGTACATTTCAGTGGAGATAAAATAATTATGCAGACATGTTATAAATCACGTGCATGCAACATATTTTATGGGTTTATGTGAACTACAATTGGACAAATTAGGTCTGGTCTGGTTTACTACATGACATTTCACCTGAAATGTCGATACATTAGCTAGAATAATTAAGTAAACTGATATATAGGCAACTATAATACTATATTATAATTGGCTTGAAAACTCTCAAGTTGTTTCCAGGTATTGTTGAGAGTTGTCAATTAATACTACAGGATGCCTTAGTAATTCTAAGTAAGACACTTAATTGTTTCATTAATTTTCCCTAACATAGTTACCAGCAGGAGCATCTTTACATGTAAAAATTCGGGCACAGTGTCCGGGGCCCCACGCATTTTAGGGGCCCGCCCGTGCGCAAACTACTTTTTTAAACGTAGGATTACCTTTTTTGCTTGTCAACATTGATCTTTATGTATAGGGCCCCGCAGGCCGCCAGGTGCCCGGGGCCCCGCACTGGTTAAAGACGCCACTGGTTACCAGAGCTGATTATGCTAAGATAATTGGTAGATGTAATCATGCTGGTGTTTTTAGGTTGGCATGGCTTTGATTATATGGGTGTTCTGTGGAATTCTGTCTCTCATTGGGGCTCTATGTTACGCGGAACTGGGTACGACCATTGTCAGATCGGGTGGAGACTATGCATACATTCTGGAATCTTTCGGTCCTCTTCTTGCATTTCTACAGCTTTGGGTAACAGTTTTTGAGATGTTTTTTTAGCAGTTTTTAAATGAATAATCACTTGTTGGTCATGTATACTACAGTTCTGCTGGTATTTTCAATGCAGATTATTTTGAGAGTGTAACAGTTCAATTTATTGCCAAAATTTGGATTCTAATGATGATCTGAGTGAATTTATGTTGAACATTATGAACATTATTTGAGGTAATCTTGAATGTTAAGTCATAAGCAGCATTTGACTTTTAAAACTGAGGTTTGTCTGGAACTGTTGGCAGCCTTGGGTTTCATTTATGGTTAGCACAACCAGTGATATTTCAGTTCTAAAAATAATTGTTAATTTTAATTTTCATTCATATTTTAGGTCTTAATTTCATTTCTATTTCAGTTATACTTCAGGAAATAATTCCTATTTCAGTTCTAATTTCAGTTCTAAAATAATTTCAGTTCTAGTTTAAATATTTTCAGTTTAATTTCTAATTTTACTTCTACAGTGTAGTAATTGACATCAGGTTTTGTATTGGATGCAAATCATGCTAAGTATAATATAAAACTGTCTTCTATGACGGCAATGTCTGATAGTAACACAGTGATCAAAAATGTATAAATTAAACAACATGCATGTTCATCCTTGTTTGTCAACTTTTGACAAAGAGACAAAGTGACAAAAAACGCTTTCTCGTCATATATAAAATAAAAATGCTTTCTTCCAGCCAACAGTTTAGCTAAACTCATCTTTAACAATAATAGTTGCAATTAAGTTAAGCAGATGCTAAAAAAACACATGGTAAGTTTTTGATACAGACACCGAAATGGTATTTATCAAGGCAGAGGCCCATGTGCCACTCGAGACTAGCATGTGATAGCCTGATAGGTCAGTGGAGTCAACCCCTCTCATACATGATGAATATGACTGAGAGCAACGGCTGGCATATCATGTCGCATGACGCTGAACTTTGGACACACACTCACGAACAGCCATATTATGCGCGCCAAATATCACACAACCTAAGCAAATTGACGCCATTTTAAATGATGGGCAGTTAAATTCAGTTCATAAAATATTTCTATTTCAGTTCCAATTTCTATTTTTATTGGGTGATTTCATTTCTATTTCAGTTACCGTTCTTTAAAAATTCTAATTTTACCTATTCCTTTAATTTCAGTTCCAATTTTCGTTACCGTTCAGTAAAATATCACTGAGCACAACCAGATGTAACAATTTTTTACCAGACCTGTGCATCTTGTACCATTGAGCTTGGCTTGAGTACCAGTTGTTTGTAATTTGTAATGAAAATGCCTTCAGCAAATATTTCACCTTAAGGCAAAAAACACATGGTGTTGTCAGAGAAAGTGGCTCCACTGGAGCAATGATCCTATTGAAAGATGAAGCACCAATGTTGATGATAATGGTCTGATTTCATAACAACATAGCTCTTTGATTGCGGATGTACTCTACCTACCTTACCCAACTCAATCAAATTAACAGATGACAGTATATTATTCATAGTCCGTCAAGGTTGTGACACATGGCTTCAATCAATGTTGTTCCCACGCGATGGTGATGTTGCCTGCAGGATGTAACCGAGTACATTTTATTGTGATTCTTTTTGTGGCCTGGCCAATTGATTTTATACGTGAGAATTTTAATTTGCATTTGATTTTAATTCAAACATTAACCAGTTACCGGTATTCTATGTTGTTTCTACTAGTTTTTGATCAGTAGTGGCATGGGTTGTGAAAATGGCAAATATTTTCATGATAAAATTTCACGTTTTATCACAAAATTCTTCCGTGTATGCACTGTCGTCCAGCCCAGAATTTAGCTGCCTTCATTCACGATAAGTATAGTCTGTCTGCTGACATTGAAGCTTTACTGGGGATTGCTGAGTTATTGAGGACATTTGAAAGCTCTGTATAATTGAACGTATTGATGAATATGCCACATTCAGATGAACACGAATGCTTTCGATCCATTTCCATGAATGCTTTCGATCCCTCTCTGCTGGTGTAAAAGCAGTCTTCCTCTCTTTCAGTTGCAGCTGGCTTTCAATTTCCTCAAGATCATTCTTAGCTGAGAGGCTGCTCTCTATTGAGAAGTTTGATGAACTCTTGTTGGCTTGAAGGTTTAACCCCTTAACTGGGGACTCTGGATATATCCATCCATTTTACATTGAGTTGCAGTTAAATACCCAGTTAAGGGGTTAATGGTGCTGAATAGGGGGTGTCTGTGGGGTTTACAAGTGAGTATTCCTTTCCATAATTATCAAGTCACTGTGAATTGAAGTGGCCAAAATGCATCAAAATAAATGCAGAGAAAATGATGTTTGAGAAACATCTCTTCATTAATAAACATTCTTTAGGAATATTGGGGCTGTCCTTAACCCCTTAACCGTGTATTTAACCTTAACTCAATGTAAAATGGACGGATATATCCGGATCCCCAGTTAAGGGGTTAAAGTACGTTATGCTTTTTGGGGCCAATTTTGACCCCCCCACTGTCTCAAACTGTCACAAATCTCAGACCCCCTCAAAAGTACATCACAAATCAAGGATCCCTTAAAGTGGCGTCCATAAATTACGTCACACAGGTTTTCTGTTGGACCACTTTAATGCCAAGTCTTTTTACAATGATAATTTTCTGTTGAACTAAATCTAGAGCTTCAAAAACTGTCATAGATGTTTCACTTCAGTTCACTTTAATATATAATATTTGCTTGATTTTTGCTGTTTATCTTTGCAGAAAGCTTAGAGCTATTTACTAGGACATGTCAAGCTTTCTCATGTAAATTAATTCAAGAGGAAATGTTATTTTTTAAAATTCAGGTTAATCTCATTATAATTCGACCAACAGTGCAGGCAATTGTTGCTTTGACTTTTGCCAATTATGCCTTGAAACCAGTTTATGCAACATGTGAACCTCCTCAGACTGCTGCTAAACTTCTTGCTACATTGTGCATAAGTACGTATACACAAATATAGAAAATCATTTATTAGTATTGTTATTATTATTATTATTATTATTATTATTATTATTATTATTATTATTATTATTATGATGTTGTTCCTTTTTATTTGAATTAGTTTCACAGTCTCATTTGAAAATTATCACATAAATTGATTTAGTCCTTGTATTGCATCATTTGTGTTGGGTAATTTAGTGATTTTTGTACTGGGCCATTTGTTTTGCAAGTTTTGAGCATTCTGTCTTAAGGTTTGCTTGTCACTTAATGTTAGAGTGATTGTAGCTGTTTGCTCAGTCAAGATGGGAAGCCAAGATGCCACGCTCTATTGGTTCTATTTGGTTTGGTGTATTGTATAAGCGCACAGTTTGCTATGTCTTCCTAGTGTTTAATGTGCTGATGACAAGGGTTCTTGACTGAATTTCTTATAGATTGCATTGTTCCTACAAAAATTAATTATTTGCATGGCTGCCACTGATATTTCTCTTGAGCTTGTTGTCTTATCTGTCAGATTCTATCATTTAATAATTTTCTTCTTGTTTTCAGCTTTTCTGGCCATAGTTAACGCTTGCAGTGTGCGCTGGGCGACGCGCATACAAGATCTCTTTACGGCAGCTAAGCTGCTTGCCTTGACGATAATAATCATCACCGGAATGACTCTGATTGGCTTAGGCTAGTTGAATATATTTACCTCCTGAATATTCTGATCTTGATCATTTATTATTTAACATGAGAAATGAAGGTTTGAAAAATTGAACATTTCGCTAATTTTTTCAGCATAGTAGTAGTTAAGTTATGCAGTTTTGGTTTTCATTGTTAATGGATATTGTGTTTTAGGAAATGTTGAATACTTTGAAAATGCATTTGAAGGCACAACGACTGATGTAGGCAAATTATCGTTGGCAGTTTACTCTGGTCTCTTTGCTTATGCAGGATGGTAGGCTGTCATTGATAATTGTTAGGGAGTTGATCTGACTTTTAAGCAAGTTATAGCATTAATATTAAGTATGAGTACATTTTATTTGAAATTCTACTGCCAGTGAAACAGAACAGTTGGCTTTAGATTTATGATTCTATATAAACGTAAGATGATGTTCATTGTATTTATTAATTTGGCTGCTTTTAGACCTTAAAATGTGGTCTGACATCCAAGTTAAACAGTGGATGTCATATCTCATCATCAGCTCCACAACTCAGGGTGTTTGCTGTAAATAAAAACTAAAGGAATGATTGATATGTTTCGTTTTATGTTCAGACAATGTAGTGTGAATTGGTTACAGCTTCATTTGTAGATATCCTGTATTACAGTGGTTTTGTTACTTCTGCTTTTTAGAGAAAACTAATTATGCTGAGGTTTTGTATTGATGCTCACGGATTTGAATTTTTTTGGTGGAAATTTGGTGTCTTTGCAGGAATTTTCTTAATTTTGTAACGGAGGAGATGAAGGATCCATTTCGCGACATGCCAAGAGCTATTTATATATCGATTCCTCTAGTAACAGTTATCTATGTATTGGCAAATGTTGCCTACTGTGCTATTCTTTCACCTCAAGAAATCAAAGATTCCAATGCTGTTGCAGTGGTAAGTTAGTTACTTTAATTATAAACATAATAGCTATGAACACTGCGGGATGATAGAAGAGTGGTAATATCATTGGGCAGACATGTCAACGGAACGGGTTCAAACCCGTAGGAGCTCCTAAGGTTGACTCAGCCTTAATCGCTAGAGGGTGGTAGTAACATCAAACCAAGTAGCAATGGCAACATTGCAACATCAAGATTGGTCAAAATTTAGCAAATTTGTATAGCCAAAATAAAAAAAGGTCTGGGATTTATCGATCCACAGTGTAGTTTGAAAGTGTTTGGTTCATTGGAAGATCAGACAGACAGCGGAGAAAGGATGGAAGATTTAGGTCCAGGAATAAATTTAGCAGAATCTCTCTTATTTGTAACAGGCGGTGTTGCATGCTGTATTGAATGACATGGTTTTATCAGAATCACACTGAAATGGACTGACTTTAAGTGACTAAATATATTTTATTCAGACTCTTTCCAAATATTGGCATGGTGAGTGAATCTCAAATATTTCATGCATTTTAGTTGTGTTAGTCAGTGAGATGCTGATACTGATATGATATAAGGCAATTTTTAGAAATGTTATTTTCTTATGTGAAAATCTTTTGGTCTTTTATTTGTCATTGTCATTCATTTGTTCTTTTTCTTTTCCAGGCATAAATTGCAATAACTGTGAATGTTTTCTCAACAGATATTTGGGAATCGTGTGTTTGGTGTTATGGCTTGGATGGTTCCAGTTTTTGTGTCTTTGTCCACTTTTGGTGGAGTCAACGGTCTTCTTTTCACGTCTGGAAGGTGAGAACATTCCAGGGTTAAATCTGCTGTGCATGCTGTTACATCCATTTAAATGCTCACAGAGGGCCTGAAGTTGAATAGCCTGTATTATATGCAATTAACCACTATTCTATGCACTTTTCAGCTAAGTATATCCTCTAATTAAGTATAGCCAGCCTACTTGGCGTTGTGCAACTGGTTCCCATCAGAACATTGAAGTTGAGCAACGTTGAGCATGGCTCGTACTTGAATGGGTGACCATCCCAGATTGATTGCTGGCAGCCAGCCGCCGTTCATTGCTTAGACATGGATACTGTACATTGGTAGCAGTGATAAGCTGTGAAGGTAAAACACGGGTCTAGAGAAAGCATTAGTAAACTACTCTAGATTAATGGTATAAGCCACCTGAATTGCTGCTTGCCTAGTACACAGAAATCAGCGCCAGACCCTACACTCTTTTGAGTATGGGACAACCTTTACCCTTTTATAACCTCTATAGCTATGCAGCATATTATGTAGAGGTATATATTGTATTGAGGATTCATATTATTTGAACGAAATTACAGAAAGAAGTTAGGTACATCTCTGTTGTAATTCTTGGTTTTGTAATCCTAGGTTATTCTATGTTGGCGCCTGTGAAGGTCACCTGCCTGATTTTTTTGCAATGATTCATGTTCGAAAATATACTCCATTGCCTGCAATGCTGTTTACGGTAAGCATCTGTTTTCTTTTTATTTTAGTACTTATATTTATGCTTTTAAATGGTATATATTCAGGATATATATAATGAACTTCTATAGCACCAATTCTAGTACTTAACAGTGTCTATCAATAGTGTGTTCAAACTCAACAAACAGGATCTGGTCTGTTCCAAAGATCAGTCAGTGGGAACAGCAAGACAGGCTGTGGAGGAAAAGCCACCTGAAAGAGACGTGTTTTAAGTCTAGTGACTAAACTTATTGGTCTTCTGAACAAGTAGAAACAAAAGAGCTTGTAACATTTATTCCTTGTTATATTCAGTGCAATCAGGGAAGTCTAGAGTGAATTAAGTATGTGGATTTACTGATACAATGGAAAAAAGTGGCCCAGTATGTTATCTGGTACAGTATGTCTTATGGTAATAAGAACAATTTGGAGAGAGATAATGCAATCTAAGGTGCTGCCTTTTTAAATGAAGTAAACAAATGTGGCTTAATTGAATCAAACACAATAAATCTTCTGTTCTTCATGAAAACAGCATAAATAAATGGATATGTTAAGGTAGAGTGAACTGACTGATTTTATATGTTGATGCTAGAAGTTGTATGATTCTATTCAGGGTATAATGTCCCTTTTGTATCTGACATCGAACGACATGTGGGTTTTGATCAATTACATGAGCTTCGTACAGTGGTTGTCAGTCGCTATGTCTATTCTTGGCATGCTATATCTTCGATACAAGAAACCAGACATGCCAAGACCCATTAAGGTTAGCTATGGTTCGGTTTGAGGAGTTTAAATGAATGTTTCCTGCTTAAAAAATTTGATTGTATTATGCTTTCATCATTCAAGAGGCTAAATTCACTGTATTCACTGTTAGCAGTATGACAATCCTCAAGGATTTTCTTGCATAGTGTATAGTTGTCTAAATTTTTTTATACTTTGGACTTCATTTATGATTATATTATTAATTAAAGGAAGTCAGTTTGGAATTCAGACAGCCTTTGATTTTTTTGTAGTTTAACATTATAATACCCATCATCTTCTTATTAATTTGCCTTTTCCTGCTTCTGGTGCCTCTGTATGCTGCTCCTTATGACACTGGAATTGGACTTGCGATTGTTCTTTCCGGAGTTCCTGTTTATTGCATCGGAGTGCTGTGGAAGAGTAAACCAAAGTCATTCCAAAGATTTATGAGTATGTTGTCTGATAATAATTTAGTTTTGGTTATTTTGAGCACGATATTATTTCACAATATTTTATATTGAATGTCATGGCCATAAGACAAATGCATCTGAGATTGTGAATTAAATATTGCACTGACTGGATCATTTACTCAATTTGAATTCAAAGCTAGAAATGATTGCCGGGTAACTATACGGATATCAGGTGATAGATGGTTGAGATTATAATGATAAGGATTTACACCTTTTGCAGAGCTGTATGCAGATACATTTAAGTATTTCTGTGTTGATTTAGTATCACAGACTCCTCAGTATAGGAGTATTTAATAGATGGCTAGAGAAGTCAATGGGAAAATCTTGTTGATCAGACTACCAACCAAACTGTAGTATGGATTCTCATGACTAAATGTCGTGAAATTCACCTTAAATTCTGATAACTGCTTTAATGTTTCTGTTTCTTGAAAAATTCTAAGTCAAAAGCCCACAGAGTATCAAGTTGGACATGTCCTCAATTTTACCAGCAGTGGTGTATCCCTGTTCTGCTAGCCTGTCTGTTTTTATCGAAAGATGCTAATAAATATCATCAGTTCATTATCTTTTTTCAGATAGGTTGGTTCAGATTCAGTGGTCAAAAGTATATTTCATTTAATTTTCAATCATTAGGACATTGTCTGCAGATTTTACACACTGCAGTTGACTTACCTGGCAATCCAGACATCTGCTTAATTGGCTTATACTTTCTATGGTCTTTGGTAATGCCTACAGGTATCCAGAGAATATGGATTGCCAAGCAATATTTGATTTGGCTAGAGGGTGTGTGGTTCAACTCCTCCCACTGGTTGAAATCAGCCCCAGTGGGGTAAAATTTTGGATGTTGACAGTCCAGGGGCTGACAATTTTTGGGTGGTAGTTCAAACCTAACTACTTAAAAAAAATCAACATTGTTTCCAAGACAACTGTGTTCATTAACCCCGTTACTGTCCATTGAAATTTTTCCAGCCGTACCCAAGCAGGCCTGATTAGCTTCCAAAATAGCCAGAGTGAGACTCAGGCTGAGCGTCTTATGAAAGATAATGCAGCATGAGTGAGGCTTGGGGTGGCCAGTAAAGGGGTTAAGAATTGACCCGACAATTGTGCACCTGTTATCACTGCATGATTGTAATGACAAGAATCATGTTTTGTCTAATTGTAGTGAAGCTGACGCACGCTGGACAGAAATTACTCGAATGTGCGCCAACAGATGCCGACAAAAAGATGTGAGTTTACTTGAATATGTTTATCTGCATGAAACAGCAGTTACCACATCGTGATTTCAGCGTGCACACAAGCCAGCGTTTCCTGCTCGTCTACAGATGTTCAAGAAGAAGTTGTTCACTTGGTGAGGGGGTTTTGTGTAGTTATATGTTTGCAAATTAGTTGAACTTTTGTGATGTATGTGCATTGTATGTGAAAAGATCTGATATAGTTAAATGATAATTATAAGTATTTTCACACAGTGGCATAGCTGGGGGGGCAGGGGACCAGATGCCCCCAGGAACCGAGGTGGGGGCGCCAAAATCGGGTTTTGGGTTATATAAGAAAATGGTGACCATTTTGCTTGTCAGGGTTTTTTGTTGCAGACGGAGGGGCACTGAAGGTTTTGTTGCAGATTGAGGGGGTGCCAAAAGAAAAGTGACTACCTTTTTTACTCGTCAAAATGTTTTGGAAGGTGAAAGGGGCGCCGTCAGTATATTTCACCCCCTGGTGCCAGATACCCTTGCTACGTCACTGTTTTCACGTATATGTACATGACCAAGTGATCTGATATGACCTGATGTATGTGGACTACTGTTATTAGCCTGGCACTGTATTGGTGCTGTCAGTTTCTGAATTTTATTTTAAACTCGGTACCACTTCCCCACGAATGTCCATGACATTCCCGATGATCAGTATTTATTTGTACAAGTGCTCGTCAGAGATCAAGATGTCAAAAAAAGTAGCCTGTGTTTTGTAGATGTGAAAGAATATTAATTAGAAATAGCACTACTTGCGGTCCTTATAAATACTGTATATTGTTTGCACAAATGTATTAAATGACTTTTTTCTGAAAAGCACGACGGCTTCTAGGAAATTTAATAATATAGTCTCATGAAACTGAAGCCAGCAATGCTGTATCTCGGTAATGAAATGAAAATGATCTCATTAATAAACAGCCTGCAGAACACAGGTGCTTTGCAAGATGAAGCGACTTAGTAAATGCATATGATATTTGTTATAAGGTTTGCTTAGCCATTATTAATTGGCACACCTGTACACCACACCTGTACACTGTAGATACATTACGGTAATTGACACTGTTCATGTGCAAAATGCTTGTCTGTCTATAACTGTTTGTTCTTGAGACTTGGACCTAGAGCTGGGATGTGCCAAAACATGATATTTAAGCATTTACCAGATTACTCGTAACTAGCAATTCATAATTCATCCGAATTATTTAAATGTGGTAACATTATAACATTTAAGGTTTGCTACATACTCTGCTGTACTGTTGTTGAAATTGTATCATCAGGCCAGCATAGTGTTATTAGATCTGATAGTGCAAATCAGATTTAGCCACTATATTAAACATCCAGTACAGGCCAATAGTTTTATTATCTGATAGTGTATATCACAATTTCAGCCACTTTTTGAACATTCAGTATGGATCGGATCTCATACAGGGGCATTGTAATTCCACATGGTTGCACGTAATTCAATTCCATCTATTGCACTGACCATGGTGTGTAGAAATTTACCGGTATTTGTCAGGGGTTAACCGTTTTAAAGAATGTTTTTATGATATCTAGTTTCCACGAACAAGAATTTTATTTTAAACTCGGTACCACTTCCCCCTTTCTTAAACTATATAAAACAATATGGCATCGTATTGCATTTGTCTGTATTGGTGTGTGTGTTTTGTGTTATACTTGTGCCAATTATTTTTCCATAATGAAATTTCTTCACTGCTGACATTGTTTTAATTTTTTAATTACTTGTTATTTTATTTAAGCTTTTTGTATCTTACTTGTTTGAAACAAAATATGTTAATAAGCATCAATTAGTGGTTTTGTCTGGTTATTGTTAATCCCGCTATATACTTAATTTCTACAAGACTTTCAGCTGGGAAAACCAAAACATGAATTATAAGTCAAGGCTATAAGCTGATTTACTGAAAATGCTCCATATCTCTTGGCTAATCAAGTTGTTGCAAAAAGGTACAATAATCCCTTCAAGTACTGTACAATTTCTCCTCCACCGAGCTTCGATTCCCCATATACACGGTCTACAAATGAGATTGGTACCTGGAACAACACAAAAATAAAAGGATCTTGTGTATTATGTTATCGTATGAGCAGTTATACAGTGCAAAGTAATAAAGTTGTCAAACGTGCCTTGTGCTCATAATTTAGCAGAAGAGGAAATTTTTGAAAGCACAAAGAAAACAAATTCTGAACTGCCGTAATGCTAAAATTTAAGGCCTCTTTACATAGGAAGGTGTGCAGCTCTCACTACACAGGGTGTGTGTGTATTCATAGGCATACACTTTTATTAGGCCTATAGCTCAAGCCCCCAAATTTTTGAGAGGCTATCGTAGTGAAGTTATAGGGGTTGGGCCCCTCTCTTTTCATCCAAGTTGACACCAATATATGTAATTAGAATATATGTGGTTAAGCAATAGTCACATTGATATAGGGACCATTCTGTTTGATTCTAGACTAGAGTTGCCAGATATCCAGTCGAAATACGGGAGATTGTTTCCGCGATCAATGCGCCCACTCCACGGTCCAGTTCATTGTGAATTATTACGGCTAGAGCTATACTACACTACAGTGCAATAGAGTATAGACTAGGAAAAAGCAATAAACACTGTTCAATGCACTGCATCATCTGCATGTAGTGAATCAATACCACAAACAAGTTATAAAGAGGCGGGAGACGAGCTGAAATACGAGAGCTCCCGTAAAATACGGGATATCTGGCAACCCTATTCTAGACTGCAGTTTGATTGTGCTAAATTGTGTACCAAGTATGCTCCTTCCTCTGTGTCGTTATCATATGCAGATATATATAAATGTCACAATTTCCTTCAAAGCACATTTCTTGTACAGCTACCATTATTTTACCTCTCCAATGGAATTTCCAAACTGTCGTGCACGAACAATCATTTCCATCTGGAAGACGTACCCTTTGGAAACGCAAGCAGCAATGAGTTTTTCGAGTACTTCTTTCCGGTACAGCCTATTCAGATGTAGCAAACATCGATACATAGCGCAGTAAGCAGAAAATTAGGGGAGTCGATGTAAATACAATTCATCTATATCCAACATAAGGTATATTTAATCAAACTATTTGGGGAGAGGGAGTGAAAAATAACGTGAAAAAGCAATTCCACTTTGGACTGATATAACAATTCCACTTTAGCAGTAAACATAAGATTTAAGTGTAACTTGTCTCCAACACCAATGTGTTCATTTCTCAAGTTCTAAAACCAGTTTGAGCAGAGCTCTAACAATGTTCTTACCGGAAACTTCCAGTCAGATCTGATGCTCCGGGTTGTAGAAGTATTTGTACTAGGTAGTTTGCACCACGGCTACAATAACAGCTTGAAACGTTAAATGAAATAACCACCATGACAAAAAGCATGTAATCTGCTGCTATATCAAATGCAAGGCGAATAGAAAGAACTAGGAGATTGAGTACAAGTCGGAGAACCTGAGAAACTTGAACCAGACGGTGTGTTGGACAAACTAGCCACAAATTGACCAGACAAAACAACATGGAACCCATATTGCTGTATTTGCACTGTACAGTACATCAAAACCAGCACAAACAGTTATGGGTGCCAAATTTCTAATGCTTTCATTATTGTACTTGGCTAATCAGTTGTACTGAATATACCTGATAATCAGAATATATAACACTTTGCTGATTTCACAAAATAGGCCAAACAGCACTGCCATAGAGTAAAAACTGGCAGCATAGATATCAACTTAGAACCATGCATATTAGAAATACAAAAGGTTCATTTTGGACTGGAATCACTTGTTTTAGCTGGGAAAAATCTGCTAAATTTCTACTGGCTTAAAAGTCCTTGCCAAAATTCATCATTTGTGAAACATTTCAATATCTTGCCCAAAGTGTAATGGATGATCTCATATCTGTACTAGTAAACATATATACACTAACACAAACCTGATTAATTTCCGTTTGAGATCCCATCCATAAACACCACCATTGCCTGAATAACGAGTACCTGATACAATGTCGTAGCTGCCCTCCAACTGTTTCCTTAAATAAATAAAATCAGACTTTCATGCATCTAAAGCATTTGTCCACATTCTATTTGAATCAAACTGTAAAACTATCAAAATTGGCTCAAAAAGGTTCAGAGTTAATAAATTAAATTTTCTAATTTTGAGCGACTCTTACTTTATGAATTCTGGAATGAACTTTGGCTACAAAACAAGACACCAATTGCATAGAATTGTCTATGCTTGAAAAAGAAAAATGTTAATATGCATATAAATGATACCACAGAGTACACTAATAAGCCAATTCTAAAGGCATAGGATCTGTGCATAGGCCTAATGTGCTTGCATATTAAACTATTTTGAAGCACAATCTTAATACTTAAGGCAAGGTAAAGGTACACTCCATGGGCTCAGCACCTGAAGGAGAACTGAAGGGTTTAGTGTCTCCAGTTTTTCATGGTATTGGCTGAATGAGGGCTGTTGCCAGCCTCTCTCCTTGCTGCCTTTCCTTCCACCAAGTTAACACCCAATGCACTCATCAACAGCGGAGTCAATGGGGTGTGCTTGGGGCAGAAACAACCAAAAAGTTTCTGCTCCATCGCAGCCAGAAATTGAACTGTGTTTCTCAAGATTGGCAGACCATGCACTAACCACTGCAATGCTCCACTGCTCACCCATTTACCAGTAAGCAGAATTACAATTCAGGCTTTTAAAATATTTTTACTTCATTTCATGTATTAAAAAATAAATCCACAAACAAATATTTATTAATTTTAACTTCATTTATTGATACCAGAACATAATCAATGATTTACTGATACTTACGTGATGAGACAAGTCTGCATCCATGATGACAACAAAGTTTCCAGTAGCATGTTTGATGCCGTGAATATAAGCAGTACCTATAACATAAATGATTCAATAACTATAATTAAATTCAATAATATATATAATTAAATAACTATTGACTGAACAGACAGCAGTAATGAATGATCAAATTCAAAACAATCTGGACATGAAGGGAGCTTTATATCAGCAATTTATATTCGGATAAATAATGAGAAGCATTTGGGTACATAGCATTACTAAGTGTGAGCAAGCACTCCCCACCCAGATCACCATTTTAGAATCAGAGAGAATGGCATCTGAATGAAGACTAGGGGGACAGATTTAAAAGGAAAAGAAAATATCGCCTTGACTTGGCTGTAAGTTACAGTCTGCTGTGCAAGAAATAAAATCCATGGGTTGAGCATTTAAAATTTGTTCCTGATGTACCTAGAAAAACATGCAAGCTGCTCAAGCCATAGAACGTCAAATAATTGATTTGGTGACGAGTTTAAGCAAATCAACCATTTTAGTCTTGCATTTAGGGTCCATCCATACAGTACGAATGCACTGAGGGGTGGATTTTGGAGATTTTTCGCACGTACGCTGTGTGCAGCAGGGAGAGGGTCGAAAATATGCCTTTTTTGCGTACGTACTACATGGATGAGCCCTTATAAAGATGATCGAATTGCATCACAGAAATAATCTTGATTATGTTGAAGTTTACTTAGTAATGTCTGATTAGTGCAGGGTTTCTAAAAGTCTCTAACAATTATGCTAATAATAATCTTTTGTTTATCATAATAAAGCACATTATGGACAAGTGTTACAGAGAGACCAAAGTACAACCAAGTCAATATGCTAACTGTATCAAAAAAGCAAAGCAACACATATGCAGTTGGCTACTTTAATGAAAGCAAACTACTATACCTAGGCCAAGTTTCTTTTCTCGTGGTCTCAGGATCTATAAATATCAACCAGTAACACTACTAATAGGTAGCAAAATTCAATATAAAATATTACACAAGATGCTAGAATATTATAGAATTACAGGCATTTTTTAATTATTCATCTGAGATGGCCTATAAAAAACAATTTGATAAAGTATGTCATCTCATCAGTGTTAATTAAATAAGATATAATTACAATGCAAGTTTAAGACATTAATAAAGGTTACCCATACAGACAAAGGTGAGCAAAAGCACCTAATCAATAACAATCAATTTATTTAAATATCAAATGTGCCATTTAAGCTAGGATGTCACAACAGCAAAACACTATGACCTTCCTATTCGAAAAGTCATTTCCCCCATAGCAACAACAACCTGACCCGCCTCATAGAGACACTAATCGAAAGCTATTTCAAAGAAAGATTAAGCGATAAGAATAAGCAGCTACTGCTGTGCTGCTTTCGGGCGCTGTAGAAAATGACACAGATAAAATCTTAAAAATGCTTGAAATTAAAAACATGACATTGGCAGGGTACTAACAATTCTGTCTTTACCATAGATTCCTTGCAACTGCTTTGCCACTTCCAGGGTACCATCTGGACTGCCATCATCAATGATTATCACCTCAAAATTGAAACCACTAAAAATCAAAATAAGCAAATGGCATAATCAGAACAATTGCATTAGTGACAGTATGAGTTGGTGCAACACACTTGATCTCAAAACAAACCCTTTACTTTCTGTCCTGATATCTAGGCATCATGCAAATGAATTTACTGCACATAACTAAGTTACCCAATCACAAGCTATTGATAGCAAAAATTCTACTTTCTCTTAAACCACACATTGATCAAACTATGATACATGCCACAAATATCATTTTATTAGAAACCATTCAGAATATTGTTCCAACACAGTGGTCTCTCAAGGGCACGGCTCGTAAAACGAACATTTCCATGTCTTACATTTAATTGCATCATCAATCTGCCATTTAAGGCACCATCTCTGAGATGCACCTCAATTTATAAATTGTCATCAGTTTTTTTCCAAAAGAGGAATACAACTGCTGCTAATCCTCTGAGTAACCTATGATGCTTAAAACAGGGCTCACATGACAGTCTGCTTAGATGAACGTAGACTGATACAACCCTATGAAAGATACGGACAATGGGTTCTAAAGCAGGACAGATCCTACCACAACCACTCTAAACCAGTTATTATTATTATTATTATTATTATTATTATTATTATTATTATTATTATTATTATTGGCTACTTTGCGAACTGAAATGATCCAATACAATCACGAACTTCTACAGCGCCATTTAGTTTTCCATATATAGTTGTCGGATGAAGAGCTGATGATACGCTTCAATTATTCACTAAATAATAATAATTAATAACTCGCCTTGTACGCTCACCTTTCGGTCATGTATCTAACAATTAACCATATAATAATCGGCAAATTCTCTCTTTCGTTGTACGTCGGCAAAAGAATTGTGTATTTGTTGTCCGCCATCTTTCCTTCTCAGCTAAAAAAATAAAGAAATAAATCTATGCTCTAGGCCTATACATTATATGGCGCTATTTTTATGATGACACTGCATCCCAATGCAGATCAGTATTTCCAGTCACCTAGGTCCCACAGTCTCGACCAGTGATCTATGAAGCGATCTATTTAGGAAAACACTCACGAAAATCGAAGCTCTATCAATATAGTGTCCGGCAGAATGGTCTGAAGGTCAGGCCCGCCGAGAGAAAATCCGGGTCTCTGTGCAGAAGGGATCGAAGTCACGGGCCCCTAACAAGTGTGAAAAACTGCTGATGATCCCTTTTTGCTTGTTTTTCAGGATGTTGATACGTCAGCGCCCGGGGCCCTGCAGGTCGCCGGCCCCTGTGCATGTGCCCCCTCTCGGCAGCCTTACACATGCAGGGCCGGATTAAGGTCCGAGTGGGCCTGGGGCTGAGAAGCGAAAAAGGTCGACGCTTCCATAATTTGAAAATTGCCCCTTGCAAAATTTCCCGCCGCCTTCACAGAAAATCTCTGACAAGCAAAACAAGTCGCTTGAAAAACGGTGGGCCTATTTTTTATGGTGGGCCTGGGGCTTCGGCCTCCTCAGCCCCCGCCTTAATATGGCCCTGTACAGTGTACACACGGGCCCCTCTGAGCTCCATGGGCCTCGGAACAATGTATCGGCTGCACCTCCCTCTTCTCAGGCCTGCTGAAGGCTGACAAGAAGATTGTCTAATAATGTATTATTAATAGGTCTAATGTGGCTTAAAGTTATTTAAAAGGCTAAGAAGACCTCCGTGAAAACCACGTAGTAACCCACCACATTCAATAACCTAGTTTTGCGGCATAGCCTTTGAATCCGTTTACTGTTTTAACTGTCACGATCCAACCTCGTCGAAACTGACCCATTTCTCAACAACCCTTGCACTAAAATGATTATTTCTTGGCCCACCCTGAGCACCCTCTACCTCAGCGGTTCTCAACCTGTGGGTCGCGATCCAGATGGGGGTCGAATGACGATTTGCCACGGATCGCTTGAGACCATCTGAAATAGGCCTATATGGGGTTGTCTCATTTCTGATGCCTCAAATTTGTTATTGTACAAAATGTTCCCGTTGGTAGGCCTATAGTTACTAGTTTTAAAAATATAATATTGTATTCGAGGATAGACATTGGAGAAAATTGAATCGTAATGATTTCAAACATTTTAATTGTCGTCGTAGTAATATTATTAGTTAAGTTAACTCCAATATTTTGAAATTCATGGGCCTACTAAATCGCCCAGAAGAGTCTCGGCTGAGAATTGCTGAAATTGGCGATTACATTGTCTCAGTCGCGTGCCCGAAATTTAGAACGCTCTCCGACTGTTATATATTCCAACTGAGCAGTGGCGGCTCCAAGAACTTTTGGTGGGGGATGCAATGAATTTCTAGCAAGTTCCCGCCAATTGTCAAAGGACTTGTTTGTAAATGGTTTGGAAAATCTGTAGAATTGATTTATAAAACATAATGTTCAGAATTGACAATTTATAAAAGCCATTTTAGTATGGCTGTACAAAGTCACAGTGCAAAATCGAGTTTCAATTGCTGGAAGCGAATTTGTTGATGACATTGTCTATGGATATGTCCATGTCTTTGTGGATAGGCCTATATATATATATATATATATATATATATATATATATATATATATATATATACTCGCACATTTTAACGGACAAAATTCTAATCCTTTAATTTAAGACGATCATCTTCCATTGAGGAGTGCTATATAATTTTTGGTGGGCCTGTGGAGGATGGGTCAAAATCAGTCATCCCCGAAAACGTGGAATCATTCCGAATATTCTGACTGCTACCACTTTAAACATTTACAACACTGCTCGCTGCGAACACGTGCTTCTTCGGCCACCTTACTCTCTTATTCGAAAAAGACCACTTTCAAAAGGCCTCAGCAAGGTCTGAGTTTTCATGTAATCACTGTATTGTTCTAAATAAAATCCAAATTGTTGATTCTTTCATTAACATAGCTGTTCAACATTATAATATTATGATTATTTTCATAAGTACGATATTATTTCTACAAAGTGAATTTCGCCTCGCCAAGATTTTATGTTTCAGGCTTACTGTAGGTGTATAGGCTATACTGTCAGTGGAGTGCAGAGGGGGGACGGTGGGGCAGAGGCGTAGCGAGGGGGCAGATGTCCCCGGGCGCCGGAGGTGGGGACGCCAAAATTGGGTATATGGGTAAGTGAAATGCATAATGAAGAAGAAGAAACATGTGCGACGACCTTTTTTCTTTTATGCTCGCCATCACTGTTGGGGGCGCCAACGGTACACTTTGCCTCCGGGCGCCGGATACCCTCGTTACGCCTCTGCGGTGGGGGGCGATAAATGCGCATAATGGCCCAGGCATCCACCACGCCTAGATGGGGCTTTCTAGTGTTTGGTCAAAGTTTGGCTCGGCGACCTCTTTTGCTCGCCAACACTTTTTTATATATGAAAACCCTTAAAATTTTCGAGTACCCACGCCAGATATGGGCATCATAATTGTCTCGGCGACCTTATTTGCTCGTTGACATCTAACACCGAGGTGACTGGGGCATCCAAATCCCTTCTTCGTTTTTGCCATCATTGACATGATTGCCATCATTGACATGACTTGTGGACTTATACGTGGACTTGGATCCAATTTGTAGCACTCGATCCAACCAGGGAAGTAGCCAGGAATTTGATTGGGAGGCATAATGTGATAGGCGGTATAAATCTTTAAAAACTTTGAAAATTTTAGAAAACACATTAAAACACATTAAAAATTTTAAGGTAGTCTGATTTTTAGGGGAGAGTATATATACCGATATACCCCCTACCCCCGTCGCTACGCCCCTGAATCCAACCCACGAAAGCAATAGGGTTACTTAATCCATTCCAACCCAAACCAACGTAACTAAACACAACCCACCATAGACATGGAAATTTCTGACCAATCCAACCCAACTCACGATAGGTACAACCCACCTCTCACTTCAAGTCAATGCAATAAATTGAAACAAATGAGGCGCTTCTGTCAAATCAACGAATTACAGCACTACAGTAGAACTTCGTTATAACGGACTCAGTTATAACGTATCCTCGGTTATAACGTACCGCAACGTAAGGGTCCCGTGCGATGCGCTACCGTTTTGGATGACTTTGGATTTAACCTACTTCGGATAGCCCATAATGCATGTACAGTAGGCTAAGCCTGCTTAATTTTACGTACAGACGTCCAAAGTAATGTACGTTATAACGAAATTCTACTGTATATTTAAAATTGCGACGGTTTTACTCCGACGTTGACTGAATTCAGTGAATCGTCTATAGCCTAGGCCGTTCAGCAGCAGACACAAACGGTTAGTCAACGTATAGGGTCTTTCAGGCATCAGCATTTAATAACTGGTCGAATACAACACGGAATTATAAGACGCGGCGACGAGAATCGATGATTCGAGCCAGATGGAGAGCGAAATTGGAAGGCGGCCAGCTGCTGCTGCTGCTGCTGCTATCGGCGTCTTTCGACCGTCGTCGTCGTCGTCGTCATCACCGATAATTCGTTCGGCGGAAATGTCTACAAGACCAAAACAACTGACTGCTATGCAGACAATCAGACAGTCTAGGAATACACAGAGAACGAATTCCCGGACTGAAGTACTGTATTAGTTGAGGCAAATAAATAAAGCGCTTTTGTCTTTAGCCTAAGCTATGTTTACTGCGCTATAGAATTTGTCTAATTAATAATAATAATAATAATAATAATAAAATAATAATAATAATAATAATAATAATTAATAATAATAATAATAATAATAAATAATGGTGTTTGTAAAGTCTATTAGTTTGTTATCATAGTTTTATGTTTTGATTCTTGCCACTCGCAGTGCAATGTTTTTTCGTAACATCTTCTGCTAAGGGGGAGGAGAAGGGGGGTTAAATACATTGATTATAATGAAGATAAAAACTCAATAATGGAAAATTAATTGGGGTGGCATCCATCTCCTACTGGGCACATTTGATAAAATGGCAATAACTTTATTTTCTAAGCACTGTCGCGAAGTGATTAAAATTGTGGGAAAATGAAAAGTGTCAAGCGAAAAATGTGGGAAAATGTACTTAAACGAACCCGTTTTTTGTAAATGTGGTTTGTTGCACAAAGTTTATATGGTTCATTGGTTTATATAGTTAAGATTTATCAAAATATTTATACCCCCAAATCAAATCAGTCCATCTACCTTGCACATTTCTGGTGGTCCAGTTTTTATGCCTGATTCCCAGTGGTGGGTTATACTGCGGTTTATATGGTTCATGTGTGTTAATGCCATCTTTACAGTTTTCTGCCATTCTTTCTTCCTGTCCGTTGCTAGACTAAGAAGATTGCTTACACCATTCTTCAAAATTATTTATTATTGGCACCCTCCCTCCAAAATCAAAGCTTTTCTTTCTGTCCAAGTTTTGACAGTGGCGCTTTGGAGTTTCAATTGTTTTTACTCTTTCCAGCATTTTGTTTGGTCAGTGCCTGTATAGTTCTTCATTTGATAAAATGCCTGGACCCGTAGCCAGTGGCCCCTATTTTTTCTTTCCAGGTTTTGGGACCCTGTTTCGCAGCATACTGAACTACATACCTAGCAACAAATAGTATTGCTTTTCCCATGCATCACATACCTAGCAACAAAAGTGCCTTACCATGCCCCAAGTTTCCAACGTCCCCACTTGCTAAATCCTGGAGCTGCCACTGCTCAGAAAAATCTGGGAAAACCTAATAGGCGCCAACCACCCCGAGTTGTGCGAGGGTTAACGCATTATTACCATAGCCCGTAAATAATAAATTAATAAATTACTGTAGAATTCTAGTTTACGCCGATGTGTGCATATGCTATAGTCTACAGTATCTGGAAGTTAAAATAGTAAGCAATGAGAAGTAACATCTTTAGACGGTATAGGCCTACTTAATAAAACGATCTCTAAACTAAGCAAAAAGTAACAATTACCATTCTTTCCGTTTCTTTGGTTCATTAAAAAGTCTGCAGAAACGAAAAGAGCAATCTATTGTAACGATTTTCAAATTAGACCTGATAAATGGTGAGCAATAATTCTAATATGACAGTCAATACGTATATGTAGCCCATCTAAGATATATATATATATATATATATATATATATATATATATATATATATATATATATATATATATATATATATAAGATGTATGTAGCCCTCCGGAACATTGGGCGACGAGTCTTCTACTTGTATATCGCTGTGCCATAATCTAATAAACTAAAGCGAAAAATAAGATTCAGTACATATACTAATAACAAAGAACAGCCTCTCGGGTAGGATTCGAACCCGCTTCCTTCCGGTTGAGTTCCCAGAATCCTACCGCTATATACTCCATCGCGCCCCTCAAATGTTCCAAGTCTCTTCGAAAGAACTAAACCATGCATGCGGTCTACTGTCAGTGTCTTGTCCAGGTTCCAGGGCTTTGGAGGGGAAATTGACTTGGCTGGATTAAGGGAAAGAGACACAGTTCAATGCAAAAACGTGTGTCAGTGCTGGGATTTGGGGGAGGGAATGGAGAATCACCCCTATAACAGACCTGGATAAAACACTGTCTACTGTACGACTACAATCTACATCACTGTATATATATATATGTGTGTGTGTGTGTGTGTGTGTGTGCATGTGTGTGTGTATTGTATATATGTATATATATACACACACGTATAGACCCTACTGCAAATATTGAGAGTGGACGAACTTACCGTTGAGGACGTGTACTGCCATGCTGTCGGCGTCGCCATTAGGCGTCCTGCATTCGTAGACGCCTTGATGGCGGTCGCTGCTTTTGCCGATAAGGAGCCAGCTGTGAACGGCCTGCCGTTCGAATTTCGTCGTGACGAACAGACCGGAAGTGACGTCGGTATCGATCGGTCGATCCTCGAAGAACCACTCGACGCGAAGAGGATGGGGAGGGGGAGGGGGAGTGCCACCACTTCCGGTCTCGGCGTGGCGACCGGAAGCGTTGCACAGCAACCGGATGGGACTTCCGAGTTCAACGTATTCGGTTCCGGTGAGGTGGACAGCTGGAAACAGAGACATGCCCTCAACGCTGAGACGATCGGTCTCTCACCATCGGGGTAAGAAGCTTGGATGAAAAGTGTGAGTGGGCCCAACCCGTTTACCTTTTTCTTCTCCAATAATAATAATAATAATAATAATAATAATAATAATAATAATAATAATAATAATAATAATAATAATAATAATAATAATAATAATAATAATAATAATAACTGGATTTTAAGTGGTTCGGGGCTGTCCATTAATTGCGTCAGCAAATTAGGGGAAGGGGTTTGAAAAAGCTTGACAGTTGCTGACAGGGGGAGGGGGTGTCGAGAGAAGTTGACGTCAACAATTTCCTTTTTTACAAATGATAAAAAATAGTAAATTTCATGGAATGCTATTTATTACAACGGATAAAAGCCGGACAAGCAAAAAAGGTCATCACCACCACATTATGACACTTGATAAACAAAAGAAAGGGGGAAAGGTCTCATCGCTGCAAAAATAATAACCTTGTAAACTTTTTAGGAGGGTCCGTCACTGGTCTTAGTGGGGGGGGGGTCAAAGTTGTTGACATACTTATAGGGGGTCACTGAAAATTGACAGTTGTTGCACAAGGGAGGGGTCAAAAATTGCCAAAAAATTGTTGACATAATTAATGGAGAGCCTCTTTTATTAAGGATTTCTCCGGTGTTGAAAAGTTTACTATGCTATTCAACATTACACTTTCGTGGCCATATACAGTATAGGCTAACCGTATATTGAGTGAAGCTCATTGTTTCTGCTTACTCTTGACGCCGAGTCGAACGGGGAATGAGTTTCCGATGGGATCGGTTTTGACGGTGACCTGGCAGAGGTAGACGCCCTCGTCGTCCGACCGAACTCCGTCGATGGTGAGTCTCCACTCGCTCACATTCCGATCATGATCGACGCTCAGACGAGGATCCTGAGCGAACGCCGACAGTCCGATCGTCAAAGGATGAGTCTCACCACGGCGTCTCCATGTTATCTGCAACATCAAATATCTATACTGCATACATACTGTATATATATACTATATATATACAGTATATGCATAAATGTGCAGTATATGATAGTATATATATTTACATTTGCATTTCCAGCATGGGCCAGGGGCTATATCGTAAGTATTTTATATACCACCCGGGGTCAGTATATATGCCATATATATATATATATATATATATATATATATACCCAAATCAGTATATATATATATAACATACAATATAAATAATCTGTATTATATATATATATATACACAATATAACATATATATATATATATATATATATATATATATACAATATAAATAATTTGTATTGTATATATCAATCCTGGCTACCCCTGCATATATAATATACAAAAGTATAATATATATATTATGTATAATATACATGACAATGCTTAATGTACCCCAAATTTATGCCAGGCAAAGGTCCCCAAATCAAGTTGCTCTGGGGGAAATGACTTTTCGAATAGGATATATAATTATATATATATTATAATATATATATATATATATATATATATATTTAAATATATACAGTTAGAACTGCGTTATAACAGTGGTTCTCAGGTCACTGAGGCGTTAGAGTTTCGAAGGTAAACCGGTTTTACTGAACCATTTTAAACCTTGTTATATACGTTCGGATATTATTATTGTCTTATGAAATATGGCAGAACTTTGTGATCAGTTAACAGTACAATCAACATAAATTGGTATTTAAATATACAATATATATATATGTATATATGTATTTAAATATATATATATATTATATATATATATATATATATATATATATATATATATAATATATATAGAACTGCGTTATAACGGACTGGACGGATAAAACGTATCCTCGGTCATATATAGCGAACGGCAATGTACAGTACTGTTTAATGTGCTACCGCATTGGATGTATATTGTATATTGAATCATATAGCCTACCTCGGGAATAACGTACTCAATTTTATAGACCCGCTAATTAGGCCTACGTTATAACGAAATTCTACTGTGTAGCCTATAAATTGTATTCATAGTGTTTTTTACAAAACGATATTCCTATGAATGATGGAATGGAAAGAGACATCAACTGCTTTCCCGGTTCACAATGGCGTGTTTGACCAGGACATTGTCGGTGCGCACAAGATGTGTTTTCATTCTTCGAAAGCAGTATAACAGGTTTGTAGACTGCAGACCAGCGCCCGCGGTGGAATGGAGTATATATAGGCCTATAGACTATACTGAAAAGCTTCTCAAAGTGATTCTCTGTATAAGGAAAGTGTCATTTTCATGAAATTATGTGGTCACTTTCCTTATAGAGAATCACTTAATTGCACATGAAAACGCAGCATTAAATCGTCGATTACCTGAAGATATCACTTGGATGTGAGAGATTGCGTGACGTACTTTATGGACGACCCTTAATGAAATTTCTGCAGATGGCAAACATTTCCGACAGGCTTTCGCAATCAGGAATGATCTTACTTGCTGAAATATGTAAGACCGACTGCACATTGTCTGATCGAGCTCATGCATCTGAGCATAGGTCTACTTTAATATTGTTTTTACAAAACTTAAATTTGTTCCATGCGTAGCGATAATAAAGATGAGAAATGCCTCTTTGGTGGGCCGGTGAGGGGGGGATGAATGCTCAGTCATCTCCAACATGGAATCGCCCCTGCTTTATAGTAAAGCTACTTTTTGTTGACGCACAGCTGCACATTAAACTTTGTATTGTTAGATTATAAGTATTATATATATATATATATATATATATATATATATATATATATATATATATATATATATATAATACAGATGCCTATAGCAGGGCTTACTGTACGATTCCCCAGATTCTTCACTCTGCATCTAAGAATCGCTCGTTCGCCAACTCCAAATGTTACGTTTTGCGGAGTCGGTTTAAAGATCGGTCGCAAGGTGACGCCACTCTCACCAGCTGCCTCTGAGACTGCAGATACATTTGAAAACAACGAAAATATCATTTCCGTATATAAATGAATAGATAGATAAACAAGCAAATATATATGCATAGAGGCAAAATTCAGTGAAATTGCTAGATGAAATCAACTTCTAGGTCTCTAGTATATATATATATATATATATATATATATATATATATATATAATATTCTACTTCTTTCATATTATAATTTACGAGTATTACAGTTTTCGCGCTGCTGCTATGAGAAGTGTTCGATTTGTCATGGGTTTGATTGATTTAATCTCTCTTCAGATGATGGGCGATCCCCACCCATCCACCCACCCACCCCACTGGTAGACGAACATTTTGGTCTGGAATCGATTTGGAACTACTGACAGTCATTGGACATTTTCTACACGACACGGCAAATTCATCAGATGGCTATTTCGCCACGACACTCTTCTACCATTTCAAATTCATAACGATGGCACCAAGATAATTCAGCTGCCACCGACACCAAGCGATGGTGTACTCAAAACGCGAACCAGATGTAAAGTTGACACCATGCTTTGCATTATTAAGTTAAGGCCCAAATTTTGGAGTAAATTTTGAAAGCAGGTGTTACATTAACATTGTCTTAAAGTTGACACTATTGTGTAAATTCGGGAAAAATTTAAGTTTCCCCAAATTGTTTAAAGTTAATATGGATACATACAATATACAAAAGTACAAAGCAACATAACAAAGCAATGAAGACAGAAAGCAAAAGTAGGGTTTTTGCCTGCAAAATCTGTATTGCTATTTTTTGCTAAACTCACTATCCTAATATTGCTCCCTTTCCTTAACGTTTTGCGCCATATACAGAATACTTGTTTCTTTGTTTCTCTACGCTATTTTAGTAATTATCATCTATGTATTATTTCTATAGGACCTCTAGGATATATATATATATATATATATATATATATATATATATAATATTCTATCATACTTATTTATTATTGATTATTAATTCTTTTCACTGCTATTTTCTGATTTCGCCACACTATAGGTTACTCGACTATTAACATTTACACTTAAATTAATCGTAACGTTACACAAATTTTCTCACCCACTTCCACGGGTAACCCGGACACACGACAGTCATTACTCGACTAAGGTAAACATTTGGTTTAAATTCATCGTAACGTTACACAAATTTTTCTCTGTGTTGGCATTATTAACAGGCCCGTCGAAAGTGGGAGTGCAGGTGCACCTTTGGAAAAATTAGGGGTTACAGTGCACCCCTGAAAGACGATGGCCTTTTTTGCTTGTCAGAGTTTTCTTGAAGTTGAGAAGCGATGACCTTCTAATTCCTTGTCAGTATGTTGTCACCGCGGGCGCCGGACACCCTACTGACCCTAGCTACGCCCCTGAATTGCAGGCCCTGTTAAAAATTCGTTCCGACAAGCCTGAAAGAATCCGAGGACAAAAAATTTGGGCGATCAAAAAAACACCTGAACTTAGATTTCGCAAGAGAATTGCAGGGGGCCCTGTATATTAAATTGATGCCTTTGCACTTGACACTTAGTTTGTCGATTTTTACTATAACGATTTCTCGCATTCTCTTAGTGTGGTTGACAAAGACTGCATAAAAATTAGCAAAAAATTGAAGGCCCCGAAATATATCAAGGATCTATACTTGCAGATTTCTTATAGGCCTTTGCACTAGAAATTTTGGCCTATAATTCGCCTCCAATTTGTCGATTTTTCTACTAAAACGATTTCTCGCATTCTCTTAGTAGGCCTTACGATCAGGGACGTCATTTTGGGGTTCAGGGGGCGTTGCCCTCCTGATTTTTAGGGGGAAATTTCTTTCGAGAATTTGTGTGCCTTTAAATTCATTGTGTTCTCGATTGTTTTTATAATTTTATTGCAATCACTGGTATGTACTATGTAATATCGTATGTAGCATGCACAATTGTACATATACTATGGACAAAACCAATTTGCATACTGCATAGGTATTTTTTAAAATACTGCCTGAGTTGCAGTCGAAAGTCTTGCCTCCCCCTGGAAAACAATGAAATGACAGCCCTGTTAAGGGTGACAAAGAATACATAAAAATTATGAGCTGCCATTATGGGCGCGCACAGAAATTTTTCCAGAAGGGGCAAACACATTTTAATACAATGGTCACTATTAATATTTCAGCAAGGTTTTTAAATTTCAATGTAAACTAAATGTTGTATTTGCATTTTCCAAGGGTGAATGTGCCCCCTCTTGCCCTAATGTGCGGGCGCCCATGGCTGTCATGTATTTTCGTACTGTTCAGATTGACTCAATATTTTACGGCAGAATACTGTCCCGTTAAATTGTTGCTGACGCAACAGAGGACTTCACATTTTACCGGCTTTCAACCTAACAGCACATGACGCGTCGACCATAATATTATGACCATAGGCTATACTGTAGGTCTATACTGCATATGCAGCGCACGTTAAAGAGAGAGACTCAGAGGACTCTGGTCAAAAGAACTGGTCAAATAGTCACGCTTAAAGGGTCATGTCTTTATATACAGCGTCTGTCTCTCTCTCCGTCCGTCCGTTGTCTGTCTGTTTGTCTGTCTGGGAACTGCTTCAGTAGAGCAGTGGCGGCTCCACAGGGGGGACCCGTGCCCCCTTATTGAGTGCCTGCCCCCATTGGCCCCCATGTTGGAACCCTATATTTAATGCTACATACATTAAACAACAAATGGTTGGCCCCCATGATTAGAAGTTGCCACCCCAAACGCCCCCCACTTGCCAAATCCTAGAGTCGTCACTGTAGTAGAGTTGAAGTTTGCAACAAGCTGACTGCGCAAAGACGGCCGAGAATTCGATAGAACCTAAGAACGATGCTCTTAATCATATACTCTGTGCGAAATTTAATTTGAAATACTGTAGGTTTTATATTTTAAAAACTTTGAATTTAATCGACTTTAAATTGTAGGTTATAAATCGATCAATATATAGGTCAACACAGACAGTGAGCAAAATATTCAAAAAGCAATTCAAAATCAAAATCATTGCCCTTTTGTGTTGGAAAATTGCATATAGTTCACAATTGGACTCTTAACATGAATTAGTTCCAAACATTGCGTCGAGTGGGCCCTATACAGTACATGTCTACTCCAAAACTTAATATTGTGAATAATATTACGTATTCACTATTTCCAATGGTTGCTCTATCTCGTATGGAAAATCTACATTTTCTTTATGGGCTTCCGGAGGGGGTGCAAGGGGCTGCAATTGCACCCCCCCTGGAAAAATTCGGAGTCATGAAAAAAGTAAAATTGCTTGTTTCTTTCGCCACAAGACCTTGTTTTGCACCCCCTGGAAAAAAATTTCTGCGGACGCCTATATGATTTTCTTCTATGCGTTCGCCGGTTTTCGGAGTTGTTTGCATGTTGAAAGACAAAGCTATTGACATTGTTACGCCAGTAATTGAATCTGTTCGAATTCTCTCTCTCTCTCTCTCTCTCTCTCTCTCTCTCTCTCTCTCTCTCTCTCTCTCTCTCTCTCTCTCTCTCATCTACGACGACGGCTTTTTCAACAGTACACGGTCAATATTGGCGTTCCGTTTGGAAATCTGAACGGATCGTGCGGCGGCAGTTTGGATAACCGAGTAATTCTGGAATATGCCCTTCCAGCGTTGCCAAGGAAGCGAATCATTCCCACCCCACCCCCACCCCATCCCATCCCACACGTCTCCTCCCCAGTGGCGTAGCCAGGATTTTCCGAAGGGGTGGGTGGGACCGGTGGGTTATGGTTCCCGTGAATCCCAACTTCGGGAAATTCCGACAAGCAAAAAAGGTTAAAAGGTTATCATCAGTTTGATAATAATTAACAGCAGCACGAAAACTCCCGATAAGCAAAAAGGTTGTCATCAGTTATAATTATGCTTGAATAACTAAGAATATATATAGGCCTATATTTAATAAAATATTTCAAATCTTTGGTCGCCAAGGGTTTAACCCTCAAAACTCCCCATTCCCTACACTGCGAATAGCCAAGGGGGAGGTTTAACCGCCAACCCTTCTCCCTTGGCTACGTGACTGCTCCTCCCTATCCGTCGAGTGGGGGGGGGCGGGCGTGGGACAGGCCGTGCGAACGGAGCGGCTGATAGATCAACGGTGGCGCGTAGCTAATATTTATCTTCGGCAGCGATTTCCATCTTCAGACGCATGTAAACAGAAGGACGGTCGAGAGAGCAGCTGCCTCTAATTTCTTTCATTTTAATCGGTTGCGTTATTTGTCAAGACAATCCACTCTGCGCGATGGAGCATCAGCATATAGACAGCCTGGACACGAGACTCGAACCTCCTATACTCTGTCTTCGTTGGCCGAAGATTCTACATGATTACCTCTGAGTCACCGCATTGCGCGATCTCTTCTCGAGATAATCGGTTCGCAAGAGACCGACTTCTCTGCTACGCATGCAATAACAGTAATGTTTAATATCCGGTTGATTTTCATAAGACCAGTGTTGTATAGTAGTCTATTTGAAATACAAGTATTTGAAATACGTATTTGACATACATTTTATGTATTTTGTATTTTATATATCACTGAGAAAGTATTTTATATTTTGTATTTTAAATACATTTCAGAAGTATTTTGTGTATTTGAGATACAATAATTCACAGTCAATATACTTTTCTGTACTTTGTTAAAAGTACAACTGCCAACTAATCGTACCACTAATTAAATTTAGCCATGACACTGTATACTGCAAAATGTATTTTTTGTAGACTCGAAGACACGAAGAAAACAAACGTGATTGCGACAGAGAGAAGGACTAAATGAGTAACGGCTAGTTGTTGACTGCAGGAGATGGCTTAATAAATCACTTAAAACCCATGCATTTGTTGTTGTTATTATTATTGATATGTTACATTGTTATCAGACTTATGCGTAAAGATTAGGGTGGTGAGAATTCTAAATAAGTGGATCGATATTTGTTTTATGTTAAGAGAATGTTTATACGCTGTTGAAAATTCGAGAGAATTTTCTCAAGCATTCCGCTAACAGTTCTACTCAATGTTTTATCCAGGCTCCAAGCCTTTGGGGGGGGGATGGTGTCAACTTGGCTGGAGGGGAAGAGGCACAGTTCAATGCAAACATTTTTCCAGTGCTGGGAGTTTTGAGATTTGGGGGATCTCCTCCCTAACAGAATTGGATAAAACACTGGTTCTACTGATGCGCTGTTCACGATGGAGCAAAAACAACGGAAGCGTTTTGCACGATATCCTTTAGCACAAATGTTGATTATACTGTAGTCATATAAGGGGTCTATAAGTGCGTATACAGGACTACAACATAAGGGGCCGTCCATAAAGCACGTCAAGCTGACGTAGGCCTATAGACCCGACCAGTGGAATACGAACGGGAATTAAATGGATTCGTAGCCATTAACAGGCTTTGGTTAAGTGATTTGTCCTGAAGCCATTCACCGATTTAGCCATGCGTTCGCGAAGAGAAAAAAACTTCTGAGCTAAAAATACATCCGAGAGGATTTTTAATAATGTAATAAAAATATCGATTTTCCATAAAGCGCTGGAGCGCAAAAAGCAGCAGCGGTCGTTGCTACTGGAGACCATTACCTCAGGATTGGATCAGAAGATCATCTTATTCATCAGTGTTCAATATATGTCTACTTGGTTAAGATCGGCGAATCAATTAATTATATTAATGATACGTTGGGATAAGCTGATAAGCTGCAGAAAAACATGATTAAAATCTGATTCGGCAATGCATGAAAATGCACCGACGACTTTAATGAATTAACCGATATAGGGCTATATATATATATATATATATATATATATATATATATATATATATATATACCAGAACTTTTTCCGTGGCCGACTTCGAAGAACCTGACGAGAGTTAACACGCATTAATTTTTGTCTCCGGACAATTTTTTCTCATAAGGCCTTCGGAAATGAAGTACTGAGGACATTATATGAATATATATATATATATATATATATATATATATATATATATATATATATATATATATATATATAGGGCGCGATTTGTAGGAAGAAAGGGATTCCCCCCACTGCCCAACTGCATCCCTTCCTACTGCTATACAACGCCCCACCACTACATCCCCCCACTGCTACACTTCCCCAACAACTATATACCCCAAGCTCGACATATCCCCCCACTGCTCCAGGTCACAAATCGCACCCTGTATATTTATATAGTTAAATACGCTATGTGTGGCAATATTAGATTGAAATCTTGAACTTTGGAGCAATTTCATACTAAGTGAGAACTTCTCGACAATCACCCTAACCGGATAAAATTTTCCCGATCGGTTTTGTGCGAATCTCACAACTATAGTCTCGGTCAGAATGGGTGGTGAGGGGCCGTCCATCCTGGTTGCACTACCGTGTGTGGTCCTACATAATATGCTTATGCCGTGTGAAAACTCGGTTTTCTCTATATCCGATTTCGCAAATCGGACAGTTGCGGCTCCAAACAACAACAACCCACCGAACATGCATGGATGTACAAAATTTCTATTAAGCACCATAGATTAAACTGACTTGCTTCGGTTGCCATTTTGGCTTTTCTTTGCCATCTCCGTACCCCTATGAAACAATTGAAAGTCAAGCTAGAGTCTACGGAGCGCCGTTTCTAAAGAGGAAACGAATTCGAGAGCCTAAAATATTTCGAGACGCTATCATTCGGATCCTCACTGCCTCGCTTGACCTTAGGGTTTCCCAATGATACGTGATGCGACTGGATATCTTGGGTCTGCACTTTTCTAGTTTCACTTAATTTTCTTCTTCTGCGTTCACTTTATCAATGGAATAAATCTGACTCGTCGGTCTTATTGTCAGCGGTGGCCGAAGAGGGAAAGAGAGCGGAACAATTCCTATTTCAACTTATTTGCAGGTCAATTTGATAAATTAGAAAATCTGGTATATACATCGAGACCGTTCTCGTGTATTGAAGAAATTGCAGCAACTGCAGATCATCGTGAATAATGCGTTGGACAGAATTCTTCACAGTGGCACCACCAGCTATACAACTACAAAAAAGACCGAATTTACGTTCCGATTACAGTCAGGGCGTATATGTTTTTAAAGATTTTCAAAGTTTTTTCAGATTTATATCACCGCCCCCAATATATAGGCCTACCCCCAAATCAGACTAACCTAAAAATGTTAATATGTTTTTAAAGATTTTGAAAAATAAGTTTTTTCCAGCAATGTTTTATACCCTCCCTTCGAAATCCACGTGTGTTCACAATTTTTTAGCAGTAATCCAATCACATTATATATATATATATATATATATATATATATATATATATATATATATGGATTGATAATAGTCAGTCTGAATCGCAACAATAGTCGAGGTAGGCGATCGTCTCAATGTCCTTGGGATAAAAATGACTGAATTGGAGAGTGTCAAGACTATTCAAGAGTATCAGCGTTTTTGGCGTTAAAATGGATAGATGTTGATATTGAATTTGCCTTTCCGTGTAAAATGTATACAGTCGATTTCATCCAATCGCCACCGAAAGCGACCGACTGTCTGGTAGATTCACAGTTGTCAGCACGCGGGCTGAAAGATCGTACACATTGAATAACTTATGCGCAAGAAGCGTAAAACGGGGTTACAATAGATTGTGCCCGATTCTCTAAACTATTCAAATCTCACCCACAGATCCAAGACTGCTTGCAATTTTTGTCCTGAAAAGGCATAGCTATGCAGCGCTTTCATTTTACTGAATATTAGTTTTTTTTTAAATAAGAAAAGTCAACGATGTTACAATCCGTACGTAACGTCAGCGTGAAAAGTTATTTGAAGTTACGTCAAAATTAAGAATTTTGAAGGAAATAGGGTTGAAGATCAACATATTGAAAGACTATGTCATGCAGTGTTTTATACAGGTCTGTTAGGAGAGGAGATTCCCAAAAAAAAAACTCAAAATTTCCCAAAAAAAAAAATCCCAGCACTTACACAAATTTAGCATTGAACTGTGTCTTTTCCCCTCCAACCAAGTCGATTCCCCGAAAGCCTCAATTTTCCCACAAAAGGCCTGTAGTCTGGATATAAAAACACTGATATATCATGTATTTACGACTTGTACATGTTTGGCGAATTTCCCTCAACATAAGGCCTATGTGAGATTTGTAAATAGAACATGAACTCCGAACTCGTGTGCAACGCCTGCACGGCACATAGTCACACACGTTCGACCCTCACCTCAGACGACCCGTCAAACTGAGTTCTATCCCAGAGCAGTCCATGTTCACGGAATGGACACTAACACACTAATACGCTGTGGCTTATAGGTTGATGATTAAAATCATTAGAATATGTCGTAAATTCAAATCGCCGTAATTTCAATTTGATATCTACAATTTGCGTTTGCCTTCCTGTGGATCAAGCCCCCAACCGACATAAACGTAGCGTGGACCTACTTAGATATAGTGCTACACAAAGTCATTACATCCATTCATTTGTCAATCAATAGTAACCTGCAGCAACCAATCACTGACAGAGGCGTAGCCAGGAATTTCATTTGGAGGGGTATAATGCGATTTGGGGGATAAAAATCTTTAAAACTTTGAAAATCTTTAAAAAAACGCATTAAAATTTTAAGGTAGTCTGATTTTTTGAGGGTATAATTATATACCGATATACCCCTCCCCACGTCGCTACGCCCCTGAACACTAAAGGCCAAAAAGAGCTTTCGTGTAACAAAACTAAGACCTACGTAATGATAAGAACCATTGTGGACATATGATGTTTAGATTTTTGCCCCAAATGCACATCAACGCTGCTAAACCAGTCGCTAAAAAGCGACGACGTATATAGCAACGTCGCTTTGGAACATCGGAGAAGTCGTTGAACTGAATTCCAGGTCACTGTCTGAGCATCAACTGAGTTCGACAGCCAATATACTTCTTTAGAAATAATTTACTTAAGACGCTCATGGCACGCTTATCTCCAAATGCACATGCTGCGCTGGAACTGCAATTTTCGGATTGACTGTCTATGCTTCGCAGCATTAGCTTAGGCGCATTTAACTTCTAGTAGGCCTCTAGGCTCGAGCCCCCACGGTTTGCAAGGATACCATGTTCCCCTTTTTTATCCAGGTTTACGCCAATGTTCCGCGGTCGTTGTTAGTGCAGCAACTAGTTAAAGAAGACGCTAGAGATTTTTAAAAAATTGACAGTTCCATATTAATGAAATGGCAAAACTGTTCTTACCGAACTGCACGATGAGAACTATTAAGCCCGTTAGACGTAGGCACGCAAGTGGGCTTTGAAGATAACGCCGGCACAAAGGTAAAACACGTAAGCTGAACATAGTTTCAAGGCGTCATAGCCGCTTCATATTTCGTTCAACTGAAACATTTCTTGTTATTCGCGACAGCAGCAGCAGCAGCAGCAGCAGCGGCGGCGGCAGTAGCAGCTGTGTTCTCGATTCACTCGGAAATCGATCTTTTAAAAGCTCCCGTTCGTCGTCGCTCTACGTTTACAAAATCACGAGCGAAAAAGAGGCGATCAATTAACTTTCGCTGCCGTCTTTCAGGTCACACTCTTCGCCGGCGGAAAACAGATGGGAAGCGCCCGTCGACGACGACGACGACGCAATCGCCGCCTTCTAACGCTGCTCCCTCCCGCCAACGGAGATTCTAGTCTGCGGCTGCTGCTGCTGCTGCTGCTGAGGCTGGAGGCGAAACATACGTCTCCTCTCTCTCTCTCTCTCTCTCTCTCTCTCTCTCTCTCTCTCTCTCTCTCTCTCTCTCTCTCTCTCTCTCTCTCTCTCTCTCTCTCTCTCTCTCTCTCTCTCTCTCTCTCTCTCTCGTCTCTCTCGTCTCTCTGTCTCTCTCGTTTCTCTGTCTCTCTCACTCTCTTTTCCTCTCTCTTCCCTCTTTCCTCTCTCCGTCTCTGTCTCTGTATCCATCTCCCTCTCCCTCTCTCTCCCCTCTTTCCCTTTCCTCTTTCCTCTCTGTCTGTCTCTGTCTGTCTGTATCTGTCTGTCTGTCTGTCTGTCTGTCTGTCTGTCTGTCTGTCTGTCTGTCTGTCTCTCTCTCTCTCTCGCTCTCTCTCCAATCTCCGCGAGGAAGATCGATCGTTAGATCAAATATAAACTAGGTAATTTATGCAGCCGTTTAGTCAATGCGGAAATCACATATGTCGCTGTACAATGCTCTCGTTATGCATAAGTCGACTTCTTTGTTGTCCTCCCTTCCTTCCTTCCTTCCTTCCTTCCTTCCTTCCTTCCTTCCTTCCTTCCTTCCTTCCTTCCTTCCTTCCTTCCTTCCTTCCTTCCTTCCTTCCTTCCTTCCTTCCTTCCTTCCTTCCTTCCTTCCTTCCTTCCTTCCTTCCTTCCTTCCTTCCTTCCTTTCTTTGTTGTCCTTCCTTCCTTCCTTCCTTCCTTCCTTCCTTCCTTCCTTCCTTCTGTCTTTCTGCTTTCTCCGATCGGCTGCGCGATGCATCTCGCTTACAATGATTTCCTGTTCCGTATTCATCTTGACTAATCACTCTGTCGTTTTCCCCTTATTCCTCCTATCTTATCTTCCATCTTTTGCTCATTGGTCTGGTTTTCTGTGCGACAGAAGCGGAGCCTGGAATTCAGTTTGGGGGTGTGGGTGTGGGTGGGGGGCTGGGGGTACTTCGTATTCCATATCTGATTGTTTTGCCTCGTCCCTTCCTTTCATTTATAACTTCTCGGCTTTTCGTCATGATGAGAAAAACAAACACAATTTTTCAATGGACTTGGGCAACGTACATTATACCGTACTGTATGTTAAAAACGAAAGCCTTATATTCATAAGTGATAGAGGCGTTTGTTTGCACCAGTTCTTATGATTCTGTAGATGGCTGAATTATGTATAGTGTAAGCATGGCCCTACAGAAAGTTCTACATACTGTAGTTTCTCATCCCTCTCTAGCTGTCTCTCTCGACATGTAGATATATGACTGTCTGTGTCTGTTCTATCTGTTTGTGTCTGCCTGCCTGCCTGCCTGCCTGCCTGCCTGCCTGCCTGCCTGCCTGCCTGCCTGCCTGCCTGCCTGCCTGCCTGCCTGCCTGCCTGCCTGCCTGCCTGCCTGGCTGTTTCTGTTTCTCTGTCCAGTGGCCTAGCCAGGATTTTACGAAGGGGCATTGTTCCCATGATTCCCAACTTCGGAAAAAGGTTTTAAAAGGCCGTCAACTATTACGCCTCAATAATTGCATTGTATTATGTAAACTTACATTAGCGCGTGCAACTATAACGATACGCACACTAAAAGTTTTTTGGTCGAACAACCAAGAGGGGTTTAACCCCCAAAACTCCTTCTTGCCTACACTGAGAACTGTCAAGAGGGTTTAACCCCCAACCTCTGACTACGCCACTGTCTGTCTATGTGTCTGTCTGTCTCTGTGTCAGCCTGTCTGTCTGTCTGTCTCTCTCTCTCTGTCTGTGTATGTCTGTGTCTGTCTCTCTCTGTCTCTCTGTCTCTCTGTCTCTCTGTCTCTCTGTCTCTCTGTCTCTCTGTCTCTCTCTCTCTGTCTCTGTCTTTGTGTCTCTGTCTCTGTCTCTGTCTCTCTCTCTCTCTCTCTCTCTCTCTCTCTCTCTCTCTCTCTCTCTCTCTCTCTGTCGTAGTTGCCTCATGCAATATGCGTCTTCTGTGTTTCTTCTTTTAACTTTGCCAGCAGCAGCAGTCTTTTTCCGCCGTGATTTTGAGAGACGAACGAACGAACGAGAGCGGCGCTCGACGACGACTCTTATCTCCTCAAATCATCAAACGGCAAATCGTTCGGCTCCAGTTTGTTTGCGCATGCGCAGACGCTCGGCGTCTCTCTCTCTCTCTCTCTCTCTCTCTCTCTCTCTCTCTCTCTCTCTCTCTCTCTCTCGCCGGTCGAGTCACACGACGGAAAAGGGTCGCGGTCTTTGTTTCTTTGTTCTCCTTTTCTCATTTAGCCATCAAAGTGTCACGAACCGTTAAAAATAATCCAGCACAGAGTCCGACCATCTATCTTTCAGTCTACCCCCATCTGTCCACCCTGTCAGTCCTATATAAGTCATTCATGATTCATTCATTCATTCACCCATCCATCCATCCATCCATCCGTTCATTCGTCCATTCAGACCACACGCGTCTGGGTTGGTAAAAATAAGGAAGCTTCCAAAGAATTAAGATAAAGCAAATATAGGCCTGTTACGGTATTACCGCATATGAATTGAATTGAATTATTAATTTTTTCACATACATACACATGCACATCACGAATATAACATTAACAGAATAGGCTACATACAGTACAAAGTACATTTAAGGTACAAAATAATAAACTTATTGCTAACTTATACTAAGTGGCAAAGACATAAAATAAAAATGACAAAATAGTAAGTTATGAGCAATTACTGTATGCAAAAAAGGATTACCTACGGAATCATTGATCGATCCCGCAAGGTGGTAATCCTGAAAGATTAATGAAGAAAATAATAGCAAAGCAAGAGTGGACATTAAGTAATGTAGTTAAGGAGGAGTTTATTAATAGATCAATAAGCTAATTTATATGAAGTTGGCTAAATAAGGTAAGTAATTAATATAAACCAGTAGAATTAAAGCGTGACGTACTTTATTTCGGGTAGTAAGTAGGCATACGGAAATTGTGACGTCAAGTGGTCTTTACCCTACCTCTGTCACAAACTGTCACACTTTCCTAGAAACTTAGACCCTACCCTCGAGCGTGACGTATTTTATGGACGATTGGAGGACCCCTAATTTGCCCTGTTTAAATCTTCTATGTATGACCAGGCCCGTCGAGATAAATTTCGGTCCCAGGGCAGAACGGTCATGGGCCCCTATTTTTAAAAAAAAGAAAGTCTACTGAATGAGACGATTATAAGCGAATTTCGAAAATTTTCTCCAAGATAATTATACTAAACTAGTCTGAAAAGTAGTGATGACTTTTTTGCTTGTCAGACTTTTCATTTTTCAAGACGTTAAAAGGGACGGTACGGGTACGCAACAACTCGGCGACGAGCGATTCGGCGCCCGATCAACTGGGCGACGAACAACTCGGCGACGGATACGATCGAGTATAGGTTGGAGGGGAGGTGAACAGTGGGGGGAGTTGTACGCGGAGTGAGGGATGTGTGTGTGTTTGTGCGTGAGAAGGGAAGAGGAAAGGTAAGGGGAGGTGAGTTGGATGGGTGGGTAAGATGAGTAGAAATGTATGTAATTTGTATTAGGCTATATAGAATGATAATAAGTCTATCAATACAATGAAACAGCGAAGCAGTTGTCAATCATCATGGATCATGAAACTCTTAGCGAACATTGCGCTGCCGTGGCTCGACTATTAACCCAACTTCAAAAATTTATTTTCTTAAAAAACTCCTGCAATTTATATGTATTATATTGAACTCAGTGGCGTAGCGAGGGGCAGTGGGGGCGAACCGCCCTGGGCGGCACTCGATCTAGGGGCGGCATTTTCGAGATTTATTATTTTTTGCTTGTTTTTTTGCTTGTCAGGAATTTTTCGGAGTTCGGAGGCGGCACTTTTTTCTCGCCCCGGGCGGCACCTTGCCTCGCTACGCCACTGATTGAACTATCAGTTATAAAGCAACTATAGAGTTTATCGATTAATATCTGTATGTGCATTTTCTCACTCGATCTCTCGAAACATACCCCGGTTACATTAGCCACCCCTCCCACCACCCTCCCCCTTTTAATTTTTTTCCTTGTCTAGAATTTTAGGAGAGCTAGAAAACTAGATAGCTACTACTAGGGGGTCCAAAATTTGGTGACGACCTTTTTTTTGATTGACAAGCAGAAAAAAGGTCGTCAAGAAACTTTAAGACTTAGGAAATTCCAACTGGCCCGTGCCTCCAATAAGCCTCTAAAGACGCCTGATCGGCCCCAGGTCCACCATCGCGCCCACAGCGTCCCTAATAATAAATTATATTGCATGGCATAACTTTATTGCGAGTCCGCCCAGGCCCCCTACAGATTGCCTGGCCCCTGGGCATTTGCACTCTGTTCCTCTGGCTGGACCTGTGCATAACCTTGTTGGTCCGTTAGATAAAATAACTCCGTCGAACTGACTCTTTGACCATAGCTAGTTCAAATTTAGAATCAATGCTCACTGCGGTGTAATCGGTCTTTCGCGCTTTGTAAATTCGCGATAGTTTACTTACTTATTTATCTAATATATCCGAATCCAAACTACATTTTCTCGTCACAACTAGTATTTCTAAAATCGCCAACAGCAGCACTGGCTGTGTCGTGGTTTTTTGTTGTTGTGGATATTTGCGGAATAAAAGCGATAAATCGTTAAAATTTATTGATTTGCAGACTGTAAGATCACTGGCGCTTGTTGTATTCGTTGACCTTTTTGTACTTTAGCTCAAACAGTATTACTTATTGATAGAATCAAGGGTAGAAGTTGTAGCGGGCAAACAGAAGTTGGAATATGTAAGTAAAATCTCGCGAATTTCTATAGCGCTTTTAAAAGTAATGCCGCAGTAGCTGTTTATTCTTAGGCGCTTAGAGCACGTATGAGCGACAGGGATCTTTAACACAGGAGAAATTAGAAGTTATTAATTAAATAATTAACATAAAAATTATTTTATATCACTACAGTATTATTAAGTTACTCAGTTATTACAGCGATTGGCGGTGATAGAGTTAATATAGCACTCTTTTAAAGTTTATAAGTATTTAGTATTTTCGTGGTGTAATTGTATAGAATGATATTTGACTGCCTCTATTTGTAGACTTTAAAATATTCTTTGATCAGTGATTAAGCAGTACCGTATATTCCTTACTGCTGATATATATTATTGTGCTGTTTTATTCTACTGACCTTCGTTTTGATCTGTATGAAATTTGTGATGGCTTGCGTTATTTTGATCAAAAGTGCTATTCACTTAAGCAGTGCTGCTGAGTATTTTGATTGTGCACTATGCAGCTATTTCTTAATGATTTTGCTGTCAAATTATTTGCATGCTTGAATCTGAATAGGTAATTATGTAGGCATTATTTTTTAGATGCAGTTTTTAATATACATTACCAGCATTCAGAGTGCTATCCAATTTCCACAGTGACCGCAAGTCATCATGTTGTGTGTGGCTAGACCTTTAGTCCATGACTTGTTATTGTAATTATTTGGATTATGTGCCTTAAGAAATTGTTAATATTGGTCAGTCCATGTCAATTGATTGCTTATAACTATTAACTATGCTGTTTAGCTTTCGGAACTTTCCCAGGTATTGAATAAAACACATTGTGAATGAAAATATTTTTTGCAGGGTCATGAAATGAAGAATAAAATAACTTTGAGCAAAGAAGGTGGGTGCAAGGAGGCTGAAATGCAGTATAAGTTGAGATCAAAGACAAAAAGTACATCTAATGATGATCTGCCTCAAAAGAAGGCAACAGAAAATATGAAACCTCAGCAGGTTAGCTCCAGGCAAAGGGATTCTGCTTTGAAATCGGAAAAGAACCAGGCCATAGGAAGAGGGAGAAAGTCAGTTTGTAAAAGGAATAAAGATGGGTATGAAAATGAAAGGGCAGGACTGGGAAAACTCAAATCAAGAGGAAACCCATTTCTGTCGCCCAGATGTGTTGAATTGGGCAGAGATGTACCAGACAGTCGTAACAGAGGAGTTCCGGAATCTTCCACAGATCACGATCCTAGCTGTCTGAATCTCCCGCAGAAACCCATAGACAAGGAGAAAGAGCAGCACGATTGCATGAAGATTAAAGCTAGCTTTTGGGTTCTCAATGATGACATCATCCGGGCTGTGCAGCAGAAACTTAGGACGTCGGAAAATCAGACGAGCATTCAGCAGGAACAGGAATGTGCACAAGCAAAGCTCACAGCTCCCAGGAGTTTCCCTGAATCGAGAGCATCTGGTTTTTTACCTGGATCTGCAGGTGATGCAGCCGCTACAAAGAAGCTTGAGAGCCACTCTGCCTTCCAGCGGTTTGATCTATGTCTTGATAGAGTAGACACAGTGATGGCATATAGTCTTGGTTCATCTTATTCTGACAGTCAGTCAGGCAATTCTGAAGATACTGAGCTTGTTGAAAATAGTTTCCAGCAAGCGTTGATTGATGCAATCGTCGCACCGACCACGCCTGAAGGCAATGCACTGAACTCAGAAGAAATTGTCGTGCATTCAGAAACAGCATCTGAAATAAGCTTTTCACCAGGTCGCGTTCAAGAACTCGTTTTTGAGGTAAGTGAAAAAATTGGTCCACTATGTGTATCAGAAGTCAGTGAAACAACAACAACAACAACAACAACAACCCAGAATGAAGGAGTGGCAAATGAAATCAGGACAATGACGACTGTTGTTCCAGTGGAAGTGGAAACGCAGGTAAGATCTCCTGTGACTCTGGCCACAAGTCCAGAAATGACATCGGAGGAAACTGTATGCGAAATGAGTGCAATAGTGACGAAAAGTTCAGAAGGTGATTATGACTCACCAGTGAACACAACTATACTGATGATGTCAGGTACACTGAACACATGTACAGTTAATAAGCAAAACTTATCTTGTGATGAATCGATGGAAGAAGGTATTGTTGTTAGTGAAAGTGATGTGTGCAAACTAGTATCAGTGTCACAAAATGCTCCTGCTGATCAGGAAAATTCTTCAGATGATGACAATGATGCCATGGAAATGGATTTTGAAGAGCAGACTGTTCACTCAGATGATGAAATAAACGTATCTTCAAAGCAACGTGGGTGTGTTAGCAATGCCTCGGGAAGTTTTCATCAGATTTGTGAAAACGTCGATGAAATTTTGGAAGTAAAGCAGACCCAAGAAACTGATTTTGAAACCGGTCCTCATTTTTCAACACATTTTGATACAAATTTGGTAAGAAATACTGAGCTTGAAAAGCTAGAAGGTGGGCACAATCTCTCAATTGCTTCCAGGTGTCAAGATTGTGAACCGGTTGAAATATATGAACGTGAAAATATCGATCGTTTGAAAGCTCCATTACATGTCCCAATTGAATCGCCAAGAAAAGCTTTACGTTCTGGTGCAGAATGTTGCTCTATCACAAATAACGTTTCGGAAGGAAGCGAAAAAGTTGATTTGAATCACGATGCCACAATATGCGTCCCTGAAGAAGAAATTTCACACAGTATAAACAATCAAGACCAGGAATCAACGGGACCTTCGATGCAGAAATCCGTTGCTACTTGTAGCAAGAGAAATCGTAAGCGCAGGCCAAAAATAAAATTCACGTGGAAAAAGATAAGAAAGTGCCAGGCGTTTCAACCGTCTCTGACGAGACTGATGTCAGTTGGATCCGGCGGTGATGATCCTTGGAATTTTCAGCAACCTATAACGGATCAGGTTTTATCTGGTTCTACCAAAATTTCACCCGATGTACAGAATGCTGCATCAGTTTTGGCCATGATGAAAGGAAATCTATTTTCAACTCCCATTAAATCCTCTGCACCTAACACCTCTAAGTCAAAGATGTCAGACAGTGATATGTCACTGAAATTTTTATCTGCCGCAAGAGTAAGGCCTCGTGCCGGTGCATACTTTTGTAATGTTTGTGGACACACTTCAGAGGAACTCGATTTGCATAAGAAGCACATGATCATTCATCGTATTAAGCGTGATGTTAATAAGGAACTTGTAAATTTGGATGAAAATTCGAGTAATGTGACAGTAATTGAGAGTGATTGTGAAACAACTGTGATTGGTGGTGAAACTGTTGATTTGAGCCAACCGTCTCAGAGCTTGTCTATGGTGCTTCACAAGCAAAATGTGCCAAAGTTGATTATCAATATGCGAATTGAGAAAATTGGTAATGCCAGTTTGACTAATTCTTCGGGTGGAAATGCTGATCGAACGAAACAGACTTCGATTACAGTCAGTAGAAAAGTCCTAGCCGAAGCTTTGAAAGAGATTCTCAAGGATAATTATATGTCAGGTTCTTCTAGGAAGATGATGACAGATTCAGCGTCCAGGTCTGGTGGTTGCCGACAAGTTCCAGTTCGTACAAAGAGTATTGAAAATATTCCAGAAAGTATTACGTCTTCAGAAGTTGAAAAGGACTTGGAAACTATATCGTGTGAGAAGCCTGTTTTGGTAGAGAGTAGCGACGACAGTTCAAATGAAGAAGACAGCAGAACCACTCAGACTGGAAACACGATGGAAGAATGCAACGAAACTTCTAAAGGAGAAAATGATTTGCATGATGAACCGATTACTGTACAGGACTCTAGTTCAGCAAGTGGTGCTATAGAACCAAATTTTCACGTGGTTGAAGATACAACTAATAGTGGTATCAAGATATCACAGCTGTCTGATTTTGCAACAGACGTGAACAGTCGCATTTCAGAATCTCGAAAACATGAAGGCAAATCTCTGGTTTTAAATTCATCAACATGTATCATTTGTAATCACCAGTTTAGCAGTCCTGCTAATATGAGGAAGCATGTTCGTATGAAGCACAATCTGTATCGTCCGCACAAGTGCCCCACGTGTGGTAAAGGGTTTCCATATCCATCTTCTCTTGAGGAGCACATGATCATACATTCGGCTAATCCTAAACGAATGCAGATTTGTGATATGTGTGGCAAAGACTTTGTCCGAGCATCTGGTCTGCGAAAACACGTCAAGGAGCATCATGAAAATTTGCGTCCGTACATTTGTCACATATGTGAAAAAGGCTACATTTACCTTAGCGCGTTGAAGGAACACTGCGGTCACATTCAGAGGATCGGACTTTCAAGTGCAGCCAATGTGATTCAGAGTTCAAGCATGCTTCGAATTTGCTGACTCATATGAAGAAGACACATGGAAAGAATTGCTCCTGCCCAGCCGGTTGTTGTACTTGTTTTTCTAAAACTCCAAAGGCACAGATTACCTTGGACTGCAAGATGTGTTCAAGAACGTTTTCTGGAAAGAGACAGTTGAAGATTCACATGCGAATTCACGGGAACAAAGCTCACCTCATTTGTAAATTATGTAATACAGAATTCCCCAATAAATTTCTTTTGACGAAGCATCGTTTGAAGCACAAGGAGACACAAAGCTACGATTGTGTCGTCTGCAGCCGAAGTTTCCTCTCGTACCAGTCGTTGAAGATTCATCAAAATGGACACAACGGAATAAAACCTTATCAGTGTGAAAATTGTGGCAAGCAGTATTCTACAAAGAGTAGCTTGAAGGTAAACTGCCACTTCTGTTTGATATCTTAGAACTATGTCTTTCTGGCATGGATTTCATGGATCATGAAATGGGAGGCTTGGGGGTCGAATTATTCATTAAATTTTAGCTAGTAGAAAGGGCCATGCAATCTTATATGGCACATAGGAGTGTATCTGAGACCATCTGCATTATCATATCATCAACTTATAAGTCTATGTTGGGTATTGGTTGCTTAATTTATGCACTGTTTGTTCTTGAAATGATTTGGACTGTTTGCCCAATGAGTCTGAATCACTGAATGCTAGTAAATATCACTTCAGATGATTTTAAGCTCAGTATTTGCAGTGCAGCTAAGTATCTGAATTGACAACACTGTTGTTCATCTTTGAATTATGTAACAGAGAGAATTATTTTTATCCCAAGAGTTAAGGCATTAATAAATTTAGTTTGAAAACAACTTGCAAATATATTATTGTGTTTCGTTACACGTGGATGGCATTATATGCTATTTTACTCACGGTAGGGTTTTGTTTCAGATCCATTCAGTAAAGCATACGAATAGCAATCTTTACACATGTGGCAGCTGCAATAAGAAGTTTGCGGTCAAGGAGGCCTTTACAGACCACGTCTGTAATCGATCAAAAGATCCTGTGTTCGTCTGCAACTTCTGTAATGAGAGATTCAAGACCAGTTCTGAACTGAGAAAGCACTTGATGATCCACGAAGAACAGAAGAAATTCGTCTGTCTGTTCTGCTCGAAGAAGTTTCTGCACGAATCGAATCTTAGGATGCACATCGTTAAGCATACCGGTGAGCGACCGCACAGCTGCTCCGTTTGCGGCCGATGCTTCAGTCTAAAGACGAACCTAAATCGCCACATGCAGTTACATCGGAGGAAAAATGGACACATCATTGCCGAGTCTGCAATCCCTATACCAGGAGCTTATGTTATACTCAGTTCACAGTAAGGATCAATGGTACAATCATTGGTATGAATCCGTATGATACATCATGATGGTACATTGATGATACATCTGTGGTACCATTAACGGTTACAGGGCTATTTATGCTGGCTGATGATGTTAAAACTGGTTATAAATAAGTTCTCCCAAAGAAAGAAAGGTTCAAATGAATGTTAAAACTGGTTGTAACTAAGTTCTTCCAAAGAAAGGTTTGACATCAGTTAAATCTGCTTTGTTGCAACGATTTTTCAATTGGTTTTAATGTATTGACATATTTTGAGGAGTGTCTAAATACTGGTAAATGCTTTTGTTAAAATTAACAATTTATTCTATTTTGAAATATATATATAATTAGAGAATATTCTTGAACATTTTTAGTGCAGTTTGAGAGAATTTCTGTTGTTATTTTCACCATAGTATATTGTGTTCTATCAAAGCACTAAACTGGTAAAGATCATTTTGAACTTGTTGTTTGTTGTCAAAAGTTCATTCTCAAATTCCCCGGAGTTTAATTTGGATATAGCAATTTATTTTTTATTGCTTAACCCCTTGACTGGGCAACTATTTGTAACTCAATGTAAAATGGACGAGCGTTACTCGGGGCACACAGTTAAGGGGTTAATTTGAATTACTTTGAACATGAGGACCAGAATGTGTTTGGCAGCTTTCCTCGATACAGCTGTAGTTGATTACGTTTGATTGATTGGCATAGCATTCCTCAAGTGAATGTTCACCATCATTTGTACACAAGTCTTCTGTGATTTAAAAATAAAAAACAGCCGACACTTTTATTGCTAGCAGCAGGATATTTAAGGCTAACGATGATGTAGACATGGGCACATGACCCACTGTAAATGTGAATTCATCCAGGAAGTGCCAGTCAAGTGATTCAGTGAAAGCAAATGAAAAATGACCTGAGCGTTTGTGTGCACAAGGCTAGTGTAGTGTGTACCTAATTTAATATAATCCTAGACTTCCATAGCGCCACTTCATAATGCACAGATGTATCGGCCGATGGCACACCAAATAAAAATTATTCTAGACCCAGGTCAAATCCTGGTAACTGGCCAGACACCCGGGTGACAGTTTATGGTGGATAAGTCAGTGTGACTCAGTACCATCCACTGATATCTTTGAGTATAAGAACTGGTGTTTCAGAGTATGTAATCATTATTCTATGTTCAATTCAATCTAGTCTTAGGCCCATGGGCCAGCTTCAGGGTTCATGATAAAGATTTCTTCTCTGCAGATTATATTCATCCATACGACTGATACGAGCTTTGTGACCATAGAGATCTTTTAAAACGACCGCCGTTTACTTCCGCTTTCCATCTTTCTAAAGGTCGTTCATCTGTTGCCATGGAAACAGTGTATACGGGTGAAACTGTTTACTAAGGTGTTTTAATTGTAAACAACGAATAAAAATCTATGCCGGTATCTGTATTTAGACGCTTAAAAGACTTAGACAGTGATTTCAAAATCAAAGCAGTTACGCTGGAAGTGCTTAGATGACGGCAGAGCTATTAGGCCTATAGGAATATAGGCCCGACATGTTATGGATTATTGGGTTTATTCCTTTAGGTCGCCTATTGCTGAAAGATTCGCTTTAAAATTGATGTGCCAAGCCATCTCATCAGTTTTGTACAAGTAAATTTGATGTTTGAACCTAAGAATAAGCAGATGCTACTGCGCCATCGATGGACTTCTAAAGCGCCATTTAGTAACGTCTTGACCAGCATCCCGAAAGAGCCATATAAATTCACAGTATTTTAATTACGTGCTTGTTTTAGGTTTGAGATTTCCTACAATGCATTCTGAAACGGTCAAGCAGTGAGGTGCTTTCGTATTCGCAGTTTGTGTGATCTTTGGCCAATGTGAACGTTGAACCATTTAATGTTGCAATCATTCTGAGACCAGTCACATACTTTTGTAAGAGAATCCTCAAAAGCAATGAGCTCAGAACAAAAGGAGCAGTTAAAGCGATACCTAAGTGCTCGCAAGGTGACTAAGAAATCAGGTGATAATGAACCAAATGGTCACTCTAGCATTCCAAAGTCAGGAGGAAACAATCAGCAGAGGTCGCTTGACCGATCCCGAATGACCAGAGAGAAAACTGATGCCACTGTTGGCACCCACCACCCAAGAATTCTGCCGCCGATTGCAAGATCCAACTCTTCTCTGTCATCTGCAGATTCACACGCACAGTCAAGCAATGAACTTCAGGACAGAAACCCAACAAAACGCAATCCGTATCGAACGAGACAGTTCAAGGCAACGTTGAACTCGCTGCCAGATGAACTCTTACTGAAGATATTTGGGTTTCTGTCTCCGGAAGAACTAATGACGTGCTCTCGGGTGAACAGTCATTGGTCGGGTCTTGCGGACGATAATGCTCTTTGGCGTAAGATACTTCGTCGTCATGCCCGGGAAGGAGAAAAGAACCAGGATCCTTCGCCGCCGCCACCAAATATAAACGTTCCTTCGGGATACTGGAAAAGGAAATGTATTTCCGATGCGTCGAGATTTAATTCAAGAGCAGTTTTATCGAAATTGAAGAAAATCGACCCATTCACCGGACTTCCTGCATCAACAAAGTCAATCTTAGAAAAGCTCTCCATGAAGTGGGTTGTGGCATTTCTCGACGAGGACGGGGTAGAGATGAAACATTCCTTTCACAGTGACCAGTTCAGTTTTTCCATGTCAGTCTGCGTCAGATGGTACGGTGTTGATATATCCTCGTTCAGTCTGAATCGTCTTCGACGCATTAAGGTCTACGCCGCCAGACCAGTACTGCATGACCAGGCAGGCCAGCCGCTTGCCAACAGTCCTTGTAAGCGATCTCTTCTGCGTGATGTGAAGTTCAGAAGCTGGTCTGAATGGGTTTCCTCTCAGAAGCTCATCAGCCAAGACGACAGTCTGCAGCTGTATTCCGCGGAGGGTGAGTTCCTGCTTGGGGTTTGGAAGAACGGTGGAGACCTGGCATTTCTGGCACTGGCTCTTCATAAGCACAATCTCGTCCAGTCTGCACTTCTTGGATCCAACTGTGAAATGTGCTCGTGTCCTGCGCCGAAGCTGAAGTTCGACGACGTCGACAAAGAATATGGACTTCACGGATATTCGTGCACGCTAGAACTTCGTAACCTCAGAGCGGGCGTCTGGAGCGAGCAGTTTACCGGCCTGTTTTGTCATGCGAGAGACCTTCAGAACGGTTTTGCCTCTTTCCAGTTGATTGACCCGCAACGAAGCTACCAGAGGTCGTCCTTCGAAAAACAACTGTGCCTCCCTTGGAAAACCGAGGCATTTCACGGAAAGATCGAAGGAACCTGTGTCTTGGATGGCACAGTTTTAGATGATTTCGGAAACCCGATGTGGTGCTTCAGCTCACCGGTGACGTTGGCAACCCTAGAAGTTGACGGTATGTATTATGAATATGACGGACGACAAGGAACTTTGGAATTTATCGAAAAGAGTCGTGGCGGGGTCATAATCCAGTGTATTTGGGAGGAAGCGACTAAGAAATATTTCATCAATGACCTACGACTCTTGCTGTCACTCTCGCATATCAACAAATGGTTTGGCGTGAACTACTGACAAGAATTTGCCATCAACTTGTTGCCCATGATAAATGATTCTTTTGAGACATTAGTGACTGACTGACGACTTGTGCTATTAATTCACGAGAAACACAAAAATACTACAGTCCCAATATGCAGTGTTGGAGTTGTGAAATTTGAGCAGGGGGGTTGAGGACTGAAATTCAATGAATGGCAGAAACTGCATGTACCCGATATGCGATTTTTGGGAGGGTTGCAAAGTTAGCTGGGAGGTTCAAACCCCCCAACACCCCGGTAACTCCAACCCTGCCAATATGTTAAATTGGAAACATGTGGCCTAAGACAACTGTTTTGAATGAGTGCTATGTGTTATATATATATATATATATATATATATATA
>CM030841.1:13093181-13100681 GCA_018105865.1 Metaphire vulgaris
ATAGGCATTTGTGATTAAATCTTTCTGAATCGGTGTTAGATCGACCATAGAGCTCTATAGCAGGTAAGGCAAGGCGAGTACAGATTTTGCGTTTAGAGTGTGGACTTACAGAAATCGAGTAATTTTAGTTTCATTAGCGTTCTTTGACCTTTACCGTACTAATTCATCATCATCATCACCATCATCACCATCATCATCATCATCATCATCATCATCATCATCATCATCATCATCATCATCATCATCATCACCATCATCATCACCATCATCATCATCACCATCATCATCATCACCATCATCATCATCATCACCATCATCATCGTCGTCGTCGTCGTCGTCATCATCATCATCACCATCGCCATCATCATCATGTATGGTCGTCTTCGATTCGAAGGTTGACAGGCACAATCTGTTTCCATCTGAATTGTTCCTCGGCAGTTATTTTCATTATGCCATAGTTTTCAATCCTCGCCCACTCTTTGATGCCATCTACTGGGGTTATTTTTGATCTTCCTCTAGTATTTGGACCCACATCATCCCTTCTCGAATGCTGTAAGGATTATAGGCTATCCCATTAATGTATTTTTAGCATCTTAAGCTATTCGACTTGATGCAACGACTCCAATAACTCCCTCCTCAAAAGACTGCAGAGACAAATTTTCAAACCGCGAAAATCTCCGCATGTCTCGCGGCTCTCAAAATTTGCGTCAATTATTGACCGATTTAATTAAGGGTTGGTTTCCGAATAACGTAACCTCAACTTGCAGGCTGCAGCGCCTTTCAAAGATGCCGTCAATTAGCCTAAGCTAAATTAGTGGCGTATCTAGGGTTCTGGAATAGACTCACATTTTGGACAGTCTCTCACGAGCAATAAAATCGCCAACGATGCGCAAATCTCATGGCTGATCCCAGAACACAGAACGTGGTATAGGGGCCAGGCTCTTAGGCTACGCTAAAGAAATAAAGTTATTTAACTAATAAAATGCATTTTAAAAACGTTCCTACAAGGCTCCCTCTCGCGGCCCACCACTGGGTCGCGGTACACGGGCTAACCACTGGGCTAAATAAAGAAAAGAGACAATTACATTATAAATATAACGAAAAAGTGAAGAGAAAACAACGAGCTGATGTTGATATACGTCACAGTTTCTAATCGCTAAACGCGCGAGTTATGTAATCAGCAGTCAATCCAGTTATTGACTGTTCAGAAATCGCAATCACTTGATAACGAATTCTGTGGGCCTCACTAGTGACAGCCCAGGCCAGGCAGCCTTTGTCCTTCACAACATAAATCAAAATTAGACGATTGTTTATTATCTAGAGCGTCTGAAACCGGCTAAACAAGTGAAATGAAGCTATATATGTGACCCCGCTATAAATTTCCAGGATTTAGCCCCGTTATAAAATTCCTGGCGCCGCCACTGGACTTCATGATTGCAATTGCCCCCTTTTCAAACTCTCAATTAATCTTTCCAGATCTCAGTCGTACCCTGTATTCAGCTCGCATACGCGTGTGCAATTTCCAGTGTTTTAAATACTGCGTCACATGCTTGAATTACTTTCTTTCAGCTTGCTCTAGTTTATCACGAACGTTGGTTTGGCCTATCTCCCTTAGATTTGCCTCGCCGATCGGACAAACCTTTCGACGTATATCGCTCTAATTCTGACTGAAATCGTTGTTCCATCGGCTGATGCGCAGGATATTATTATTATTATTATTATTATTATTATTATTATTATTATTATTATTATTATTATTATTATTGCGATTAAATGTGTTCTTCATTTTGTCTTCTCGGGTTAACTGCTATCTTAATCCCTTTAACCCCTTAACCGTGTATTTAACTGCAACTCAATGTAAAATGGACGGATATATCCGGGATCCCCAGTTAAGGGGTTAAGAGTATTTTCTGATTGCTAATTGCAGCGAGTGGAAACGAGGAGATAGCGTTTAAATAGAGGCTACTGCATCATTTGCCGACGGCGCATAAATGTATGTACATCGGCCGGATGATGTCCCCGATCAGTATTCGCTTCGATTTCGCTGTAATCTTGTCTTCGTTCTCGCTGCTGTGTTTCATCTCTCTCAACAAATCACTGTTTATTGACAGTGATCTGCGAGCGGGTAAGAACCTGATAAGCAGACTGTTTACTAGTCTATCGATTCTTTATTTCTTTCATTCATCGATATTTCTTTTATATTGGCCTAGTTTCGGGCCTACTTTTTATATCTTAATAATAATTTTAATCGACACAGTTTGTAGTTTGATTTCACAGAATTGTCTTTAAGGATTCTAACTTCTAAGTAGTAAGTACTTTTGCTATGTTACGTTGACATTATTGGCTCTGCGTAGTTTTGTAACAATGCAATAAATGTCTTTGTTAAGCTGTTAAATATTTTGCTGCAATTTATTTATTTTACTGTGCTGTTAGCGTCACAAAAATTATGTAGACTATTCATATACAGACTACAGTACAGTATTGGCTACTACACTATGTAGACATAAACTTTTAAATATTGATTATTCAAGCCGAAAATGATAACAATCATGCCGAAAAATTATAAAATCTAGTAAATTTTTATCCGAAAATGCCAGTTCATTCGTTTTTTGGCTTAACCGAAAATCAGCCGTAAATTCTATTAAGCCACCGATTAGGCCTGTCAGAAATTCGGCTCATGGATCTAATTGTAGCTCAGAGATCTTTCGTATTTTGAGAATAAACTCGATTTAAGTAAGAAGCAAATTAATTATTCAGATAAGATTTCCTGTCGTTAGGCCTAATTCAGTTCCGTTCCGTATTTCAACTCTTATGGTCAAACTGTCATTGATTTCCTCAGTTGTCCGAGTTGTGGGCGAAGGATTGTCTTACAAATATTGATCCGGAAATAAATTTCGTAATTGCATCTCTATATAGGCCCTATTCCTTCCGCGTATAAAGACTCGGTAAGACTCGACCGTAGGCAAAGTCTTCTTATTAAGGAAACGACTTCACGAACTGGGGTCTTCTCGATTATAAATCCAGTCGACGACGCCGACGCTGCTGCAGTAGCCACCGACATATCCCGTTCTCTACATTATGTACACGGATTCGCAAAGCATTAAAGCCCCGGACGGGCCTCGGCGCATGATTTCCATGCATCGGGGAGAGATTGAGCGGGTCTTAGGGTCGGGCGTTCGTGATCAAAGCCCCCGCACACCGAGACTCCGGCGGCGGCGGAGATCTCTGCTTTATTGGCGGACATGCGGCAGAACATGAGAGACCGACGGATGGATGATTAAGATTCGTGGCTCCCCGGATACCAATTTCCGCGCCTGCTCCTTTCCAGTCTCTGGTTTAGCGGTCGTCGCCGAACCTCGGTCCATTGCATGCGAAAAGCGTTTTGTTGTCCGAAAGCAATACAGGGTCTTTGCATTAATATACACAGGCGAGCAATATGAGCCTATAGCTAAAACGGCCATAATTAACCAGTGCTTTTTAGCGACGGTACCAGAAAAAGCCATTGAACTACTTAAAATATCTCTATCGCATCAATACGAAAAAAACATTGAAAATATTACAATTTAACTGTATCTTTTATTCTCACTATCTGTCTCTCTGTCTCTGTCTCTCTCTGCCTGTTTCTGTCTGTCTGTCTGCTCTCTCTCTCTCTCTCTCTCTCTCTCTCTCTCTCTCTCTCTCTCTCAGTTTGATTTTCATACATTCGATTTTATATATGTGGACAAAATATGGCCGAATCGTCTTTTAATATGATCTCCGCATAGAATTTTTACTGCAGCAACGTTTGCATAATATTGCGAATCGGAAATGCCCCCTTCCCCCAAAAAAAGCACTGGTCTTAACGCATTATTTTCGATTAGACGCTAACAACATATCTACGCTGTCTCTCCACAGCACGACGGTCGCCGCGTGATATTCTTGATCCACGGCGCTATTAAGGTCTGGAGTTTGTGATGGATCCGCTATTAGTTAGACCTACTTTGCTAACCAAAAATCATCAGAAAGCTTCACTTTTGATCATCAAAACGCTTAAAATGCCAATCGAACTGGACCATAGATCAGCAGTAAGATCACACATGCCACTGTAGGCTACGTTGCTTAGCTACCTATCTTCTTCCTTTCTTATACCAAAATTTCCAAGGATTTAAGATTTGCTCGTTGTCCTTGGCAACACTGCCTATCTAAATTCAATGTAATTGTAGATTGGTTCAATAATAAAGCTTTCATTAACTGTGTCCTCTTGCTTTTGTAGGCACTAGACTGATGGCTAATGCATTAACTTAGCGCTACAAACTGTAAATTAAAATGTTGTTATATTCCTGTGTATCGTCGTGTCAGCCTCTGTGTCTTCTAATCATAGACTTTAATTATCACTAGATAGAGTCTATGATATCTGAAAGTGAAGCCAGTTTCCGCCATTTCACATTAAATTTTAGTGTGTGCCAATAGAAATCCTTACGCTTTACACATCTCGATAGTGGTTACCGCGACAGACAGCGAACAATTAGCCCAAATATCAGGCCGAAAAGCTCGTAGCTACCACGCCGATGCAGGTAAGTATGTTAGTCTTGTGGCGTGCTGCTGTTAGACGTGTCCGGTGACTTCTATCCGCCTCTTTCGTCGTCGTCATCATCATCATCGTCGTCGTCGTCGTCGTCGCTATACTCGTCAAACGTCGGAGGGACTTCTGCGAGACGGAGGCCTTCAACGCCACCTGTGACATGGGTTATGTCGTCATCATGACCCGCGCCTACTACGGACGAATGAAAATCAGTCGGTGCGTCAAGCACGACTACGGTCACGTGGGTTGTCGCGCTGACGTCAGAGATCTGGCCGATTACAAGTGTTCGGCGAGACGGAAATGCACGATCCGGGTCCCGGACGCCGTGTTCGCCTCCACGAAGCCCTGTCCAGACGACCTCAAGCCCTACCTGGAAGCGGCTTACACCTGCGTCAAAGGTATCGACGTTGCCCGTTTAAACGGTTTTGCGCTATATATTTAACTGACAATCTAGGCGGGGTCTGGTATTACTTGCACCTAAACAGAGCTTGCAAAATCTTTCTGCTCAGTGCCTGTACCTAACAGACATTCGAATCTCTAATTTCTCGTTCTTTGCGCTTCTAAGAGTTCATGTTGAGTGGGTTTTTTTCGAAAGTTCCAAATTTTGATTTTCAAATGTCCAAACAGCGACAACACGTAGAAAAATCTGACGCGTTGTTCCTGTCAGACCAATTCAGCAATACCCCGTAATAGATACGCAATGCAGATACAGTAGAACTGCGTTACAACGTACTTAGCGGGTCTGTAAAGATTAGTGCGTTATATCCGAGATACGTTATCATGTTCAATACCATCCAATACGGGAGCGCATCACACACGGGACCGTACTTTGCGCTACGCTGTAACCGAGGATACGTTATAACCGGGTCCGTTATAACGAAGTTCTACTGTAGATAGTACAGTAAATACAACTCTCTCTTTTCTCATATTATTATTATTATTATTATTATTATTATTATTATTATTATTATTATTATTATTATTATTATTATTATTATTATTATTATTATTATTATTATCATCATCATCATCATCATCGGAAGTTCAGACGGTCGTCTGGTTTAGTGAGATTGATAAAGAAGGAACGGTCGGTCGGCTTTTCCATCTGTTTATCAGTTCAGACGCCGCGCGACATCTGCGACAACGCGGCCGGCATCAGCGTGTCCGACTCGCAGTCTGGCTACCTGGCCAACCTCGTCACCGAATCGACCGGATGCGGGGGAACTCGCGCTCCGTGGGTCATCCACTCGCTCCCGGGTCAGAGGATCCGTCTGACCCTCTACGACTTCAGCCTCGGCCGCCGGCGCTTCTCCGGAGCCGTCCCTCCCCAGCAGCCGTTCGCGGCAGCGTCGGCGGCGTCGGCGTCGGCGTCGGTGCAGGGGTCCTGCTTCGCCTACGCCACCGTCTGGGAGCCGTTCGAACAGCGAAACGTGACCGTGTACGGAGGCAGGTCGCGTGAGGGTCTGGCGTACGCGTCGTCGAGTCACGCGATAGAAGTGGCCGTGTTGACGAGCGAGGAGAGATGCGATACTCCGTACTTCATGATCAAGTACGAAGGTAGGTCTATATGCTTGAGAGTGGACGCCTAGCTCGGCGTACCTTGACGCATATAATTATGGCCTAACTACTTCAGGCGTCTTCTTCGGCTTTCGCAACATTGTCACTGGCACCGAAGCTTCACACAGTTCGTTCCATCTACATGTACCTATACCACTCTTGCACATAAGTATTGCTTGTGTGTGTCTCCCAACCCGTTTCCTATTAGGCCTAAACAGTTTCACGTTAATAAAGCAATACATTGATTTAATTGGAAGCAGTCGCAACAGACGTTAGAAGCGTTATTATCGGAAGATGGCAGAGTGGGTTACGTGCTGGAACGTCAGGTTGACGGATCGGATTCAAGCCCCGTTAGTGCCCCTAGTGGCTTTCACACAGGCAGTAATGCCTTCTAAGGCACTTTAAATCATGCTAAGTTATAAATAAGCGTTTCATTCTTCCCCGTCATTGATCACGTGACATGAGCGTCAAAACATCAATGAGTCTTCGCCTGTCTAGCTGGGGAGTGGGGAATGACCGGAAATCGCTCCAGCCCAACAGCGTGGTATTCGGTAATATTCGGATTCTCCAAATACTTTTGTCACGAAACTACAGAATCCGAATATTGATTTTTTGCTTTGGTTTTTAAGTTCTTTGTTGAATGATTTCATTGTTATAATTTCACAGAGTTCGTTTTCACTTTGAAGTTGCCGTTGTGATTTTAAACGTTGAATCGAGATACTTTATGCATGTGGGACGCGTGATAGCTTAATGCGTCTTCGTAGTTCTAAAGAAATATGGTTATCCTATTTTCTTTCAATCCCAGGTATAGTCTACCTACAAACTCAAGACCCGCAAGGTCATTCTAATCCTGTGCGATAGTACTGTATTCGCTTCGGATCCGTCAAATGTTGACCCCCCCCCCCAGATATCCAGACCCGGAGGAAAATACACAAAATACACATCCGATCATTTCTTATACTTTCTATACGACCTCTTCCTGTGTAGAGCAAAACATGGCGTCATCTTCATCAGATTTCACGTGATCTAGAACAGCCACAGAGTAATAAACTTATCACCGATGGCGATCGACCTTCGATGCCAACAGGCCGGTAGCCTTTGAATCCATCGACGGATTTATTGTTCCCATCCAAAGTGTACAAACGATTTCGCTGTTCGTTATAATGAAGCGCCAGCAAAGATGACACCGCCAATCTATTCCTGGCAAATGCGCTGTCGTCGTATTTCATTATACAGGCCAGGTCGATGGTCAACTTGTACTAACAAACGCCTCTGTCTCTCTGTCTCTGTCTCTGTCTCTGTCTCTATCTATCTATCTATCTATCTATCTATCTATCTATCTATCTATCTATCTATCTATCTATCTATCTATCTATCTATCT
>CM030841.1:13105681-13110681 GCA_018105865.1 Metaphire vulgaris
TTCTTTCGTCTTTTTAGCTGACAAAAGGTCTCTGAGCTATTTCAGACTTGGATACAACTGCTATGAATGTGAGCTCTCCCTTGACAGCGTCTACGAGATTTCTTCTTGCGTGTATTGTTTCTCAAGACAGTATTTAAAAAAACACACCAACGCAGTCCTATCTTTTGGAATTTGCTGCTGAAAATTAAACGTTCGTCTCCACGAAAGTCGCTAAGTCCATTATTAAGATAAGAAATATAGGCACCAACCTTCAACCATTCACTGGTTACTGTAACATTCTTTCTTAGCTACTGTATTTAGTGACGTGCCAAAAGGCGTCGTTGATAATTATTTTTGATAGCTAAACTGTGCTGATCACCTTTATTATTAGCTTGTCTTTGAATTCAAGGAAATATTTAGGGGGAGAAGTTGGAGGCGTAGTCCCTCTTTTGCCCCGGGCGCTTGTGGCAAACCATGCCCCGTTAATGACTGTGGCGTCGTATATAGTTTCTCTTGGGAAACTCTCTTAGATACAGTACACATCTAAATAAAGCATCGAAACTTAACGCTTCGATCTGAAGTCGATTCGTTCGAACTTGAGCTGCACAATAAAGTGCATTGCGAATTACTCGTCTATCTAAAGGACTGGAAGATGCCCGAATGACGGATGACGAAGACGGAGCAGACTCTCTAATGTCCCCATAATTTCACTCGACGAAGTCAGGACGCTCATCTTCCAGTCTCGAGACAAACGACCGGGGGAGGGCTCTCCGATGCTGCTGCTGCTGCTGCTGCTGTTGCGTCTTCTACGACGACAAAGAGAAGCGGGCATGCAGAGAAGCATGATTGCGTTTGAAAGAAACGAAACCGAATGGAAACGAAGAAGAAGAGACGAAACAAGAGAGAAAAAGACAGGCAGACATACAGAAGAAGAGGAAAGAAAGAAGATTTAGGTGATTGAAGGAAGACAGGCGGTTTGAGAATACGACTGAGAGAGAGAGAGAGAGAGAGAGAGACAGACAGACAGACAGAAAAAGACAGACAGTGAGACAGAAAGAGACAGAGTGAGAGAGTGAGAGAGCCTACATTGGGAAAATAAACACATAATAAAAAGAGCTTGAAATGATCCAATGGAGACATAGATTTAACAGCGGACAGATATAGGGTACCTCCGATCATTAACGGTCTAAGCGTTTCCATATGGCTGCAGTACTGCTTATATCTGTTGTGTGTGTGTGTGTGTGTTTGACACAGTCCGTATGCTATTTTCGTATATAGGGGCCCCCTATATATATGGCGCTATAGAAGTTATTTAGTTGGTTCCTAGGGTAGCGAATGCTCGGTTAAATTCTTGGAATTTGACAATCTTCGTAAGAATTAACGCCTTAAAATGCACCATCAGATGAAGAACGGCGAAGACCGATTGCAGAATGTTTCGCATTTATTCGAAGTTAACGCCGTTCATTTTCAGGCGTTCTACCGGCGAACACGAAGACAGGACCAGAGTCGGAGTACATCACCATATCACACGGTAGGTCGTTCACTGTGAAAACACAATTATACCTTATCCAATAACGCTTTTACGTTTTCCCGATAAGATATTTTCACAATCTCAATTGCTCTTAATCAGTGGCGGCTCTAGGATTTGGCAAATGGGGGGGGGGGCGTTGGGGTGGCAACTTCTAATCATGGGGGCAACCATTTGTTGTTTAATGTATGTAGCATTAAGTATAGGGTCCCAACAGGGGCCACTGGGGGCCAGGCACTCAATAGGGGGCACGGCCCCCTGGCCCCCCGGTGGAGCCGCCACTGCTCTTAATAAGTCACAAAACCTTATTGTATTAATTAATTCTATTATTAATTTATCAATCAGGCTTACAAATGTCGCAAATTTAATAGCACACACAAACTCAACGTAGCCATTTATGGGATATAGCCTATAGCATACGCACACACATGCACACTCACCCACATATCGTATACATAATGTGTGTGTGTCAAGGTCTGTCGGTGAGCATTGCACTTCTGACGGCCGTCACCATCGGAATGATCGTTCTTGGACTTGGGCTGATAATTTTTCGCAGGTAAGAGATTTTAAGTAGAATTAATTTCGCATTTTACGATTTTTTTTATTGGAATTGCTCTGTAACGGGTGTCAGCAGTTGAATCATCACTCGTTGAAGGCACTTCTGTCGTTCAATTGCTACTTCGACCGTTTGTTTACCTGTGAATCGTTTTAAAATCATGCTACCTTATATTTATTTAATCATTTTAAATCATTTTATTTAATCGTTTAAAATATTTTTAAAAACATTTTAGATAATTTATTCAATCACTTAAAAGCTGTTAGAGAGACAGACAGAGAGACATAGACAGAGGAAGGAGGGAGGGAGAGATAGGGAGGAAGGGAGGGATACAGACTGACAGACAGACAGACAGACAGAGAAAGACAGAGAGACGTTTAATTTGAGCGCTGCTGATTTTTTTGACAAATTCTCTTGAAGTCAGAAGAAATCTTACCGCCGAGGACAACTGCAGCAGCTTCGCTTTGGCAGTCACGTGTGCGGAGGCGGAGCCGGGGTTGGGGGCGGAGGGGGCGAAGACCGCTCGGGGTGGCAGACGACGACGACGACCGCCAAGACGCAGATCGAGAACGAGGCGCGAACGGCGGGAAAGAGCTCGACTCCTCTGTGCCCCGTCGACGGCGGCGGCGGCGGGCGGTCAAACAAGGGGGTTCGGTCACAACCACCACCACCACCACCATCTGGTCGACTTCTCTTCTCACCACCCTCTCTCTCCCGGTAGCCTCCCGATCGTCTACTCGACGCCTGCTGCTGCCTCCGTTCTTCGTTGCTCCGCCGACCGACCGGCGTGCGTCGCCTTATCGTCACCGCCGCCGCCGCCGTCGTCGTCGTCTGTCAACCAGTACGACATCGTCATCGACGTGACGCGGTTCCTGTCGTCTGCGTCGACGCCATCCTCCTCTCCTCCTCCTCCTCCTCCTCATCGGCCGGAGCAAGGGCGTCTACCTCCTCTTGCTGTCAGATCCTAACTACTAAACCCCCCATCGCACGAAGTGAGCGCCGCCGCCGCCGCCGCAGCAGCCGCATCCCCTCCCTATTCTTCTTCCTCCTGTCACGTGACGCACGGAGACTATCTTCCGCTGGCGATAACTGCGTTCGCCGAATAGTTTGGCGCTACATAAATGTCGGAACGTTCTCGGCACGTTCGTCGCGAACAGACTTAATTGCGGCGACGAATTTTCCAGGCGCTTCAGTTCCATCTGCCGAGGCCTCTGGACAAGAAAAACGGAGGAAGTGTTTTTTAATGAAAAGTTTGTGGTGTGGGCGACATAGAAGTTATACCTACAAAGTTGAGTTTATCCAGGCTCCAGCGATATATTATGCGTTCCTATTATGTATTAAAGCGTTGTGGGCCTATACACTATAGAGGCCTACAGCGATGACAAGGACCTTGGAACTCAGCTCAGGATGTTGAATAAAAGCGACGCTGTATATCGCAGAATTATTCACAGTTCCAAGAATCATTTGCATACCAAATAAAACGCATTTATGCAAATTATTCGTTTATGGCATTCGACTATTTACTGACAATTGATCTGCGTCGAAGAGTAGCCTAAGTAAGGCAAAATCTCGTAAGTTTATATAGCGCTTTGGAGAGAAGTACATAAGAAGTAGCCGCTTATTCTTATGCGCCTACGGATAATCTTTCTTCAAATAGGTATAGTCCGGGCAGTGGAAGGAGAGTGGGGCAATCAGACCAGTGGGGAGATTTTTAATTGCTTCAATATGCTAATTAAGTTAGTCAAATAAGTTAATGGCAGCGTGAAACCTGCCCCTTGGCTTTGTGGACCAGTGATGTGAGTCTGTCAGTAAACCGCGACTTGTAGGGAGTGACGCGGTAAAGTGCCATATAAATTTACGAGATTTTACTTACTTATTCTTATTGGCTAGAGAAGTTCCTGCAGTTTTTCCTCTCTGAATCAGCTGTTAAAGTGATATCGATTAAGTTTATTTACGATTATTTAGGCCTGGGCTTCTTCCTCCAAGTTTGACACCTTTGATTGATTTTATGACTTCCTCTCCATAATAGGTCCAAGGAACTTCTAGATAAATTAACAATAGAAAGCGAAAGGAGAGGCTTAAAGATTAATTTTGGCATACTGTAGGCCTAAAAAGACCTTCTGTATGGCAACTACCAAGAACAAAATAACACCCACATGCAGAATAAGACTAAATGGCAATGCAGCCTACTCAAACAAGTGGCACAGTTCAAATACTTAGGCAGCAGTTATCCCTATCCCTAACCCTAACACCCCACTCTCAAACGTCTGGCCCCGCCCCTGTTAGGCAGTATGATAACCAGAGGTGGGAAATGTGAGAAAGACATAACATCAAGAATAGGAATGGCCAAGGCAGCATTCTGGGAACTCAGAGCGATCGTACAAATAGGTACATCTCTTTGCGAGATACGATTAAGAGTGATCAGAAGCTACGTTTGATCAGTCCTCTTGTATGGAGCAGAGACATGGACTATATCCAAGGCCATGCAGAAGAAATTGGAAGTCACAGAAATGTGGGTTCAGGGAATGATGCTGAAGATTTCATGGATGGAAAAGAAAACCAATGAAGAAAACTCGAATGAAATTGGAATAGAAAGAAGTCTGATGGTGACCATCAAAAAGGCAGCCTTCCTTCTTCGGACACATAATGAGAAAGGAAGGCCTGGAAAATTTGACAATAACCGGAAAATTTGGAGGGAAAAAGAGCCAGAGGAAGACAGTGAAGCATCTATTGTATTGTAGACTGCCTGCGAGAAGGAATTGAGGGAGTAAAGAATAACATGGAATTAATAAGGGGATGTCAAGATCGAACAAAGTGGAAATCCATGGTCGCTAACGTAGAATTACAAAGCACCTACAGAAGAAGTAGAAGACTTATTGCCTATAGTATCTCCTTTTCCTGTGTCCCTTTTAACCTGTATTGTTTTGGGCGCATATG
>CM030841.1:13115681-13133181 GCA_018105865.1 Metaphire vulgaris
AAGATGACGACGTTTTTTGTTTTTTGCTTGTCAACACCTAAAAGGAAAAATTAGAAGGAAAGACAGGATGGCCTTTTTAAAAAGACAGAATGACCTTTTTTGGCTTGTCAAGATTTCTGGAAAGTTGGTTACGGTCAAAACTCAAAACCAAAACCCCTTCCTGAAATCCTGGCTACGCCACTGCCCCAGTCACTACACTGTCGGGTATCATGTCATCAGATCTTTTCCCTCAGCAACGACCCTCAGCAAATCCTATCGAATCCAAGGTCTCCAGGCACATCGGCTTAAATCGCCACGCAGTTTTATATAGGGGCCTACTCGGTAATTCTCGTCGGAGTCGTCGGTTGCTATGTGGATTAGCATCTGTCCGAGAAACGTTTGCCCTGAACCGCCAGCTCCCAAGACTTGAATTCGAGTTGAACTGAAACACTTAACGAAGACGACGCCCTACAAATTAGATAAGTCTGCTCCAATAAATATTTAACATTTCAATTTTCTTGACTGCTTTATTTCCCCCCCCCCCCCCAAACCACACCGCATCAATCCATGTAGGCTACGTAAACTTCTATCAGGCCACTAAGTCTCGAGCCCCCTTCCCACCTTTTGAGAGTCTACCATAGAGAAGGGGAATGATATAGGGGTTGGACCCAGTGCTTAATCTAGACTTTGGACTCCGGGGAAAACTGACAAAGCCCTGGGGCAAAGTCAGCTAGGGGGCTGCTGTTGTGTTAATGTAGTATGCCAAAATTACCGGGGGAATTCGAAATTTCCGGGGAAAAGGGTCAATTCCCACCCCCGGAAACGGCCTAGATTAAACCCTGGTTGGGCCCCCACTTTTCATCCAAGTTTACGCCAGTGCATATATTTTTCAACTTTCGCTCCCCTCTCTCTCTCTCTCTCTCTCTCTCTCTTGTCCCTTATGACGACGATGATGGTGCAGCTGCTACCCGTACAGCTTGTCCGATAACCGCTCTGCAGTTCGTCCGCCCCATTTGCCGTCTCGGTCCCGACGGAGTGCGGTCGATGGATGGGTTTTGACGCCCCGCTGAGCCTCAGCTCTTCGCGGTCCGTTTGAGTGGATGCGCGACTGCGAAACGGCGCTGCCTTCTTTCCGCTTGGCTGCCTTGTGACCGCGACGCACACGTCGCCGAAACCTCGGTTGTCTATTTACTGTTGCGATTTATCTTCTTTATCGTCTTCTTTACTTTCTTACTTACCGTCTACAGTTTGCTGCAAGTCTGCAACCATTGTCAATGATTGTAACTGACGGAGTATTAAAAGCAACAGATCTGCTTCTTTCACCAAAAAAAAATTACTTAGAAAATAAAAAGTCATGACGTTGTAGAAATAATAATGTATTTTTGTCTTTTTATTGATTTATTGATCAATCAATCAATTTCAATCAATTTATTTATTTATTTTTTATGTATACATTATACAACTATATGAACAGATGTTTTAAGATAACATAAGTAAGATAGTTTATGACAATTTTGAGGAAAATAATTTTTATCAGGTCATCAGATCTATAGGCCTAACAGTTGCGTGAGCGGATCCGATGCGTATAATTATCTTTATACACTTTGGTGTCTATATGCTTATAATAGACTGTCGTCGGCATCAATAACGCAATAGCCAAGAAGATAGGCCAGTTGAAAAGACTTAGAACGCAGACGCAGAAAACTACGGAAAATTTGGCCAGATATAGAAAATCTTGACCTGCATGGCAAATCTAATATAACAATTGTAATCCAAAGTTCATCGTTGTATTTAATAAAGTTTAATAATCTTTATTCGTGGCATGCACAGCATAATATAGTACACAACAAGGAATAACACAAATCGCTATTTAATGCTTTTGGAGCTGTCCATTAATTACGTCAACAAAATAGGGGGAGGGTGTTTGAAAAAGTTTGACAGTTGTTGACAGGGGCTGGGGTCAAGAGAAGTTGACGTCAACAATTTCATTTTTCTACAAATGATAAAAATAGGAAATTTCATGGAATACTATTTATTACAATGGAAAAGCCTGACAAGCAAAAAAGGTCATCACCACATATTGACGCTTGATGAACAAAAGAAAGGGAAAAAGTTCTCATCGCTGCAAAACTAATAACCTTCTAAACATTTTAGTGGACCCGTCACTGGTCTTAGTGGGGGAGGGTGCCAAAAGTTTTTGACATAATTATAGGGGGTCACTGAAAGTTGACAGTTGTTGACAAGGGGGAGGGGGTCAAAAAGTGCCCAAAAATTGTTGACATAATTAATGGACAGCCAATTGAAAATCAAAATGGTCCCCAGCTCCTTTCTGCCATCCAGTCCTGTTTATGCCCAATTATCAGGGCTATGAAATGACAAAATCAGTTGAAATCAACAATCTGCATAGGGACAGAAATAATGGATCAACAATTCTACATAATTTGACTAAAAAAATAGTGTTCATGGTTTTGCAGTCGTATTCAAGGGGCGGAAGATGGCAGAGTGGGTTATGTGCTGGCAGTATTTAATCTAGACTCCTGGACTCCGGGGGGACTGAAAAAGCCGAGGGGAAACTGATAAAGCCGGGGGGAATTCTGTTAGGGGCCGCTGTTAGTCCATGTAGTATTCCAAAATTTCCGGGGGAATTTGGAATTTTCGGGGGAGGGCAATTTCCCCCCGGAAACGGCCTAGATTAAATACTGCGTGCTGGAGCGTCAGGCTGACGGAGCGGGTTCAAGCCCCGTTAGTGCCCATAGTGGCTTTCACACAGGCAGTAATGCTTTCTAAGCCACTTTAAATCATGCGAAGTTTATTGCTAATTAACTTTATAACTGTAACTGAAATGTATTTATGCACACCAAGGTCCATATCTTCGATGTCATCAAGTGGTTTTCGGTATAACCAAAGGAGACCTTTACCACAGGGGAACAATTTTTAGTCTGTTATTATTACTGTAGAGAAATAGGGTTAAGCTAGAAATGATAAGTCCATAAATTTGAGTCCACTTCAATTAAGGCACGCTAGTGCTTTGCAATTTCACAGAGGTCATATACCTTACCTTGTCTCATCAAGAGCATCAGTTTGGTGCATATTTACAAATTCACTTTTCTCTTGCCTTGTTATTCTTATATCTTCATACTGTACTCTCCATTGGTAAGAATAAATGTACTGTTGCCATCTTTTGCAGTTGTGTAATATTGGTTAATTTTCTTGCTTGCTGTAATAGTTTTGTTTAGCACCAAGAGTCCAAGAGACTTTGTCCGTAAAATTTGTTGAACACATTTGCACAAGCCTACACTAATTACACGTTAAATTACAAAATAAATTTGACGCACAAAAGAAGTGGACACGAGCATTCTGTAGCTTAATTAGTGGGCAGCTGAAATAGCAGCTGTTTGGCAGTGGCAGTTCTATGATTTCTTGGCAGTGCGATGAAATGAATTCACAGGAAGTTGGTGGGGGGATGAAAATAGAAAGAAAAATCATAAACTTTGCCAAAAAAGGCTGACAAAGGGTAATTTTATCCCTAAGTTTACTACACTTTTAGTGAAAAATAGGCTGACAAGCAAAGAAAAAAGGTCATTTGCAGTTTTTCCCGGTAGTTTTACTAGACTTTTACCCAAAAAATAGGTTTCACAAGCAAAAAATAAAGTATGTCCGGTGGGGGATGCATCCCCACTCATCCCTCATGTGGAACCGCCACTGCTGTTTGGTTAAGGCAAATACTTTCATAATATTGATATTTGAATGCTCTGAATTTGTTGTTATGCATACACAGACTAAAACAACAATCTGTGAACCATAATTTTATTGCATAACTGACATCCTGTACAAAGAAACGTCATTTTGGTAACAAGAAACCTGTCACACTAATATTTACTCTGTTCATGTCGGATGGATGTTTTCATCAGGTGAAGAAACTACCAGTGACTGAGTGTCGTCAACAGGGCACTCATTCTGCACGCAGAAGCGTCTTTTCATGGCAATCTTGATCTTACATTTAGTGCTATTGTTCAGCATATGCCGCACCCTTTGCTGAATGCCATCCAATCCGCATGTCGTTGTACATGCCGACCATGCACTCCACGGACCAAGCCGACAGGTGGGATTGAATGCAGCAGCAGATGAAGCAGCACCTATTTTACAAAAAACATGATCACTCCTAAGTTAAGTACAATGGCCTCAACTTTTTATAGAAGACATATTTAAGATACAAATCTTTCTAAAACAGAACTCTTCATATTATTCTATCTTCGAAATTTGCACATTTTCAAGTCTTATGCATATTTTTGTACAATGTGCCAAACAGTATAAAGGAAAGTTTTATTTTATATTCTTCAATAGCATTATCATTATTATCCAATAAAGAAAAAACATTGTTTAAGACATTACAGCATAATACTGAAGGCAGGGCATTCAAGGAAAATTTGGAGACCCTATTTACCTATTATGTCAAGGCAACAGTGGGAGGAAGGCTAAGCATTTTTCACGAAGCAACTTGCAATGATTTAAATTTATTAGAAAAGCTAATTTTATTATTATTATTATTATTATTATTATTATTAATTGGACAATTTATATAGCGCTGTAGCATAGTGAAAATACCAAAGTCAAAAGCGCTTTGAAATAAGAAGGGACGATGTTAAAAATCCACTTAGATGGTAACAAGAACTTCGCCGCCGTAAAGAAATCCGGTATTGAGTCCTTAAGAAGCGGTCTATTTTAATAAGAAACAAAGTAGGCCATCTTAACCTTAAAATGAGATCTATGTTGCGCATTTAGTTGATTTTGCCCACAGAGAATCTGCTACTCATAGAAAAAGACACAAAGATTTTATCATTAATTTTCTATGCCCAAACTTTCATCTTTACTCTCGACATGAGAGACGAGTACCATGTCACAACATAATATATAGCTGCCTACCAACAGTGGTTCTCACACAGGGCAGACCCTACTGAACTATTTTAAACCTCCTTCTTCTTCTTCTTCTTCTTCTTCTTCTTCTTCTTCTTATCATCATCATCATCATCATCATCATCATCATCATCATCATCACCACCACCACCACCACCACCACCATCATCATCATCATCATCATCATCATCATCATCATCATCATCATCATCATCATCATCATTATTATTATACCATCTAATATCATCAATCTCTACTTGCTTACCATCTAATATCATTGGTTTCTGCTTATCCATCTCAGAAAGATTATTTCCATCCCATGATCTTTCAATGGTGCCAACACCTGTATTCCCTGAATCATCAACCATGCACGACAATTCACCTTCTTCTCCACTTCTGCCACTCAGTTGTTCTAATTTTAGAGATGCAAGTGGCCTGACTGGATCTTTCCCATAGAAAGGAGAAGAGACATTGTCTGGAAATGTGTTTGTAAGTCGATGAATCTTTTGTTGCGGATCACTCTTTGCATTTGGTGACTGAAATGTAAAAATTAATACAGCATTTTAATGATCATTTAAAGTATTACATGTGAAACGTAGAACAGCCAAATTTTTCTGAAAACAGAAAACCAAAATAAAAGTTCTTTGTCAAATCTTGACAGATAAGTTTATTCTGCCATGCTCATATAAATTCTGATATTATGGGTTGTCTGAAAATAAAAAAAATTTACATGCTGAAAATAAAATGACATACATATTTCCACATTGTACAAACTTTGTCTCCACTTTAAAAACTTTTTGAATAATCAGAATTAATGCAAAGCATCACTTTCAGTACCTCAGTGCTTTAAGCATCATTTAAGAAAAGTGTGGCATAAAATGTCAGCGATATGTACACACACACACACACACACACACACACACACACACACACACACACACACACGGACACACACACACACCATGTATGAAATACCATCATCTGTTCCTGCGTCCCATGGGTACAAGTCAATAGCCAGTTCTTTTATCCAGGTACAGTTTGGCAAGCACAAATCCACTGCACTGATGCCTTAAAACAAGAAAATTCATTGTATTTAATACTATTGCTGTTTTATTATTATAAATATTGTCATCATTTATAACATTCTACAAAAGATGCATTTAAAATGATAAAAAACCTAGTCCCTGCTGAGCTGGTTTATGCAAATAGTGACATCTATTGTATGATGTTTCATTTTTATACCTCAGCAAAGTATCTGTCTTGTGAATGGTTCAATGGAGACACTGGTACTACTTTCCTGTTTGATAAACTCTACACCAATTCATGTCTCTGAGGATAAATGTTAGAGGCGCTCTACAAATGCAGCCTTACATTACATTACACAATGCATCCCTCCATCTGGGACGAAATTTTATGGGCGTATTGTTATTAAAGGATTTAATTAAAATATATAAATAATTCTGGACATTAATGCTAGAGTGCAATCCTATCATACGAATTAATTTTCCAATATTGAAATCTACTGTCAAAGATGTACTGCATCACGTCAGAACCAACATCAAATTATGCCAAACGTGTATGAGAGACTTTTTGACATATCAGAAAAAAACTGTCATAAATCTTATATCCATTATGCACCTTTATACGTTCAGCAACAACTACACAAAGAACGAGACTAAAGAAAACATACCGACACACCAGTCTGGACTGGGACCAATCATCGTCAGCATTGACACAAGATGACAACGTCGGTCGGCACTAAAATGTGCCTCTCTCTTTTGATTAATTCCACGAGGTTCGTTCCACCAAATGCTGCTGGTCTTGATTACGCTTCTCACCTCTTGACTCTGTTATTTAATTAAACACAACAAGCATCAAAACACACCCACACACACCGCGTATAAGGGCTCATCCATATAGTACACATGCAAAAAAGGCATATTTTCAATGCTCCACCTTGTTGCACACACCGTACATGCGTAATATCTCCTAAATCCAAACCCAACCCCCCCATCAGTGCATATGTACTATATGGATGGACCCAAAGTTATAAAAATGATAGGCACACATTGCAGACATACAGTAAAAATAACTGTAGAACAATATAGGTCTAATTCTTACATGCATCAGTGAAAGTTTAAGCTATTTTCTGATGTAAATTGTCTTCAGGTATTTGAATACTTATCAAAGAATGAACACCAAAGAAATAGTGTACAGCAACCAGAACTAACTCAGTGTCTTTTTTCTGTTTAATTAATTAAACAAAGGTTTACCATTACCAGATGATGTCCTAGGCTAATTAAAACCATCAAACTCTGATACTATATCCGATCTTACATTATTCAGGAAGTTTACAGATCATGTTCGCATGTCAAAGGCAAAGACTTGCCCAGTCATAAATTATCTTGCAAGGAATTATGTTATAAAAGACCTGTGCAGCTTAACCATTTTCACCCAGAGTCTATTAATGATCAAGTTCATTATAACCGGATTACTGTATGAAATTATGAATAGAAATAAAAATCAAGTTAATGGAATATTGCATCCCTGCAATCTGCAATCTGCAATCAACGCATAAACTGCACTGTTACTATAATTAAATTAATTCTGCAATTTCCGAAAAAAATTCACTTGCCACGAGATTACTAACCAGTGTCATATTGGATTTCAAAGCACATTTTAAAAGCTAATATACTGGCACACATTTAACAAAAGACTTCAGACATTAACCATTTCAGTAAAAAAGTAATGTAATCTGTGTATGGTTACATTTACAATCGAAATTGATCAGTAGCATGACCTACATGGTTCTGTACTTCTTGCTCTGCAGTTTGTGGATTTCCAAATTCACACACATCCTTGACACCTCTACTGGCGTAATCACCGTACTGCCATAGCATGTAATTTCTGCTATGGGATGCACCAACAATATCTGACCAGTGCAGCAAATGCCTCTCTTCAGAAATAAAATATAAAAACACTAAACATCTGCGTGCATGCAACAAACGGTGCTATTAAATAATGCTGTATCTCTTTTACATAAGATCCATTAAAATTTTAAAATTATCTCACAATTTTCTTCTCAGATAAACTGGATGTGTATTCCTCCAGTGAGTGTTTTAACCACTACAGCTGCAGTTGCCCAGTACCAACTAATGTAAAAGGGTTGGATATATTTATTACAGAGGAACCTTATAAATGTGTAAATATAATGTTTAATTACAATATATTATAATAAAGCTTTACTAGACTACATTTAACAAATATACATTTCTTATGATTCTTCATTTAAATGTAACAAGGTTCCTGAAATTGTCTTTTAGGCTTTAACCCTTCAAACCAGTTGTCATTTGTAATACAAGGGAAAATAAATTATATCAAGCTGATAAACACAGCAATAGAATTGGAAAAGGATAGAAGATGATTAAAGAAACAGACGTGTGGGGTAATCTTTAGGATGTGAATCATGCGACCATTTCCCCGTGAAGGTCATTTGGTAGTTGGCTGAGCCACAGGCACAGCAGTCAGGAGTCATCTCTGAGAACTTGCTGTTTTCAGTTCTTCCAGCTATTTCATAATTTCAACAGAGCAACACACACACACACACCTATGCAGATTATCAAGACACTATTAAACTAACTGCTACTATACTAATACTAACAACAACTACTACTACTACTACTCAGAGGCATAGCAAACGGGGTTGGGGGTATAGCGGTATATATATCCCCAATAATCAGGCTACCTTAAAATTTTTAATGTGTTTTTGAAGATTTTCAAAGTTTTTAAAGATTTTTATACCCCAAAATCACATTATTCCCCCCAAATAAAATTCCTGGCTATGCCCCTGCTATTACTACAACAACTACTACTACCAGGATCCAGTCACAGTGTCAGGACTTGCCTGATGGCTCTGGAGATTACTTGATGGCTCGTGCATAATTTGAATATTATTTATTTTAATTTAATTTTAATGCAACATAAAATCAGCAGAAAAGATGGATCATAGATAATTAATTCAAAACGTGCCAAAGAAATCAACCAATATGACAGTCAGTTGAAACTGGTTTTAAACGGCTATCACAAGGAAAGCATTTTTCCATGAAGCAACTTGATCTAGATCAAAAGAAAGAATTATTGCAAAAAAAAACATTAACCAAATTGAAGCAAACCAATCATCAAATTTACAAATGCAGTTAAGAAAGTCAAGTGAAATATTGTCAGTGAACTCAGCTGTGCAAACTTCAATCATCATTTTTGTATAGTGTATAATCTACACTACATTATGAACAAGACACAAGTACATGTATTCTTGACAACGATCATACAATGACTGGCTGTTAATAGTTCTAATGCAGTTTGGTTCTAATCAATAGATGGCTACGAGTGTTCCTATTGGTTGGTGGGTGTGGTCCTTGCCAGTCAGTTATCACCAACGTTACATCCCTTTTCCTTTAGAATGTTATTCATCTAATGAATCTAGGTACTAAAGTTCTAATAAAATCTACTGAAGTACAGGCCTAATGTATCAAGTTATATATGAATCTAAATATGATTTAGGCCTACAGTCTAAGTTATCTATATCGGCTGGGCTTCACCAACGTTGCAATTTTATCAACCATTAAACTTAATTTACTCAAAATTAACTTGACACAAAATGATGCTATAAGTAACTACCCAGTATACAAAGTCTTTCAGAAATCTATTCTTTGTCAAATGTCTACAAAATCGATCGAGAGATAAGAGGGGTATAGAGATAGCTGGTTTCTTGTATCGCAAGTTTTATTGACCACAAAAATACGATACAATTGAAACCCTGTTTTACATTTGACAATGCAAGAACTAGTGCTACAGTAGGCTTATATACAAAGTTCAGAAGAGTGATGAAACAAATTAAAACCACATTTTCGTGTGTCCCCAGCTTAGCTGAGTCAAACCATACTAGAATTGTCAATATATTCTGCCTCAATTTTATTCTAGAGCATTCGAAATGCCCCGAAAAATGGTGAACCATATGAAACGACACTACACAAAGTCTTTCAGAAATCTGTTCTCTGTCAAATGTCTAAAAAATCGAACGAGAGATAAAAGGGGTTTAAGAGAGATGGTTTCTTGTATGACAAGTTCTATAGACCACAAAAAATATTATATAATTGATGCCTTGTTTGACATTGGACAATGCAAGGATTAGTGCTACAGTAGGCTGATATGCAAAATTCAGAAGAGTGATTAAACAAATTAAAACCACATTTTCGTTTGTCCCCAGCTTAGCTGAGTCAAACCGTACTAGAATTGTCAATATATTCTGCCTCAATTTTATTCTAGAGCATTCGAAATGCCCCGAAAAATGGTGAGCCATTTGAAACGACACTACCGGGTACATAGATATTCAACAGAAATAGTGACATCATCATGATCTACTTACTTTCTTCACAGAAAATTCTTGTCAAGGCACCATCATCTTTCAACCAGACATCGTCACGTTCTATGACCGTTGCTCTGAATTTCAAATATCAGACAAAAATTTAAAAAACTTTTCCAAAGCTAACCAAATAATGGCATCTTAGGTTATGTTACCTAAAAATGCTTCCACCCATTAACAAAGCTACGAAACTGCACACAAAGTTCTCTGAGTATCAGTTTGCTTAACATTCAATCTGCTTTAACCAGCATGCCACTATGACTATAGATTTCCATTTAGTATAAAGAAATAGAAAGCAACTTAGAGCCAAGAAGTATAATTCTTCACTTTAACATCTGAGATTCTAATGTGTCATGTTCAAAAGGACAGTGAATCAATCTCTGAACATCGGGCTGCATTTTTCTGCTGAATATTTACCCAGTATTTGAACTACTCCCTGACTTCTGTAATACCTATCACAATGCTGATTGTCATCATAAGCATAATCATGAATGTTAAAGCAGGATCAAATATAATAATACAAATAATATTTGTAATAATAATAATAATAATAATAATAATAATAATAATAATAATAATAATAATAATAATAATAATAATAATAATCCTTATATGTTTGGACTTTCTCCTATCATTCTATCAGTGTATCAAATGTGCAGAAATAATAATAATAATAATAATCAGTCTTCTTCCATCTGCTAAAATCTAAAGCCTAACGTTGTGCTCCTCTGGTATTTGAAATTTCACAGAAAACCAATAGCGCAACCGAGGAAACAAGATTTCAAACAAAGTCAAGAAGCTCAGGCAATCTCATTCTTAATCTCTTGACAGATCAAGGCTATTACAGGAGTGGATTGAGAGCTCTGTCGCTCTATTCCCAGCATATCTTCTGCCCCGGCACAGAGACAATTTCCCCTGGCCGTTCGTCTGTATTGATCAGCCACATTTCTTCCGAACGCCTACCAAAGGAAGCACCCAAAATGCTCCCACTAAGGGAATAATAGATGGTCAATTCTCGATAATAAAATAATAGAATTTCGTGATCAATCTAAGTCAAATGACCACTGGGTAATGGCCTGGAAAAGCCTTCCTGCAGGATGACTGTCAATCCCAAGAACTGGTCATGCAGCAGCAGTATTGAGCATAACACTATTAAGAACGGAGGCAGTATCATCTTGAAACAGATAGACGGAATTTATGAGATAACACAAATTTACCCAGTATAACAATCAGACAAGCACAGCAACATTGCAAAAGCATAGTACAAAACCAAAATCTGGTACATTATACATTTGTATAGACCAAGTGTAAACTCTATAACATAACCATGCATCCTATATATTTGCCACATGTTAGACCCTATATGTGGTGTTGGTTATTCACATACATGTGTGATTTATGCGAGTGAAAATATGGTATTTAATATTAATCGCATCCAATTAATGTCTGGGGAAAAGACACAATAATGTGCACAAAATTAAAATAAGAAACATTGCCACTGAACTAGTATAGGTACCCTTAAATTGCTACTTTTATGAGTAGTTTCAATTGAAACATATGCAACACGGTTAATCTGACCCTGTATAGTGATAGCAATAATAATCATCATTGTCATCATATTAGTAATGGCTAATTATCAAGCAGCCCCAATTAAATCTATTTATTTGTATTTATTTATTTATTTTTGTATTTATATAGCAACCCAAGTACATTGATTCAATGCATGTGTCACATAAATGCAGGGCTTTTAAACAGCGTTGGGGGAACGGTAGAGGCCTCTGCTTTTGTGAGTGGAATTGGCACCGACAAAGAGGAACAGCAAGTGTAAACAAACAGGAAAAACCAACAAGAATCAATAGACCAGCTGAATTATAGCAGCACCGGCAAACACAACGTGAAGCCTCCATAAAACGAACAGGTTTTTAATAGCACTAAATGTCGAATTAGCATTCCCATGTTCCGTTCTAAGCAAAGAAAGGTGTTCAAGGGGACAAGCAAACGCCGACAAGCTACATGAATGGACGAACACAAAGTCTGAACAAGAACAGAATCGACCACAACAGCAACATTTCCAGACAATGCCAATCGCCTTCCGTACGCTGCCGCTACTAACGAAATGTACGTTCGTGGAAAATACATAATATAAGCTTCTAAATTCTCATAATATCAACTATAAAACATAACTAAAAATCAACATTGGATACATTTCATGTCAAATTAAAGAAGGTAGAAAATATAAGAGGATAAATCGTCTTTATCATTAAATACCAGTACATGAAGGTCAGTGATGATCTTGAACAGACACAAAAGTTGAGGGCTCACAGTGGAGTAGTGGTGACTGACTTAACATGTATCAACATTCAACAACCATGTAATAATAATAAAAACAACAGAAATTAGACACATCTTGACCTCTAAAGCTTCAATCAATATTATGAACCTGAAACAGCTAGAAAAGTGCTGTGAAGACAGCCTGCAGTACTGTTAAATGAAAATATCTCACCTGAATTCAATGCATCCCACTCTGGGTGCTGGTGCTGTCCATAACACTTCAATTCCAGGTTTTGGTTGACGGTCTGTATGCATTATAACGTGTGGACATTCAGCTGCAAATTGTGTTCTGGTTGAGTCTATGAGCTGCAAGCAAAAATCTTAACTTCTGCATAAATATGTCATAATTAGACCCAAAGCCGAATTTTTTTACGCAATTGGTTGGCTTAATAGAAATTATGGACGCTTTTCGGCTAAGACAATAATAATAATAATAATAATAATAATAATAATAATAATAATAATAATAATAATAATAATAATAATAATAATGTGATTTTAAGTGGTTTAGGAGGCTAAGTAAGCCTGTGTGAAAACAACTGATGTAACCATCTGCATTCAATAAAAACAAAAAACGAATGAACTGGTATTTTGGCTAAAAATTTGAGATTTTATAATTTTTGGCTTGGATAATCAATATTTCTAAAATTTATGTCAGCATAGTATACTGCACAGTAGTCTGTATATGTGTATATAATTTATATGACAATTATGAAGTAGCAGAATTGCAGAAATCATAGTAACAAGCACAAAACAGTCATCGTCCATGTCTCACTTCCATATAAGAGCGCTGAGAGCACAATAGGGATTCAATAAAAAAATGTGAATGAAACCAGCACAGGAAAACTCAAGCTATAAAGTAAATTAACGTTTGAAAGCGCCATATAAAATAAAGTCACAATAGACAAACAAACTAGTTTATAAATGAGCAAATTAATAAGTGCACAATTACGGTAAGTGAGCTAGCAGACACACTTCTGAAATTAATCTTGCATACTTCACATTCACATAAAAAATTCTTCTTTCACTGACAGTGACAGAAAGGAAAAAATCAACGGGACCACAATATTATAGTTATCTATTTTTTCAGAATCTACAGTGTCTACAAAACTTTTCAACAATCAAATCATGTTATCACTAAACATAAAAACTAATTACCATTCACCATTTTATTCAAGAGGTCAAAGAGATTTCATCTCTGTAAATCATAAGTTTATTCATCAACTTTAAATAGGATGCAATAAACCATAGTGATAGATGTGCTTGCCTTCAGAAAGCCATTCAGAAGCAACAGCATTTATTAGAAACCACAAAGGCTGAGTGTTTAGGAGCCCTGTTTTAAGTCTGAATGCAAATGGCTGCCAGTTAGGTCTACATTGCAGGATGCATGTTTCATCCAATCTCCAATGCTACTGAGATTTATCTCTTCCAAAGCCACGGAATTATCATTGCTTAAATCTAATTTATAGTCTGGCTAAATTTTTCACATGAATTATGACCCGGGGAAATTCCACCCTAAGCTGAAAATACCAGCTCTACACTCAGAGCATTCAGCATCTATTCCATCACTACATGTTTAAAAATCAAACGCGGTACATTAAAAGTACTGGTAATCATTATATCAATGTTCGTATCCCTTATATATGTGGACACGGGTTGGATCCACTCATGGGTTTGGTTGGGTCAGAAATAAGTCATGGTTTAAGAAATTGTAATGTATTATGGTGGGTTGTGTTGGGTCAAGTAACCCTATTGCTTTTGTGGATTGGGTTGGGTCTGAATCGTAATGGGTTGGGTTTTAGAAAATGGACCCATGTCCATGTCTGATTCCTCATAATATTTTATACTGATCCCATCCCCAAAATGGTATACAACTTATCCCAAACAAAATTAGCATAAAAGCATACACAGGCAAACACATGTGTAGAGTTACTACAGTGCTTTTCACAAGGCTTACTACTTAGCCTCCTAAACCAACTTAAATCACATTATTATTATTGTTGCAATTATTATTATTATTATTATTATTATTATTATTATTATTATTATTATTATTATTATTATTATTATTGTGCAGTGTTTAAAATGTAAACTTCTTATGGATTTTTTTCTGGGCAGACAGGCAGATAAACTGTCCATTGATAGTGAAGAATTACTATCATCAAATGCGATGAACAATGGGTGTCACCTGCACAATTAATCAACAGAAAAGCCTGACATAAGTGATGAGGACAGGTGTTGTAAAAGAAAAGGACCCGATCAAAAGCAGATTTCCGAAAGACATCAAAATTTATCTTAGCTGATTCTAAGTGAACATCAACATACAATGTGCAACAACGACCACAAAGTAAGTACATTATATTATTATATTATTATTATTATTATTATTATTATTATTATTATTGTGCAGTGTTTAAAATTATTATTATGGATTTTTCTGGGCAGACAGGCAGATAAACTGTCCATTGATAGTGAAGAATTACTATCATCAAATGCGATGAACAATTATTATTATTATTATTAATCAACAGAAAAGCCTGACATAGTGTAGGTGTTAAAAGAAAAGGACCGATCAAAAGCAGATTTCGAAGACATCAAAATTTATCTTAGCTGATTCTAATGAACATCAACATACAATCAACGACCACAAAGTTACATCTATATTATTATTATTAATTATTATTATTATTATTATTATTATTATTATTATTATTATTATTATTATTATTATGATCATTATCAATCATTATCAAATTATTATTATTATACTAGACAATTTATACAGCGCCCTATGCATGACAAAGATCAAAGTCAAGGGCACTTTACACAAATTTAATTAAGCTGGCCATATGCCATATACAACACCTGGTGTTAAACAAGAACATTCTATTTCCAACAATATACACACAAATATGCATACACACACATACAGACACACACACGTATAAACAACTATCATACACAAGCGTTACCTGGAATGTTCCCATAGTTGTGGATTCATCACGAGCATTCAGGGGAACTGACACCAACATGAATCCAATAAACTTCTGGTTTGGATACGTGCCACTGATGGATATAAAAAAATGATATATACCCTATAGAGTATCATATATTTCAGATAATTTTTTGGCTGGGGCCCTTTCAAAAAACCCACTGCACTCCCTCAATGCCCCTAGTCTGGAGTGGAAACACCAGCCTGTAGAAGTCACAGTGCCCCCCCACCACCATTTCGGTACCTTGGTTATGCCGTTTTTAGGTTACAAACAAGCTTCCATATCAAAGACATACCAGTGGTCAGTTACAGATTTAAAATGAGGTTGGAAAGCAATGAAGCTCATCAGCAAAAGGTAAGGTCCGGTCTTCATCCCCTGCTGTTGACTTCTCCGCAACATCTCTCCAAAGTTCTCTGTCCTTTGCTATTTCTTCCATGGTCAGTAAAAGGTGTAGACTGTAGAAATGTTCAAATCTCCAGGCAAAAAAATTTATAATTCTTCTCTCAAGTGGAAAGGAGTGACAGTAAATAGTCAGACCTACATTGAGAGGCAGAGGGAGGGAGGAGGAAGAGAGAGAGAGAGGAGGGAGAGAGAGAGAGAGAGAGAGAGGAGAGAGGGAGAGGAGAGAGAGAGTCCAGACAGCTATCAAGAGACTGGTGGAAAAACATTAGTGAAAAATACGAAAGTGAAAGAACATGATAAGTACAAGCCTCCAGATTCTCAAGAACCATCAAAAACTTAATGGCCTTATTGTGTCTAAACTTAGAGAAAGACCAGATACCACACAGAATGGAAAGATAAATTTTGTGGGAGGACTAAGACTGAGTTAAACACAGAGCTAGTAAGTACCAGAGGAGTATGATGGAAACGGCACCAATGCATTTAATGGATATGGTTCCAATGGGAAAATGGAGGTTAATTCATTCATACAGTTTGGCTGTGCTATCTCCCTCCTTTTCTCTGCCACTCTTCACATCGTTTTCAGTCCATGATTGCCTTTTAGCAAAATTATCTGCAAAATTATCTGCAATTTATTGCATAGGAAATAAAACTGCATTGTTTAAGAAGCAAAACTACAAGATCCATTTACATTCCTTACTGCTGGAATACGACTTTCCTTACATCAACAGTCTTCAACATGGTGCGCAAATTGACCAAAGCTAAATGACTGCAACATAAGCAAGAGTAGGAAGCATTTGTATTATTAAAGCAAAAAACTTGATATTGAGTATTTTCAGGACCTTACTGTTAAACCAAGATAAATAATTAAATACATTTTAAATATCGAACACAAGGCAACAGAGCTGCACATGTAACAACTATGAAAGGAGTGAAAAGGAGAAATTTAATGGCTGGAAAGTTTTCCACCAATATCAACCAGTCCCATGCTCATCTCTATAGCGACGAAACTGCAGGTGAATCGCTCATAATAACCTCATAAAGACCGTTTTAATAATCTTGAAAACAGTTCCATCAACTCCAATTTACAGCTCAATATGTGGCATTCAGCAGATATCACACGTATTGCTTTTGTTTCTTAAAGGAAATTGTCTAAAACTATGGACATCGGTTTCAGATTCCTGGTTGGTTAAAGAGTAGGATGAGCTCGTCATTTACAAACTGACCCCAGAAGTACCGCAATTGAAGTAACCACCAACAGAAACTTTCTTAATTAATCAGACGGCTGCACTGACAGGCGCAAGCACAGGAAGTCCAAACAACCCATCCATGGTTTAGCAAACAGCATCAACTCCATCCAATTCCTGCTCTACAGGTATACTCAGAGACCAAAAGCATAGACCAGTTGGGCACAAACTCCCCATTTTTGTGCCTAAGCAGTAGTAGCATTGGCATGGAAGAG
>CM030841.1:13135681-13188181 GCA_018105865.1 Metaphire vulgaris
GCTTGTTTTCTAGATAAATCAACATAGCTGAAGAAGCAGCTTCATGAGTCATATTATAACAAAATCTACCACAAACTACTTAGGCCTACATAAAAATTTTCAACCACTTTCTTCACATAATAATTAAACTGTTACAAACCAAACCAATGAGTTAGAACATCAGAACAACCAACCAGCTGATGCACAACATCCAGACATTTTACCAAATCCATTTTCACTGGGCTTCAAACAAGATTATATTACAGTAGTTGTAAAAGGAGCATTCTGTAAGAATACTGAATACTAATAGAGGGAATCAATTCACTGCTTATACCACAGAACAACATGTGGATGATCCTCGCAAAAGGAACAATCACAAGACCAAGATTTTAGTTCAGCGGTTCTCAGACTTTTTAGGATTTCTTGCATGGTGGTACCTTAGAAATTTTAGTGATGAGTCACAGACCTTATAAAATTTGAATTTTAAATTAACTGTAGTTAATACATAGGCCACTTGTTTTGCCAATCAATTATTTAATCGCAAAATTGCAAATTTTAGTAATCAAAATTTAAATTCAAATGGAATCAGCAGCTCTTAAAGCCATCAGTGTATTTTGCATTCTGAGGTGTTGGTGAAATATCTTGAGAAAGTAATCCCTTTACAGTCCTCTGAGACCTCCTGGCGGTCTTCTATGGGACCGTGGACCCCAGTTTGAGAACCACTGTCTTATTTCTTTAAATAATGTCATATCCACAGTTTCAAATATCCCTGACACATTACAGAAATGCAAAAACAACTGTCATTTAGGCCATTGAATATTTAATCTGACCACTATGTCTGTGCTTAATAAATAAAAGGACTGATGCATTCAGATAATGATATTTCATCAAATCCAAATAACTGACTATGTATTTAACCCCTTTATGGCAGGTCCGAGATAACTCGGGCAGCGGAAGCCAATCAGAAACGTCGGATCCCGAGATAACTCACCACTCGGGAAAGCTCTCCTATTTATGTCCAATAAATTATTTTCAGTTTCCAATCATGTATCGTCGGTCCCGAGATATGCCAGGCTAATAGTCGACGACTAAGCAACTCAATGAAATTAGGTCACATGAAAATAGCACAAGATAATAACATAACATAACACAAGCTTTAGTCCCAACATTTCCCCCCTAAAATTCCACATAAGTGGGGAGTTTTTGAGAAAACAATTCCACAGGAAAGGGGTTAAATTAAACCAGCAAGGCTTACTAGAACAATTTGCATAAAAATGTATAGTCAAGGAATAAATATATTCACACCAATAAAAATTACTAGTATCCGCTAGTTTGCAAAAACCATTTGTTAATTTGCTTCAGTTGCAAGCCCATCATCAGTGGAACCTGATAACAGGTGGGCAGTTAAGAGGCAGGCCCAGTTAGTGTGCATATCCAATAATTCCAAATGAACACTGACAGATAACATATTATTTATCGTGGCATTTTGAAAGCTCTCAATATTTGGCATTTTAAAGCTCTGAGAACAAAAAATTGAGACAGAATATATTGAAAATTCTAGTAAGAGTTCTGGTTTAAACTGGAAAGAAAATGCAAAGATTTTGGGGACACAAGAATATGTGGTTTTAATTCATGGTTTATCACTCTTCTGTTTTAATTTGTTTAATATCTATAGAATTTTTGCAGCTCTATAGCACTAGTCCTTGCTTTGTCCAATTTCAAACAGGGTATCAATTTTATAATATTTTTGTGGTCTATAAAACCTATAATAGAAGAAACCAGCTCTCTTAAGCGCCATCTTATCTCTCAATTGATTTTTTAGACATTTGACAGAGAATAGATTTAACTGAAAGACTTTGTATAGTGTCGTTTCAAATGGCTCATTATTTTTCGTGGCATTTTGGAAAGCTCTAGAAAAAATTGAGACAGAATATATTGACAATTCTAGTATGGTTTAGCACAGCAAAGATGGGGACACAAGAATATGTGGTTTTAATTTGTTTAATCACTCTTCTGAATTTTTGCATATCTATAGCCTACTGTAGCACTAGTCCTTGCTTTGTCCAATTTCAAACAGGCCATGTTGGCCCACCCAATATTTGGCTTGTGGCGCCCTCCTGGCTATCATATGACGCTAATGAGAGCAGTGTATTCAAACGAATCAAACTCAAACAGTTCAAACGAAGCTAAATCCTACAATAGGCCTACATAAGAGTTCTGGATCAAAATCTAAACTGGAAAGAAAATGCAGAACATCTGGCAACTAAAATATCTAAAAACATTAATATTCTCAAACACATTAATAGTTCTTTAACCCCTGCTTTCAGAATATGTGGTTTTATTTTTTACACTTATTTATCCACACTTAACTTACTGCAATATTATTTGGGGTAACAATTACAAAAATATAATAGGTAGGATCCAAATTTTACAAAATAAAGCAGTTAGACAGTTATTTAATGAACCTGTATATATAAACACCTTAACTATATATAAGAAATTCAAACTTCTCAACATTGAATGTATCAAAAATGTTTATCAATTTTTTTTATTTATTTTTAAATATTAGAAAATAATTAATCTTTTACCATCAATATATTATCTTAACAAAATTTTTGAATGTGGTTCTAGAAAAACTAACTTTTTATATTAAGAAATAGATTAAATCTATTCATTCTTTGTCAATTTCAGACAGGCCATGTTGGCCACCAATACAAGGTTATTTACAATCAAATTCAATGGGCCTAGGAATTGAATGCTATCAAACTCATGATATTAAGAATCTTATTAACTTCTCCAGTTTCAAGATCTCTATAAAATCATTCTTATCAATTAACCCACTTTAATATGCTTAAACCAATGTCAAAACTTCTTTTTTTTCATGGCATTTTTGTCTGTTTACCTACATATATAAACCCCTTCATTTGAATGTTATAATGCTAATCTCTTATCAATGTTAACATTCTCCTGTTTTTTGTGAAACATTACATAGACAATTATAGAAGTTCCTCTTGATCCTTGACCATATGCATAATAGTGATTACGTTATACTGTGACATTCTAGATTAACCAACTATCGGGATTCCAGGATCCCTTAGGTTAATCTTGTTTGTTGCCTTATGCTCATGGTAATGTCAATTGTCTTTATTTACTGTGAACATGTAATGTCCTTTTTCATTTTTCCACCTTAATTAAATAAATAAATAAATAAATAAATAAATATATATATATATATATATAATAATCGGATTGATGATTACTGTTTGCTTTTGGAAATAAATAAACTCAAACTCAAGAGTTCTGGATCAAATTGGAATAAATAGTAGGCCTAAATTAAATTCGGTAAAATTGTAGAATGAAGCACTTCACAAAGAAATAAAATTGAAGCTGCATTTGGTGTGCCAATCTATCACAATCAAATCGCTTACTCGTATAGACTTGTCCTGGAGTGTATCGTTCTGCGCGTCCGAGCACCTGAATCCGTAGACCGTTGTCTCCAGGAATCCGATCGGACTTGAAGTCCGGAGGATCTCTGTTGCACAGGTAGCCCGTGTTGACCAACGACTTTTGTCTCTGACCATCGCAACCGATCAAAACTACTGTAACGTACGCCAATAAAAGCGTCCTACGCATCGTTTAGACAACAACGGCAGGAGCTTAGAAAAGAAAAGCATTTATAATGCTTTCGAAATGTCTCACACAAACTAAAACGAAGTTTGGAATTATCCTTCAATTATTAGAGGATCTAGTCTAAACTTTTCGTAAAGTCTCGTCCTCTTCAGGCACAGAAACTACGATGTCTTCCGTAGACGAAACCAAAAGCAGTCTCAAAGCACAGCAGCCGCATACAATAACGACGTCACCAGCAGCGCTAATGAACGCTGCCATTCGGCATTTTGAAACAAACATAAATTTTATCCTAACTAAAAAAATAGATGGATGGATGGATGGATGAATGGACAGAGAACACAATGATGATGATATTGACGCCAGCGACACAACCGGTTGGTGTATACTGGGATTTCGTCTTTTACATACTTAGTTGTCCATCCCCGTTTTATTGAATCTTCAATCCTGACTATGCTATTTGTAATCTTTATTGGCAGCCATGTTGTGTCCAGAGGTCTATAATTTGTATATAATAGTGAATTCGTAAATTTTGAGTAAGAATTTCTGATTGAAACCCGATAAAGAGATCTTATTGCTTCAGCGATTTCCCGTCGCTGCTTTATTAGCAATTTGCGAGATGGATAACGGTGAAGGACCTCGATTGGCTCACAAATAGACTTGCAGAATGGAAACTGTAAATGCCTTTAACAGCGAGGTAACGGCGATCAATTTTTCTAGCGCCAGATATTTGTGTATAAGTTAATTGAGGCAGTTAATTGAAATTTGCATGTATTTAGGCACACGTGTGTCGCAATTTTTAAAGATTATAGACAACGCCGATGCTATTGAAGTTCGGTAACCAAGACATCAAATGGCAAGGACAGCAATATATGTAACTGACAGCGGGAAGGAATGATCCTGATAGTCAAACTTAGAGAGAGAGAGAGACGTGCTTCTTGCCTATTATTAGCGATACACTGGTATAATTGGTATCATTGTTTGACGATGCAAGCGATAGGAGTATCGTGTGTGTGTGTGTGTGTGTGTGTGTGTGTGTGTGATGTACACTGGATTGAAAGGTAATAGTATACTTGGCGAGAATTGATATATCAAAACATGTTGACATGTTTTCTATCCCCTTTGCTCGAACTAATACCCGCCTATTTACTATTAAATTATTTGGACCTAGGATCTGGAATAGCCTCCCAATGTATCTAAGAAACTCCATAAACTTAGATGATTTTAAATATAAACTTAAACAATTCATTATATCTAATAAATGAGGAATTTGAACTGCTATGATGTTTCATGGTTTTGATACACCAATACAAATGTCTGCTTGTTCTTTAATATTTGTTTACCTATTCATTTTTCCAGTGGCGTATTTACCATTGGGCCATTTGGGCCATGGCCCCCCTTTGGTTTTGATGTCAAGCAAAAAAAAAGGTCGTCAACTTTTTTCCAAAGTTGTAACTTGTCAGGTTGAAAGTGTCTGCCCCCCCTTACCAAAATCCTAAATACGCCACTGCAGTTTTCTATTATAGATCTTGTTATTTACTATTACTATTTCATTTTTCTTACTCTACCTAAGGTACCTCCTTGCGGGAACTTTGTTCCCTTCGGTATCTTGTTATTTCCATATAAGTGTACCTATTTCACCTATTTCATTTTGATCGTAAAATAATTAAGTTCTTCTATTGATGTTATATCAAATACTATTATATTATAATAATCTATTATTGTAATAATAATTATAATTAAGTTCTTCTACAAATGTTACTATTAAGTTCTTCTACAGATGTTATTATGTTATTATGTAACTTTCAATGATTTTTATGCTTTGGAAATAATAAAATGATGATGATGATGATGATGATGATGGTGGTGGTGGTGGTGGTGGTGGTGGTGATGATGATGATGATGATGATGATGATGTTGATTGTCTTATGACTGGGAGTTGTGGCTAAATCATTTTCATCACTTTCAGATTGGTGTTGGTGATATTGATCGATTGATTGATTTGATTGATACAAAAATATTTTAGCACTATAGCTGATCCTTATATATATCTAGCAATATATTTGATTTGTTTGGTTTTTTTAGAAAAAGTATTTTAACATGATTGCCCACATTGGTGTAAACTTGGATGAAAAAGTGGGGACCCCACCTGTATACCTTTCCCATTTCCCAGCTTAGCTTCTTAAAAAGTGGAATAGGGCTTGAGCCTAGTGGCCTAGTACCGGTAGACATTATGCCTATAATTGCACATCAGTTTTGTTCATATGTCTTGATTATGATTATTTAAAAGGATAGAGGAGTTAGAGCTTTGATAGTGATTTTTATTGCACTGCTGTTTTGTTGGAAAGCTCTGCTCGCTGTATTCCACAAAGCCACCAATTTCAAAGACCAAGATGGTGGAATTAACAAAACTGGCATTGAAGGCGGCCAAATTCTATAAGCATGTTGTGCAGAGTATTGAGAAATTCATTCATAAGGTAATATGGTTTGTGTTATGTATTATATATTTAGGAATATTAGTAATACCATTACATTTTTTTTAAACGTGATTCATGTAGTATGATTATTATTATTATTATTATTATTATTATTATTATTATTCACGGCAATTTATATAGCGCAGTAACATAACTGGAGCTAAAGTCAAGAGCGCTTTACAAAGGAATCACTTAATATTATTATTATTAGCTGAACGATTTCTATAGCGCAATAAGCATGGCAAAAGTGGCCAAAGACAAGAGTGCTTTACAATACTATGAATATCCGATGGTGAATAAGTGAGTCTTAAGATTACGTAGAAAAATTCCAAGAGATAAGATATAACTTATAAGATATGTTAAATAAGTGTGTCTTTAGGATTATAATAATTGTAATAATTATAATAATTGTAATTTATGAACATGAAATTATTAAATGCTTGTTGCCTTTTGTTTTATAAATTGTCATGCATTACATTTTTTCTATGAAATTTGATAATGTTGTTGACAGCTCTAGGTATATGGTATTATTTTTTTCAGTAATAATGCTACCCAACTTGTGCCTGCAAATTTTTAGGTGGCTTTGCATGAACTGCTTTTTCTCAGAAATGCTCTGTGAATTTTGTGACAGTGCCATCCAGAGTTTAAAATTCCAGGGCTGTATGTAATCGATTCAATTGTTCCGACAGTCACGCCATCAGTTTGGTGCAGACAAGGACATCTTTTCTCTTCGATTTTCAAAGAATATAGCAATGACTTTTCACAATCTTTTAACCTGTCCTGCACAGGACATAGTAAGCTAATATTTTCATTGAATCCACAAGTCTTGATTTAACCCTTTGAACCCTGTCAAACTGTATGTAAAAACTGATTACCCTGGATCCCTGAGCCTAAATATATGCTCATCCCGCTATTGCAGGAAATTGGGGATTATGATTTTCCAGTAATCCCACTATATCATTATCATGAGTTCAAAGGGTTACGGTGAAAATTTGTAATTTTGAAATGGTGCTGAATGCTGTTGATTTATGTTCATTTCATTCATGCTATGGAGACCTTATTTCAGTAAGAAAATACAGTCTTAACTGATATTGTCATACAACCTCTTTTTGTCAATATATTTGTTCATATTTTATGTAATTTTGTTAGCTACTCAACATTTTAATAACTGTCACACAATTACCAAGTAAGTCACAGCATGATATTTTATTTATTTGTGGTTACCCAAAAGTGTTTCACGTTCTGCTACTGCACTATATGGTAATTTCTACGACTGCATACAAAGCCAAAGTAACAGTTTGATCAAACCTAAAATTGGAACTTCTGCCATACGTTATTTTTATGCCTCTGCATAGATCGATGACTGTTCAGAATTTAAAATCGGAAGCTGCTTCAACATTATTGTTGTTTTTCAAAGCCACAATTTAGAAAGTCTTTCTGGCTAAATGCGGAGCAACGTAGGCAAGAAGTTAGTTTTAAGTTAGTCACAGAATCAAATTAATTATTTGCCACAGAAAATTATTATTACTGCAAAGCATGGGTCCGTAGAAAAATGACAGTATCATTGTTATGATATTTGTGATACTTAGGACTTGGAAGTCACAAGCCATGGACTATTTAAAGTGAAGGGATTTGCACTGTGGTGTTTGGACTCATCCGTTAACTTGGAAGGAGGAAATTATTATTGCTCATGTGTTGTTCACATTGCACATATAACCGAATTAATCTTGAATCTGAATATCATTTGTATATTATTTAGTGTAAGGTCATAAGAGTTCTGAACCTGTGGCAGAAGAACTGTGTATTTCCTCCAACCATAATACAGCCTCTGCTCGACATGGCAGCGGATCCGTTGAATGTTGCTGTCTATTTGACTGGTAGGCACAGCGCTTAAACGATCGTATTGTATAATCAGTTAGCTGATTTCCATCTTATGTTCTGGCACATGGAGCTAAATCAGCGACAAGAGTCTGCCAATGTTACCGGTTGTGATGTCTATTAACCCCTTCACTGTCATATGCCGTACGCCCTACTTCATAGCAGATAATGATCAACAGCCACACTGGTAGCGAATGGGTTAATGCATTTTAAACTGACTGTGCTAAGTTTTGATGTTTGTATTTCCTTACTTACCGAAATTCAACTTTACATGCCTTCACTGCCAAGGACACTAGTTTCTTCAGCTTTTGGTAAAATAACTAAAATTTATGCCCTTATGTACTCTTTCATATACAATACTTGTTCACTAGATATCAGTAATGTACTGTCATGTGGAATAATTAATTATAATTAGAAATTCTGTTATGCTGAACTGTGAGTTGCAGTGACTATTTGTTAACCCTTAAACTGCCAGATTATTTGTAACTATATGCAATGTCACCGAATATACTCATTTCCGGTAGTTTAAGGGTTAAGTTGTTAAACATCAGAATTTGTTAATTGAGAGCAATGTTCTGATATTTGCCAGTGGTATGGTTATTGGTGTGGATGGTGAATCCAGTGTTATATTATATCTATTGCTATTTAGAATTTTTCACTGTAGCTGTTAAACTGCCTTAGTCATTTTGAATTCTTCAAGAACCCCATCCCTCTTGTTGAATTCAGTTATGTTTAGCTTAAACTGTACAATGAATGCTCTCATTTCATGATGCAATTTGGAGTATATATATATATATATATATATATATATATATATATATATATCAACTGATTCTAAGTTTTAATAGTCATTTGGTGGATTTGAAATGAAATGGCAAATTTTAGTAATTGATGGGTACAGGTACTTGAAATTACAAATTTGCCTTGATTTGTCATTCTGCATTTGGAAATAGTGAGCACATAGAAAAGTGGTCCCTGCATTAATATTAGTTAAAATTAATGTGTGACGACAGTCACTCAAATTTGAATTGTGTGCCAGTGAAGATGAATATTTTCCAGGTTTCAAAGTTCAATATTTCAAGATCTGTTCAAGATATTTTACAAACCTTTGCACAATATATTATGGTGATTCTATCTTTAAAAATCTATAAGTATTAAATTTGTTGTCATATTTTGGAATTGCAGTTGTATAAAAGTGTCATTTAGCCTATTATGGTGTCCTATAACACCAGTTGTAGACAAAGAACCAGGCAGATTCAGATCCTCAATACTTTTTCTTACGTATCAGGGAACTGTTTTGAAATTAGTCCTGAACGTTTGCTTATGTTTTCTCGCTGCAAGAGGACAAAAGGTTTTCACGTTTTGAAATGGTGACCAGAGGAGCAGGTGGTGATTTAATTTGGCATAATCCTACTGAATTCATGTTGATGCATTGTGCTTCTATATGAGCACTTCTCTTTTTTGTGCATTGCTGGCTAAAATTTCATGAAAGAGTTACTGTTTTTATAACATTCAATCTAACAGCACAGAAGTCTATCCAGAGGGCTGCTGGTGGAATGGTGCCTTCCGTGCCGCAGTCGATTGCCGGATGTGCGTCTGCATCCAGAACAAATGCCAGATCTTCTTCTGGGTCTGTGATGGACTCGATGTTGGTGCGCCAGAATCACAGAGTGATGTTCTTAAGGCTATATCTCAGCTTCTGCAGCAGGCACAACAGGTGACTTGCTTGTGTTTTCTTGAAACTTTTATTGTGTGGACAATGGTTACAGGGCTGTTTTGGAGACTCAGTTTGAGTTAGATTATGAACGTGTGAAGGTTTTTTTGTATTGTTTTGACTTGCTGTGCTATTTTGTTGTTTTTGCAACTTAGCCGGCTCCCGTTGTGCCGTTGCTCAACCCTCAGCAGTTGCAGTTGCATCTGATCCAGCAACAGCTTCTGCAACAGCTTCACGTTCAACAGCAACCAGAACCGCCGTTGTCCATTGACAGCAATCTAATGGCACAGATTCAGGCTTTAACTGCTGCACTGATGAGTAGGCTAGGAGGAGGGGGAGGAGGTGTTGATGGCGCTGGTGTTGGAGAGGGGTCAGTGACCAGTGAAGAATTGGTCAGTACGATGGACACTTCACCGTTGATTACCAAGGTAGGTCCATGTATTTATTGTAATTTGATGATACGGTGAGAGTATATGTTAGCATAAGATAAAAAAAATTCTGTCGTATTTTTCAATTATTGATATATGTGTTTAACTTTCTCTGTGTTACTCTATAACTGTCTGTCTGTCTGTCTGTCTGTCTGTCTGTCTGTCTGTCTGTCTGTCTGTCTGTCTGTCTGTCTGTCTGTCTGTCTGTCTGTCTGTCTGTCTGTCTGTCTGTCTTTGCCAAAATAGTAACAATGGCATGGAAAGTGAATATTTCTTGTTTCATACAATGTGAATGAAATTTTTAACATTTAATAGCCATTAACTGGGAGATAAATTTCTTACATCATTTACTAGATGATGAAGAGTAACTGAAGTGTGTGGAATGATGAGGAATAAATAAAAGGTTTTTTATTTGTTTAGATCTCCGATCCACAGTTGAGTTCCTTGGGCCAGTCTAGTAAACTATGGTCTTCCGTGGAGGATGTTTCACACATCTTTGACCAAAGTCATGACGATATATCTGATGTTGCCACACCAAGATCTTGCCAACGACAGCTGCCATCAGTCAGCAGTGAGGACTGCTTTGTAAGTGCCACTGCTTCTCTGTTGTGTTGTCCAATGTCCAATCTACACCAGGCTCTTGTTAATAATGTAGCAAAAGTATAATCAATGAATTATAGTAGTTCATATATATATATATATATATATATATATATATATATATATATATATATATATATATATATATTATGGAATGACGGAAACCTCTCGGACATTCGTTCCTGCTGGATAGTGGTGTGGCATCCAGCAATATCCGGATTCACCAAATACTTATGTCATGAAACTACCGATTCCAAATATTGATTTTTGCTTTTTGGTTTTAATTTCTTATGTTTTTGTGATGGCTTAATGATTTAATCTGAGAAAATGATCATCCTATTGACTTTCAACCCCTGGTAGTTTTTGCAAACTCAGATTTCATTTAATTTTCACTTTGAAGTTGCAGTTGTGATTTTAAACGTTGTCAAGATACCTTATGTACCTGATGTTTGTGGGACGTGTGATGGCTTAATGAGTCTTTTTAGTTCTGAGAAAATGATCATCCTATTGACTTTTAACCCCTGGTAGTTTACCTGCAAACTCAAGATTCACAGAGTCAGTCTAATCCTCATGATGTAATAAATCTATAATGACTCCTCCAAGGACTCTTTTGAGTTCCAGATCCGGTAAATATTGATATCTACTATATATTTTAAAAATATTTGGATCCGGTATCCAGTGGAATTTACACATCCAGTCAATCCGTAATAGTTTTTCTTCGAACAGTTATTGCCGAATCATATTTGTTTGCTGACTTTTGAATATCGATTCTTCATGTTTTCAATTTGTTGCTGTTCCGACCTATTCAGGATTTATAACAATCTGAAAGGTTTCTATAATGATCTGTTCAGTTGCAGAGCACTCCGTGTGAAGATGAATTGCCTTTGACTCACAAATTGGACAGAAGAGATCATTTGGAGAGAGGGCAGAAGAGGAACGATGCCCATATTGAACGTTATAGGAGAGGCAACGAGTGGTCCAGTTTGAGCGTCAGAGAACCCTCTGTAGAGTGCCAGATAAGAAAGGACAGTGTTGTACAACATGAGAACCTTAGACAGGAACATTGTCGCGATGAAATAACTTGTCAAGATCAAGTATCAACCAGATCAGATAGAAGGGACAGACGTTCTGAAATAATAAGTCGTGAAGTAGAGTCTACTGACTTCAGCAATTCTCGATCTTCATTGACAACTTTAAGGGCTCAGCCTTCAAGGTCCATCCACCAGAGTACTCTCGCTGACACTGAGAGGAAATCAAACAGGAGAAGGTCAAAGTCACAATCTAGGTCAAGGTCTCGGTCAAGATCTTCTAGGTAAGTGTTGCTTAAGTTCATATTGTAAAATCAGGCTATCTATTTTTCACTGTAAAACTTAACTCACTGTTCATGTTTTGTTCTGTAATGCTTGTTTCTTTCTGTTCTTTATAATTTCTAATGAAATTGACATAGTGTTTTAGTTAAGGATGCTAATTCAGGCCATATTCTGTCTGTCTATCTGTCTCTCTCTCACTCACTCTCTCGGCACTTAAGTGACCAAGAATTGATCTAGTACTGCTAGTGTTGCAGGTCACGATGCTTTCGTTAGTGTTGATCTTTAGTGCTGCCTCCTGGTGGCTGGTGCAGGTCATGCCTTTCAGCATCCAATTGTCACAATAATTTCTTGTTGTGATTGTTGACGGTGTTAATAGTTTAATAACAGTTTTTTGTTATACTCTCTAGTTATGTTCTACTCAAATTTTTATGTTTATTTCATCAATTGAGTTTTTCTATAAGTCGGAATTTGTTTAGAAATTCCCGTCGATCCAGTTCAAGATCTCAGTCAAGAACTGTCTTGTCCGAGAAGAAGCATCTATCTCCATCTCCAGATCATGACCGCAGGTCTCTATCTCATACAGAGAAAGCTGTTGTATTTGACTGTTCTGCAATGTACAGTATTATTGGATGTTAGAATTATTTTTAGCATCACTGCTTTGTGGCATTTGTCTCTAGGAGAGGAGGACATGCCTCCTGAATGCTTATGTTTACAGATTTGTGGATATGCATTGACGCTGCTCCAAGTGTTGGGTGTGGATGATGGGGTGGGAGTGGGGGTAGTGACCTTGCCTGTTTTCTAACTGTTTTACAGAATAGCAGCACTTAGTGCATGAAAATAACTTCATAGCCATTTATAAGCTCCATTTTTTACTGAATTACAAATTACTGAATTACAAATTACAAAGGACTACTGGTAATTTGCGAATAATTTCTGAGGATTTCTTATATGTCTTTCTTAAGCTTGAGACATTTGGAACTTGAGCATCCAGTTTCCAGGTGGCCTGCAGGTGAACACCATAAGGGTGATCTGGTACCTTTGAGAGAGCAACACGTCAGCAGTGAGTTTGCCAATGTAGTCAAATAGGCCAAGTGTAGTGTAATGTTTTTGTTGATTTGTTTTCTGGTTTTTTTATGCCCTCGGTACTTTGTTCCCAAGGGACTTATGATAAAAAATTGTCTGGAGACATATTATAATTGTGTGCTAGTTCTCGTTCGGTTGGAGGTTAGAAAACGTTCTTCAGAAAAAGAGATGGTCTTGAAGCATTGTATCGTGATAGATATTCTTTGAAACAGCTTCCTTCTCTGTTGTCCCTGGATTGTAGGGCAATGAGTCGACCCAGATTGCTGATAAGTGTAATGTTAGTTTAGCATCCATTAATTATATAAATTGTGTATGTGTGTGCAGTGGTGGTCATTTGTAATTTAGCTGAATAACTTTCTTCATCTTTATGTTTTATTTTGACAATGATAGAACTATTGTTCTTTGTTCTGGTACAGTAAATATATCATAATCATTGTGTAGAAATTGCTAGTGTTTGAAACTTTAGCTACTAAAAATAATACCTTCTGTTATTCACCAGTATTCCAGCAGCTTCCAAATTTTTCCTGATGCTTGTTTCCATATTTTCAAATGCTCTAGTTTACACTGTTTTTATGTTTGTATAAAAGTGATCAGCTTGACAGTTTGGATTGGAAATGTAAGCAAACAGATTAAAGAGGATTTGCTTCGAACCGAAGTGTCACGATTTGGAAAGGCTTCGATTGATGTTAGTTTAAAATAACCTAAGAAAGATTTTTATTTGCTTTGCTACTTATGATCTCAGCTTTATTATAACAAGGCTGTTTGTAAGATTTAAAAAGTATATCATTCAGTTATTTTGTTTTGACATTTCTTTGGTGATGATGGTGATGACTGCAATGTGATAATGATAATTTTTTTAAGGTTATATGGTAATCATTTATCTTCATAAATTTGTTCCAGGGTAGTTTTGTTTGCAATAATTTTATACTTAGTGATTTGTTATCTTTAACTTGACTTATCTTCAAACTCTTTTAGGTGCTCCTCACGCCCTTTGGATACCTTTTTTGCTATTGGCATATGGGAGCTTGATTAGTATTATAGTATTAGTACAACATAATTACTTCCAAGGGACAAATTGCAGGTACTTGTTTTTTTGTTAGCCATTGATCATCCTCTGGTATGCATTTTTTGTAGTTTGTACCAGAGCGTGGCTGTGCCTTTGCGTGCTTTGAAACCCGGCAAGAGGCAGAATGGGCAATAGAAGGTCTCAACAACATGAAACTGATGGAGAGGACTCTGAAGGTAATCCACTTCGTTGGTAATGTATTTTTATATATTCAGTTCAGTTCAAATTATTTTTTGCCATTTTAACTTTGGCATAAGCATTGTGAGAAAATGAGATTATTTGTGTGTTTGTGCGCCCGCACAAGTGTGTGTAGTTTGTTATTTTAATTTACTTGGTAATTTATATGGCACTATAGTGGTTTTTGTTCTAAGGAAACAATATTGGAATGGTAGCCATTGTGAATGACCCAACGTTATCTAAGAGCTTTACATTCATGCCTGTAAAATTAAAATGGAGAGATTACCGTAATTAGCAGAGTAAGTTTAGGACTTCAGGTCTTCAAAATATTTTGTTTTCTGTAGTTTCTTCCTTGACATGACTAGAGGTGCCTATCTATGCATGTATATATGTATGTATATTTATATGCATTATTATTATTCTTGATTAACGTAATTCTTTATACATTTAGGCTGCCTGGGCACCAAATTCAGGAATCAGAGAATCTGAGTTGAGAAATCACTGGGATGTTGACCTTGGGGTTACATACATTCCCTGGGACAAACTTCCACCAGATCTCAATGGCGTTGCAATTGGGGCGGTTTTGACGACAGAAGCTTGCCGGAGTCGATGAGAAGCAGTTTGTATATTTTCAAATGCTGTAATGATATTTCCTGTTTGATTGTTTCAGTAAAATGCTGAGTATGCAGTTGGTGTGTATGCTGCTGTTCAACATAAGCACACATCCAATTTTATTTTCTTACTATGTTAGGTGGTCTACATACTCTGATAGAACCCGTTTCCAAATTTTGGACCTTTTACAATTAAAAGTTCAATTTTTGAGGCTTCTGGTTGACTGAGGCTGAATGTCTGAAGTTTCTGGGCTCTATTCCAGATTGGTCCGTGTAGCAACAATGCGGTTCATTTTGGGGATCAGCATTTGGCCGTTCATATGCAATGAATATTTAGCAAAATTGACGAAAATACACAATTTGTACCACATAAAATACTATATACCTATCTTACCATAAAAAGATAAAAAAGAGTTGGATGATGTAGATGGTTAGTGGATTTGCTCAATAGGTTCAGAGAGTATGCACGGATTTCAAGATGATCAGATGACTAGCAACGAAGTGACAAGTTCTACTGATTGCCACCAGGATGGGCTGGCACTGAGTCAAGTGCCTGTCACGTCACATACTGCCACCCTGACAGGCATTTCTTTGCCGTTAATTGCTCCTTTATCTCTTCTGCCAGTGACGTCTGCTGGTAAAAATTGTTCTTTATTTTGCTCAACTGATGTTTTAGTTCTTATGATTTTTATTTTGAGCTGATTTGCGGTAGGAATTTGGCATCTAGATTGTGTTTTTAATGTGAATGTTGTTACTCGTGAGAACATGTTGATCAAACAGGTGCAAGAAATTTATCTTCAGTTATGTAAGGATTTCATTCCATGCAAATTGAGGGTTGGAGATCTTTTTTGATCTTTTTATTTCAGCACAAGATCTATCAGAAGAAGAAAAATCTAAGGAGAAACCAACTTCTGTGACAAATTCTGTTTTGTCAGTGCCAGCAATGGCTGAAAGAGTGAGTTCCAAAAGCCTACATCAGTAAACTGTCTGTTGTCAATTTTTTATTTAGACGTACTTGGAACTTGATGCTGGTCATGTGTCTGGACATTCCATGTGAAACCATCACAATTTGAAAATTAAAATTGATTTGCTTCCAGCAATTTGCACACACTCGTTTGAAATTATTGATCTAGTCCTGAAATTGCGGTTTTATCTTGTACCTGTGACTGCTTATAAATTTGGACATTCACTTTATTTCCAAACATTTAGACTTAGTGTTTGCTGTTTTGATGCCAGCAACTTTTACTATTAATTACGTATGTTGCACGATAGATCTCATTGAATTGTAATGCTATTGAATTGCAGGATACTACCTTGAAAGTGCAGGTTGAGCTTAAAGTCGATCAGGAGCCACCGATGCCTGAAATTTCTATTTCATGTTCTCCGCTTGTCCAAGGAATCCAGGACATTCTCAGTTCAGCTAATGCATCTAATGCTGCTGCTTCAGCTCAATCAGTTCCAGGCATAATTGCTCCTGGTGGAACAGTCTCTAAAGCGGCTGCAGGTGTGTGCCTCCCTCCTTCATCCGGAGTATTTCCTTCAATATGTGGCTTCAATCCTCATGTTCCTCCTCCAGGTTTTCTGCCGACATTTGATCCCACTCGACCCCCTCCTTCTTTTGGACAGCCTCCCCCTACGGACGAAGCGGCCTCTCTGCCAGAAAGGAAACAAGAGGAATGCAGTGTTGGAATGGTTGAAGACACAAGTGAAAACATGGATCTTGATGATTCCGGGTCGTCCTCTCAAGGGGATGACCAGGATTTCTTGGAATCTCGGATAGAGCTCGTTCGTTCTGGTCCATTGTCGTCAGGGTTGAAGTTTGTTGAGTCTCATGGCAAAGATATAAATACAAATAGCTGCAAATTGGCTGCTGACAAGGCTGACAGTGTTGATCAGCATTTGGTTGATGCATCTGCAGATTCAAATTGGCGCTCAAGCAATAACAGCATATCTTCAGTCTCTGTGTCCACTTCAGATATCGTTGGTTTGACTTGCGCAGTTTCATGCGCTGTTCTTGTGCCGCCCAAATCGACTAACGTTAGCAGCTTTGATAGATATGATGCTATTGCCTTTGCACCATTTTTAAAACAAACTGTGGTTCCACTGGACCAGAATCCATCTTGCCCCAATGTAAGGCCTGGGAATGTCTCAGTCATACCTGACCCTGCTTTTGACAGAGCGGATGATGGAACAGGCAGGACTGTTGATGGATTTACGGGTACAGCTAACTCTGATTTAGCCATTCAGTCTAATCTTGGACCCATAGGTCTTGGCAATATGTCTAATACTGAATCCAAAGATCTGAGTGTTTCTACAAGACCCTTTGTTGGCAAGTCTAATCTATGCTTTGCAGTGGCCCCTAGTGTTCCTTTTCAAGGACATGGTATGCAGTCACTTGGTACCCCTAACACAGTGAAGTTCGTGAAAATATACCTTATTTCAAGGAAAGACAGGTTTTTGGGGCTTCTCCTGGAGTTTTTATAGAAGCTGCTCAATTACAGGAGTTACAGGGTACATCTAAAGGCAGTTCAACACAACTTTCTGAAATGAATCGTGGAATTGTTCCAATTAATTTCGGAATAACTGGCAACCCAAGTGTAGGCCTTACTGAAACAGCATCAGTAAAAAGTGTGCTGTCAGGTTTGCCAGGCAATCAAAATCAAATGTCTTTTGGGCCTGGTTCTTGTCGACCAAATCAGGTGCCACTTGGGATGCTTTGGAGCAACGGTGTCCCAGACAGTTGTAATAGGTTGTCTGGTAGATTGGATGGATTGCAGCAGTTGTCCAATGGGTCGGAGGTCCTTTAGAGGGTTCGCTGTGCCGGATAGTAACCCTCAAATGGTTGGTAGGCAGTGTCTATCATTGAGAATGCCTAATGATCTAGATGGTCCACTTCGAGTGCCAGGAGGACAAATGCAGATTATCAGTGATGTGTATGGGCAAAATCAAATGCTACTTGGGGCAGAGTCGAGGCCATTTTTAGGTCCTGAAATTCAAAATCAAACATCTGTTGGTCATTTTCGTCTGCCATTTGGTCCAAATGGAATGCAGAATGGTGGTCCAAATCAGATTTCAGGCGGTGTGTCTGAAATGAAAGATTGGTCACACGGAAATCAAGATCCTAATCAGATGTCTGTAGGTGGGAAGGAAAGGGCACTTGGATTGTCGGAGGCACACGGTGGCCCAGTTCATATGTCTGGGATGCCAGCTGGGCCTCTTCAGTTGCCTTATGGTTTAGGTGTAGCGCACGTTGGGCTGCCACAAATTGATGGTTCAAATTCAATTCCGAATATGCCTGGGTTGCAGAGAGAAACAGTCCACATTTCTGCACAAATGCCCAGAATTTGTGACAGAGGAATGAATCTTGGCATTGGTTCTAATCGAATGCCGATTTCCAGTCATATTCCTGGTCAGATTCCTGGGTCATTTAGGATACCAGGTCCTCATAAGACAACTGGTCCGGAACAGTTATATGGTCAGGTTCTGAATTCTGCTGGCACTGCCAGACTTCTAGGAGCTGCTTCAGAGTCATCATCTGCTGAGAAAGATAGAATGAGGCCTCCATTTTTGGGTCTGTTTGCTTCTGGCATTGGAGGCGAGCCATCTGGACTTGATAGCGTGAACGTTCTTTCGCCTGTATCGTTTTCAGGTCCTGCTATGCCGCATGCACTGGGAATGGCCAGAGTGGCTCTTTCGGATTCAGGAGTAACTGCCCATGCTCAACATAGTGGCTTTCCTCTTGGGCCAGACAGAATGTTATCTCTTGGTGGAGTAACTGGAGAAATTAAAGGCCATATGCCGCCAAGCCACGAAGGAGTTTCACGTTGCGTTGCGTTGTCTTCAGGTCAAGGTAGCATGGGTTCAGGCGCAGGACCTGCAGTTCCATGCCTAGGACCGATGCCAGCAGGATCGAATATAGGTCCTAATAGATTGCCATCTCCCTCTGTAGGAGGAATGCTTCAGAACAGTTGTGCTGCACCCGTGGGTTTAAACAGGCCAGCATTTATTCTTCCTAATGTGCCTGCTTCTCTGGCTCCAGGTCTTAACAGGCCTCAATTTGGCTCTCTGTTGATGTCTTCCGATTCTTTTGGAGTAAGAGGTGCTCCTGGTTCCTTGGGACCTGGCTTACCAAGTGCTGCGGTGACAGTGGACAGAGATCAACCGTTCAGTTGGAATCAAAATGTGAAGATTGGGTTGAAACACTCTCTTCCTGGTAAGAGTTTGTAGAAGAAATCATACCTTAAAATTGAGCACAGTTGATTTTTTTGGATGCGTGAATTCTGTAAATTAAATAATTTCATATGTTCTTTTAGTGTCCTTGTTGATTTATGCACAAACCCATGAACAAGTTTGTGGCTTGTCACCAGATAAACAATAGATCTGCAGAGTATAATCATTGCACAACTAAATTCTCTGGATCATCAGAAGTGAACCCTTTTAGAAACTTAACCAATGCTACTTCATGTTCTTTGTTAATGTTGCAGTTTTGTTTTGCGTTTTCAATTATGTAGAGTAACTGAATGCTGTATGATTTGGTATAGGTAAAGAATGTTTGACTGATTTCCAGTGTCTGACAATAGTTAATAAATCAGAAAATTTATTTGTATTTTTTGTCTTATAAATAGGATCATCAAATGCAAATTCTCAACGTCAGGGTTTTCAAAACAATCAGCCAACTGGGAACTCTGACAACCATCCATTCCTGGGTCGAATTGGTTCGGATGGATTTTATCAGTATTTAAATTCTGGCCAGAGTAATTATGGAATCATGAAAAATGCAGAAAAGATCCAATTTGCAGGCCAGCAATTTCTACCCTCCAGCATTTGCAGTGGAATTCAAATTCAGGGACTCGTAGGCAAGTCGGTCGACGGAAAAGCCTCCACCGAACCAGTTGGTTTGTTTGGACTTGATAACAAGAGAACTGCAATTCCCAGTCTTTTTTCAAATGTGGACAACATTAGCCTTGTGCCTGGTCAGCAAGCATACGCCGCTAATGATAATTTTTTCCTAAAGCCACAATTTGACAACCTGCAGCAAGATGAAACTAGGAGATGGATGAATGACAACAATGATGATGAAGAAGAAGATGGGCGAATAGCACAACGCCACATACGACGGAGTGACCTCTTCCCATCACTTAAACAGAGAGGGCGCCATCAGCACCGCAACAATCACCGATGGCACGACAAGCGGCACGATCGTAGAGACTGCGCAACCAGAGAATTTAAGGATCACAGTCATGATCGTAGCCGTCATTCTGGTTCAAGGGGCAACCGTACTGGCAACCTGTACAAGCATCAGTATTTTATGGATGGTCCCAGTAAAGAATGCCACCGCTTGTCCGATATTAAAGCTGGAATTCAGTTTGGCGTTAAGCCGGACTTGGAGACTGTTTTCAACCCGGTTGTGAAGTCTGAGATGGACGGTCAGAAGACTTTTGCTGAAGTGGAGAGCCAACATACTGAAGCTGAAGAACAATCTGATGTGCTTGATTCTGCAGTGTCTGCAAGTGAGAAGGTCTGCTCTTGAAATCTGGCCGCAGTATCGGAATTCATCCAGGTCGCAGACCGTTCTGATTTAAAGGTTCTAGTCTTGTGTCCTGTTAGCTGTGAGTTAAGTCATCGTGGTACAGAACAACAGCAGCAGCAGAGAAGCTTAGAAGCCTCCTCATCATCTCACAGTAGCATTTATTTAGGTCTAACGCCTGTCCTTAGTTTATTTTTTAGTTTCTTTTAATTTCTATTCAGTACACGATTGAGATTGACTGTTTAAAAATTTCAAAAAACCTTTAAGTAATGATAAAAAGAAAGGAGTAGTCAAGGCATTAGACTTGCATGGAAAATTTTTCATATTGACACATTTCTGCACACATTTTTACTTATGATAGTATATTATCATTTAGTAGATAGTTGTATATATGGCTTGTGTGTGGTACAATAATGGAAGAATAAAAATGATAATGGAATAAAATTGTAGCTCATTGTCATTACATGTATGTGTATCTACATACCCATAAATGCTTGTTGCATATGATGGTGTTAAAATGCTGATTTTTTTGTACCACAATGTGTCTTAACATGATTAATGTTTTGATTGAATGCTGGCCTCTTTTTAAGGAGCAATGATGATTGTTTACTTAAGCTGTCTTGACTGTATGTGTGTATGTATATATATATATGTGTGTGTGTATATATATATATATATATATATATATATATATATATATATATATATATATATATATATATATATATATAGTGAAAATAAGCCATTTATAAGTCTGGCCCTTTATTATGGTTATGTGGTTTTTGCTTTAAGTAATGCAACATCGCTTAATTTTTTAAAATTTTCTGCTCAATCTTCAAATGAATGTGGTGTCCATTCGATATAGTTGCTATAGCAGCCCCATGGTTGGGTTGTCACACTTAAATAGCTTAACTCCAAATCGCAGACGCTAAGCACTGGAGCGCTTGACACAAGGGGTGGACATATTGTAGTATGGGAGATTTTGAGTTCTCACAATTTTAGAGGGTGAGCAGGCCCTATGTTCACACCTACAAAATGTCAGGCTAGTGAGGCCTAGGCTCTAAAGTTAAATATCCTACATAGTTGTGACCATAAAATAGTGGAAAGAGAAATTGTTATAGTTGATTGTAATACTAATTAATGACGATACAATTTTTGCAGCAGTTGCTTAAATGCATTTTGGTATTATTTGGTAAACCTTAACGGTATACATTGCCACAATTTGGTAGTAAGTGACACAGAGTTTATATTGGCTTTTACTTTAAGACACTGTAAACGATGTAACTGGTGTATTCATATTATTTGGTGTGATGACATCCAGTTGACATTGAAAATTCCAGGATGTTTTCCTGTTTCTTTCTGGATTTTTCTCTTGCTGTTTGTGTTGAATTATTATTAAAGAAATTATTTTATGAAGCCATGATGATATTTGCACTATGCTTTATAGGTATTCGTCATCAAAGGCATTTAGATTAATTTATCTACTCCGTTTGCTGTATTTTTCAGTTTATTGAAATAGCCGAGAACTTGTAGTCTGTGAATTGATTGATCTGGTGCAAAAACATGGATGTGGGTTTACATAGGAGCTATGTGCTACATCCTTTAAAACTATATTTATTTAATTTAACTGCTTTGTGTGCATTTCATATACTATGGATTGCTTTGTCATTTGATTATTGCATGGCTGGATTGGAGTTGAAGTATTGCTTGCTTTAGGATATAAGAGTTGATTTATTAAATGTTGACGACTTTGTGCAGAAGGTGTGCGATAAAGTTGCCTGATGTAGAGAATGTCGTATATCACAAGAACTAAGTCAAGCTTCCATTTTGCATTTGCTGAATTGTGTATGCTTGTTGGAATAACAAAGTGTTTATATAGCCCAAGCAGAAAGAGATGCCGTTTTTTTCATTTATCATAGATGTTTATGATGTTCTATCACAGTACTAATTATTGCAGTATATAGTAGTTATCATTTATTTGATCAGTTATATTTATCAATGCCCTTTTTGCATGAATCAATGAGTTCAAAAATGTTTTGATGTTAATTTATATAGGTTTGATTTGTGTTTTTGGGAGGGTACAGACATTAGGTTGCACTGCAGAATATATGCATTTCAAAGACTGGCCATTGTCATTTGTGCTGTTGTAGGTTTGTGCTTTTGGAATTTTGTTCGTAACTTTTAATGAGAATGAGAAAAAAATGGGACTTTCTTTGAATAATGTTAGTTTGAATGATTTGTGAAATTTTGATATGCTTGAAAATTTAGTATCTTTTGAATGTCATATGATGTGATTGGGCAGTGCATGTTTGTGACAAAATTGTGTTAAGAATGCATAAAGGTCATGTGACATACTGCGAATGATCATTGCTTTAATAGCTAGTGTTATTCATATGATTTATTATATTATTGTGCATATTTGCATTTTTATATTTTTAGGTGTTCTGATTCATCTAATAACATATCATGGGAAAATCTGGATGACTTTTATTGAAATGCAGTTTTAAATACTATGGAAAATTTGCTTTAATAAATTATACAAATATGTAAAATATCAAATTGATTGACACTGGCATAATGCATAGCATTTGAAAGTCTTTGGTGTTAACTTGAGCTCATCTGAGTCAAGACGAAATAATTTTGTTTTTCTATCGTTAATCTGATATGGTCTTTTCTTCGAGAGTTGACTTGTGGAGAAGATTAATGTTGCCGACTATTAGCCATGGCTGTTTACTTGAATGGCTGAAATATTCTGCCTAGTTATATCAGTGGTGAATTTTGTTTGACTGTTGATTGGATGTACATTGCAACAAATATTGTCAATGGTCTTTTGTCTGCTTGTTTTTTTGCTAATTTATATTGATTGAAAAGCTGGAAACAGGTAATTTACTGTTACAATAAATATGAAAGAGTGTAAAATGTTAGCAAAAACATAAGCATTTATAAAATTTCCAATTAAACATTTGAAATTTCCATTTAAACATTTGAGTCGTGTTTACGTGAAACTACACTACTACCTGGATGGTCTGAAACCATTTCAACCATGTCTGTGGCAGACTTACAGTTTGTTTGAAAATCTGAAGCAAAGCTGGTTTAGCCAAATATTTATTGATGAGTTATTCAGATGCTACTTACATTTGTTTCATTTCATGACAGCTATTAAACTCATAATAATAATAATAATATAACAAGGTTTAAAGTGGTTCAGTAGGGACTGCCCTGTGTGAGAACCACTGTTGAACGTAAAGCCATATTATGGTGTAAATACTTTCAAGTATGATTCCAGTTGTGACATTATTTTAAAGAACGTGTACTTGAAATGCTGAATTTTTCTGAATGTGTCATCCTTAGTGAAGTAATTGTACACTTGAAATATAACGTACCCAAGTTAGTTTGGTAGTTCTACACCAGATCAGGACAGCTGCCTTCCTTGATCAAGTAGCCTAGCATTTTTTGTGTGGTATGGAATAAATCTTGAAATCATTTTCCATAATTTATCTAGTACAGTTGGTTGGACTTGACATTTCTTAACCAATCATCATTGTAGGTTACATTTTCAAATCTAAAATCTTCACATTGCTGAGTTGATTATATTAGCTACCCAACTGACTGATGCAGTGAGAATTATTCTTTAAAAGAATCACCATTTCAACTTGTATATTTAGTATTTTAATTTGAAAACTTAATATCTAGTTGAAAGGGGCGGAAGATGGCAGAGTGGGTTACGTGCTGGAGCGTCAGGCTGACGGAGCGGGTTCAAGCCCCGTTAGTGCCACTAGTGGCTTTCACACAGGCAGTAATGCCTCCTAAGCCACTTTAAATCATGCTAAGTTAAAGTTAAAACTGTGTCAAGAACTCAAGATGGTTTTTCGGAAGCAACACAAGTAAAATACATGTAACACTTCTTTGTTATAATTTCACTTTATTACAACAAGTTACACGGAAGCTGATTATATTGTAAAAATGAAAAGGCTGCAGAAAAGAAATCTTTTATCTGACAATTCAACCTGTTATTTAAGAAAAGAATGCTTAATATTTTTGATGGTATATCCCATTGTCATTGACGTCTATTTTATATGCACATTTACCAAAAGTACAGTTACTTCGTTTCCGGTTCCGGCGGCGGGAAGCTTCTAAGATAACTTAGATAAGTTCCTGATTTCTTTCTTTTTCTAGTTTATCCTGACGGCCTAAATTCTTAATTTTAGCTTAGTTATGTTCCCTCATCTATCTGTGTCTCCCGTACTAACAGGCTTGGCATTCTTTGTAATTATTTCTGAGCTCGTGAGTCGCTCACGAGACGGAAGATCTCATCTATCTACCCACCAAGGGCCCATACAATCATATAGCGGCGCTATAGAGTTTATCGCAATATTTTCTCCGAGACAGCGTTTTCAATACTTACTCACTGCAGGCTTTTATATTTCTAGAAATAGCTTGTATCCCCACCAGAATCTTATTTAAATTAACATTTGAACATTTGCTTTCCATCGTCGGCACTATGAAATCAATATCTTTTAGATCTGGCCTTAAAACATATCTGTTTGACTTGGCTTACCCCCGTTAGATTACTCTCCCGCCGTTTCGGACTGATCTTCTGGCTTGACCTGGCTCTAATGCTATTTGGATTTGGTGCGCCATCGGCTGATGCCCTGGGCATTAGATAGTGGCGCTATAGAAGTTGATTGATCCTCATTGTTAGTCTTATCACTGATAGACAGTTAGATAAAGTTTCATTAAAACCAAAATAAAACCACAAAATGGTAAGAAGTATCTGTCATTAAACTGCATAAGTCAAGCCAAACTGGCTCATTGCACACTTGTAGTGACGAGAAATGTCAAAAAGGCTTATTTTCCGTCCCGAACTCCAGTTCAGACTCTGTAAACATCTTCAGAGCATCTTCAAAAAGCACGAGAATGGATTGAATCTGCGCAAGTACTGTGTTGATGACTTCCCTGTACACAAAGATCAAAATTAATCCTCCTAAGATCTTTAATTTTTTATGAAGATAAATATTCTCTTGGTTCATAATCTATTCTTTGTGTCTCCTTGTTAAAATACAAAGGCTTCACTTTATTTAAAAAGTCTTTGGGTATTTTCTGGAATTAATCATTTTTTCAAAATAGGCAAAAATTATAAGCTGGTTACAATCAAAATCTGACTGTAGCACAATTTGCTAGACAACATTTTAACCCCGTGGCCACCAAGATTTAAGTAACCAATAGGTTAGGAAACCGGAATACAGGTCCGCTCAGCAACCATAGTGACAGCATCGAACTACACTGTTCACCTGGGCTTCCAATGTCAGAGTTTTGCCAAATACCACTCTTAGAAGAAGCATACTTTCTGAAGTAAATAAAAAGCAGGGGGCCCAGGACCGAGCCTTGCAGGACACCGTGATAGACATTTCCCATTGGTGACATTTCTCCGCTGCACCAGACTGACTGGGTCAGTCAAAATAAATGTAGCATAGAACCAAAATTTTTAAACCAAATAGAACAAACAAAAATTTTAAATTAAGAAAATGATTCTTACATGTGACCTGAAGTAAAGAACTTCTTCATCAGATCAAGTTTCATGAAGGTAATCTAGAAAGATTAAAATGTGGCAACACAATAAGTTTAAAAACACCTAATCAAAATATAAGTGACCTGAAGTAAAGAACTTCTTCATCAGATCAAATTTCATGAAGAGACGGTGAGAGATAAGACTAGAAAGATTAAAATGTGGCAACACAATAAGTTTAAAAACACCTAATCAAAATATAAAATGAGTAGGATGTGCAAGCAAAAAAATGACATTGCCATTTAATAGAATCAAGTCTCACAACATATTAGAGAAACTAGACTACCTTCCTATGAAAAATCTTTCCAAAAACTATAAAAGAAAGATACTAACTGCAATGTCCTCTGGCATCTCAAAGTTCAATAGACTTGCCACAATAATGGCATAAACGGAAGAGTCTTCGATTGGACCCAACGCTCTACGACAAAATCAAAATGAGAACAATCCACAGAAGAACTCATTTCATCCTGATAAAAATGCTTTTTATGTCAGCCCCAGAGGAATATCAACAATTAACAGCAACGTAATGGCAAAGCATACACCAAAAAATATTGACTGCACTCAGTAGAGCTAAATACATTAAACATGACACAGTGACAGTGTAAGATGTTTAGTGCATGAAAATTAACATTAAGATATAATATAAACAGAAATATCATCCACAAAATTTAGTATTATACTGAACCTAACAATCATCTATAATTCCCATCATAGCAACGACAAGATATATATAACATAGCAGTGGTAACTATTTTCGGTTCTTTCCCGTTATCCGGACCCCAGTAGAGGGATGGTGTAGTTGGGGTTAGGGTTATGGTTAGGATCAGGTTCCCCGACCGAAAAGTCATTACACTTCACTGGGGTCCGGATAACGGGAAAGTACCCTATTTTCCCACAAAAGTGACTTGCCAAAATGTATTCAAAATCTGTAAAAGGAAACTTGGCCAAACATTCCATTAGTCACCAGCTAAAGAAATCTGATTACTTACCATTAGAAATAACAAACTTTTATAAACAATTTATTGTGACTATTTAATCAAACATACTCCTGAAAATGGCTGTTCAAGTCTGAGATAAAATGGTACCAGTTCAGGTAAAGAATAGAGAGAATCTGACGGTCACTGATATCTTTGGTTGCATCCAAACTATTCTTTATGAGAACACTAATACAGCGTTACACAAAGTCCATGTATAGGAAACAAAGACAATGAAATCATTAACATTTTGTTTCCAATGTCTAATTAAAATCAACTTATTTTTCAATTCAACACCAAGCGACAAGTTATCGTGAGCAGTCTCATAGAGTCACAAGGACAACTAAGCAGAACCTATTTCCTAGTTGTCTTTGTGACTCTATGAGACTGCAATTATTATGTCCTGGAAATGTACATTTTGAAAAACTTACAAAGCAATATAAAGTAGCAAAATGCTGAATACCTCAATAAATTAAGAACATGCAAAGTCACAAATGGCTGAAGCCTCAGTTGATTACAGCATTCCAACAATAAAGCACATGTATTTTTGATCCAATATTCATTTCTATGGCCAAAAATACATAAAGATGCTATGTACAATGATGCCTCCTGTCAATTTTAATAGCCAATTCAGTATTATCAGTGCTGAGTGATTCCTTAAACCCTTAACCGTGTATTTAACTGTAACTCAATGTAAAATGGACGGATATATCCGGGGTCCCAGTTAAGGGGTTAAAAGAGGTGCTATACAAATATTCAGCCTTTTTCGCAATTTCATTTTATCCTCCCACCAACTTCCTAGAAATTCATTGCATCCCCCAACCAAGAATTCTTGGAACCGTCACTGTACAGTACTATGGCGGTCTTTGCTTAAAATTGATAGATGCAGCCATAGGTGGTCTGGTGGCGGCCAAGGGAATTTGTTGTCGGAATGATATGAAAAGAAAGTACTGACATGCCTTTAATTTCATCTTTATTTCTACAGGGCCAGGCGGCTGGTAACTGACTAAGCACAGCACGGTGCAAAATATTTCTTAAATTAAACAAAATCTGTTATAAATGTCTCAATAAGGACTTTCAATAAAATAAACTGAAGTTGTCTGCTGGGTCCTCTCGCGAGACCTTCGTTTTCCACTTTCCCTGCTAATATTATACTCCGGCTGGCGGTGTTAGTAGGCCCCCTAAAGACCTAAATCTAGATATTATTATGTAGCTTTAGTATATTATTCCTTCTGATTTTATTAATTGTTATTGGTGACTTGTCCGGCACACATAATTTGAGAACAAAGACCGTTAATGCTAAAACTATGAAGTGCTACTAAATATTTTGGCAGGCTCTCGCGACCCCGCCATATCCTCCACGGACTCCCTTCGGTACCCAGAAACCACAGTTTGGGAACCGCTGGCTTAGGCCAATAAGGTGGCATTATTATGTCACTGACATAATAATTAGGCCTATAAATAATTAATATTTTTCAAGCTTTTTGATGCAAATGATCGAATGTGCTTTTGCTCATAGTTCCATATAGGGATCTGATCGGAAATATTCCGAAATTTCGGAAATTTCGGAATACTTCCGGAAAGTTATAAAAGCCTTCAAAACTTCTCTCTTTTGTCTCAAAATTAATTCAAAGGTAGCTAAGAAAACGAAGTTTTATTATATATTTTTGGCACATAGGGGAATTGGTTGAAAACGGGTTCTCCGATATTTTATCCCGCCAATTTAAGTATTCTATTTGCTGCTCAGGGAACCAGCTTTTTTGAATATTCACGATTTTGTCGCAAGTGCTGGCTTAGTGTGAGACTATGGGTAAATACCGTAAAATAAACAAGTGTTTAGTTTTGTTTTGTGACAATTCGTTAATTTTTCGCCGAACATCGAGATGTTTAACATTCAGACATGTCTTACTCTGGTAACTGGTTCTTGCGACTTCCGACTCAGACATTATATAGCGCTACTGATCCTTTCAAATGAATAGTTATTTAGTGATAAAAAAATAATAATAGATATCAGTAAAGTAATCAATAGTAATAAATTAATAATAAACAGTAATAATAATTATCAATTAATAATTTTCCTTTAGAAAAAAGAAACAGGCTAACTCACATCCCTAGTTCCATATCTGATCGGAAAGCGCTATTTGTCTCATTCAAATAGACATAACTCAAATTCTTACCAGATGTGGAAATTTTTTATAAATTCTTATGTTTTTGCTAACATTTAACATTTAAATGCTTATGTTTTTGCTAACATCCTTTCATATTTATTGTAACAGTGAAACGCCTTTTCCAGCTTTTCAATCAATATACCTTAGCAAAAAACAGGCATGCACAAATGACCATTACATTTTCTATAACAGAAGATTACCGGTAAACATTCACAAAAACAACTTCTAAATCCATTTCTCAATAACAAATTTCACACCTAGACAATGTTTGTTGCAATGCACATCCAATCGACAATTAAACAAGATCAGTGGCATAGCCAGGATTTCCCGAAGGGATGGAGGGGGGTTAGGACTTCTTTGGAAAATCCTGACAAGAAAAATAAAGTTGTCACTTAGTATTTTCGCCCGGTAAAGCAACAGCTATACAACTATATTGATATTTTAAATTTCTTTGCTTATTTTCTTCATTTTTGCTACCTTGAACCTGATTTATAATATTATCCAACAAAAATTTTTTGGTCAGCCAGCCAAGGGGTTTAACCCCCAAAACCCTTGGCTATGCCACTGAACGAGATTCACCACTGATATAACTAGGCAGAAACCATTCAAGTAAACAGCCATGGCTGATAGTCGGCAACATTAGTCTTGTCCAAAAGTTAACTCTTGAAGAAAAGACCATATTAGATTAAATATAGGAAAACGATATTATTTCGTCTTGACTCTAGCATTGATGCATCATTAACAGTAATTCAGTAGAATTCAAGTTAATGCCAAAGCTTGTAAATGCTACGTATAATGCCAGTGTCAATTAATTTTGATTTTTTACATATTTGTAGTAAAGAAACATTCCATTGTCTTGCCAATTACTTCTCATAAATTTGTAATCACTATATAGTCCAAATCAGAAATAGAAGCAGTAAATAACTGCTTATAACTTCAATGATTTCCTGAATGTGCAGATCACAGCTGTGTGGTTGTGGCTTTCTGCATCACGTGATCACCTCATGACTTTGGACACAGCACTAGACAAAGAAATGCATATTCATTATCTAAAACATAAATTAACGGCTTTCTTCTAAAACTAACAAGTCATGTAGAGTCACTCCTAATTGAATGCCAGTGTAATGTAATGCAACCTACTGTAATCTAATGTAACCTAGAATATTGTAATTAAATGTAGGCCTATACAGATTTTATCTCAATATATTGAGTTTTCCAGTTGGCCGTCAGCAGGTCTTGAAAATCTGCGACAAACTAATCAAATTGTATGTCACTGTCAGTGACACATAATCGCCATGTCAGTGAGTTGGCAGTTGGCGAATCGTCTCATTGGCAAAATGTCCAGAAAGTCTAGTGGCTTCTGTTTGTAGTCAGTCTGGTGCAGTCTACAGGAAATTATGGGACGTATCTTTAGATAGAAATGCTTTCTACAAAATTTATTTTTAAAAACTGCCATATAAGAAGGCTGTCAATGGCAGTGCAACCACATGAATAAGACCAGTTGGCAGAACTGGATCTGATCAGTCAATTGGCTTTTTTGTCAGTGGACCAATTTTCCAAGCAATGGCATAGCCAGGATTCCGCAATAGGGGAGGCACATCAACATTTTCGGGTAAAAAGTGATGACAAGCGCAAAATAAGTCGCCCCATCAAGCGCTTTCACCTTTCATGCATTCTCCTTGATTTCACAATACTACCTACCCCACCCACAGCTACTACTCAACGGATTTCCACAAATCCCATGACCCCTCCCAGTCCAAATAAGGGGGTCAGATTTCCTTGTGCCCCTCCTCCATGACAACGACAATGTTATTATTATTATTATTAATTTAATTTTAAAATTAAATTAATGTATAGCATGGCAGTTATGAAGGACTAGATTTACATTTTAATTTGAACCTGTAAACAATATTTAAACTGACATTTAGATTCGTCTATCCTACCATTAAGGATGTAGTCAGTAAGTAGAGTGGGCACTTTTGAATTGTCTTCATCGATGGCTGATAAAACTACAATGAACAAAAATTAAAATACTATTTTAGACATTTTGCTTTAACTATACAGACCAGTGTTTATTCTAGCCACCTTGACATTGGGGGGGATTTTGAAATGTTTGGGGGGACAAGGTCTGATTCTCCACACTTTGGGGGGGGGAATTTCCATCCCCAGCCAACATATAAAAAATTTGGGGGAAATTTTTAAAACTTTTGGGGAAAATCCCCCCCAGAGAAGGCCTAGATAAACACTGTATACAGACAGACTGCCAAATAGGGATGGCCAAACCCATAGAAAGTGCAAGCCCCAAATAACAATTTACAATTTTCAAATGCTTGGGAGCCACATTGCCACAATTAAACATGAAAACAAGGTAGTGTGATCCAATTTGTTTGCAAAATTCCATTAGGAAGTTTTTGGAAGAACTTTCCACACCATCCACCCTATTTCTGTAATAGATCAAATACAGATGAAATTGTCTGTGAGTTCTTTTAATTTGAATAATGTCCTACTTTTGATGTAAATCTGAAGAAGATCAGCATCTGGCGTTTTCTGGTGATCATCGTAAGGAATTACAGTCGTCAAATACTACAAATCAAGACAAGGGGCATTAACAAGGAGTTTTAACAATGAGCAACAAAGTTCAGTGCAAAACAGCCACATTCATTCCATAATGCAGTGTTGTCCTACAAGCCTACTTATTTGCTTCATTGAAAGACAAAAAGGCTCTGGCATAATCCCAGCTGGCACTCTTTTCAGTATTAACAGGAGACTAAGCAGACAGATCCAGCAATAATCATCAACCAATACAAAATTCAAACTGACCTCATGACATCCAAGAACATTGCCACTTAATTAATAATAATAATAATAATAATAATAATAATAATAATAATAATAATAATAATAATAATAATGTGATTTAAAGTGGTTTAGGAGGCTAAGTAAGCCTGTGTGAAAACCACTGAACCACTCTTCTGAATCTCTTTTTGACATCCTTCTACATCTCCCCAACATGCAGCAGTGATATTTTATGCTCCTCTGCACAGTCTTAGTTTTCTCTGTTCATCTTATTTTGTTCTTTTGTCGATTTCCCTCCAAGTTTCCTCCAAGATCCATTTTCTGTTTGAGTTCTATGTCTAGATCTTATTGTTTACATGGGCTGCTATTGCACTTCCTTGTCATTTTTCATTTGCCCAAGTTCTACATCTTTATTTATTTATTCTTTCTGGTAACATAGCATCTCAAAACAGTTGTGCAATACCAGGAGATCACCAGATGGATAGATTACATTTCTCAAAAAATGAGAACAAACATACTAAATTCCCCACCAAACTTCTTTCAATGTTCACAGTAAAAATGTTATGAAAACTGGATCTAACAGCCACAGCAATTTTTAAATCTGACATTAAAAAAGAATATGTGCAAAATGCAGCAAGTTAAGTACAGATACGGTACTCTGCATGATGGTGGCTCAGCGACAGTCTTTCCTTTTCTTCGATCGACATCCAGCGTTCGTCGTTTCTTCTGTATGGAAAGTAGAAGTGAAATGAACTGGTTGAAAAGTTCTCTCTGGAAAACAAGTTCTTCACGAAGAACCAGTTGACAGAGCAGAACTTCCGAATAGTCCTTTATTGCCTTATCCAGTTCCTCTTGCAGACTGCTGATGCTTTCCAAAGGCATTTCCTGAAGGCCTACATGTAGGGCATTATTTTGTTTGTAGAAAAACATTTAGACATTAGCACCTGGCATCTGTGTAGGCCTATATGACCAGCGATTAACAAGCTAATCGGGTCAGGTTTCAATCTTACAAGACAAAAGAAGTTTAAAACTCGGAAATTAAAATAAAAGCTGATTCTGAAAACATGGAAACAAATGAAGCAGTTGTAATTAATTAATTATTCATGTTCTGTAATTACCGGAGAGCTGCAGATCTGAATCTGACCTTGATCATCGTTGCATTTTAACTACCGGTATCTACAGCTTTTTACCTTTCCATTTATCAATTAATAAAACACAAAGCCCGGAGCATTGCAATCCACGCTTGACAGTAAAATGAAATTGCTCTTCAAAATAGCTACAGCCTCGAAGATTCAGCTCTACAATTGCTATACATCAAGGGTATTCAATTGCATTTTATGAAGGGCCAAATATTTTTAAGACCCGTGCCCGATGTCCAGTTGCAAACTTTTTTAGTTAAAAAATACAGTTCACAAGTACCGGTAATGGAGAACAGGCAAGTCGAAAACAAGACAGTTAAAAATATTTCATATGTATTAGAAAAAAGTTTTTAGCATTTCAGTATTTTTGTGGGCCATTTCACAGCCCCTGGAGGGCCATATCTGACCTGCAGGCCACCATTTGAATACTCCTGCTATATATGATATAACATATAATTATCATTAATGTTATTGGATTTTCATTGTTACACATCACAATGCTAGCAATGAACAAGTTTCATAATGAAAATTGAGACACATGTCTTTGGCAAAAGTGCAGGCTCCAAAGAAAACAAATATTGAGTAAGTAAGATACATTGTAGGTGCATGGTAACTCCTGTTAACAAAGATGCAAAGTAAAAACTTACAGGCAGACAAACCATTGTTGGACTGTTTCATAGTCTGCAACTTTGTCTTCAGTACCTCGGTTGATTTTGAGGGACTTGCAGAGCACATCTCAAATTCAGCCTCAAAGTCATCCTTTGCATTAATAGCAAAGACATGATTAAACGATCAATAGAAGAATATTGGCAATGTAAATCAAAAAACACCTCTGCTACAGACAATATCCAATTGTGTCTTAGTCGAATATATTGATAATGCAAATAATTACAAATTGCTGCAATTTGCTTTTATCATTTTAGCAATCATCATCATCATCATCACCACCACCACTGTTATGATCATCATTCTCAGGCAGCAATAAAAAAATAGCATACACAACAAACATAAAAATAACAAGCCAAGTCATTACCAGTGAAGATATATACCTCCATCATTTCAGCAATTTCACTAATGACTTCATCTGCTGATTTCATTGGTTCTTCGCATATCGATCCAGTGATGCTCAGAATACTCATCTCCATTGCTTCAGCACCATCATCATCTTCACAAAACTGATCAATTTCGCCGAAGATATGCTCCTGCATACAGCAAATTTATAGTTTAACTTTACATTTATGCCATATAATCACTCATATAACATGCACCCATGACACAACACACTCCCATTCACCATATCATAATGTCACAAATGTACAAGATGTGTAGATAAATACAAGCAAAGATTCTCACTGAATCTTGTAAAGAGACAGATTCTAATTTGCTCCTTTGTATCTGTGCTTCTGAATTGTCATAGTTCTCCGGTACATGATTCCAAATCCTGAAAGCAGAAAATAATCATTCACATCCTAGGTCAGTGATAAAAACCGATAAATCACAGATTTAAACAGTAAGTTCCATTACAAAATAACAAATACAACAAGATCTTGAGAACTGACTTGCCTAGAAATTACAAAAACAAATCACAGAAGGAAAAATCAAATACCATATAAAGTATAAGCACATGTTTACAGTAGATTATTATTATTATTATTATTATTATTATTATTATTATTATTATTATTATTATTATCATTATTATTATTATTATTATTATTATTATTATTATTATTATTATTATTATTATTATTATTTGTAACAAGTACAGCATCATATAGTACACAAACAATGATTGTTATTATTATTATTATTATTATTATTATTATTATTATTATTATTATTATTATTATTATTATTATAATCTTTATTTGACAACACAGCATCATATAGTACACAAACAGGGATTATTATTATTGTTATTTTATTATTATTATTGTCTTTTCTGGCTTTGTTCTTTTTGAATGCACCATCTGAGGTCACAGTCAATTAAATGCAATTGTCTCAGCTCACACCAGGCCTGTAACTCAGCAAATACCTTCTTAACCAGCTGTTCTCTCTCCTGATTATTATTATTATTATTATTATTATTATTATTATTATTATTATTATTATTATTATTAAAATTGTTATTGATATAACCATTATTGTTGCAAAATACACATTGATATCACAGTTAGAATAAAATTGAGGCAGAACCTATTGACAACAAGTACAAGTTTAACTTGCAGCTCCAAAACTTGGACACATGAAAATGTGGTTTTACTTTGTTTCCTCCTCTTCTGGATTTTGCATATCTATAGCCTACTGTAGCACTAATCCTTGCATTGTCAAATGTCAAACATTTTTGTATCAATTATATAATATTTTTGTGGTCAATAGAATTTGTCATGACATTGAAACCAGCTCTCTTAACCCCTTCTTTTGTCTCGCCACGATTTTTTTAGACATTTGATCTAAATAACAGATTTCTGAAGATGATAGTCTTATAGTGTCATTTCAAATGGCTCACCATTTTCGGGGCATTTTGGCTAATGCTCTAGAATAAAATTGAGGCAGAATATATTGTCTCAATTCTAGTGAAGGTTTCACTTAGCTAAACTGGGGAAACACGATGGTAAATGTGGTTTTAATTTGTTTCATCACTCTTCATGGATTTTGCATATCTCATTAGCCTAAAGGAACTGCATTAGCACTACTGGTAATCCTTGCTTTCTCAAATGTCAAACAGGGCTTCCAGTTGTATAGTATTTTTGCATTCGATAAAACTTGAGATACAAGAAACCAGCTATCTCTAGACCCCCTTATCTCACAATCGATTTTGTAGACATTTTACAGGGACACACGAAAATGTGGTTTTAATCTGTTTCATCACTCTTCTGAATTTTGCATATCTATTTAGCCTATTGAGCAATAATCCTTGCATTGGACAATGTCAAACACAAAATTTATGACTCACTGTGTGGGGGGGCAAACTCTTTATAGTAGTCTTCAACCTGCCTGAGACCACAAACCAGAGCTACCAAATCCGGTGAGAAAGTTTTTTAAAAATGCTTAATTATCAGGGGTGGGTAAGGAATCTGCACGTTAGCCAGTGGTGTTGGGGTAAAACAAAATACTCTGTGTGTAGAGCAAAAAAGTATGCATGATTAAAATGAAACTCAAGAAGATTATGAAAATTGTTGGGTAAAGCTTTTCGATTCACCTTAGTAAATCAACTTCGATATAATAGCAACTGCCTTCTCTAATATTCATTAGTATCAACTCGACAGCCAGACTCTAACAAATCATGGATGGATACCGGTATATGAATAGAATTTTAAATGAGCCAATAGCCATTCAAAACATCTGTGTCCAACATTGTAATGAAATTTAATGATTGGCTTCGAATAGTCTAAAAATAAATCCATCCTTTCAATTTCATTGCCATTCTCAAAATGTATCTTAATAGACCAAATAAGTAAATTGATTCTAAAACTGATATTTTTCTAACCCATAGATATACCCCATAGGCCTGCGTGGGCTTGCCTGTTGGAGAACAGAAGGTGTGTGTGTGTTTGTGTGTTGTGCTTGGTTTTGATATGCAAATCAAAGAGTTAGCCTTCAGTTTTATAAACCATGCTAATGCCAAAACAATGAGTCATACTATGAAAAGCCTGAACTTCCTGGAATACCAGTGATCTCATTTCCTGAATCCCAAATGCCAAAACATAGAGTCATACAAATGACAAGCCTGGGCTTCCTAGAATACCAGTGGTCTCATGTCCTGAGTCCCATTGAATCCAAAACAGCTATTAGTCATCTGAAGAGCACAAGAGTCCACAACAGCAGAATATACATAATGACTCATGACACTGCATTGCTAAATGTCAGTAAACATTGCTGACATATCTCAACCATTTAACTCAACATGGATGCAGCTACCTCTCTGCCGATCTGGGATTTATTGAATTTTTTTTTCTTGGAAATGTCGCATTAGTAAAGTTTCATGCTTACAGAAAATACAAAACATTCTGGGGTTTATTTTTTGCAATAATGTCTTCATAGATCCACAAAAATTTTTCAGAGGGTGCAAAATATGAAGATGACACATTTCTTTTTGCAGTGTTTATTTGTCACCACATTCTATATGTTGCATTGGGGATGGAAATTTCCCCCCAAAAATACTTGGGGGGGCAGGGGGTTTTGAGAGGGGGAAAATATAAGGATGATCATTTTTTTGGTCGTCAGAGCATTGGAGAAGTTTGAAGATGACCTTTTTTTGCTTGTCACCACATTCGGGGAGGAAAAATCAAAGGCTGACCTTTTTTGGGAGATAAACCTTCTCCCCCTCCCAAACATTTCAAACTCCCTCCCCCCAAAGTCAAGGTGGCTAGAATAAACACTGGGTACAACTGAACCCCCTTGGACCCCTTCGGACGCCCATGACAGTCTTACTTACTGATTGTTGGTGAACTGGTTGTCGTCGTCTGTAGATGTTTGATGTAAGGACGCCGAAGGGAAATGTCTCGGCGCCATGTTGACGCCAGAACACGGGCGTCTGTCGTCGTCGTCACTGGCGTTGCTGGTCGTATTCGTCGTCGACGGCGCCGTCCAGTCGATTTGGCGTTCCCTCGTCGTCGACTGAGCTCCGTTCAGATTGTCCAGAAGCCGTCTACAGCTACTACGATGATCGAACGCGTCCAGTTCGGTCGTCGTAGTCAACGTTGAGATCTGAGGCGTCGTCATGAAATCCCGGCCCTCGTTCCAGTCTTCGCTCTCGAATGTCACGAGCGGCGCGACGATCGCGACGTCTGCCATGACGCCTCTGGGTCGTCGTCGTCGTCATCATCATCATCATCACCACCACCATCGTCAACCACGCATCGCGCTTATAACGAGCGTCGACGGCCACCGGGGCTATGGCGGAGGCTGCCGTGCACCACCCCGCCAAGGCCAGTCGGCTCACCCGGCTGACCGCCGTCGGCAAGGGCGCCTGGTCGGCTGCCGCCTGCGTCTCGCATCGATTGACGTCATTTTCCCGTCAGTTGCAAATTGGAAAACAACGTTGATGACGACGAGTCGACGACGAAGCCAATAACATCAATATTATGAATGTACAGTTACGGCAATAACAACTGACAGACCTCCTCGTATATATCGCTAATTAAATTAGGGGTCGTCCATAAATGACGTAACGCGATTTTGGCACTTTTTTGAACCCCTCCTCCCCTACGTAACGCGACGTAACAAAAGTCGTTGCCCGTGCCTTCATTTCTTTGCCATCGTCACACTTCGTAACAAATTTCCTGACCCCTCCCCTTTAGGCGCGTTACGTCATTTATGGACGACCCCTAGGCCAGAGACCAGCGGTTCGCATTGTTATTAACCGTTGAAACTTAACTTGGTGCGCATACTACAGGTGCGCAAACAACGGATGCGCAAAGCCGCAAACTACCGGTGCGCAAACTACTGGTGCGCATACTATGCAATACCATTTGTTCCACATTAACATCTACTGGTACAGTGGTACTATTCGTCTTGTGCTGAGTTCATGAGTTCCTGCAGGAGAAGTACAACTTAACACATTTCTTCAGTCCCTGCATCTTTTTAAGTCCACTGGCCTGCTGCATCTTTGCTACATTAGCTAGGGGCTGTCCATTAATTACGTTAACAATTTAGGGGAAGGGGTTTGAAAAAGTTTGACAGTTGTTGACAGGGGAGTGGAGGGTTCAAAAGAAGTTGACGTCAACAATTTCACTTTTTAAATAATCAAAAATATGAAATTTCATGGAATACTATTTATTTCAATGGAAAAAAGCATGGCAAAAAAGGTCATCACCACTACATTTTGACACTCGATGAGCAAACCAGGAAAAAATGGTCATCGCCACAAAAAATAATAACCATTTTTGGGACTTGACATTGATCTTGACGGGGGGTAAAAGTTTTTGACGTAATTATGGGGCGTAAGTGAAAGTTGACAGTTGTTGACAAGAAGGAGGGGGTCAAAAATTGCCCAGAAATTGTTGACATAATTAATGGACAGCCCCTTATGAAATTAAAACGGTTTTTATGACGATTTTTGTCCTGCAATGAATCTTCAGTACCATCGACTCTAGAGTTATATCACGTCTCTTTCAGTTTCTTTTTCATAGTCTACCTTGCTGGTGTAAGAGAATTTCCAGATAGCGTGCATTTTCCAACATTGGTAGTCCTGCAAATGAGGTATGCAAAGGGAGAAAAAGCGTCGTAACGCCCGGGTAGGGTAGGGTACACATTTTACGGGTACGGGTCGGGTGGGTACAGGCTACGGGTCGGGGGGTAAGCGAAAACGGGTACGTTACGGGTACGGGTATACCCGCGACAGTTATATTTTCATTTCTCTACTATAGCAAATTAGCAATGCGATTGAGTAAATGTATTGATAACTTGTACATCGCGTTCAGTTTGTCATGCATTTCCTGAAAACACAAAGGAAATACAGATGACGTTTGACATCTTCAGATAAATCTATAATGGCGTCCTCTGACTCCTCCAAGGACTCTTTCGAGAAAGTTCTTCTGTAAATGGCTGCTCTAATGCCTGCTCATAGATAAATGATATCATAAATATTTTGCCCATTCGTGTCGGCTTAGGCTAGCTGACTGATTATCCTGATTCCTAAGTACTAGATCTGTCCTAATCTAAACATGCGTGCTATTTACAATGTATAGTTATCCCAATTTCGTAGCCCTGATTTCACTGTTGCCTCTCTATAGTCTCTAGGAACGGATACGGGTTCACGGGTCCATGTACAGGTCCTTGTAGTACTTTCCCGTGAACGCACCCTGTTCGGGTCCAAAATCCAAATCCAAAAACTCAAATTCCAACCAAAGTCGGTTACGGGTACGGGTACGGGTACGGGTACACAGCTTACGGGTACGGGTCGGGTTCGGGTACAGCGCTACGGGTACGGGGTAGGGTAAAAAAAGTTTTTCCACGGGTACGGGTAGGGTAAAGCATTTTGCTGACATTGCACATCTCTAGTATGCAAAGAGAAAAAGCGTCGAACGCCCTATAGTTGAGTTCTAGTTAATGTGAAAACGTAGACGTTCTGCGACACGCCTGACTGCTCTCAAGGTTACAAGCGATTCAGAATGTTGATTGCTTTATTTGTCTTTCCATACACAAACTTTTGTCGCAGACCAGTCAGCCGTAACTCCTGCAGCCATCGACTGATGCTGGACGCATGATTTCATCAGAGTTGTTTCGAGCGTTCGAGACATGCTTTCACGGAATCGGAAGAGACTTCTGTCGCTGCTTTCGGGCGAATAATTACCACGCTGACGAAACGAATTCTCCTCATTCTTGCTTTAATGTCGACCACAACGGAGAGAACGAGAGATTTCACACCCAGAATACTGTAACTGGCCCTTGACGGGCGTCTTTAGAAAGGAAACCAACTCACCTGCGCTGGGCGGGTGCCACGTGCATACGATCCAATGAGGAAAACTCTGCGGGGAGATGAAACTTCCCTTTGAAGCAGCAGTATAAACAAAAGAAACTCTTCTCTCTCTCTCTCTCATTCTCTCTCTCTTATCTTTTCTCTCCACTCTCTTTGTGGGGTCTGTGGTGTCTGTGCAAAAGAGGAGGTCATTGCTGAAAAATTTTAACTAAGTTTTGTTTAAAAACTCAGCCTCGGAAATATCATGCCAACCAACACTGTCATCTGGAATACGGTGGGGAATACTCCCCAGGCATCTCACTGGATTAGCCTAAACAATTAGACCTACTATAGTTTTTTTTACTATAGCCTAAACTAACGCCAACAGATTGAATTATTTCTTCAATTGTCTACCACTCCATCTGGAGTGCAGTATATGGCTCACGCATGCATACACACGCTCACACACATGCACACGTACCTTGAGAGTTCATCTCTTATGATAGATTTCATCGTCCATTTTACATTACGTTACAAATAAATGGCTGGTAAAGGTAATAATATAAATTATTATGCGACTAGTATAGGCTATAACAATGGCGGTTCCAGAAATTTTATTAGGGGATGAAAAAGTGAGTTTGGGGATGAATATCAAAAACAAAAGAAAAGAGAGGAAAAGGTCATTTTATGTTTTGCCCATAACTGTTAATAAACCTTAAAAAAGAAGGTCATTATTATTGACTATTTTACTATTTGCTATCAAATATCGAATTTTTAATAACCATTTATATTTTCATATAAAATTTTCTTTCAAATTTTCTCTAAAATAATTTCAAATCATCTCTCACTTTCTGCATATTTCTAAATGGTCACGCCCGCAGGCCGTAGTTTGCCCGCCCCTGGCTTAATTAACAGGAAAAAGTTTTACGGATTAGGCCTAATGTATTGTGTGGTAAAACATAAAAATCGAAAATTCTTTACTTTGCCGTCTTTGTTTCCTCCGCAGATGACGAGAATGATTCCTTTGGTGGGTGGTCTACTTACGCCAAATTTCCATTATTATCATTGGAAAGACCGTGTGCTTTGTACCGACTGAATCTGGATAAAGCCTGTCTTCGCGCGGATCATAAAAACGTAGACGTCTAGTCTAGGGGCCTATAGGCCTATACGTAGGTCTACGTTAGTTGCTAGAAAGTCTAGAAAATTAATTTCACGTTTTTATCGCTGGGCGCTGTACGGATGTTGTTCGATGACAAACACACGTGAGGTACTTTTTCTAAACATTGAATTCTTGTTTTCGAGAGTTTACAGTCACTCAATTCTCAGTTTCAACTCCTGTGACTCCTTGACTTTGGGTCTTATTAATGACACCGAGATAATGTGTGCGTGCTTTTCTGGACAACAGAATATATCCGCTGCGAACTCGTATAGCCTACTTACCAACGAAGCATACTGGAAAAAGTATATATATATATATATATATATATATATATATATATACAGAGGTGGAAAAAGAGGAAGAGGAAGACAAAGAATAGAGCATACAGACAGCCTAAGAGAAGCAACAAGAACTAAAGACAACATCGAACTGACGAGGAAAGCCAGAAACAGAGAAGATTGGACATCCATCCATAGTCGCTGACGAAGCAATACATGGCACATGAAGAAGAAGAAGAAGAAGAAGAAGAAGAAGAAGAAGAAGAAGAAGAAGAAGAAGAAGAAGAAGAAGAAGAAGAAGAAGAGATACTGGAAACAAATGACTGACGTCTTGACAGCGACAACTCTTGAGCACACGTATACGTGCTGCCTCTAATCTTGCCGCTCATGATCCACCTGAGGGCACCTGTCGAACGCCTGACCGCACGGCAAAACACGAGCACCTCGAGAAGAGAAAGCTGACGACGTCACGCATCAATGGCCACGCACTCGGTCGAACCAAATCGAATCAGACGCACCGGAGCGAGCACGAGGAGTGACCGCTGCGTGAGATCCGTCTCCCTCGCTGCAGTCGGGCGTCTCTGCATGGAGATGGCTGGGTCTGGGTCATCAGATGGAGAGAAAGTGGCCTTTGGATCAGTGTTTAACCTAGGCCGTTTCCGGGAGGGGGAATTGCCTTCCCCCCGGAAATTTCAAATCCCCCCCGGAAATTTTGGAATACTACATGGACTAACAGCGGCCTCTAGCAGAATTGCCCCGGCTTTGTCAGTTTCCCCCCCCCCGGCTTTTTCAGTTTCCCCCCTCCCGGAGTCCAGGAGTCTAGATTAAACACTGCTTTGGATGCGCCACGAACTCTTTTGCGTCTGCAGTTGTACGTTCTGGATCCAGGATCTCTGACGTTGATTTTTGTTTGGTCGAAATGTTAACAGATTTCCAGCCAACGCTTCGATTTGACGATTCTTGGGTGATAATGTCGCGTGGTGTCGTGTCGCGTGAATCGTCTGTGAATAGGCTACAACAAAGATCTGCAAAACAGAAAAGGCGATCGTGCACCATGAAGGTGATTACCGTCTGTGCTGTCAGACTGTCAGTCAAACGAAGATGTGCACAGAGATTCTTGTGTGATAATGTCACGTGGTATCGTGTCACGTGATCCTCACTACCCCAACAACCAGGGTGCGATTTTAGGGGGAAGGTGGGAATTTTCCTCCGCCACTGCCCAACTACATCCCCACAGAGGTGGCTACTGACATCCCAGCTAAGGTTATTCCAGCCTGTGTTCTCCCATGCCAACCTCCACTACTCCAGGTCAGAAATCGCCCCCTGCCAACAACCACGTTAATACTACGACAACAACAACAACAGCAACAACTATACAGCGTTTACTCACGGTCCAAGATTATTGCCAGCACGTGACTATGTCTTTCGACGCCTCAATTCTTTTCACATCTTATAACAGGAGCATCATATTTGTTGCCAGACCCAGGTTCTGGAACTCTACCGGCAAAGGTCCGCCAAATGTCTTTCTACTGTACTTCCGGGCCTTAGACTAAAAACGTATCCATTCCTGATTGCATGCCCTTTTTGGCCGGAACCAGGAACGTATGGACTGAGCTATGGATCGTCATCGTCTATTTCTGGGTCAAAAACCTGGAACTCTCTTCCTCTGGCTGTCAGATTCATTGAGTTTTTTTCAGATCCAGGCTTAAAACCAGTGGCGGCTCCACAGGAGGGGCCCGAGGGGGGCCCGTGCCCACTATTGAGTGCCTGGCCCCTCATTGGCTCCCCTGTAGGGACCCTATACTTAATACTGTATACCTAAAAACAAATGGTTGGCCCTCCATGATTATAAGTTGCCACCCCAACGCCCCCCCCCACTTACCAAATCCTGGAGCCGCCACTGCTTAAAACGCATCTCTTTCAATTGGCTTTTCCTCCATATATAGTCGGTCTTGCTCTTTCCCTCTGACTGATCTCTGGAATGACCTGGTCTTTTGCGGATGGATTTGAAGTACCATCGATTGATACCCTTGAGTATTAGAACTGGTGCTATAGAAGTGCATAATTATTATATGCGAGCTCCTATATGAGCGTGCGTTTCACAATCATCCTCAGTTCCTCACTCTGAAACAGTCCTCAACTGATGCCAAGTTTTAGATGGGACAAAAACTAAACAAAAACGCGGCGATCGAAAGCTAAATTTCGTTCTCCGACTGGTTTGGATGAAATGAAACAAGACAAGAAAACATTAGCCTATTATTTCCAGGACAGGATGCACAGCAACATTCCTTAGCCTTCTAGTAAACCGCAAAATCTAAAAGCATTTATTCCTGATTTGTATATGTATACATGTATTGTATTTCCCTTGATTCGAGGCATTTATTTATACGCCGTGACTCTATTTACTGACGTTCAAGATAAGAAACTAGTTCCTCGATTACAGTGAATTCAGCCAACGCAATAAAATTTCCATCGACCTTTAAACCTTCGAAGTATTTAAAATACAAAAATTCAATTTGCTGGAATTTGTTTATTACTGTTTTTAGTCCCTTAAAACTAAAAGTAATTTCCAGTTTGAATGTCGGCCTAGAATTAGGTCTCAATAAAAGGCTTTTGTTGAAGCCTATTCCAAGAAGGATTTGATAACACAAATTTGCACCAACAAAATGATTCCTTCTTCGCAGCCGCCTGCACTTTGTGGTGCAATTTCACTTTTAACGATGACAGTTGCACTGCGCACTTCAACCTTTGCGGACTATAAGCCTACACTCTGACTATATGCACTTTCACTTTAGATACCACAATCAGTGCCGGTCGCATACCCACAAAGGGCTTCGCCATGTCGGAAGTACTTCCCCATTCTTTTAATAAGTAATATTGAAATTCTAGGACATGTTTTGGCGCCGTTCGTATTGCTGGCTAAATTAATTTTAAAAGGGCTTTTGAATTAAACTATTTCATTTTGAAAGAATCTCATTTACATGGCAGAATAGTAATTCATAATTCGTATGATTTCGTATCTTCAATAGCCTATGTTTGTTGCTAACGTGTAATGTCGCAATCCTTGGGGGGGGGGCACTCCACAGTATACAAGCGATCCTTCACTGCCACTGACACGCCATCCAAGTGTCCAGACAAACGACTGGCTAGTTCCGACAACACCCAGTTGACGACACGAATGAGTGACGTTCTCAAATACATCGCAGAACTGACCAATGACGACGCAGTCCGAGGAATCGTCACGGTCCACTGAACACTAATGGAATCGACGGAATCAGCATCGGAGGCGTGACCGGAAGTCCAACTTGGAGATTAGATCCGGTCTCAGACTTTGTCATTTTGTCTTCTATACATGAACAGAAAATGCATAGAAATTGTGGTCACAATTAATTAACAGTCTTTGAATAATATAATCAAAACGCTAATTTAGTAACCGAGAAGTTTTTTAAGCTACACAGCGAAGCGTAAAGAGGGTGAAACGGAGAAGAAAAAACTTGACATTCTGAATGACTGCATAAACTGAAAATCTCTGAATCCTGAAGCTTTTATGTGAATTATTATGGAAATTTCTAAGATACTCGGCTGCGACAATCTTCGTTCGTCTATAGGCCTAACGGAAAACTCGTTCTGGGGAAAAACGCGTCGGACGATAAACCAACAGGTGGAATCAAACAGGTGCGTCGTCGTCGTCGTCGTCGACGGATGTCTCTGGCCAACCGGAACTTCTGCGTAACGGAAGTCCAGGAGCTGAGACAGCGCATCAACGGTCGCGAAAGGCAGCGTATGGCACAACCTGAACTCCGCCCTGGACGGACTCCGGGACGCGATGCCCTCAGTGTTTAATCTAGACTCCTGGACTCCGGGGGGGGAACTGAAAAAACCGGGGGGAACTGACAAAGCCGGGGGAGTTCTGCTAGGGGCCGCTGTTAGTCCATGTAGTATTCCAAAATTTCCGGAGGGGATTTGAAATTTCCGGCGGGATAATAATTATATTATTATTGATTATAATTATATTCACGAAACCTTGACGAATTTCCGTAATGCGGGAATTTTCGTTTCGTTTACTCGCCATGCACCAGAGATGTCCATGGGCCCATTTTTTGGAACCCAATCCAACCCAGCCCATGCCGATAATAGGTTTACTTGACCAAACCCTTGTAGATCATACGAATTCATTTGCAATTGTCCCCCCGGAAACGTCCTGGATGCCCTATGCGCCGCCTGGGCCGGTCCGTGCGAAAGCCGTCGAAGATAGCGACCCTTCTGCTAGCCACAGGAACTACATTTTGACGCTGCAGAAGAACACCGTAGACGAACTGAAGAGAGATTCGCCGACGGCTTGGCGTATCCGTCCGCGAGGCCGGTCGATGGATTGTCTCAGCATCTATCCGGCGGCGCCCTGGCAGGTAGATTGTCTTCTTGCCATCGCCCAGCTCCGTCACTCATCGGCACTCCGTCAACCTACCTCGGAGTGCCGCTCGGTCATCCGGTGTCATCCGTCGTCACGCTGTTTCCTTCGTCTGTCCTGTCAGTCCCGCTTTTGCCGCCGACGCAGGCGCAGAAACGTGACGAACCCAGGCGGTCATCGGCTGGTCTTCCATTGTTCGGCTGCTGCACATGCACGTGACCACTGGAGTGACGCAGGTCCACGTGACGACGACGACGACGACGGCGGCGGCGGCGGCAGCATCCAACACAGATTCGACCGACGTCATAGATCTATGACGTTGCCAGCACCGTTTAACCGAAGCGCAGAAGCTCACCGATGACGTCACAGGGCGTACGACTGACGTCACGGCGCCCGCGCCTCGTCACTCGACGGACACACGCGTCTTCGTCTCCTCCATTGGCCTGCGTGGGCTGTGGTCGAAATGCCTGGTTATGGGTCTTAATAAAACACCTGTAATCATCATTACATGCTAAAAAGTTTTACCTTTACGAAAGGACACTGCTTTCCATAATTATTTCAATAGTGTAAGAGAATAATTTCCAGCCAATGGCTTCTGCACTGAAGAGTTACTGTTTTATTTAAGTCGTTAGCGTACAGAAACGAAGTCACATATTTACTATTGAACTATCAGCTATGCGTATAATTGCCTAGAAATCTGGCGCTTAATAAATAGATGAATTCGTATGATCTACAAGGGTTTGGTCAAGTAAACCTATTATCGGCATGGGTTGGGTTGGATTGGGTTCCAAAAAATGGGTCCATGGACATCTCTGGTGCATGGCGAGTAAACGAAACGAAAATTCTAACATGAAAAAGCAACCATTCATTGCTTTGAAAAAGTTGACGTTAAGTTCGTCGGATTTAGGTTTCGTGAAATGTCTTAAACTAATTGTCTTATACTGTATAGCACTAGAGAACTTTAATTCGCAGTTGTTATCTGCCATGTTGTGGCCCGTCAGTGCTGTTGAGAAAAATTCTCTAATCATCAGAAGCAGTAAGACCCGGGAATTCTTAAAGAGAAATACTGAAGTCACGAGAAACAAAATCTCACCTACATTTCCAAACCCTCGTAGAAATTTTTTTACTTGACACAGCGCTTGACACAGCCGGAAAATTGACTTCGTTCAACTAAAATGTAGAATATTACAATCGTATTTTAAAAGCACAACTAGGTCTAACATCTGTTAGGCCTACACCGGAAGCGACTTGGCAGCCAAAGGAACAGCATCGTAATGTAATCATTTCCGTTTTCGTTCTCAGTAAGTAAGTAATTCTTACAGAATTCTTCTCTTACCGTTTGAGCCCTGTTTTCTTGTCTACAATCTGTTGTTCGCAGCAGTTTTTGCTCAATCAAAGAGTATAGGCATATATAAAAATTCGCCATTCTTTCCTTTTGGCATACCACCAATCGTGATGAATGCCAGCGGTAGACATAGACAGGTGTTACTGATTTCTCCATATTCTAGACGAGTGGCAGCGAATCGACCCCTATCGCCAGGAGCCAAACTGCCCTCCTTCGTAACCGGATACCTGAATAAGTCAACTCGTTACTCGGGGGTTTTTGTCGGTATCCTTTGATTAAGAAACTCACCGACAGACGGCGTTGCGGCGCTCTACTTCTGTCGCTCACTCTCTCTGTCGGATTCCATCGGTACCAGCAGTTCCCAGAGAGATACAGAGACAGACAGACTTGGAGAAAAAACAGAGATAGAGACAGACAGAGAGAGAGAGAGAGAGAGAGAGAGAGAGACAGACAGACAGACAGACAGACAGACAGACAGACAGACAGACAGACAGACAGACAGATAGAAGAGAGAGAGAGAGATACGGAGAAGAGAAAGAGAAGAGAGACGGACAAACAGAGACACGTATAACGGCAGCGACGTCATCATCAGCCTCTCGGACTGATCGCCCGAACAGTAGGTCTCATTTACTCACTTACTCACTCACTTACTTACTGAATAGTAGTACTAGTACTGAAGTAGTAGTAGTAGTAGCAGTAGTAGCAGTAGTAGTAGCAGTAGTAGCAGCAGTAGTAGTAGTAGTAGCAGCAGCAGCAGCAGCAGCAGCAGTGGTAGCAGCAGCAGCAGCAGCAGCAGCAGCAGCAGTGGTGGCAGTGGCAGCAGCAGCAGCAGCAGCAGCAGCAGCAGCAGCAGCAGTGCAGTGCAGTGGTGGTGGTGGTGCAGTGGTGGTGGTGGTGGTGGTGTGGTGGTGGCAGCAGTGGTGGTGGTGGTGGTGGTGGTGGTGGTGGTGGTGGTGGTGGTGGTGGCAGTGGTGGTGGTGGGTGTGGTGTGGTGGTGGTGTGGTGGGTGGTGGTGGTGGTGGTGTGGTGGTGGTGGCAGCAGCAGTGGTGGTGGCAGCAGCAGCAGCAGCAGTGTGGTGGTGGCAGCAGTGGTGGTGGTGCAGCAGCAGGTGGTGGTGGTGGTGCAGGTGGTGGTGGTGGCAGCAGCAGCAGTGGTGGTGTGGTGGTGGTGGCAGTGGTGGCAGCAGCAGCAGCAGCAGCAGCAGCAGCAGCAGCAGCAGCAGCAGCAGCAGCAGCAGCAGCAGCAGCAGCAGCAGCAGCAGCAGCAGCAGCAGCAGCAGCAGCAGCAGCAGCAGCAGCAGCAGTGGTGGCAGCAGCAGCAGCAGTAGCAGCAGTAGCAGCAGCAGTAGCAGTAGTAGTAGTAGCAGCAGTAGTAAAGCATTCTCCTTGTATTCGCGTAAACATTCTACTGTAAATAGTCAAACCGCGACACGTGCTAATCAATGTTATCAGTGTTCGATGTCGTTGACTCTGGAGTCGTTGCTTCCATGTAAAGTCCGGGCGAAGACAGATTTCAGGCGCCTAGCAGTAGGTCTAAAGAGTCGCTAAATGGACAACTCTTAGCAACGCTAATTCTCGCACGCTCTGATCGTCTCGGAACAAGGTATAGATAAGTGAGTTTAAAAGTCTCAAAGAAGAAAACATTATATGCGATTTACTGAGACAACAGAGATAAGATATTATATATATATATATAAAGTCTGTGGCAAAATATATAGGGCCTATATAATAGGTTCCTTTTAAAACCCAATTTCACTTAGGCCTATGCGGACAAGAATTTGCACTGATAAGCAAATCAAGAACGCACAGCCAACAGGATAGAGACATTTGTAGGCTTTGTTTTCAAATATCCGATCCTCTCTTCGTTTCTACTTTCATCTTCGTTCTTCCTCTGCACATTCGCGTCTTCTATACACATTCATTCATTTAGACGATGCGCCTGAGAAAAAATGTCTTCGCAACGGAAAATCCAATCGATTAAAGATGGCGAAGTGTTTTGTGCTAAAGTTTATTTCTTTCCTATCGAGAATTCGAGATAGTGGCGCCAGAATAATCTTCTTCGGAAGAAAAAACTATAGAAATTCTTCTAAGCGTCAGAGATATTGATAACGGCATCTCTTTGCAGAAGCACCGAGCCGTTCACGAGGTTAGCTAAGAAAGTAGACAAGTGTTAGTTATGTACATCTGTCTTCAAAGGATTGCAAAATGCTATAGAAAGAAGTTGACTCCCATATTTCAGCTCTCTCTGTCTCTGTCTATCTGTCTGTCTCTCTGTCTCTGTCTCACTCTCTCTTCTTGGCTAAGTATTCTAGATTAGTTTAAACTTCGGCTAAAACAAAGCAAGCAAAATTAGAACGCATGGCGAAAATTTCTAGAAAAAAATTCAGTTTGGCTGGGCATAAATTATTGCATAATCAAACCTTACGGGTTATCCTCTTTTCCTGGTAGCCATACAAGTGTCGGTCCGCTTTGGTCAAACATTCTCATATTTGCTTTCAAGCGATTCTGTTCTGTACAAAGTTCGCTAGTCGGGTCAATTGTGCATGTTCTGTTTGTGGCTTCTAGAAGACCTTTTCCCTGCCGCGAGTTGAATGCTCCGCTAGCTCTTCTGTATTCGGAATAGAGATCTCTGCCTCTGCCCTCTGGCGATGGAAAATGAAAGCAAAACTACTTTTAAATTGAGAAAATATCTTACAGATTATTGGAATCAAGTGATTCCATAATCTCTTCCAAAATCTGTCAACGTCTTTCCTGCTTCAGCCTTTTCTAGCCTTCGTCACTTCCGGTGACGTATATAAAGTCTATGGCAAGATGTGTCTGCGTGCGCAGTCTTCACTTCTGATCTTACTTACCAAGATGGCATTTTATTGCAAACCGTCTACCCCAGGCGTGTCAAAAACTTGTCCCGCGGGTCAAATTTGGCCCGCAAAATATTTACGTTTTGACACCTCTGGTCCACCCAATATTGGACATAAAATCGTAGGGTAAAGACTTACTTGTATGTGGATTGCCTGCAATTTGAGACGAAAGCGTGTCTGTGTTAGAATCTGCAGTGGCATAGCTATCGTCTTTAGCTAGCTTTTAACTGTCTCGAAGCTTAGACCTATTCAATAGGATGACGGCGGTTTATTTAACTTTGCTTCATTTTGGGTGACAGATATCGCGGTCAAAATGCATTTCAGCAATCGTATCAGTTCTTCGGTTCGTTTCAATCTTAAAGACTGAATTGTCGTAAATGAAGCCTCAACGTGCATTTTAATCATGCGCAAGTTGCCTTCTGCAAAAATATCTCCGCTGACGATTTGTGGAATCGCGTTTTTTCTTCTCTGCACAAGAATCCGACTTATTAAGACCTACGTTACAAGAGCCCAGAGCTAACACAACCAGAGAGAGAGTTTCAGTGCCATTACCGTTAACCAGTAGTCAGTCGGGTTGTGCAATGAATATTATTTCCCTTTAATTTTTTATCCTTCATTTCATCAATCCGTCACTCGGGTTTAGTGTATTTAACATAAGACCGACTCCAAGATTCTCCATTCTCCATCTGCCACTTGGCCTCCCTTCTTCCTCTCTTCCTTCACATTCACCTTCTCCCCCCTCCTTCCGCGCTCTTTCTTCCTCAACACCCGATCGTAGTAAAAACAGAGAGAGAGAGAGAGAGAGAGAGAGAGAGAGAGAGAGAGAGAGAGAGAGAGAGAGAGGCCAAGGCTCCGGAGTTTCGCTGCAAGTATTTTAGGATTGTAAGCTTGCAAAGCCGCTCGAAAAATTTCAAAATTCCTGCCGCCTCGAAGCCGAGAACAGAGCAGAAGTCGACGGCCTACTCGTCGAATGCGGGATACCGAAGAACGGGAAGACATCATCTCGCTAATAATTAATAATAATAATAATAATAATAATATAATAATAATAATGATAATCGAGAACCGTTCTCACTGAGACTGAGAGAGAGAGAGCCGTTCCCGTTTGATTAGGAACCTTTTTCCCCGTACATAAAAAACGTTCTGATCGAACTGCTGCAGCGGACGTGGACTTAACACTTTCGATTAGCGGCGAAAATAAAATATCACCTCTCGACAAGGACTGAGTCACCGGTCTCTGTTTCGAGGCCGGGCATGGCCAAACTACTGTGCAGCGTAGGCTATTTGGCCGTTCGGGGAACACGCTTTCTTTCGTTTTTACGTCCTTACGGCCAGAACCGTGGATTCTGTCGCCCAAATCTGAGATTTTTCCGAAGGGAAAAGTGACGATGGTGGCGATTTTACTTCTGGTGACGTGTCTGCTTCTAACGCACCTGTCAATGGCAGACGTCTACTCTTTCGTCAGAGGTAAGATAGCAGTCGGATTGCCCTCCATTTTGAAATTAGAAAATGTAGAGATTCGAAAACGCTGCCGACAAACGCTGTTCACCCCCCCCCCCTTTCAACTCCGGCGACGGATTTAACGATCAAAAGAGGTTTAAGATCTCGATGGATAGATGGCTACATATCGTTCAAGTCTCCCCAGGGCCATATTAAGGCGGGGGTTGAGGGGGCTGTAGCCCCCCGGCCCATCATGAAAATAGGTCCACCGATTTTCGAGATAACCTTTTTTTGCTTGTCAGCACGATTTGGAAGGGAGATAACCTTTATCTTGCTTGTCAGAGATTTTCAGTATAGGCGACGGCCTTTTTTTCTCATCCCCAGGCCCACTCGGACCTTAATCCGGCCCTGGGTCTCCCGTTATTATTTAAGTAATTAAGACACTACTAATCTTTTGAATCGATGTGTTACTTCTAATTTCTTTTTTAAA
>CM030841.1:13190681-13195681 GCA_018105865.1 Metaphire vulgaris
CTTCTTCTTTGGAATTGTCATCTTTTTATTTCCGAATTTAACTATTTCTCTGTTGTCAAATCGAATATAGAAGTCATCGGAAAGACTTAGATTTCACCCTGTTTCTGCAGTAGACCATTCGCCTACATTCATCTTTAGGAAGCCTCTACTCTGATGGAGAGTCGCTCTTTAAATCGCCGACGCATTTTCTTGGCTTATCCTGAGGAACATTTGCGCATATGCAAAGAACAGGAGGAACATGAAATTTTGAATCCGTGTGTATGTCGAACTGAGAAGCTGAGTCATCTCCGAATGATTCGCTTCTTTTCAATCGATGCAATGACTCATCGCCCATCACACCTTTAGACGACGACACTACGTTCTTTGAAAGTCTGCAGCGGCAAGCCCATTCGTCCAGTCGATAATAATAAAGCAGTCCGCATTAATACTTCGACTATAGGCGTTTAATCACGTACCACAAAATCCATGGATCGCCTCCTCCTCCGCACCAGCGCATGATTCACAAACGATATTGCCATCGACAATTTATTAATTTCAAAAATAGCGACAATGAAATCAATAGCGATATATATATATATAATTTTTGTTTCTTGTTTTAGTTTCGAATAGCAGCTTCAATAGTTTTCCAACGACTCGCATCTTTGACCTCAGCGAACTCGGTGACATCATCACGACGTACATGCGAGAACGCCGAATTCCTGGAGCAAGCATAGCAGTCAGTCGTGCAGGGCAGTTCCTAGTGAGGAAAGGTAAGTCGGACATCAGGGGCGTAGCGACGGGGGTATATCGGTATATATACCCCCAAAAAAACCCCCAACAGTCTACCTTAAAGTTTTTTAATATGATTTACATGTGGTTATATGTGGTTTATATGGTTTATGTCGTTTATAATTAGGATTTATACCCACCCAAAATATTTATACCCTCCCAAATCAAATTCCTGGCTACGCCCCTGTCGGACATTCCAGCGTTAAATAAGTATTCGGCGTTGTCCTTCAATCATTCGAGTTGTTGCAGTCTTACGTCTTAATTCAATATATTCTACAATAATTGCGTGATCTTTGTACCTAGGGGCTGTCCATAACTTACGTCAACAATTTTGGGGCAATTTTTGACAAAGGGTGGGAGTCAAAAACTGTCAACTTTCATGGACCCCCATATAATTATGTAAAAAAAACTGTTGACCCCCTCCCCACTAAGATCAGTGACGGGTCCCCCTAAAAAGTTTAGAAGGTTATTATTTTTGCAGTGATGACCTTTTTTCTCTTTCATCAAGTTCAACAAGCGTCAATATGTGGCGGTGATGGCCTTTTTTGCTTGTCAGGCTTTTTTCCATTGTAATAAATAGTATGCCATGAAATTTCCTATTTGTTATCATTTGTAAAAAAATGTAATTGTTGACGTCAACTTCTCTTGACTCCTTCTCCCCTGTCAGCAACTGTCAAACTTTTTCACCCCTATTTTGTTGACGTAATTAATGAACAGCCCCCTAGTAAAATATGGCCATAAATTCCATTTGATTTGGGCATAGTTTCTATTGTCTGCGGTACTTTTCATCATATAGGGCCAACCGGGTTTAGTCAGCACATCAACCTAAAGTCATCTCAAAATCACTCGCAAAAAGGGTCTCGCAATTGCTTTTTCTTCGATGATCTGAAATAATTCGTCCGTAAAATCTGCAAGATCTGATTTCGCCTCGTGCCTATCTCAGGTCTTACCCCTCCCCACCTCCCACCCCACCGTTTCCTCCCGGCTTCCTTCACACGTCTTACAGTCATTTATCGTCATCTTAATAGAACCAACTGTTTTCAGAGTCACCGTTTTCTTGCGGACGAAGTTTTCATCTCGGTATTTCCTTTATCGAAATTAGCTCCTTTATCATTTTTCGCTTTTCTCCGATGGCGATCTAGCTCCAGCGTTTCTCTTCTCTTCTACTCTGAATTCGCAAAGATTGCGTCTCACGTTCTCAGGTTTTAATGTTCATTTCGGCTCTTCCTGAAATTAGATCGTAGAAAACGATTTATGCGAATGATCCTCTCACCGTTTAAGATCAGATCAAATTCGATCCAGTTCGATTAGATCTATCTGAAATTAAATCAAGCTAGATGTGTAAAACAAAAACAGAATACAAATGACTCTGATATTAATATGGGGGGAAGGCGCGGGAGGCCCGTGTCCCTATTGAATGCCCGCCCACCCCTCCCCCCAATGGTCCCCCACCAAGGGTAACATTCTTCCCGCGTGTGCTGATTTATGGAAAAATAGTTGCCCGATGCTTAGAAGTGCCACCACAACGGCCCCCACTCGTCAAATCCTGAAACCGCCACTGTTTATATCGGCTACACGTGTGTGTGTGTGTGTGTGTGTGATGCTTTTGCGCTATTAGGTTACGGTAGCGCCAGTGCCCAGCGCATAATGACTCCGTGGGCGCTGATGAGAATAGGGAGCGTCTCGAAGGTGGTGACGGCGATCGGAATCCTCCGTCTTCACGACCAACGTCGCTTGGATCTCGACGCGAAAGTCTTCGGAACAGAAGGTTCGTCTTAACGACCAGGGGCGTAGCCAGGAATGTGATTTGAGGGTGTATAAATATTGGGGGGTATACATTTTAACTATAAACCACATAAACCATATAAACCACATATAACCACATATAAATCACCTAAAAACTTTGAGGTAGACTTTTTTTGGGGAGGGTATATATATATACCGATTTACCCCCCCCCCCGCCGTCGCTACGCCCCTGCCTCCTAAGACTTAAACTGGGCTCACTAATCCTATACAGAGATAGCAACGGTTCATTCAGAATGACCCTGACCTATGTGACCCGCGACCCATGGATCATTAGCAATATCATTAACGTCTATAGCCTATCTTTTCGAAGCCGATAAACCATGTCCTATCTGACGATGGGAGTATTAATCAAAGGTATAAAAGCAGCTGGCTGTAACCAACAACAAAATTCCACAGAACGAATCCATAAAAATGTGTGTAAGACGTCGAATAATCAAGAGTGATGCCATTGCAAAGATGCAGAAATTATTGCGTTGGAATTTTTTTATCTGGGAATGAACGTGACATGGCCATCCACAGAAATGTTTCCACGTGTGCAAAACAGGGTCACGTGACGAAAGCAATGAAAAGTACTGTACAAGATTGTCAAGATCTATTGGATTGATTAGAAATAATTTAGCGCTACAAGTTAAGTTCACAGAATTCTAAGATAAATTCGTATTTTAGCTTAGTACTATACTGTATAGTGTATTGTTTTTACGACTAATTGTTACTCTTTACAAGTAATAATCTTACTTTTTCATATTTTCACAAATTTTCCACAGCGGCAATTGCACCCCCCTAGTATCCCCCGGACGCCCATGGAACGTGAACGTAAAATTGTATGCATGCGCTGCACGACTGTACCAGCATTAAAAAAATTATGGGTCAAGACCTATTGACCTATGACCCATGACCTATGTGACCCATTTAGCATTAATGACTCATTTGAACCACGAACCATTGCCATCAGGAGCGTAGCCAGGAATTTGATTCGGGTATAAATTTGGGGAGGTATATATTGCTATATATTTATAGGCATATATTATATATAATATATTATATATTATATATTATATATTATATATTATATATTATATATTATATATATATATATATTATATATATATATTATATATATCATATATTATATATTATATGTTATATATGATTATATATTTTCTATATACTGTATTACATATATATATATATATATATATATATATATATATATATACTGATTGTTAGGTTATATATACTATATACTGTATTACATAATATACCTATATACTTTATATATATATATACTGATTGGGGTTGAATGCCTTATCTGTTGCCACGTCCCTGAATGCCTTATCTGGTACAAGGTCCCATGTGTATCAATCGCTTTATTAGTTCTGCAACGCAATTGTTATGAATGAATTTCGTTCATGAGATTGACTTGGTTCTGACAAATTGCCACGCAACGTTCACGACACTCACAGAGGCGCCTCCAGGAATTCAGCTCGGGTGGGGGAGGGGGACATTTCGCGTTCCGTTCCACATTCTGCATTGCCCCACCCTTCCACACGGGTTCATAAATCAACTGCAGGAGAAAAAAACTGCGACACTCGCTTATAGTTATAGTTATTCGCGCATTTATATAACATTTCGACTCTTCGCCACGATGAGAGAAATTAGCACAAAATGTTTTAGGTGGGCGTGTGTGCACGCGCTGCTCCCTACCCCCACCCCCACCTCCTCCCCCCGCATGTCCGTCTCAGGACAGTTAAGATAAATTCTTAAAAATAGTATATGCGTTCCCGAGATAGAACCGTAAAGACTGAACGCCGCCAGGACGCGGTAAGACCTCTTCAGATGAGATATGGTCGAGAGTAAACCAAGCCAGATGAAACATTTTGCAGTCTAAGTCTCAGTGCGACGGGTTCGCTTTTGACGGTGGCGCCAAGGAAATATCTATAAAAGTTACAGTATAGTTAATCTGAATTTGTGAAATAAATCTATTTCATCATGCACGGAAAGACCTAACTGCGCATGTTTTTTAAACTTTTACCTTCTTTACAAAGCACGTATTTCGCTCTCTTATGATGTTTAGTTAGACGTTTGGGGGTCGTCCATAAATTACGTAACGCGAGTTTGGCACTTTTTTGGACCCCCTTACGTAACGCGACGTGACAAAACTTCAGACTCCCCTAAGATATCACGTAACAACGGGCCGACCGCCTCCCCCATATTCGTAAGTGTGGGGGACATGTCGAGCTTGGGGGATGTAGTTGTTGGAGAAATGTAGCAGTGGGGGGATGTAGCTGTGGGGATATAGCAGTAGGGGGATGTAGTTGGGCAGTTTGGGGAGATTCCCCTACAAATCGCGCCCTAATAATAATAATAATAATAATAATAATAATAATAATAATAATAATAATAATAATAATAATAATAATAATAAT
>CM030841.1:13200681-13290681 GCA_018105865.1 Metaphire vulgaris
AACTGCCGGGTCTGCAGTCACATATAATGATATGTAGATGTAACAAACGCGAAAGTAACGTTCATAGACTGTAGATTCTCGCCGTTGCTTAGTGTCGTTTTCACCTTGCATTTTTCAGATCTTGCCAAAAATTTATCCATTTCAAATTTCATAGGGCTAAATAAAAGCATCAAATTCAACTAAGTTACCCTACTATTGGAACATCTCAACACATTCATTTTTATATAACGTTACAACTGCCAGAAATTAACGTCTTTCGTTGACGTCAAAACGGTAATTGGGTCAAATGTAATCCTTGCGCGCTCAGACGCTGTTGTTTTTACATTTAAAGGTCGCAAGGACGGTGACGTCAACGAAAGACGTTAATTTATTGTATCGTTGCGCGCGCAACGTTATATAAAAAAATGGATGTCCGATATATTGTATTGTAGGCTGTGCCGCAGGCTGGTGTGAGGTTCTATATATGACGCCATTTTTACACTTGCTCATCCGGCAAAATTTTTAGGAAGGAACAAAAAATTAAAATAATAGTAAAATTCTGAAATTCTTTCACGGCACAGCTGGAATCTCTAGCGGCACACTAGTGTGCCGCGGCACACAGTTTGCGAGACACTGTTCTATTGAGTCAAGAGATCATGTTCAGCTTGTTCACGAAATAAAAACGCTAACCACTAGGTTCTTCTATTAATATAATGTTATTAATATTAAATAGTAATTTATTAATTATTTTGTTGTAACTTTATAATTTCCAGGGGCGGTGCGGTTGCACCCCCTTGCACTCTTGACATCCGTGACTTACACAAGATCGACAGGTTTGAGCAATTGATGCAAAAGAGAAATTAATCGAGAACGTCACAAGACCATTTACAAGCGCACAACGGAAAGTCCAACGCTATTACGCACGGCCCGTGAGTAATAGCGTTGGACTTTTACGTTGTGCGCTTGTAAATGGTCTTGTGACGTTCTCGATTAATTTCTCTTTTGCATCAATTGCTCAAAACCGTCGATCTTGTTTAAGTTACACGTCGTTGATTTCTCGAGGGGAAGGAAATCTTATACACGCAAACAGCTGCTGCTGCTGCTGCTGCTGACTGATGATCCCTTTTCTAATAATTGATGTGTTCTTCTCTTGTCTGTCTATATGTGTTCTCGTCGCCCAAAGGAACTCGTTATTCGTATTCGAACTTCGGTTTCATGTTGCTCGGGTTGATCATCGAGAGGATATCCGGCGAGTCGTACGAATCGTTCACCCGCGAGTTCCTCCGATTGCTCGGCATCTACAGGATGAAGATCGGAAACAGCCTCAAGGAAGACGCCGACATTTCAGAGGCAAGGTCATAAGTCCTTTTCAACTGACAAAATTATCTGCGCGACCATTGATACCGCCGCCGGATATATTGTTTCGCCAATCAATCGGCAGATGCAATCGGCACGAAGAGGAATACCGATTCATTAACAGCCGGTTCCCTAGGGCAGCTTATGGATTACTAAGATTACTACAACTTATTATTATTTTTACATTAGTATTAAGTTATTATTACTTTAATAATAATAATAATAATAATAATAATAATAATAATAATAATAATAATAATAATAATAATAATATTATTATTTATTATTTATTATTATTATTATTATTATTATTATTATTATTATTAACAGCTTATTATTACTAAAACTTACAACTCACTTGTACTACTAGGATTACTACAACTTATTGATTCCTAGGACCAACCTATGTATTGCTAAGGCATATAGGTTAAGTATGAAAAGTTGACAAAAGGTGATCAATTTCTGATCAAATCAGGCAAAGTTAGCAAAGTTAATAAAAGGCAGTCAGCAGATTTGGCGAAAACATGTTCATTGTTCAAATGTTGAGTAGCACATCGCTGACATTTCACTCCCATCGATCTAGCGTGTTACGAACGATGACGCCTTTCGTAATGTAAAAAGGCGCACACTCCATGGGCTTCAGCGCCCGTACGGAGAACCGAAGGGTTAGCGCCTTCAGTTTGCATGGCAACGGTAGAATGAGGGCGATTGTCAGCCTTGCCCTCGCCGCGTTTTCGTAATGTATGATTATATGAACGTGTTACTTTACATTAGGTCGAGTACTTCTCTCGCTATCCGAGCGATCGCGTCCAGTCCGTCTTCAACGACACCCAGCTGGTTCCTCCGCCGTACGGGGGCTTCAACATGTCCCTCGTCGACTCCAGCTGCGGTTGGATCGCCTCCGCCTCCGACCTCGTCCGCCTGATCGAGTCCCTGTCCTACTTCCCCGGGCCCCGGACCTTCCTCGGCAACGCCACGACGTCGGCGATGCTCGCCCGTCCCGGGTACGTCAACTCGTCCGTGTGGTACGGTCTGGGCGTCGTAGTCGAGGACGAGGGACGGTCGTACTGGCACAGCGGTACGCTCGACGGGTCGACCAGCGTCGTCGCGCACGACCAGAGCGGGTTCACGTGGTCGGCGCTGGTCAACTGCAAGATCCATCCGAACGATCTCGGAGATTTCATGCGCTACGCCATCTGGCGAGTCTTCTTCGATCCACAGCATCCGGACGACGACGACGACGACGACGACGGCGGCAGGGAAAACGGCCTTGACCCCGGCGGGGCGGCCTCGGGTCACGGTCGCCGGCTGGTCGATTCGACCTCGAGCAACGGCAAGAACCTCGTGAAGCTCATGATTCCGGATTTCCGGTTCGCCGACGTCCTGGCGGAGATCTCCCCTCGCCTCTACCGTCTGACGTGGATCGACGCGTACGAGGACCGCGGCCGGGTTTTCTTCAACGCCGTCTGGACGGAGAACGACGGTGCCGCCAGGTGGCGCGCCTACGTCGACCTGACGCCGTCGCGCTACCGGAAGCGCTACAAGGCGCGCGTCGCCCAGGGTTACCGACTGTCGTACGTCGAGACCTACGTCAGCCGGCGACGTCTCTGCTACGCGGCCGTGTTCGTCAAGGACGAATGGCTGGAGTGGCGGTCGTACGAAGGTCACAGTCTCCAGCGACACAAGGCGGAGTTCTTCCGGTTGCTGCGCGACGGCTTCCGTCTCGTCGTCCAGTCGGTGACCGAGTACCGGGGTCAGGTGTACGTCGCCGCCGTCTACGACCGTCTCTACCTCGGCGAGATCCGCGTCCGGCTCGGTCTCAACCTCGACGAGTTCACCGAAGAGCTGGAACGCCAGGTCGCGAGCGGCCGTATCCTGTCGTACGTTCAGGCGTACGAGAACCGCGGTCAGGTGCGGTTCAGCGCCGTCTGGTCGCCGCGGACAACGCGGTACTGGGCGGTCAGTCAGGCGATGACCAAGTACACGATGCTGAACAAACTGCAGGAGTACGCCGTCGTTAACGTACCGCTGGCGTGCGTTACGGCGTACCACAGCGACGAGGTACTGTATTTTGCTGCCCTCTGGCGGTGATCATCCGGAAGCATCTTCTTGGATTCGAATCAACACAGACGACCCTCTCTCTGCCTTCAAACGTCTGTCTTTCCTTCTGTCTGTCTGTCTGTCTGTCCTCTCTTTCTCTCTCTCTTTCTCTCTCTTTCTCTCTCTCTCTCTCTCTCTTTCTCTCTCTCTCTGTCTCTCTTTCTCAGTCTCTACCTTTGTCTGTCTGTCTCTATCTGTCTGTCTGTCTGTCTGTCTGTCTGTCTGTCTGTCTGTCTGTCTGTCTCTCTCTCTGTCTCTCTCTCTCTCTCTCTCTCTCTCTGAATATCGACTGGATGAGAATTTAGAAGGCAGTTCGTTTTTAAACAAACATAATCGAATCTGCGAACGAGATTCCTAGAACTGCCGATGGCCTCAATAAAGTAAAGTAACTGAACTGCCTGGAATCGGAGGGAGGCCTCTCGTTATTGCAGTCGCAGCCCTGTACTTCGTCGCAAGAGTTATTCGGGCAGTTGCGATCAATAATTGGCGTTGTCATTATGATGCTTCATAAACGGAACTGAATTCAGTGTAAATAGACCAGGGGCGTAGCCAGGGTTCCGGAATAGAGGGGCACATCGACATTCTCGAGCAAAAAAGTCGCCGACCAGCAATAAAAAAATCGTCCAGGAGTTCCTTCTCACTCTCCCTCCAAATAATACTCGATGGTTTTGCGCAAATCCCACGAGAGGGTTCCAGCCAGAATATGGGGACTCTCCCCTGTCCCGTGCCTCCGTGGTTGCGCCCATGAAAGAGACGCATATGTAGATTTCGCGGAAATTAGACATTGAAACAGCGAAAGTACACTTTACGTAGTTCGACTATCTGCGAATTGCAGAGGAGAAGGAAGAGGTTGCGATCATTCTAAGCTTTCCAAGTGTTAGACTATCCTCTCTTTCTCGGGTAATTAATTTTCGAAAAGATATTATTTATAAGATACATTTCTTACGTAACTAGTCTAATTTTTTTGTCTAGAGTTTAACTCTTCGAAAACTTCCCCTTCACTCCCGCCACAAAGCTCCGGTCGTTTTTAGAAAGCGCTGGTGCACGTGTGGGCTATACTGTATACCTGATCACCCGTGAACAGTATTAAATGGGTCTCCATTTTCTTGAGCAGCTTCGGTTGTGCTCGTCATTGGGTGATGCCTCGTGCATTATTAGGCCCTATAATGGTGTTATGCAAGAAATACTAATACTAATATTACTACTACTACTACTACTACTACTACTACTACTACTACTACTACTACTACTACTACTACTACTACTACTACTACTACTACTACTACTACTACTACTACTACTACTACTACTACTACTACTACTACTACTACTACTACTACTACTACTACTACTAATAATAATAATAATAATAATAATAATAATAATAATAATAATAACGACAACGACAACGACAAAGGTTTAAAGTGATTCATGAGGATTTGCCCTGTGAGAGAACCACTGTTATATAAGATTAAGCCATTTGAAGCAATACTTGTCCAACATTTGAACCAAAGCATCCTTTCGTTTTAGGGTGAATTGCGTGTCCCCAAAAAGACATTCAGTACCGATCTAAGTGTCTATGAATTTCCCACATATTTTTATATGTGCATAGTTATCAATAGTTTCTATTTTGATGTATATGTTATTAGAATTCTTCGTCGTTCTGGTAACACTGGTTGTTGTTTCTTTCATAATAATTGTCAGTTTATAATTTCAACTGATAAACGCAGTAATGAATACTGAAGCAAGTTACATGCAACTGCAATTGGTACACGCCTTTACCTTATTAGGCCACCACGACTCCAGCATTAATTACTGGTACATGGGGTAAAAAAACAGGTTAGCCTAGAATAATGGCATAATTATTAGATAGGTGAACAATCGGATTGCACGCACTCGAAAACGCGTCTCCACTGCTGTGGACATAACAGGCGTCTCTCGACAATCGTCTGGTTTTCCCATGTTCACGCGAAAGACTTTGCTGCAATTTGCTGCAATTCGTTTGCTTAGCCTGAAGACGGATTCCAACGGTGTAAACAGCGATTGCAGCCGGCGGCCAACGTGCCGACAACCCAACGAGACAGTTTTCGTTGTGCAAGCTTGACGTGACGCCTTGACATGACCAACGACACTCATGGTGCCACCGTTGCTATTGACACAACCTATTTATTGTTAATTAAGGTTAAGCGGTTCAAGTTAAACGGTCAAAAAAAACTGCGCAGAAAAATTTCCTTGACTACAGTCTCAAACAGAGCAACTCCCTTAGTCCACGATCACCAACGAAGCACCGAGAACCGAAGACATTACGAAGAAAGAGAGCAGGCAAGATTACTCTAAGAGTTCATCTGAAGTGTTTAGGTGAGTAATTTTGGCGATTGTTTTAGACTTAAAATATAACGCTAATAAAAATAGTTAAAACAGTATGAAATTAAATAAAGAAATAAAAAAATATAAAATAAAAAAGAAACCCGAAAAATGGCATTGCAGACAAATTTGATCGCATGATTAAAGGATATTATGAAATATAAATGTTCTATTTGAGTCAAGATCAAAAAGTATTAAAACCTGGGAATTTTCGTTTGGTTGCTTTTGAAAAAAGATAAAACTGTGCTCGGCTTTTGGACATTTAGGAACTTCCGACGACTATCTGGATTATTAGCACGTTCTTTGCAAGTCGCAACTTTGTAGATTTCTACATTCTACGCATAATACGAACAATAGACGGCACGTTTGTAGACTCTAATGTAGAGTTCGGTGGCGTTAAATTCAATGAACTTCAATTGAGTAAATCCTGTCTTTATTTAGCGCATTTTGCATTATATTGTTTTTGGTTTGAGTGAGAAAATCCAACTGACGTGCCTCCACCATGCCTATAGCCAGTGGGGCCGGTCACTGGCCGAAGGAACACGTCGTCGCGCCCGTGTCTCCCGCCACCCCTAAACCCTCAGGCCCAGGGTACATCCAGTCGTACATGCCTCAGTGGGTCCCTCCGAACAAGGTCCAGCCTCCAAAAACCTCGTATCTCATAAACGGAGGAAATTCGCCGAATCCCAAAAGCCCCTATCCGAGTCCCAACTATCCGTCCGGGGGCCAGGGAAATCCAGGCTACGACACCCCTCCTCCCAGGTACAATTCCACCACTCCGAACTCCCCTCGAGGTAACGACGACTACCCGGGAGGACCTCCTCGCAACGGCGGCCAACCGGGCAACGACGGCCGGTATCCGCCGCAAAACCAGGGACGGAACCCCAGCTACAATTCGAGGTCGTACGAACAGAGGCCTCCGCCCGCCAGGATGTTCCGGGCCAGCGAGAAGTACGGACAGGCGGGTCACAACCGCTTCGGAAACGAAGGATTGAGGCCGGAATCGGACTTCGGACACAACAAGTACGGCGTACGCTACGACAGCTCGCGGTCGGTGATCGTCAATTCGAAGGGAACAAGACCGGTTGGACCGAAGGGACTGGAGAGCTACGAAATGTACGGACCAAGAGTAAGTGCAGACCATTCATCCTATAATAAGTTATAATATTGAGTTGATGAGTTATTGCAGTAACACTTGATACCGTAAATCAGTGATTTTCTCATATTTAGCGTCGAAATTCTCAAAGCACAACGATTATTATAAGGAACGTCAGTATAATTAGTAACTTTGGTCGATATGATATTTCCTATCAGTTGTCCCACTTAATATACGAAATTTTTTATTATTTTATAACTTTTAAAAACTTAAACTTAGCATGATTTAAAGTGACTTAGGAGGCATTACTGCCTGTGTGAAAGCCACTAGGGGTGCTAACGGGGCTCGAACCAGATCCGTCAGCCTACAGCTCCAGCGCCTAACCCACTCTGCCATCCAGCAATAGCATGTTGCTGCATTTATCATCTTAATTTTTATACTGTTCGCAATTTCTTTGTATTGATTATTATATTTCCGCTTCTGTTAATTAACAACAGATGAACATGACGACTGGACTGTGTGGTCCACAGATGCGACCTCTGTGTGCTCTGTTGGGAGGTCTCTTGGCTCTGGCGGCGCTCGGAGGAATCATCGCAGGAATAGCACTCGGAGTCAAGTCGAGTAAGGAAAAAGTGGGGCGGGGGGAGAGACAACCCCCATACCTTTCATTTTTCTATGGCAGCTTCCTAAAAAGTGGGGGGGCTAGTGCCCAGCGGCCTAATAGAAGTTTAGTAGGCCTACGTCTATGGCTCTATGCGCTTGTGGCACTCGTCTGATTGTCTTGCTAACTACTCCAGCTAAGTCTTGAAAACTTGAGTCGTCGTGTCGTCATCGATGACGTCATTGTCACTGCATGCGATACTTTATTCTAGGCCTTCTCTGAGGGAATTCCCCCAAAGTTTTAACCCCCCCCCATTTTTTACATTTGGCAAGTAGTATGACCTCCCCAATGTCTTTTATCCCCCAACAATTTTAAATTCCCCTCCTCCCAATGTCTAGGTGGCTAGAATAGCCACTGGATCGAATTACTCTTTATAGAGACGGTAGGCCTAATATCTTTGTAAGCGTCTATAAATCTCTTTGTAGAGGTGGATTCTAGCACTAGGAAGCTGGCTTACGTGAGTCCGTTTAGGAACGTTCGATACTATCAACAAAACGGCGTCTACGAACCTTGCGTCGACAGGTATGCGACATGGTTCTATAATAAGTTCATGTTAATAAGAAGCGACAAACGTGCATCTAACAACAAACAGTCCATTGATAGGAAAAGATGATATCATTGCCTGATCTTTATAGGCCTTAATCTACTCCTCAGCCTAATTTATCTCACTTTAAGTCTTCTACTGCCCTTAATCCTCAGAGTCTCTTCTATTTCAAATCTGCGGCAAAAATTAATTACGTTTCTGTCAAGAACGTTTGTGTAATGTATTCATGTAATGCACGTGAATATTTAATAATAATTATGCACTTCTATAGCACCAGTTCTAATACCCAAGGGTATCAATCAATGATATTTCAAATCGATCGGCAACAGACCAGGCCATTCCAGAGATCGGTCAGTAATGGCGTCGAGGTTTCAGAATCTGAGAAATCAAATATTTAGCCTAGGCCTAAACGACTGAAGACAACGATCCATATTAACTATTAACCAGCTTAAAGTCAACTGATCTGCTTTTGATGTTGCCGCAGATACGCAACTACGACTGCAGTAAAAACAACTATACCGACGACGACGACTACAAGACCGACGACTACAGCTGCGACCACCACCGCCTTCACCTGCATGCCTGTGACGATCAACACGGCCAAGGCCGTGACGGCCGCCAAGGCAGGCACCACCACGACACCGAGAAAGACTACCGTCTGCATCATCACGACACGCGGCCCCACCACCCAGGCCCCCACCACCACCGCCAAGCAGACTACCACCAAACCCACGACAACGGTCATCACGACCACTCCACCGCTGACCACCACGACGACGCTTCCCTTCTGCGACACCCTTACCACCACGTACACCCTGGTCACGCTCTACCCGCTGGTGCTGCCGCCGTCGACCGCGGCCAACGCAAGGCAGACGCTGGGAGTGACCGGCGTCATGCTGGTCGTCGTCACTCTCTCGGCAAAGCGTTTCGTCGGTTGAGAGAAGAGGGTGACGGATCGGGGGCCGTGGCTGCTGCTGCTGCTTCGAAGGACGTTGCTGCCTGCTACGATATTTATCCCACTTTAGCTGAACTTTAGATATCTGAGTCGAGAAAGAAGCTGATTTGTTATTTAACGGTTAGGAATTTGACTTAGAAGATAATTGGAGCGATGGAAATAGCACAATGTTTGTGGTCCATTTCGATATAATTGTTGTGGTCGATACCTAATTGGCTAAAGACTTACGTAGCCTACATCTTGGACAGCGTTTAAAATTTAACATTAAGTTATTTCGGTCGACATATAGAACAAAACACGATTACCGGGTCTACATTTCGCAAACCAGTATAGGCCTATACAAATAAGCGATTAGCGTGCAGAGGTAGGCAGATTCTGACGCAATTTTTGGAATAATGTCCGACGATTCCGACGAATACCGGAATACCGTTAGAGTGGCGAAACAGCTGCAATGCTGCATTCTTTAACACAATATTATTTGCTTACGCAACCATCATTATTTTTTTTAAATTTTAAACTTGAACATATCGTGAATTTATTATGCATTGCATTGCATCAGTTCTGATAAACTTGCCCTAATTGAGTTGTACTAGGCTACTACCAGGGCCGTCATTTCATAGTTTTCCAGGGGGGAGCAAGACTTTCGACTGTAAAACAGGATGTAGTTTTTAAAACACCTATAGGCCTATGCAGTATGCAAATTGGTTTTGTCCATAATAGTATAGTACATGCTACATACGATACTGCATAGTACATACCAGTGAGTGTAATAAAATTAATAAAACAATTGAGAACACAATGAATTAAGAAAACAAAAATTCGCAAAAAATTCTTTAAAAATCAGGGGGCAAAGGCCCCTACCCTCTCAAATGACGTCCCTGGCTACTACCCAAATACGTCAGCAAAATGCAGCTCAATTCCAAAAATATGAGCAATCATGGGAAACAGCGGACATTTTTAGACATCATAAGTAAATCTTCTTCTTTGATGAAAATGGTTTCCCGTGACCCAGCCGCCCAGCGTTGTTGAATATAACAACAAGAAACGCACTATATGCCTAACCACAATCACTATGTGCCTAACTAAACTTGACGCATATGGCACGTGACTGGTCGGGTCTAATTTTAGCAAGACCTGCCTGCGAATCAGTGTTGCCAGTGAACATTTTGAAAAAAAAGATCAGTGCCTTTAAAAATAACCAGAAAAACCAGGTTCCGAAAAAGGTCGAAAAAGATGATAAATTTTCATAATGATTGCATGACAAACCTCCAAAATTTTGGGAAAATTTTATAGTACAACGTCTCGTTAGAAAGTCTTGACGAGCAAAAAGGTCGTCTCGTTGTCTTCAAAATTTAAAGATGAATTTAAACTTGTAAGTGTTTTGCAAGCGAAAAAAGAGTTTTCAACATGCTGAAAATTGAAAACTCCTAATTTTTTCTCACTCTCACTGCGTAAATCAGGCAATTTTTTTCAATTTTCGCAGATTTAAAAAATAACCAGATTCCGCCAAAAATACCAAATAACCAGACGAGGCCCAAAAAAACCAGATTGGGTAAAAATAACTCACACTGGCAACCTTGCTGCAAATTCTACTGTGATCAACCGCGCTGATGATCGCGGGATCCATTCCATGCCATGCATCGCATATGCATGCATATAGCTTCAATGTTTCCGGTTTGGGTAAATAATCTCACTGGCCCATATATTGTCTGCGCACTTCGGGATCATCCATATATTACGTCTTCGAATAATATTCTAGTCATTTTCGACCTCTCTTCCCCTTGTCATCTAACGTCATCAGGTATCGAACCCCTTCCCTTGGATGACGCATCATCTCACTGTTATGCTTAGGCCTACTACGATACGTTATATCAAGCTCGTGCCCTTCCTCGTTTGATCATTGTTGACGAAATAATTATAGGCCTATGGATGATCGTTTTTCTCGCTTCGCCTCGACATTAGAAAACAAGTTGACATAATCTTTCTCACTTCCAGGGTCGTCATTGAGAGAAATTCCGGGTCCCTGGGCAGAGCAGTGATGGGCCTTATATAATTTATAAAAGTCCTGACACCTTATTTTTTAGTGGTGATTCTCTTTTTTTACCGTACTTAAGTCATCATGAGTCAAAAAGTGACGATGACCTATTTTATTCATCAACAAAAACAGGTGTGGGAATGCAATACCTGTACCTTCCCAAACACATTATTACATAGGCCTTGCACCGGATTTGCGCGAATCTGGTAGGTGGTCTGGGCAGGTTGGGGGGGCAAATATTCACATCAATTGTTAAGCATACAGTAGGCTAGCAAACAAACTAGGATCTGATATCGACAGTGGCATAGACAGGGATTTGGGGGTTAAATCTCATTGGTTGCACGCATAACGTTGCAAGACCAAAATGAATTTTTAATGCCTATTATTATTCTGTGGACATATAGGGCCCCAAAATCGGGTTTAAGGTAGCACAAAATTTCAGGATTTCCCGAAGTTGGGTTATGGTAACCCCCTCCGGAAAATGCTGGCTACGCCACTGAATATCGAAATAGGAAATATATCTGCATTTGTCTTTGCAGCTGTTTTTCAGATATTGGATAGTAAAATTCATGATTTTTTTATAGTAATAAGCTGATTGATTGACAGAGGGCGGAGCTTAGAGCACGGGATTTTACCAGTTTCCCAATTCCCATACGTCGTAGTTTACTCTCGTAATTTTTCATTAATAGGCGTCGGGTAATTTTCCTATAGCCTATTATTTGCAAACGATTCATAACTAGATTAAGAGCGAGTAGCTGTAACGTTTTCTAGAAAAAGTACACGTTTTAAGATAAGATTCAAATCGTGTCTTCGTTTATCTAAGTTCCAGGATTTCGATTTTAGTTAGTTTTCTTGCGTTATTTTAGATTTTCGTTGTAGTTTATAGGAAGTCGCGTTCGTCGACAGGAATTTTTCCAGGTAAGCTCGATTATTAAATCGTATTAAGTAAGCGAATGATCAGTTTCTTCCTATTCTGGTTAAATTCTTATCTAATTCGCCACTCAACGACCCATAGTAAATGCCCGAGTTGTCGTGTAGACCTGCTTTCTAATAGTTTTTCAAGTGTTACGTAAAATAATAGCTGGCTTTGTGTGTGTGTGTTCATAGACTGACCAACTTCTTGTCACAATGATGTTATTAGCTTAATCTCATGCGTACTTTTAGAAAATACTCGTCTCTTGGTAGTTGATTCACGTGTATATTTGACAGCCAGTGATAGGACTGAGTCATTCTGAACTGTTTAAGATTTGCGAAAGGTCTTGCTGGATACCAGGAGTTTCTAATCACATTTCAGTCAGTTCTGATTTTGTTAGAATTGTTTTGTAATTGCAGGAGTGTCATCTCAAATTTCAAAGGTAATTGTTAACCTTTGTCATACTGATGAGGCTGTTAGTGTTCGGCTTATGTTCTTCTCCTGCGTCCTCGAAATCAATCATCTTGCAAAATTTGCAGCCTTGCTTTTCCACATGCTGCATGGACTCAATTCCAGTAGCCGTCTGCTGTCTATACCACAGTCAAACAACAAGTTCCCAGTCACAATTTCCTTAACTTCTTGCAGCATCTCCTCAGATTTTCCATCTAATCTTTAAGCATTTCTCTTCAAAAAATCGTCTTCATAGCTGTAACATCCCATCCATGATGACTCTGCCTAACTGTCTCCCACCATTTGGCTTTAGCTATTTCAAATTTATACTAAGTGCCTAAGAATAAGTAGCTGCTGCAGTTCTATTTCTGAAAGCACTGTATAGATACATGAGATTTTGCATGCTTATTTACTTGTGAAATTCAGCATTGTTTAATTTAGGCAGACCAAATGGACTGACCGTTATTATAAGTAAACCAATATGTTCTTGTATTTTGTGTGACTTGAATAAAAAATTTGGTGTTTAAATAATAAGAGGCTGCGTGAATGAACGTTGATTGTAAATTTTTCTTCAGAATGGTGATCAGTTTAAAGTGCTGTGGTCACTTGATTTGCAAATTCATGGATTATTTTTGTTGGTGTAATCTGTTTAAAATGTTTTCTTGTGATTTTTATTTCAGATCTGTTTTTGATTACATATATTTTCCCAAGATGTCAGTGTTGCAACGTAGCACTAACGAACGTTTGAAGCTTAAAAAGATCAGTTCGAACATACATTTCCCTGAAGACAAGACCAGCAATTTGCCTTATCTGGGAAAGGAAATTACTGCATGTACCACTATTCTTACAGCAGACTGTGAGCATGAGATTGAGAGAAAAGTTGAAGATGAGCTCACACACAGTAATTCAATTAACTGGTGTCGTACAATACACAATGTATATCCGCTGAAAGTAACTGGTAACTATTATTATTTTTGTGTTAATTCTTATTCTTTAAAATAGTTTAAATTCCAGATGACTTTTGAAGCAAACTGTGCTCTTGGTGAAGAGAAGTATGAGAAACTGTTGTGATTTACAATAGTGAGACACAGACTTTGACTGTGAATGCTGAAATATTAAATCAGACATCTAAATTATATCGCTAATTTGTACTAAACTAAAGGAGGGACTTGGAAAAGAAGATATTGTCTATGTAACAAGAAGAAACTCAGTGAAATAGTTTGTATATAATAAGCAGGAGCAGTCTTTTTGGGGGCGCTTACTCTTTGTGCAACTGTCTGAATTTTCAAAGGACAAAATATTTGGGTGTTGGATCAGAGATATGGAGAAATTTGGCTTTGGCAAACGCATTATGCTTAAGATAGAAAACTTTGGTGAAGGCCAGTAACTAATTTATGGTGTGGTAGTGGTGGGGTTCTGGCCATGCAGTTGGAGTGCCATGGGTTCGAATCTGACCCTCCTTACCATTGCATAGTGACCTTGGACGAGTTGTTCACCCGAATTGTCTCTAAGGAAGGCAACGGGAAAACTCCTCACTTGTTTCACCACAACCATCATGGCCTGTTGACATGAATGCACATCTGAAATAGGATCAGCGATGCCATGTATTATTTTTCATTAGCAACAGTGAAATGCTGTGTGCATGTGTGAGTGGTGTGTGTGTGTGTGTGTGTGTGCACGTGTGCACCTGACTCTGTTTGTAGGTCTTTTGCTATTTCTTCAAAGAGTACTTTCATATTTGCTGTGTTGATGGTAATATTTATTGTAATTGGTGTTTTTCTTCTTCTTTTTCAAGGTCAGGGCAACCAATTCTTACAAGCTGTTTCATTCATGCTCTGGGGCCTTTGCGGTGCAGCCAGTCTTCTCCAGCGTTTACTCTTTGTGTCGATGTCTGAATTTGCAGAAGACAAAATATTTGAGCGCTGGATCAGGATCAAGAACAGGAAAGAAACGGTGCGTCAAACTTTTGTTTTATGTAAACATTGCAACCAGTAGCTATATATTGTCTCTTTTGAGTTCACAGTAATTAATTTGTGGCGAAAAATTGGCCTTCCATAGTATGGTATTCGAAGCTTCAAATGAGGTTCCATCTCTAAATATATCATGTCTTTGGTATTATTGGCATAAGGCTGATGCATTGCAGCATGTGGAATGAAATTAACTCAAACAGTTTTGACTGAGGCAGTTCTTGTAGTTTCCAGAATATTCTTTGTTTTGTATTAACCCTTTAACTGGGTGCCCCAAGTAATGCTCGTCCATTTTACATTGAGTTACAAATAGTTGCCCAGTTAAAGGGTTAAGAGCTATTTTTCCAGATTATTACATAATATTAGCAAATTCACAAACCTGTTTAGTTATTCAGACATGACTTGAATTTCTGGATTTTTCAATTGCCTAAATGTATATTTTCAATATTTTGGCATATATGTCTAATCTCAAATAGTTCATTTTTAAAATTTAGTATATTTAGAGATATGGTCAACAAGCTGTTGAAGATCTTGAAATGCTGTCTTCTTTTCTTTGTCTTAGACCGTTGAACTCGATTTTAAAAGATTTGTTGATATGGCTCGCTGTTCATCTGACGGAGAAGTGTCATCGTCAGAAATAGCTTCTGATGAATTTCCTCATCCATTGCACATTTTTATTATGGCTAATATTATCCGTCGTCCAATTGTGATTGTTGGAGATGAAAGAGAAGCACACACAGGAATCTATCTGCCAGTTCTGTCGAAACCTGAAGACTGCACAAAATGGCCTCTGATTCTTGCTGTACATGATGGGCTTTTCTTTCCTCTTGTGAACAAAGAGTGCCCGGCCGGTCAGAAGAAGCTCGCAGAATTTGCAATACCGTTGGTATCGTACGAATTGCATCCCGTCAAGGTCGTGTTTCTTTCGGAGGCGGAAGAGAACGAAGTGTTTACGCTGCTTCAGAAATATCTCAATACTACGGAACTTAATCTTACCAGATCGAGCGGCGTTTCTCTCATTCTTTCGGCAAAACTGAACAATATGCCCTTTGAGTTTGCAGGAAATCCACTTCAATCTGTCGATGACAAACGGTCATCTTCGGATCCAAGACCTGTTGTACCATCGGCTCCTTCGGCATCAATTGTTACTTTGAATAATTTATCAGGAGTCTCACCACGCATCGGTAAAGTGAAAGCTGATGTGTTATTTTTGCTTGAAATTTTTAAAAATATTTCGGGTGAAGAACTAATTTTTGAAAAACGTCTGATTTTTAGAATGTCCTTTAAACGTTTTAAATAGTTGTCGTAATCAGATGCAGTCAAGCCAAAATGGCCCAGATTTTTAAATTCACTGGAGCAAGATCATAAAAGTTCTTGGTTGATAGTTGACTGATTGATAGTTGATTGTTACTCTGTTGTAGAGGAGACGACAAGAGAAATGTCGATGTTGCAAGAGACTTGTCGTTTCCCGGGATGTCATCTGTTTGCTTCCAGATTCACGGATCCTTATTGCTGGGAGCATGTGGATCAGGGCAACAGTGTTGCAAACCAGAATGGCTCTGCAAGAAGGAGTTCAGGTAAAGATTCTATTAATCCTCATTTTTCAGACGTGCAGCTACACTGTTTTGACTTCTGGTACAAGTCACACAACTGCAGATTCATGGGTTCAAAGCTGTTCCTAGTCATCCCAAAGAACTTGGACAAGTTTTCCCCCCTTTATTGTCTGTTAGAAAGGCAATGGGAGCCTCTCCACTCACAGTGTTTTGTCCAGACTCCAGGCCTTTGGGGGGGGGGAGGCAAATTGACTTGGCTGGAGGGGAAGAGACACAGTTCAAAACAAATATTTGTGTCAATGTTGGGATTTTGGGGGGATTTTTGTGGCTTTTGGGGAAATTTCGCCCCTATCAGCCTGTGTAAAACACTGTCCACTCATATCATTGCAGTTAACCAATTTCCCTGATATTTCATCTTGTATCTTATCTGTTAAAGTTTTACATTATATTTTCAATGAAACCTGGTTAAAATATCACTGACTTCAGAATGTGTTGAGATTTCGTTGGTGAACGAAAGATGCAAGGAAGCGCGCTGTCCAAATTTTGCATCAAGATTTATTTATCCTTACTGCTACGAACACATTGACGAGAAAACAGTTGAAAGCATTATCAGATCAAAGCCAATGCGGAACGAGCTTCCACCAGGTCAGCAGAACAGTAATTAATTTATGTTTTATTGTTGAGATTTTAACTTGTGAGTGTAATCGTGACCAATGCCTTGTTTTAATTTTGTGATGCTCAGTGGTTATTTTGAATAATGTGCTTTATAATGACGGCAATTATGTGGTTGTTGGACATATTAGTTGAGCAAAGTTGCTTCCTCTTGCCTTTGCAGTCTGCGAGTTGAAACAGAAAATAGGCAAAATATGGAAATTAGCTGTGAAAATTAGCTCATCTCTTGCTTTCGTATCCATTCTGAACTTATCATAACTGTGTTCTAGTGTTAGATTGTCTAAGTTTATGTCAATGTCTGAGTTATGAGTCTCAGTACAAATTCCCGTCAGTTGGTTTTTATTTTTAAATTCACTATTTGTTCAGTAGCTGCAGTTCTAAGGTGTGTATTTTGAATAGTTTTATTGATGAACTGTAGTATTTCTTAGTAAATTATAATCAGTTAAATAAATTTAAAATTCAGTGATTTCTTCATTTATATTCTGTATATAAATCAATTGCAGAGTGTTCAGTTGTCATGGAATACTGTCGGCATGGCAACTGCAGAAATTATTCATCACAATATGTTTATCCATTCTGTTACAAACACCTAGATGACCACACAGCGCAAACAGGAGCATCAGGTTACAGCACAGCAAGGGCCAATGAACCAGTCATCAACAGAGGTGGTTATAACACTTCTATTTATTCCAGATAAACATTTGTCTAGGTGTTAGTAAATGGTATGGTGGCCAAGTGGTTAGTGAACTAAGCTGTCTGTCGTGAAGTCTGCAGTTTAACCCTCAGCTGCTGTAAAATTTGAATTGATTTATTTCTGCAACTTGCATTCACCTCACCTTCCTTCCTTCTTTTCTTTCTTCCTGTTTTGTGAACAAAAGCATGGCTGAAATTTGCTTAGTGAGTAAAAAGATGGACGTTCCATTTAGTGTAGAGGTTTACTGAAGTGGCTGCTTGATTGGTGGGGAGGTTCAGCCATCTGCCCGAGTTTGTCCCTACTCTGCATATTTCATGTGTCTGTCTATAGCTCAGGTTCTCGTTCCATTGTTCTAGTAAAACTGCGTATGCTGAGCTAGTCTGCACTTATGTAACATTATTCTATTCAGGTCATTTTAGAACTATTGTACTGAACTCACTGCATCATTTGATACAACAGTTGTACTTTGTATCTAGAGTTTGACATGTCCATAATGGTGGACCTGTGTGCCCATCCGACCTGCAACAATCACGCATCCAAATATACGTTCCCTGTCTGCTATGAACATCTTGGCTCACCATATGCCATCACCAGAGCTGCTTCAGCAACAAGAGTTGTACAACTTCCTCATGCTGGTCAGAACAGTATTTCAGAAATAATAAGTTTAAAATTATTAATTTAATTAATTATAAGGCCGTGGATGAGGAAGAGGGTCTGGAATGTTTAATGGCCATTCAATCTCATCATCACTAGATGCATTTAAGAAGCGCTTAAAGACCTGGATTTTATTTATGACTCTGTTTTGACATAAAATCAGTAATTTGCTTTAATAATAATAATAATAATAATAATTAAGGCCATAGGAACTGTAATGAATCCTCGATCTTCTCGTGGATTATTTATCGTTTACATAAAATCTTTGTATTCACGTGGCACAATACTGTTGATCAATGAAGACTTTTAGAGATAGATTAGCTATTAAAATATCCATTCAAACAGGAATATAATGTACATAGTAAAACTTTGCCAATGCAGACGATGTAGCCATGAACAAAATTCACCAATATGAATCGCATTGTTGATTAATTATCGTGATTTAAAATGCTCTTAACGATCCAGCTTGACCTGGCTCCAATTCAATTTCAATTTGGTGCACCTTTGGCCAATGCCCTAGGGGTCCATCCATATAGTAAGTACACACTGAGAGATTTAGGAGATTTTGCGTATGTACGGTGTGTAAACGGGGGGGGAGGAGTTGAAAATATGCCTATTCTGTGTACATATCGTATGGATAGCCTAGGCATCACGATAGAAATTGATCGACTGGTAACTAAATTCAGTGTCAAACTGTTGTTGCTATTGTTGTAGGGCAGCGGCCTCCAACAGGGTCGGCAAATGGATCCCAGCAGTCAGTTGTGCAGAAGCAATTGGCGCAAGTGCAAGGCGGCATCGATAAGAAGTTTGAGGAAACGATGAGAGAACTAGAAGAGAGAACAAGAAATGGTCAACTTTGCTTAAAACCGGGTTGCAATAATTTTGGAAATAGCAGATGTTGTGGCTATTGTCACAGTTGCTACAATTTGCAGAATCAGTTTTAGAATGACTGAGGAACAGTATGAAAACCAATGAATAGCAGTTTATATATACAGCTATGTGGTACGTCTTTGGATTAGCTCTATTAATTTTTAAAATTGTATTTTGAGTCAATAGTTGTTTTGCTTATTCTTCCGAAAAACTTTAATAAATACAAAAATACAAAACTTTTGAAGATTACAAATTTAGAATATCTTGACTTGCAATGTCACATGATCATTCACATTGTTATTGATTCGTGTTAATAATTTCAACAAATGATGTAATAATTTCTGAAGATGGAGTTTATTAACTGATTATAATCATACAGCATGTTGACTGAAGATAAATTCAGCTTTAAGTGACAGATGATCTGATGGAAATATGGCGTTTGGAATTCCTTTCTCGGTTTCTTTTGCACTAACAGTTTCCAGAACATTCTTTACTGTGAGATTTTCTGGACTGTGCCATATGTAATCCAAAGCGCATATCCACGGCAGACCCCAGCATGTCATTGGTTCGTTTCCCTGTTGACAAATACAACTCTTATTTAAGTTAACGTCCATACACCGGCAAAGCAAATGCAAAATGTTTCTTGCACGTACAGTTGATTCATGGAAAACTTCCTACACATACGTAATATTATAGTATACACTATATACATACATATGTACATACTGTATATTTAAACCAAGTGACAATTTTCTGTTAAAAATAGCATCTTTCCTAATTAGTTGACATTTCTTTAGTATTCCTTCCATGACTTATATATTTTCAATTTTAAGTGATGTTTAGCATAATTGTGTTGAATAGAATAATTAAGTGCAGACTATTTTATGCATTATAAATACAAGTCTAATAATTTTGTGTTTTGTCTTGGTTATAAGTAAACCATGATTAATCTATATGTTACGATGCAATATGTATTACTAAGTGCATAAGTAAGAACTCTTCAGTGTAGTGTAGAGTAAATTGACTCTAAAAGTCTATAAATATCAATTCATGTTTATTCATATGATTTACCAGAACTGTGGCATAGGCACTCTTCATGGAGACTTTGGGATAACTGAAGCCTTGGGGCCAGAATGTGGCAAGTGGCGACATCTGTAGAAGAAACATTTTAACTGGAAGCATGTCATCGTCCCTAGAGGCCTGTGTTCTACTGTAGTTAAGAGCAGTGCTGAAAGTCAGCCGGAACACGCCAGAACTGAGTTCCGACACCTTTTTGGACCACGAAAATTTTTTCCCCATAATTTTTCAATATTTGTTCCAATATTGTAAAAGCACCATGTACTTGTTGCAAAACTATTAAGCAAAGATTTAAAAAGCGCTATAGAAATGTAAATGATGGCTACCCATAGTTTGTTAGGGTTAGTGTTGCGCCAAGAGAGTTCCTGCACCTTTTTTCACAGACTTTCAGCACTGGTTAAGAGCATGATGTACATTGTGCAATTGGTTCATGAAAGCAGTGATCATTTTAAGCCAAAAAATTCATGATTAATCATTCTGACAGATTAGAACATGCATACACAAGAAGACAGATGAATGTTAATTAATAATCAGATAGTGTATAATAAGATGTTTATGTAGTTTAACTCAAAGTTTTCTGTAACGGATGCTTCATGAATTGCCTTAAAATTATTCTAAGTATTTAAATATTGTTTTGACACATATAAATTTGACTGTATTAAAAATTAGATTATGAACCATATTATTAAGATATATGAGCTTTTTCATATTGTATTTACTCTTGTATTGTCGAGAACAACTTTCTTTAGTGCTGTTATGTGCTCTTCACTAAGTTGATTCGTTTCCATTAACTGATATGGCGCTGTTCCAGGAGAGCAGTTGAAATCTCCACACATGATACTCGGCTGTTTCATTGTCTCAGATACATCGGCCAGTTCACGCATCGCCAAAGCAATCTGCAAATTTTAAGCGGCCTTATACTTCCCGTTTGCATTTTCAGTTTAAACAATCTTGTCCAAGATCTTAGAGCAAAGCAGAAACAATACAGTTTCTTTTTCAAGTTAAAAATAGTACTGAAAGAAGAGCTGGAAAGACAATGGAGAAGGGTTAATGGAGAATTATGTGCACAATTTATATGCTTAATGGAGAGTAGTTGCATGCGAAATTTTATACATATAGCTGGCACATTACGCACTTTTTACCAAATGAACATATATGGTCCCAAGACTATAACATATTGCCTTGTTGAAGTGAAAATTACATTTTCTCCATATACACGGGTATACATTAATAATTATATACATGTGTATTGTTATGAATGAAAATATACCGGTAGTAACTAAGTGGGTTATAACTGCAAAAAAGATAAGAAAGTTTACATCTGACATCAATGTGAACAAATACAAGCCCGTGTGAAAGAGGTAATGGTATTAACACAATAACCTGAAATTTCAATATATACTGAAATTACCTGAACACACTGCAGATCTGGGCGCTTGAATTCATCCCATGCCACGTGAATATTTCCAACATTAAGAATGTTGCCCGAAGCCCTGTGAGATAGCTTTACCAACAGCATAACTGCATGACTAGCAACTGACGTCCGCAGTTCATCCTTAATTTCTGAATCTAAATCCAATGAATTTATCTCCTGGAAATCAAAATTAGGAAACCATTATAATTATTAACAAAAGTGGATTCCATTTTCAGAAGTTTAATAATATTATGCCTGTTACTGTGCTTTTGTTAAGACAAAAGGACAGCTACAATTTTAAAAATTTAATTATTACAAAAATGAGATTTATTACTACACTGTACATTGAACTGCAACTGATGGCTATTACCAAACGAGTGTAAAAGTTAAAAGTATTGCATAAGATAAATCACACAAAAACGATATTTTGAATTTATATCTGCAGAATGTCAATATGCTAGTAAGAATGGCTTAAAAACTATTGCAATCAACAAAGGCTCTCTCGGTACAGGATCATCGGCCTGAAAAACTTGAAGACATTCTACTGGACTGGGTTCACTACTTGGGTGGTCAGAGACGTTATTTCTCAGGCAGTTATATGTCTGCTGGCACGGAGTGGAAGTTAAAATGGCCTGAATAATGTATCAAAGTTTGCTGTGCTCTGATATGTTAGCAGCAATAGACAGCAAAGCTGTAGGAGCGCCTACCAAGAAGGGCTGCTATAATAAATACCTGGCAAAGCAGCTGCACACAATTATAAATATGCATAAAACTGGTTGGTCACAGGAATGCAGGGCAAGACAGAAAGGATTGGGGATGAGAAAAAGCCAAGTAAGCTTTCACGAGTGCTATATAGAAATTAAGTTAGATTAAATTGATTTCATTACATTGCATGATAGTATAATCACATAATGTTTTAACCTTCTCAGCAATGTCACTGAAGATGACTTCTTTATATGAGATCTTTTCAAAGCAATTTATCTTATAAAATGTTGCTTCTCCTTCTGGAATATTCACACCTTTCCTCCTCAGATACTGGCCTTCATAACCAATACTAAATATAAACAGAATTAAGATTGTTAACGGTTAACCAGTTAACCGCAGATCAAGGACCAGTCCTTTTAACCTTGACCAGTTAACCGTAATTTCAATTTGAAAACATCAAAACACTTTGATGTAGGCCACAGGACAATGCCATAGGCGCCGGCAACCCCAAAGTGCTTTGATGTAGCCGTGCTGGACGCCGGCATAGGTGTCGGCAACGTCAAAGCACTTTGATATAGGCACGACACCAGACTGCCGCTAACGACCGGTTAACTGATCTTTTTTTGAAACCAGCAGTTTTAACAACCTTAAACAGAATGTGCAATCAAGAATGCACTATTATAACCTTTTGGCATTGAACTTAGTACTTTAAAATATCTACAATTTAAACTTATATCTTCCAGAGAACTTTTCCCACAGTCTGACTTGCTGTTTCCCATTTACTGATATCTGAAATTTACCTGGTATTCTGTGTTTTAGATTTTGAGTATCATCGATTGACGCATCGGGGAATTAGAAACGGTAGTATAAAAGTGCACAACTATTACACTATTACATCTATTATTATAACTGACTGCCTCACTCAAAAAAGCCATATTAACTATGAGCCAATCATAACATTACAAGGTTTTGTACAAAAATGACTAAATGCAAGAATTAAGCAGAAAAACCTGCATAAATAACAATTCTGTACATATTATTTGTTAAATGTAAAATCAAAAAATGACTGTATATTAGAGCTCATTTCAAAAAATGGCACATAAAGTGTATGTACTGTACATTATGTGCATTTAAAATTTATCTAATCGAGATGACCATGAAAATATTAATAGCTAACCATTTCATAGCTGAAGCCAGTGTTTTAAAATAGTTTTCGCCAACTTCTTGAAGACAGATGATGTCAGCGTCTAGAAATTTGAGTTCATGCATCAGGTTACGATGACGATACTCAACTGCAAGCTGTTCTGGCTTGATCCAAGGTGAATTACCAAATTCCCCACCAGCATTGCATTCAGCAAGAACATTGTATGCCACAACGCTAAATACATGTACTCCTGATAAGGGCATCATGGAGCTATGATTCACTAAAGGATTGTCAATGGAATTTCTTGCAGAAAGTGGAGATAGACGAGAGCTTTCACCTTCCAAATTTGATGAAGATAATGGCTGATTCACCTCAATAGATCCATCCGAAATTCCACTTTGCATCCTGCTACAGTCTAGTCTAGGATTCTTAGGCAATTCCCCAGTTTTACTGTGAAATTTCTCATCGTCAACAGATATACTCTGTCTGCTATCATCCATTGTTATAGCACAAGAAGAAATATTTTTCACTGTCTTCTACCAGAATTCAGACTGACTGATTTAACCTATTATATTAATGTTTCCATTTACTAAATTAAAATTTATACAGTTTCAGATCAGATATTCTTGTCTTGGTATTCTGTTGTCTAGTCGTTGTTTCTAGTTTCTTGTCTGAAATAAAATTGGCACACAATTCAAATTCCACAGTCTCTAAATCAGAACTACTGTTAAGATGAAAAATGTAATGTACTGGAATATTCGTATAATACTTTTCCTGATTTAGAAGCGCTCTCAATGCCAGAAGCAATATTGAAGCCATTGATGTGTCTGTGGTTAAAGTGAGTAAAAGCAAGTCATGTTGAAAATGCATAGGCCTATTTAATTTAACCTGCAAAGATATAAACTAAAGGATGACTTTCAAAATTCTCATTAGGCCTAAAACATCAACACAACAGCAGACTTCAGATAGACACCCTTTATTTTACTTGATTACTTACAACAGATTTTAGATAGACACAGCCATAACCTGAAATATTATTTACCAATTGTGCCTATTGAAAATGGTCAATGCATAACTTGCAATCAATCACTGTTTGACTGATTTTCAACCACAAACTACCGTGTACGTTTGCTGTATCTAGGGCTGCAACCAGTGTTTATTCAAGGCCTTCTCTATTGACTTCGATTATTGGATTTTAAAAATTAATCGAAACTGTCATCTCTAATCAATCTAAGTGCCCATCGGACCCATAGAAATTAATAATAATAATAATAATAATCTTTATTCGTGACAAGCACAGCATCAAAAATTGTTAGAACACAACCAATGATAACACAAATCAACTGAACAAAACTCAATACAATAAACTAATAATAAACTAATAAACTAAGCACAAACTTTATACAGTACAGCTTCTGACCTCAGACAAGTTCTAGTAAATTAGTAATGCACTCGGCAAAGTACAGTGACTTCTTCTGTATTTATTTAATTAACGAATGGCAGATAAGTAAGTAGGTAAGTAAGTAAGTAAGTAAAAGTAAAATCTCGTGACCGCCATGATTTCTATAGAGCCTTCAAAAATAGCGCCCCAGTAGATTCTTTGCCAGTAGCTCCTTATTTTAATTGGCGCTTAATTTTAGCATGAAGTAGTTATAGCCAAAGATTTTGGTCATTCGTGCAGGTTTATTTAACCCAAAAGGTCTTTGTGGTTTGGAATGTTACAGCTATGGAGGAAATGATTTTTGAAGAAAAATGCTCTGAGTTTAGTAAGTAAGTAAGTAAAATCTCGTGGATTTATATAGCGCCATGTGGAGCAGCACAGCAGTAGCTGCTTATTCTTAGGCGCTCAGCCTTTCTTAAAATAGCTATGGGAAAGGTATATGACCAGCCAGGCAAGAGTCAACATCCGAAGGGCAGTGAGGCAAGGTTAGGAAAAAAACTTGAGGACATGTTGGAAGAATGGAAAGAAATTGTTACTCAGATTTTGCTGACGACCATAGGCGTAAGCCTGTATGAAAAATTGGGGGCCTAACTCCTATATATTTTCTCTTTCCCTAGTCCAGCCTCTCAAAAAGTGTGAGAGTTCGTCTGTTGGCCTAATAAAGTAAAATCTCGTGGATTTTTATAGCGCTTTTGACACAACAGTAGCTGCTTATTCTTAGGCACTCAGCCTCTCTTAAAATAGCCATAGGAAAGGTAAATGAGATCAGCCAGGCAATAGTCAACATCCGAAGGGCAGTGATGACAGCTATGGAGGAAATGATTTAAGAAAAAGGAAAGATTTAAGCTTAGACCTGAATACTTGAGGAGATAATAGAAGTTGAACCTACGCTGACGAATGACGATGCATAGGCGAAGAGCCAGCTGCTGGTAAAAGAGCGCTGTAAAGCTAGGTCCCTCCCATCAGGGTCCATCCCCCATGCGTTCCAAGCGAAGCGTTCTAGACTTGTGCGCAGTCATCAGATGAGCGTTGCTTGAACTTGTTTCCTCAAATTTGAAACATAAAGGTCCCGTTATTCGCCAGATGGACAGCGGCAGAAACCCGATCGCCATTCGTCAAGTTCGCCAACAACAGCGCAGATAATGATCGATGATCCTTGGCTGCCTGCAGGTCTATGAATCATTTTCTCGTTCGTTTTCTGCAAGAGAAACGTGATCGGCTGAAGCCTTTGCATAACGAAGGGCGTAGGATCTTCGTTCCAGACCACAGTCGGCGGCGTCTAAGACGTTCAAAGTCTTCGTTCAACCGATGCGGGTATCTTAAGACCCGACGAGGGGTCAGCTACGGGGCAAGGGCCCGTGACCTGCGACGCCGACATGGACGGAGGAACGTACGGGGCGACCGGCAGTTCGTTCGTTCTTCACGACGATCCGGAGGCAGAGGACGAGTACGATTACTTGCCGATACCTGAAGGGGGTGACGAGGGCACCGCACAGTCTGCAGGTGGGCCGCGTTTGGCATGGACGTCGTGTTTTATGTTGCGCCAGCTTTTGCTGTAGAGATAGCTCGTCCTGTTACTGGTAATGGATCAGCTCAGATCAGAGGATTATTATTACCCGACAAAAAGTACCATTACCAGTTTTATATGTCACATGCGACTGCATGGATCAAGATGCTTCTTGAAATGGAACAAGTGTTTATGCTTTTGCAAGAATGTTGCAACAGAAGTTTTTTTTTAAAATGAATTTTCGCTTATTTTTATTTTATTGGTCGTTTTTGTTGTTGTGACAGAACATAAAACCGTAAAGCCCAGCCATAAGTGTTATAGTTCAAATCCCATATATAGTAAGAAAAACGTACCTGAATGAGCCAGAAGCGTTCATTGGCTTAATTTCCAAATACCTTGCAAGAAATGAAGAAGTTAGAGAGAGAGAGAACACTGCAACCGAGCATCATGGAAGTCATCAGAAAGAGAAGAATGAAGTGGACTGGACACTTACTCAGAATGGAAGAAATAAGAAACCCAAAACGAATTTTCAGCTACAAACCAGAGGGAAGAAGATCTAAAGGAAGACCGAAAAGATGATGGGTGGACGGATTGAAAGAGGATCTGCACGTGGCAGGGTTGAATCTCAATGGGAAAACTGATGGAACTGTATTGTAAATTGGGCAAATTTTGCAAAGAGCCACTGCCTAAGCATGATAAACTTTTTCTAAATTTCTGGTTTTGCATAAGAGATTTGGGTCAAGAGTGTGTATAGTGGATATTTGCATTTTATGATATCTGTGTTTCATAAAATGATTTTATTAAATATTTTCTCTATTCAGTTTTTCCAGCAGGGACTTTCTATTGAGGATGACTTTCATCATTGCCTGTGACGGTTGAATGGATGCGTATATGTGCTTCTGTGTCTGCGTTGTGTGTGCTTGTAAGTCTAGCTATGCCTGTATGCCCGATAGGTTTGCATGTGGGCGTAGGATGTCTATTGGGCAGCTGTGTTGTAGCATTGATTATGGATAAAGTCGGTCTACCTTATAGGTTGATGAGTCAGTGTGATAGTGTGAGTGATAGTGTGATCTGTTGGATGAATCCTCAAGTCCTGGACTGGACACATACATTGCATTAATTATTGTTGTTGATTTTTCATTTTGTATAATGCTGTTATCTTTGTCAATGGCGCTGCTCCATACCAGAGGTTCAATTAGGATATTACTCATATTTGATGATGCTCAATTCTTCTTCAAAATGCAGAACTTGTCAGCTACTTGCATATATGACCTAAATCCAAGATCCAATATTTGCAAGTTAAATGAGGCAAGTCTCAGATGCAAAAATAGAAAATGAAAATTGCCAAATGATGTTGAATGGCTTGAAAAGGATGCTTAAAAATCAACATAGATGACGAATTAGACTTGATCTTGCTGTTTATCTGATGGTCTGTTGCTGTCAGAAACATCTATTCAGAACTGAATGCTTATGGACAACTGCCAGAGACTGAACTAGGTATAATGAGTGGCTGAACCATTGCACTTATAAGTACTTTATATAAGTAAGTAAGTAAAATCTCATAAATGTATATAGCACTTTGGAAAAAACCGCGTCTAAGCCGAACGACTTGCAACAGGTTTAATTAATTGCAAAGTAGCACAGTAGTAGCTACTTATTCTTATGCGCTTACCCGGTAATCTTTCTTGAAATAGCTATAGGCAAGGTGGGTTGTTGGCCGGGCAAAAGTCATTGTATCCCTGTGGCATCTAGCTTCCATTGGTACTGTGTCATTGATGATGCACCAAATGCCTTATTTATTGTTGCAAATCCTGATGATAAATACCCATTGGTTGGATATTCATCCAACAGGTGGTTCAAGTTGCACTTTGGATGCAATTATTGGATAGTCACTGGAAGTCATTGAGGCTGCCCATCCAAGCTTTATTTTTATTACTCCTATTAATTATCATTGATCTTCACCTCTTTATTTCTTGACAGTGCAGACCATTGGCACAAGTGCTCAGATTATTGATGTGGTTAATGTCCTATACATCCTGTGAGGCTGTGATAACGAGGTAATGGAGTCAGTGACCTCTTCTGTTGTCTTATAAGATTTGCTATCCTCTTGGTTACAGTGGTGCTTTGCAGAGTAACAGGACATTTTACCCACATAGCTATTCATTGACAAGCCCAACTAAAGCACTTGATCATCTTTGAAGATGTGCATATCATACAGTCATTGGCTGTTTCACAAATTTGAAATAGCATAACTTGCTGCATGAAACAAAACGTCTGTATAATAGGCATTGTGCAACAAATTTTGATGAAAGCTTTGTTTCACTTCATTTTTGTATGTTTCTTTATGCCTTTCGAAATAGTATATTTTACTTGTGTTGCACTGACATAATATCCGCACACATAAAAAAGTCAACAGATTTCTTGCAACGTCTAGAGGACATTATTGTCTATAAGAAACAGACAAAATATCACTTATAAACAAGTAAATATATTCAAAAGTGTGCATGTACTAAACAATTTGATAATAAGTAATGATGAATGTTCTGTAATTGACTTGACCTAGATATCTGCAAAAATGTTGATTGCACAACGAAAAATAAATGGTACCATGATAACCAGCACCACAGAATTACACAAGTAACATAAAGAAATTGAAGTGAAGCAAATAGCTGTCATTAATGTTATTTATATGACAGCTATTTATATAGATCTTTTACATTGAATGCCTGTTTCTCAACACTTTTTGTGTTTTCTCCATATATCTTACGAAATCATATTAGAAAAAGCATGACTATCCCAAAGAGGATATTAGTTTTGGTGTCTTATGATTGCTTCCAATATATTTTCTTCTTTGAAAAAATTGTTCCTGTGTATTTGAAAAAAACCTGCATTTTATATGATTGATTTCTGATAAATTTGTAGTAAAAGCGCCTTTTGAATTGGAGCTCTGTGAATAAGCTGTATACAATGGTAATCTTTTGTGTCTTGTGTTTATTTTTATTCATAAAATGCTATTTGCTTTGATTCCTCCCTGGCTGACCTTCCTCTGTTTTGTTTGCATTCATCTTATATTGGGTTCTGAAAGAAACTTTCTTCATTCGATTTTGCTTCCAGAACGGTCTGTGTCACCCTGCCCAGGTTTCATTTTCTGGTTCAGTTGGAACTCAAGATTTTCAAGATAGTTGATATTGTCATCAGATTTAGAAGTTTATCTGGGCTTAATGTGTCAAAAATTTTAATCCAGTTAGAAGAAAATCGATTGAAATTGAAAATTTTCATCTACAATCATTTTTGTCCAAAAATAAAAATCTTTAGAGCAGATGATGGGATGCATACAATTTGTTCAGCAATTTGCCTTTCGCTATGGTTTGTAATACTGGTCTAGTATATTTTGGTAATGCACATGCCTAGTATATATTGGATAAAGCCCAGACAGCAGATGCATTTGACTGACACTCCCAGGGAGTTCAATTGATTTGCTGTTTCCTTCAATTGTTATTTACTACTTGTGTTAGGAAAATATAGTTTGAATTGGTTTTAGCCCCTTGGAGCAATAGCAATTTTGTCTCTAGAGAGACAGCACTAGCTTTTACAGGCAGAACTGACAAGAAATGGAGACAACAACCCAATAAATCGATTTTATTGATAAAACATTGAAGACTGTTCCAGAAACTTCTGCATGGCACACAAAAATTTAACTTGAAGTTAGTGGATAAATGCTTAATGGTAATTAAATAGAAGACATTTTGGGAGAAGTGACGGCTCTGCTTGTAAAAGTATCTATTCAGTGTAAAACCAGTGAATTGACTGACATACATTTCTGGGGAGGGGGCTGGGGTGAATCGCGTCATTGCTGTGTTGTTTCTGTTTTAATTTTCAACATCAATTGGCAAAAAGTTTAAAGCCTTGAAAATATTTGTTCATTATTAACAGCTACTATCTGTTCTGTGAGAAGATAAGTTAAAGAATTTAATGACAGATTATATTTATTATTGTGTTTTATCATGAAAGAAAGTTCTGTAGTTATAGGATATTTTTCTTATTATAAAGAGGTTTTTATTATGGACTTGAGGAGCTTTCTGGATATGATTATTTTAGTTATTGGCATATTTAACAGTTTGCAGATGTAAAGCTATGTTGTTGCTTTGCTTCAGCTTCCAGAAGAATACCATTTAGCTGTATACACAGAAGCCCATTGCCGTTCGATCACCATGACAGACTCTGCTTTATGCCCGGGCACGAGATATCTGTCGAGATTGTCGCAATTGACCAGAGTGATCACACAAAGATTCTCAATCCAAACCTGTAAGTATTGAGTCTGTAAACATTCCAGCCAGCAGCAGCAGCAGCAGGTTCACTTTTGATTATCTTATTAAAGAATTATACGAGCATTAAGCTAAATTTGTCCTTATTGGTACTGCAGGATGACTGTACCAACATTGCAGATGCCTTTCAGAATGTTGCTTAGTGGACATATACTTTGAATATCATTGGCCCAATGTAAGGGACACTGAATATGTTAGACCCTGTCAATTGTCATTCAAAAACTATATTTTTAGGAGATCTTAAGACTAGATGTGTTTGTGGTTTTGTCAATGAAGTAGTTACAATGCGAATCAAATTTTTTGGATGTTACCTATTCAGCTGGTTGTCTGTTAATAGAGTTAATTATTGAAATACCGGTAACTGTTCTTGGAATTAGTGAGGTCTCAATTTTGAAGGTAGTGCTTGGAAGTAATTAACTTTATTCACTGATCATTTCACTATCTCACAATATGGACTGTTTCACTTGAATAGCTTGTTTATTCTTCAGCTACTGTCAGTTTTCATCCTGAATTCTTAATGGCATAATAATATTATTTCTCTCCACAACTAAGATCAGTGAAGTGTTTTAAACAAGCTTTGTTTGCTGTGACTACTACCGTATTATGCATACATGCACTTAATTGTGCAAATTGGCTGGCATACAATTATTATTATTATTATTATTATTAACGTACTGATTTATGTGGTAACTCGTCCAACGAACTGCGTGAACACATTACAAAGTTACAGATAACTTGATATAACCAGGTTTTAAGTCTCTCTTTAAAAGTATTCAAGGTCAGAGAGAGGTTGTCGTTCGAGGCGCATCCTCGGGACCACCAATAAGGCGGATCCGCCGATTCAATCTCTGCCGGCTTTGCGTGGTCAGCCACTCGTGATAGTTTAGGTATTCTGGACCGGCCCATTCAGGCAACGGAAGGTCAATGTTGCCAGCTTGAAATGGATCCGCTCTGGCACAGACAACCAGTGCAGATCGCGAGCAGCGGAGTAATGTGATCGCCTAATGAGGCCTGGCATATCACTCGCGCAGCAGCGTTCAGGACGGACTGGAGACGGTTATGTAGATATTTCTGTAGTCCATCAGTTTCAGTCTAATTTGGACAGCACCAGTGCAAAGACCAGTGTTTTAAGACCATTGGCAGACACTGATACGGATACTCCTGATTTACATTTCATGTGACTTCATTGATAACGTACTGTCAAGATATATACCTAAATCCTGAATTGACACCGGTTGCATCCATCGATGTAGATACGGTTCCAGTGTTTTGTCTCTCAGCAGCCATCCAGAGCACTTAAGCTGCAGTCGATGTGACCTCAACCAACTGGTCATCTTAAACACAACGCTTTGTTTGCTTCGCCGCAGGGGAGTAGAGAACGTAGAGGTGAGCTTGCAACCCGAACCGCTGGGCAATACTCACCATATCGGCAACGATAGTTAAGAGGATAGGTCCCAGGACGGAGCCCTGAGGGACCCCACGCACTAAGAACCGGCACATTGCACGTACTGTTGAATGTATGATTGTTCAATTAACTCCTTAACTGGGTGCTCCGAGTAACGCTTGTCCATTTTACATTGAGTTACAAATAGTTGCCCAGTTAAGGGGTTAAACTAAAACCCCTTGCACAGATGAGGTGATTTAGAGAGAATTTTTATATGAAGATTTAAAATCAAATTTCAAAATGTATGAGGGTTTTGTGTTGGAAGATTTTTTAGCATTATGAATGAAGAGGGGGAGGGGTGTGGCTTTGAACCTTATAAGTAAAGTTTGGGGTAGGAAAGAGCGATAGCTTTGATACGGATCAAAGGAAAAGTGAAGGACCATTGTGTGTATTTGGTAATATCCATGGGGAGAATTTTTTGCTTGAGATTTGAAAATTATTTTTAAAAATCTCAGGGTTTTGTATCCAAAAACTTTGAAGCACTATAGATGGAGAGTAGGGTGGATGACTTGTTGCATCAGTTTCTTTAGGCTTTTGAATTGGCGATGTCTGTCTTTTACAGATATGTCGTCCAGTTCACCCACGGTGAATTCAAGTGGACTGTGAGGAGACGGTATAAGCATTTTCGAAGTCTTCACGACTCACTCTACCTGTTCAAACTTCAGACAGCAATACCGATGCCAACCAAGGAGTATGTTTGATTTGCTTTCAGACCAGTACTCTAGTAATTAAATGCTGCCAATGACCAATGGTTGAATGTATGATTGTTCAAGGAAGGAGATTTGAACGTGTCCAGGTAATGAGGCAGTCAGCTTCTGACTTTCTGGAATTTATATAATGTGGTCTGCAGCTAAACTGACAGTTTGGAAACGATCTTGTGTGAACATGCTTTTAGGAATGATCTTGGTCATATCTTCGGAATCCATATGCTCATATTTATATTGTGAAAAAATGATTTTAAGCATCATACTTTCCCAAGTGATTTGAATAGATATCATCATTGTTGTTGCTATTATTGTTATTATTATTATTATTATTATTATTATTATTATTATTATTATTATTATTATTATTATTATTATTATTATTAAGGGATGAAATTTTTGTGGTGACTCATCCAAAATGGACTGCTTGCAACTCTGCATGATAATCAAGGACATAATAGCATTACAAGCAGTTATGTTGGTTTATTCTGCTGTAGATTCCATATAATTATTGCTAAGAAGATTTATTGCTTTGTCATTTTCATAACCTGATGTAATGATCTGATGTAACCCAATGCTGTTCCTGATAGCATAAGTGTAGGCGATGAATTAAAGTCTCGCCTGCAAATGAGAAGCCTTTGTACCGCATTCAGAGAACTAATGCATGCTAATTGGAAAATTGTCTCTCAATTAAGAATGTAATTAGTTCATTAGGCTGTAGGTAAGTAGAATCCCATTGTAATTGAACTTTGGTTGTCACTTGAGAACCGGATGGATATCCAATTATATACACTGATGATTTATTTATCCACAAGATGAAGGTGATGAATATGGCTTTTAATTTAACAATATGGTTAACATTTACTTGAATGTTAGACCAGAGTTTCTTTTGGAATGATGGACTTACGGCAGTTAAATTTGAAATAGAATTTGCATTCAGTGACTTGCTTGCCATCCTCAATAAAAGAATAAATGTCGAGACATTTTGCTGATGCTTATCTCGATCTATACTGGTCTCCCACTGTTCTATGTTTTTGTAATATCGTTGTTAATATTGTTTTATTGTTTGTTTAATGATTTCTTTGTATATGTTTGTTTGTTGTGTCTGTTAAAGTATGGTGCATGGTATATGAGATTTTTATGTATGCCTTTTATTTCATTATGTCCACTATCTACACAATGCAGGTTAGCAGGTGGTCCTGCCATGCAGTCACAAGGTACAGATTTTGAAGAGAATGGAGATAGCCCCTGATGAATCTTTTTCTATTTTTACCTATGAATGCCGAGTGGAACTGCCCCCCATCCAGAAAATGCTATGAAAGTTGAATGAGTTGACCCTTCGTTTTTCCTTTGGTGTTGAATCTATAGAGTGAACTTTATGTTTCCTTATCGGATATCAATATGGCATATAATTATGATGATGTATCGGCCTTTTGAACCAAGTTTTATATTGACCTGATAAAAACAGGTGTTTCTTTCATTAACCCTGCCATTGCAAGTGCAATGTTTTTGGGATTTTTAGATATTTGCTTTAAGTTTTAGGTAAGGTACCTGATTTAAAATCTTATCTGATTTTATGCATTTGGCTGTCAAAATCTGCTATTCGTAAAAGAAAATTGTGCAGGCATGTAGTAGATGTTATCTCCAAAGCTGATACTACCAATACCATTTTGCCATAGCATGGGTACTATGGATTCTGTGGTTTCTCTGTGCTAAGTTGAACACTTAAGGTATGGCTCCATTAGGGATAATTATGTTACCAGGATATATCTCCTAAAGCTGCAGCTCCATTAGGTGATATGTTACTGGGATATGGCATTAAGCAATGGGTGCTCCACTTAAAAAATGTATCTGCAAAATATTTGTTTGGGACAAAAATCACACCCGGATATATCCAGGTGAATGCGTTTGCACATTCAAGTGGATAATTAAGCCAGATATCTTTGTCGCTCAACCAATCAGCTTCCAGGTTAGTAGGTCATCTCCTGATTGACTGCTAGGTCTTGCATCAACTCGAATGGTTATGCGACATTAAAATGTGTTCGTAAAATAATAACTTTCCGAATTAGCATCCATGGTCTGACCAAAACTTTCTACGCTTGCTACTCTTCTTTCCAAACAGAAACACAGCTTTTAAAACACACTTCAACACCCCAATTGCAACAATTCTATTGCTCGCCATCTTTGCAATAGGTGTGGCTACTTTTTCTCTTATGGTCCATCTGCCTACTGTCTGGGGGCTAATAGACCCGTAAGGGGTTATTTCCCCCACTACATATCTCCTAATAGAGCCGCAACTTTAGAAGAAGTGATTGGCATATCTCTCTTCAAATCATATGAATTTAAATTCAGTTTATGTGGTGCTTTATTAAAATTCTCTGGACATCAGCCTAAAATACTACACAGGTCATATTAATGTCATTCCCATGCCTGGGGATTTATCTGATTGTAGACATCTGGACTTGAAACTTGAGTGCCCAGTGTTCTGATACATGTGACATGTACTGTACTTAACTACCTGGTTTGCTGTAAGTCCTTTAAGATAACCATATGATGGATAAAAGATCAGTCCCTGTTCCAGGAATAACTCTGGTTTCCATTGTTCTTGGTATGGCTTCAATCCAGCAAGGGCTCCTTGGTAGTTAGTTCTTTATCTGTTGGTGTGCTTTTTCCAGGCCAAACAGATGAGATGCCAGAGATTCTTGTTGAATGCAGAGCCAGAATGATACCAATTATTGCCATATTGTTTATTTGCCTGTCATAGATTCTGATGCACTGTCTTGCAAGACAGAAAATCCTGATGCCTTTTGTTGCTGTATTATGAACTTTGAAATTCGTGTTTTGTGAAGATTAGAAGTTCTGGGTCCCTACATTGTTGAGCTGCAAAATGTCTCTACAAAGGAATGTCAATAATCGGGTTTACTGTATTTTGGTTAATTTAGATTTTCAAGGGCCAATCGGTTCTTTGCTTAGCAAATTGTGAAAGCTTTTCCGGCAATTGAAATTGAGCATATAATACTTAAAAGATCCTATGAAAATTTAAGCTCAACTGAAGATTAGGATTCATGCTAAATCTTTGCCCTTTGTTGTAATAAACATTTGGGCATATACTTGTTGTCTGCTTACTACAGTATAATCGGTATTGTAGGCAGAGGGTCTGAGGCACAATTGATGTTAATGTTTGTTGTTGTATTGGGGTTTGTTCTGACATTGCATGAAGCTAGAGCACAAACCAGCAGAGCTGGGCATTTTTGTGTTGGTTATTTATTGAACATTGACAGTTGTACAGAGTTGGTAGATGTCAATTTTCAGAAAGTATGCAGCTGCCACACTACCATTTAGTGTTGGTAACATTTGGTTTACTTAAAGGTTGAAGCAATATTGTCTGTCTCTCTCTAATCTGTGTTTTTCTACTGCATTTGCAACTCAGCCACCAGCTTCAGCATAAGTTTCTAGTGCTCAAAATGAAGGGCTTTGTAGATTAGGAGATTTTCATTCAGGCTTGCCTTTGAAATATGAGAAAATTCATACATCCATATTGTAAGATATGCTCAGAATTGACTTCTGCTTGGGTCAGGCGATGTTTCTTGTTTTCCTGATGTTTGAGTGAAATTGATGTCCGTGGTTTTAAAAAATAAAATAAATAACTAGTGTTTTCAGTTTGTTCCTATTTACCCGGTATATATTTTCGATGCCTGTTGTCCAGAAAATAGTAGTTTTCACTATTGTAATTTCATGTAATGTAATGTTGGCATGAACATTAGTAGACAGATTACCGGTAAGCAATTCTTGTCGTGGCTTATTTGGAGTTTTATGGATTTTTGCTCTTGCTGTGTCAATCAAACTTCAGAATGCATTCATTTTTATTGCACTTAAATTAGAGTCATGTAATGCAGTGTTGATTTCTGACGCTCTGCAGGTGTTTCTGGAGTGTAACAGCTCTATGATTAAGGATTGATTAAAAGCCTTTGGAACTGCCCGCTATATTGAGAGATTGCAATGAAGACACACCCACACACAAACCCACGCAGTATATATGTTTATAATTATATAGTAAACTGGGTGACTTCTTGTGTCAGAAAAGTTAACTGAGCCTAGATAATTAATCCATCCACATATCAATTCCTCCCTAGTCACACCCATACATATTCGCTTTCAATCTAACCATTGAAACCTGTGTTTTGTGTATTATAATATGTATTATAATATCTAATGCAAATGTACTTTTGATTTCTTCAGTGTTTATTAAAGAGGGTTGCACATGCATTGCCTTTTTTCTGCAGCACTTTGTGGAGTGCAGATTTGTATTCTGTCTACAAGACGGCAGTGGTCAGTGATGTCTCTTTTAAGCAGTCCTTCCCTTCGTAATCACATTGCCCCACTCTGATGCCCACTGGGGATCACACCCCACCCAATGCCACAGACTGCAAGATTAGCCTCTGAGGCATTCCAGGTGTCTGCTACAATTAGCTGTTGTTTTTTGGTAGTAGATTATTTGCCAGCAGAGAGACGAGACGCAATACTGATTTTTATGTTTTACAATCCAGTTTTGTTTTTAACCCTTCAGTGGCAGAGAAGACGTCTTGATGAGGAATACCAGACAGACAGAAAACATAAAAAGTTACATGTATACAGGGAATCATAAGTCAAACGTATGAAAAGCTTTTAAATTAATGAATGAGAAAGAGGACAGTCACTTGTGCAAATAGTTGAAGTTAAGAACAATACAATGTCCACCTGTATATACTCAGACTGCAGAATATGTTACAGTTGATAGGTGTTTGAGCTATTGATTAATACTTTCTATGTATGTATGTATGTATGTATGTATGTATGCATGTATGTATGTATGTATTTATGTATATTACATACATGTGTGATGTGTATATAAATATATGTAATATTTTGTATGTGTAGATGTGTTTACACTTTACTGTGTGCATCTTATAGGAGGCCATAGAAATCTTTGCTTTGAGCTTAGCTGTGTGCAGTGCTTCCCAACTGAGCTACTGTTAAGCTATTAAAATGTGCAGTGTATCTATCGATTGGGGCTGTTCAATTTCTTTCGTCAAGCTGCTGCGGTTGCTGCTGCTGCTGCTGTTGCTGTTGCTGCTGATGTTGTAGCACAGAAGAGTGCTGTTGAATGTGTTTTATGAGTCATTAATATTGCCTTAAGGTCAAAGAGAAAGTTGAATTTGAAGTGTTGTTTCTGACGTTGATGCTGATAATACAGTGCATACGAATGTCAATTGTTTAGTTCATTTATAAAAGTATGAGATGACCTCATGAATAGATCAAACAATCCCAATATTTGTGATTCTATATGTGTGGAGGATTTGCAGAAAAAATCAACTTGCTACATTTGATATCATGTAATGTAATGTAGCATTTGTATGACACCTCTTATATTTCTACTCAGAGGCACTCCTGACATTGGAGTCGCATGATAAAGTAGTGAGACTCTAGCTTTCTCTTTGAACAGAGCAGAGCAAGGGAATAAAGTAAGGCCCAAGAAGTATGGCCTAAATGGAATGGTTTAAGGCATTCTAGGGGGATTGATACAACATAATAATAAATTAGTATGTCTCAGTCTATGGCTCCCTGTTTTGTTGGGTCTTTAAATAGAAGAGTTGAGCTGACAACCACAGTTTGAGTCTGGAGTATGCAGGTGTGCCTTGTAGACCATACAAGAATACAATGTAGACCATGTAAGAAATACAATGCAGACCATATGGTCTCAATCTCAGTCATGCTCCAATAAGTTAGCAGCAATAAATGGAGAAGCTGGTAAATGTAGCTTTTTGCCAGCATTGGCAACTATAATGGACACTTTTGACATAGCAGCAACAAATAAAGTAGTCATATCCAGCTGGTAATTAGTTGATTAGTCACAAGAACACAGGAATAGTAAGTGTGAGAATGAGAGAGTAAAAGCGGCTGGGTTGATTCGCATTGAAATAAGTGCAATGAAAATTGTTATACATTACATTGTCAAGAGCATATGTTTGTGACTATATTTTTTTCTTCTAATTCTAAGAAGATTGATTCTTGTGTGTTGACTTACTTTTACCTACACTTTATGTCACAGCCAAACTTTTTGCAGATTGTAAATAGCATTGGTATGTTTTAAGCAATTCTTTAGCATGAAGACAGGATATTTTACTTACTGTATAGGAAGTTTAAGTCTTAAGTTTAAGAAAGTCCACGTTGAATTGATATCTCAATGCTATTCAAATGGAAGGGGACTTTTTCCAGCTAAATCTTGTGGTTTCACATGTGTGCATAGAAACCAATATTACATTTCTGTAATAAAATTTGATTTATGCCATCTACATAATGTTTTAATGTCGTTAGGTTTTAGTCATGTTGACCGTGAATTTGAGAGAAATTGTAATAATTTTGATTTCCAGTTTGTGTAGATAATGCCTGAATGAGTTTTATACTTCCAAGAAATGTTGAGGTCTGATTTCTTTAGCATGCTATGTGGATCTCTAGTATTATAAATATTGCATTTTGTGTTCATAACTATAATTTCATTGATGAATATTTCTCGGTTTTGTGTCTTTCATGTGTAGAGCTCGTGACCGAAGAAAACATTTTGCAAAGACCAAAGATCTGACAAAGTTTCCAAAGCGCCCAGAACCTCTTGTTCGAAGTGAAAACTTAGAAGAAAGAAAAGTACTTCTATTGATGGATACTTTAATATTTGTGACTTGTAATATTTTTGACTGATATCTATTATCTTGGATGACTTAAAAGTAGTTAGTATTAGGCATAATGCTGCTATGGGCTTTCAATTGAATTTTTACATTTTGTGTGTGTATTTGTGTGTGTGTATATGTGTGCATGTAAATAAATAAAGAGTGTCCGCCCTCCGTTCTCAAGCTCCCCACTTTTTGAGAGGCGAAGCTATGGAAGGGGAAGGTACAGGGTTTGTCCTCCTACTTTTTCTCTCAATGAAAGAGAGATCATATTTCTGATTGGTGGGTTGTTGGAGAGTATAACTGAATTCTGTAAGTTTAAAGTCAGTTCATTACACAGAAGATAAAGTAAGTGAGTGGGTTATGAACTGTTGTTGTATACCAGTATATATTATGTGAGGCATTCACAAAATAGACAGCATGCCATAGTATAATTTGTGATAGTTTCTTGTATTCCTTTCTGTTTTAAATAGTTCCAGCTGCAAGAATATCTTCAGAGTGTCCTTAGGTGTCCACTGTATCGGAACCATCCAGAAACGGTTAATCTTGAATCTTAATTTTCTTTTGTGTTCTTATGATTATTGATTTTGCTTTATTGATACGTTGAACTGTGCCTGTAGTTTATGAGCAGCAGTGAATCAGTGAAGAATTTTGCCATGGCTGAGTCTGTCATGAGAATTTTCTTCACTGCATGTGGTCTACTGTGTAATTGTTAGCTTTGCTGTATAATCAATAGTTGATTATTATTTGAAAATTTAGCTTGTGCATTATCTCTGACAGTTTTGATGTCAAGAGCATTGGTATTATAGCTGCAGACAATTAAATATATAGATGTGAAGGGTGTGACAATTTGTTTTGACTGTGTTGAATGAAATTCATTGGGCAAATTATAATGACATATTTGTCTTTTTTTGAATGGGTTCCAGTTAATGTAGTTTTTAGTTTCCAGAATTACTTAGCTGTAGTTTCATGATGATGCTGACGACGACGATGATGATGAAGATGATAACTGGCTTTTAAGTGATTTAGTACGATTTCTCCTGTGTTGAAAAATGCTGTCACTCATTGTAGGGTAATGTAATGGCTTTGTCATGTTTAAGTTGCTATTTAATTTTTCATTGTTTGGTGTAGTCCTTGGAGACTAAGAAAGTTTTCTTGTATAAATTGATTAAATCCATTGTCAAGTTTTAACTGATGTGTTCATCATTTCTTCTTTTCTATTTACCGGTATATGAAGAATCAAATTTTTTTCACAGGTGCTATTTGGAATTAGAAAGGCCAACCTGTTGCATATGGTTTGCCTTTGTACTTTTCAGCTGAACTTTCTTGAGGTTAGTCACCTTTCATTCGTCAATGGACTTGGAGAGAAGTACAAGGAGGGACTGGTTGAGAAAAGAGCAGGTGGAAGACGCATTGCACTTCACTGCTGTTCATGGTGTTCTTGCTGTCAGCCGGGCTCATGGCAGGACAGGTTGGTAGGCCATCGTTTTGAACAGATCCAAAGTTCAAGTTTGTTTTTCAGAAGAGCTGCAGTTATTGTGTTATTCAAAGCATTAGAGTGCATATGATCATGTTAGAATACTTCACACTACTATACCTTGTTCTCTGGTGTGAGCCAATTTATTAAGCTTTAACTTCTGGTATATTAATAGGCAGCAGTTTAGAGAGCAAATTTAAGGGGCTGGAGTTGTTCTGCCTGGGATTGGCCTCAATGTAAAAATCTTAAATTTACCCATGTCTTTGTTTGCTTATCAGTTCTATCTGAAAGGGTGGTTTCCTAAAGAAATGTAACAAAATTTGCTAATGATTGTGAAGTTTCAGGCTTACAGCTTTTTGTTTTACAAGATTAGTTTTGGAATTCACTGAGACTTTCAGCTTAGAATATTTGTGCATTTGTAGAAACTGTTGAAGAAGTTTCATGTGACATCAGTTATTTAGAAGATTTTCTTTATGAAATGTCCCAATCACATTTTAAGATGTATGATTCACTATTTTGTTAGCTTTCAATCCATGCTATCCTAGAACCTGAGTATTCTAGAAAGGAAGTTCAGAGATTGGCCTCCTAAACAAAGTCATTATATTAAAAATGTGCACAGGCCCTTAAAATAATTTGCCGTAATGAAAATTTATTACTCTGGACAGACTTATTTGGAGGCCAAGCTTTGGTGGACACTGTACAGTAACAAGTGTGTTGTGATTGATTGTTGGATGTTGTTCACGTGGACTATTGAAGTTTGCGGTGAAGTTCACAAATCACTGAATTCCATTCTTGTCACGTCTACTATTGACACACTTGTGTTTGCTTTTCATGTTGCAGAGACATTATTTAGGCAGGATTCTATAGGTTAATCATCATGACTATAATTGTGCTTTGCAATTTCTTTTTGAAACAACTATCAACTGATCATTTTTTTCAATGGTCCCAATGAGAGGTCTATTGATCAATGATCATTGATTGAAATGGCTGATTGATTGGCTGATTGACATATCAGTCACTTAATTAATCTGTTGAGGCATTGAACGCTTGCATATAAATAAATTTTTTACATGATTGTACATTTTGATGAAGTAGTTTTTTTTAGAACTTTCAACTGCAAGGGATCGAGGCTGAAAATTGAATTCACTTTCTGCAGCTATGGTTTAACTGTAATTAAAATGTAATCCTTTGTAAATAAGTCTTTTAATTTGTAGGAAACTAGGCCTGTTTGTAAGGAAGAGGTATGATGAGTATTGTTTCACTTGCATGTGTTGATTCACTTATGACTAACATTGTTTATGGTGCTGCTATCTCGACCATTCATATTATATCGAGTATTATTGATTAGCTGTTGAAACCTGTTGCATTTTTTTAATCTTCTGCTTGTCTTTGTCAATATCAAAGTTGTTTTAGGTTATGATTTGCCTTGTGTCCTTGTCTTTTATAAAATTTACCAACCAACTTTGACATTTGGTTCACAGCTAACAATAGCAATGCAAATTTGAATGAATCATGATAATGCCATCAAATGAATTTCTGCATAGAAGAGTATCACAGTTGAAATTCTAATGGCAGTATGTTTATATTTGTGCATTGTTGTAAATCTGACATGACATTCGGGTACATGGAAGGCTGTCCATAAAGTATGTCGCACTATTTTTGACAATTTTAACCTCCACTTCCCCCTTGTCACAATCTGTCGCATATCTTGGACCCCCCTCTTAAAGCGTCATCCATAAATTACGTCAGGCAGGTTTTCTATTTAATAAATTCAAGTTTCTCGTTGAATTTTCAGCAGTAAAACACAGCTATTCAATTTCCGGCAATGATGATGAGTGTTATTGGGATTTAAAATTCCATGTACCTAGCATAATGCTGTATAATTACTCTAATAAACCAGTGGCATCTTCTGTTAGAATACATCCATCAGAAGAGAAAGTAAAATATCACCACTTATTTCAGGTTTCATATGTATGGCAGACACCTGTGTGATGTCACAGTGATCCTCATCCCTCTCCTGCTGTCACAATCTGTCACACTTAGGCCCCTCCCCTTAGCATGATGTACTTTAGGGTTGCCCCCACCCCCACCCACCCCAATAGAGCTCTGTAATGCTTTGCTGTTATATAAAAGTCTTTGTGTATGGATTGCTGTTTAATTGCCTGGTAGCTAGCTAACAAGTTTGTTACATAGAGAAGAGGACTGCAAACAAGTTAAAAATTGCATTAACAGCGTCATGAGCCTTGCATTTGGGATGACTGTCCCTTCTCTGTAATTGTAGTTGGTGAGAGAACACTTATAATTTATTTAGCAGTTTGCAAGTTAAATCTGGGGCTCTTTTTGGAACTTGACGCTGCTTTTGTAATGTTTCGAGTTGTGCTTGTATTTACTGAGTCTAATGCGTTATTTTGATCCTTTTAGTGCCATGGCTTTCTTATTCAGCTTTTGTTGGAGTGTCCAAAGTTTAACTGATTTTAGACAAAAGGTCATGACATGGTTTTCAGATATTTTTGCATGAAGTCAGCAACAGTTTTACAAAAAAAGCATTCTGGGTTTTTGGCTTTCCAAAGTAATGCAAGAATTTGTTTTGTTATAAATTTGATACATAACATTGTGATTGGATAATCAGCCACAGCATACATTGCTATGTGTTCTTGTCTTCCAGGTATTAATGCTGTATATAATTAATACTCCATGTATCTTTTTTTTCTCATACAGTGTGATGATGAGCTGTTTGGCAGCATTATTGTTTCTGACAGTATTTGTGAATTGTTACGTACCCAGCTGTAATTATTGTTACAAATGTTGACTGTTGATATTCAATTCATCAAATGATGTGGACTTTAAAATTTGCTGTATTTGACATTTTGTTTTCAATGTACAGATATCTAATCGTAAAGGACACTTTCGTTGCATATCTGAGGCCTGGTGATGGTACAATCAGCGACGTTCTTCTAATGGACAAGGATTTCAGTGTTAAGTGTGGATTACTTCACACGGGCATAAGCCATGGACTTCTCATCTCAAACCTCTCTAGGTGATGTCACTCAATTGTAATTTTAATGCAAATGAAAAAATTGATTGAAGAGTTGATCACCTCTGTTTATAGATTGCTTTGTGAATCTTTATTGATTTGTTTCTTGTGAGTATGTTTTAATTCATGACACTTATGCATAGACTGATTGATTGGTAGATTGTTTGTTTGGTTGTGACTGTGTACTGTATATAACGATCAAATAAGATTTATTTCAGATATAGTTAAAGTGCATAAACTATACAAAAGTTATTTGTTGATTTATGTCTCTGTTATTATAATCTCTAAGGTATAGTAGTTTTGAATTTAAATTTTTATAATAGAATTTAAATTTTCAGTATCATGATGTTTATGGTGATCGATGTAAGAAATAACAATTGATTACCGTACTTTGGCCATTTATTTCACAATGAGCTGCAGATTAATTATTAGTTGGTTTAAAGTTATTCATTGATAAATAGACTCTTTAATTTATTCACGAAGGCCCTCTCGACTTGAACTCACATGCTTATTGCTTGAGTGCTTTGCCATTAGTTGCATTTTACCAATGTGCATATATTTTAACTGGTCCTGTCTGGTATAGCAGATTTCACTGGATAAGAAGCCTGTTTGTGGGCACTTAGCATTCAGGAAATGACTGCTCTTAGGTTGTGTGTGGTGCCAATGGTTCATTGTTACCATTGACTAGAAAATCTGCAAGAAAAACTTTAACAATTCAGTTTAATGCCTGTCCTTCAATTTAAGTATATGCTTTGAATGACTTGGTGCATTTTGAGGTGTTTGTAGTGGTAGTAGAGTGCTGAAAACTGATGGCAGTAGACAAGAAACAACAGAAGAAATCTAATAATTATAATCATTTTGAAGTAATTTACTGTCAACTCTGTACAATGAAGGAGTATACATTGTGTATATGTATAACATTGTGTATACATATTGAAACACTGAAATCCTTGTCCATTAGAATGTATATTCCTTCTGTGTTGTTTTACTACGGCACACATTTGTCCAATATCACTCTTCATGTGGGAACTTTGTTTTAAGTGCCTGAATGATGAATCACATGGGAACTTTGCCTAAGTGCATTGATCAACTAAGTGCATCAGATTGAAGCTCATCACTTGCACATTGTCAAACTCAGTTGTGTGAATTTTATGAGCCATGCTATTCACACTTTTGACATGACTTGACATGACATCTTTATTTCTTTCTCCATAATTTCTTCACAATTTCCATAAAGATAAACAGAATAGCGTATATATACCCGTTAAGCCTATATACTTGTCTAATAATACCATAGTATCTACTCAGAGGAAGGTTGAGAAAGAAATAAGAATTGGTTACTGAAGGGATCATGGATCCCGCATGAAAGTAACCAGTACATAATAATAACAGACATAAATCAAGAAATTAGTTTCGTAATTGAAATTTAATCAAAACAAAACAAGAAACAAATTAATTACTTTTATTAACTTGTTTTTAGTGTGCTTATAGGAGTTTTTATGTTCAAATAGACATTTGCTGCTGAAGTGCTGGACACAGCGCAAAGCTCACGAGTGGCATGACGACATCGAACGAGCACTAACCCAGAACGGTCAGGATTACACTCAGCTCAACCGTTTTGACTCGTTTGTCCCGATGCGGTCGAACTCATACGTCAACTGGTAAACTACGAAGTTGGCTAACTTTGTTTCTTGACGAAATTGTTATTTTCTAATGGATGCAAAAATAGAACGAAAGACAACAGATGTTCACATAAAGCACTCAACAGGGACTACGCATCTCTACAGACACTACACATACAAAGAAAGCAAGAGAGGAAGAGGAAGGCCCAGGAGAAAGTGGATGGATAACGTAAAAGAAGACTTTGAAAGGTACCAGATATCAGTAATGAATGGAAGGAGATAAACAACTGGAAAAAGATAAATGGTGATGTTTCGTATTTAGCTATTGCTGCTAATGAACTGGTAGAAAGCAACTATGAAGATGTGACGAATGGATGCATTAGCTTTGCATTATGATGCACCGAGATATTATGTTTCCTGTGTAAGAGCAGATGGATGTCTAGAAACATACCTGTTACAAAAATCATACACCGGTAGTACACCGGTAGCCTTTTTTCTGCCTTAAATCATATCTTATTTAATTTATTTCTATTTGTATATGATTACTGTTATTTTTGTATAGCCGAACTTGGTTACCAGTATGTATTCTTGCTCCTGACATTAAGTATTAAGGTGCTCAACTAATTGTCAGTTTGATAAAAGTAGTAATAATATATTATTATTATTATTATTATTATTATTATTAAGAGGTCCCTGCAGTTTCATTTCCTATGCATGACTACCACGTTGGTTGTTACATTCATCTGATTTTACATTCAGATTTAAGTTGATCTCAAAAGACAAAGCAACAAAGAGTTGCCATTGTTTTCATCAAAGTTCATAAGTGCATAAGAGTTAATCGGTGATGAGAGCTATGACACTGCAAGCTATTTACTGTCTGATACCATCTGCTTGGGCTTCGTGAACTATGAACACATTTATTACCTTGTGCACTTGTTCATGTGTGTTTTGAATAAGATTTGAATCTATTTCTTATTTTAGAACTGCTGAATCATTATTTTTATTATGGACCTACCGGTACTTTGAAAGCAGTTAGAAAGCATTTGAAATCGATCTGCTTTAAATACATGCATTGACTTTTGTTATTTAAGGTTCGTCGACGGTGCAAGTTACATGGCAGCTGTTGCCGATGCCCTTGGATCAGCCAAGGAAGAAATCTTTATTACCGACTGGATGTAAATATAATTTTAATATTATTTAAATTTGTTTGCACGTTTGATATGTAGCATTTCGTGAAATATAATCCCCGATGTTGTTTTTCTGAGTCTTTTTGTGTTAATAGCTGTTTACTGCTGGCAAGTTTTGAGTGCAGTTTATGAACCGTTTCAGCAGTTTTTGTGTAACATCAATGTGTCTCACCATGACAGAAATGAATTATTGTTTTAATTTTTAGATTTGCATCTCAGCTAATAACCTCCCTATGACTGAATTTACTGTTATTAGTTGGACCGTAATTGACATCACTTGGTTCTTTTAAATTTTTCTCTTTTATTAATGCAGAATTTGAGTTCAAGCTTTGTGTTTGAAAAGTTTAGCCAGGTGATGCTGTCATGTGTTTTTTGTAATTTGTGAATAGGTTAAGTCCAGAATTGCATTTAAAACGACCTGTACTCGAGGGAAACAGATTCCGTCTCGACGTAATTCTCGAAAGAAAAGCTGTAAATATATTTTTGTTTTGATGAACGAATGTTTGTGAAATATTCTACAGTTATCTATATTGCTTACTCGGTTTTGTGGTGTTCTACAGTGCAGCTAATTATTATTTTATTGTGATTTCAAAACAGATATTGTGTTTTGGAATTTCTGAATATAATTACTTTTTTCAAGATGTTGGTCTGTTAGAACACTACCTGCGCTGTACTACTATTTGGCTGAATACAGTAGAATAGTGGAAAAATTATTTGGCCAACTGTCGAACCAAATAGTTGTTGATACAGTACGTGAAATCGTGACTTTTATATAACACGTGTGTGGGTGTGTGTGGGTATGTTTCAGAAATATAAAGTTTCATGAAACTAAAATCATGTAAGGCTTCTATTCAGCTTTTCCAGTGTTTTAAAGCTATTCAACTAGCAGTGTATATGAAGCTTGGCATATAGCAGTATGTGTCTAAAGTTACTTGACAGCAAATGTCTGACAGAAGTGGAAACTGATAGCCCATTTGTTTTTATTTGCTAGGTCAGAATTTCTTGTAGGTTTTTTTAGCACAGTTAACATATTCACTTGAAGGCAAAACTGTTTTGCTGAATGCCATCAGCAGGAATTTTGCTTACTTATTGGCTTCAAATCAGTTTTGAAATTTGGTCATTTGGTACATCCTTGGTTGGTGTTTACATTGATATGAGAAGATATTTTTTGCTGAAATTTCACAATTGAGCTTTTAATTGTGTTTTGAATTGTATTTTTGGATGTTTAATAGGCAGAAGGTGTAAAAGTATTTGTTTTGGTCTACAAAGAAATGGAAATGGCGCTTGGCATCAACAGTTTTTACACAAAACATGCTCTGACTAGCAAACACAAAAACATTAAGGTTCATGTTTTGTTTTTCATTTGCTTCATTGTCCAGAGAATTTTAAACTTGTTTGAATTCTCAGATTACTTTGAATTATTATTAGCTTAATATATCTGTGATCTGGCATGCTATGGAATGAGTTATTGTATATTTAAAATTATTGTAGGAAATTAATTGCCATTCATTTTAAAAATTATGCAGCATAAAGCCTTAGTTATGTATTATAATTACTGTTCTGACATGATGAAGTTACTTTTTTGCTTTCCTGATTCCTAATGTTGTTTTAATCATGTCTTAACCCCTTACCATGTATTTAACTGTAACTCAATGTAAAATGGACAGATATATCCGGGATACCCAGTTAAGGGGTTAAATAGTATGAATTTATCCTGTTTTAAGAATTTTTGTTTGAAGTCGACTTACATGAGGTTGATTCTTTATGATGTTGGTTTCTTTCTTTTGAAAATTGTGTGAGCATAACTTGCAAGGAATTATGTGCGTTGCTTTGACTCCTTGTGAAAACTTGTAAATCTTAGGTGATGAGGCATCCGGACGGCATCAAGCTGTGGTCACACCATGAGAAGTGCGTAGTAATCGATCAACGTTTGGCCTTTCTACGATCTGACAGGTAGTTCGGATCCAATCGAACTCTTTGATCCCTATGGCGGTGGGATAAGAGCGCAAAGCCGCTCGAGACCGCTTCCACGATGTCATTATAGATCCGAGCACCACTGTCTCTGTGGAATGTCCCTTGCGATATGCCGACTGGCCGTGAAAGGGAGGGTGCTGATATGTGGCCTAACCTTCGCGCTCTTCCACCGTGCAGGAATTCAGGGAATTCACTACTCAGCACAGGTGCATAAGGCCATTCACCATGATGTAGACATTTCAACAGTGCTGCTGCTTGTCATGACCTTAATGTAAAATGAACATCTCTTTAGAATTGTTTATGAGCTTTGTTAGAATTTTTATGAACTTCTATGAGGAAATGAGCTTTGTGATAGCGCTGGACCTGGAACCCATTTAACGATAGCATTTGAAAAAAATGCTTGATCTCTGCTATGGCCGGTGGGTGCAGGCAGAATTATTTTCATGTAAAATTTAAAATGAACATCTCTTTAGAATTGTTTATGGTTGCAGAGAATAACTTTAGTCGGAGTTTTATGCGTTTTATTGTTCATTTTCTATCTCGTATTTCTTCAATATTTTGTGTTCTCTGTTCTTGTTTAGACTGACTGATCTCGGTTCTATGACGCTCAATAACATATTTGGCGTCCAGGACACCGAAACTTTGGATAATCTGTTGCACAACGTTCCCAACATCGTACCAAGGAAAGACTCGCTGCAGTCTTCTGGCGAAAGTGCCGCGTCATGTCTTCCACCCGGTGTGCATTCTCGCGCTGAACGGCCATCTTGCCTTGAACCCATAAAAGAGGCTGATCAGACCCAGGTCGAAGTCTCATTGTTGAATGGTAGGTCCACTTCAAATCGAGATTCCGATAGTAGTGCTGAGTCGGAAGGTAATCAGAAAAGCAGTCCAAAACTACCAAAGAGTGGCTCTCAAGATGAAGATCTGGAAGGTTACATCAATCCTTGTCTCGTCAACGACTCTCCGTCTTTGCCTGTTGCTCCGCCATTAACGTTGCCAGGTGGGGAAGAAAGTGCCGGTGAGTATGAAGCTTGCACGAAGGGCAGCACTTTTGACGGGGATGTTGAGCCGTCTGAAAGAGGGGCGGGTGGAAGGGAATCTAGTGAAGACTCTTTCGCCGTTGATAATCAAAATGAAATAAATCCGCTTTCTCCAGCAGTCAGCGAACTTTCACTCAATCAAGGCTCAACGCTTCAGACGTTTCTTAGAAACATTGCAGAGAAAAATGCCGATTCTGCGAGCGAATTGAAAGCAGATGGAAAGACGGAGTCATCTGACAACTTAATTGCACTGGATTTACATCAGCGCGTGAGTTTTGGTGCTCGCAAGCTTTTGCCTCTAGATTGCAGTTTATGTTGTATTTATATGAGATCCCTACTCTATGCTTTCTGAAAATGCTTTATAAGATATCTCAAATGCACAAAAATCCCCTGTCTTGCTATTGTCATGTAACATATTTTGTTAGATTTTTAAAAGAGTGTATATATAGTAAGACTTTGGGATGGGACAGATCTGGGAATTTGTTTATTGACTTTGTGACTGTTAAATCTGAACAATGCGCCTTTGATTTATTGGCATAGTTTCATTAACGAGCATAAATGGACTTTGGATAACATTAGACATGGTCACAAAATTTGCCCTTTTATGGAATTGGGGAACAGACATGCAATATGCATGTTTTCATTAATATACTTAATAGGCTTTACTGTATACAAGACATGGTATATATGTTGTGTACAAGACGTGGTGTGTATATTAATGCAAACATGTATACTGTATGTCCATGCATATATATATATGTGTGTGTGTGTGTGTGTGTGTGTGTGTGTGTGTGTTTTATAATATATGTTTGTCTATCTGCCCCAGATGCTCATTCCTGGCAAGAACCATAAATTATGTCAGTTATAAGAACCTTATCAGTTATGTTTTGGCACAGTCTGGAAGACTTCATAAATTGTGTTGACTTTCTTTCATTTTCGTGATTGGTCTATAGTCTGTACCTACATTTCCAGTTGTTCTCTGTTACTCCTGCATAGTTTAGGCTTACGTGCTGCGGAAAACCCTACGGACTTGGAGAGCAATGTTTGATCTACTGTTAATTTATTGTTTAGTCAAACGGAGTTGAACGACGGAGTCGTAAGTCATTTAAGAAGTCCTTTCTGAAGCTTGGCAGAGGACATTCATACAACGTGGAATCAGATACAGGCTCAGCACAGAGTGGTTCTTCAAATGACAAAGATGGGGGAGATGGTCTTTCTGCAAAACATCTGGTGAAAGTCTTTGGTGTCACCTCTGGCGAGAAGGCGGAGACCAAGCCAGTCACTCCGCCTACCAAGCGAAAGCTGGTAAGTAATTAATACCATAGTTTTTTTTACTACTTTACCGACCGTCAACCAGTCTTTCACTAAATGATGACTGCACAACAAATGCTGTAATTGTATGTTTACTGATGTGTAATTGTAAGCATGTGTAATCATTGCACTGTGTAAAGCTTACAAATATAAAATGAGATTTAGTTGCATTTGGTTTTTATGCAATTATAACACTGTCTTATAAATCTTTGGTTATTTCTTAATATCTTGCAAATGAAAGCAGACTTTGCAAAGCATGACAACTGGATAAAACATCACTGTTGCTTAACTGTAAATATGAGAGTTGAACAGTTGGTAGGTACCAGCTGAACTGCCTTTCTGCCTCATATTCAGAAATCATGATTTGCTTTTAAAATGTGTTTATTTTGGTGATGTTTTTCAGGATTCATAATTGGATATTTATATATTTGACATGAAAAATATTTCATAAAAATATGAAATGGATTCGAAGAATTTTTCTATCTTTTGCTTATCATGATAAGCGAAAGATAGAAAATTTTGAAAAATTTCATCTAGTTAGTTTTTGACGGCATTTGTTCTCAATGCAGAGGTGGAAAACGGTTGTGGATACGAAAATTATGTTCCAAAAGCCTTTGTCTGTTGATGTGAGCAACGATGATCCTAATCGACCATGGGATGAGCGGTCAGTTAATATTATTCATGATCTTCGATTTCTAGCATAGTCATTCAGTCAGATGATTTCACGAGATTTTGATTACAAACGATACAGTATCAATTTCAAAGAGAATGATGTAAATTTATTCAGTTAATACTGACAATAATACCATTCCATGGATCTTATATCTTTTCTTGTGTTCTGTTGCATTTTAAAAAAAGTAAAAGTATTTGTGAAGGGATTTGTTTGTCTTTCCCAGAGTCTTTCTTGCAAAAGAACATGATGTCATAGATGGAGAAATTGATGCACGGTTGACATATAGACAGAACAGTGGGGAATCTTTAAAAATTTGGGTTGGAAAAGACTACTGCAATTTCATCTCCAAAGACTTCATCGAACTTGACCAGCCATTCACTGGTTTGTTTTTGTGATACCTATTAGGTTGTTTTCGCACCGTCAATACCACTTTTGTACCTACAGTTTAGCCAGATGATTGTTGTTCTTAGAGATTACGGAAGATTTTTTGAAATTCTTATTTTTTTTATATCAGCAGAACTGGAATTGAATGATATACTTCTTGAAATCTCAACTTTATTCATATTTTAAGTTTTGAAAAAAATTGATTTACTAATTGTGTGATTATATTACATGTTTTGAGTTGAAGCTTCATGTGATTTCTCAATTAAAATTAAGACTCACAGAAAGAAATTACTCTTCATTACTTTGTTGATGTAGTTTTTATGCTTAACTAAAAACTGTTGTTGCCTGAATGCATTTAATTGATTATTCAGATATGGTTGATCGAACAGTCACTCCCCGGATGCCTTGGCATGACATAGGAGTGGCAGTGTTTGGCAAACCAGCTCGAGATGTTGCGCGACATTTTGTGCAAAGATGGAATTTCACAAAAGTAATAATTATTACTAATTAGTAATAATTATATGATTTTAAATAGCATCTCCTGAAAATCATAAGAAAAGTGAACAAGAATAGTATCACATAATCTTTGCATTATCTTATTCAGAAAACTGTTCAGTTGTTTGGAGTTAATGGAGCTGAAGATATCAGGAATTCCAATAATAATAATAATAATAATAATAATAATAATAATAATAGTCATCATTACCATCATCATGAACTGATTATGGTGGCTTATCATACAAGTACTGCTAGGACACCTAACATTTGAAAATTCAGTGTATCTCACAATGATCATATTCTAGATAACTACGAACAAACAGAGCAGTTTTTAGTAGCAAAAGTGGAGTAATTAAATTATGTATAATTTAAAACAGTATGATACTGAGTAAAAAAAATCTTGTGAATTTTTACAGCACTTTTGGTAGTATTTGATGTTGACATTTACAGCTTCTAAATTTGTATGAATGTAGTGTTGAACACGAATCTGCTAGTGCTTCTGATTTTAGATTGGGATTTTTCTGTTCTGTCTGTCAGAATGAGCTGAATAATACTTCCTATTAATCAAAGTCTTTATTCATGTGGTCATGAAAACTGTTTTGTGGAGTGTTAATATTTTTGTAACTTCAATTTGTAGCTTCAAAAGCGAAAAACTCATATTGGTATTCCAATGATTGTACCAAAGTCAAGTTCTTGTGTTCCTGTGCCTAAGTGGGCAATTAATTCAGCTTTCTGTTGCAATGTTCAGGTAAATCTTGTGTTTTTTTCTCGTGGTTTTCTTCCCTGAACATCAGAGACTTGTTCTGATTTTCCAGACCAATGGTTCTAATATATTTTCTATGAAAATCACCGATTTTTGTTGCCAGTGCTTGCAAAAGCTGAATGGAATCCTGTGCAATTCAGTTTCACTATTAACAATAATAGTTGTGTAGTAATAATAATAGTAGTAGTAAGTTAATAGTTAAGTGTAGGCTATCACTGCAAGTATTTCTTTGATTTCCAACACTGGAATTTACATTTTGTTGTTTTCTGTGATACAGTTTGAGACAACTGAAGACAGATATGATTTGGCTGAATTAGTATTGTGTTGCTGTGCCTTAGGCTACAAAGGGTTCAAACTGGAATTAGTGCTTTGTGTGCATTTGCAGATGTACTACTGTATCAGTGTGACAGCTTCATACTAAATTTGTAATTGCTTTAAAAATGTTCTTGCAGATTCTTCGCAGTGCCTGTGAGTGGTCGGCTGGAATTAAGCTTGTTGAGAGCTCAATTCACAATGCTTATATAGAACTGATAACAAATGCAAAACACTACATCTACATTGAGGTAGATGTTGCAATTTTAACAGCTGCAACTCATGAACTGATATTAGCATGCAGCCTAGAAAATATTTCTTTAATATAGTCACTAAAGATAAATATTTAATATAATTCTATAGTTCCACCCTCTTGACTTTATTTCAGATAAACATGTTTTGCTTCTGGAAGCAAAGGGAAGAAGCAGAGGGAGGTTTGGATGAACTTGGAGATCAAAAGAAAAATAGCAATGGCAGGATCTACATTCAACAGGCTACATACCAAAATTTCAAAAGACATGATATTGGGTTGAAAGCAAAAATAAGAATTCTCAACACTTGTGTGTAATATCAATACTGATATGTAGATGTGAATCTTGGACCATAAAAAAGAATTTGAGAAAAAAAGGATTGGATACAAAGAACATATAACAAATGAAGAAGTTGGAGAGAGAACACTGCAACTGAGCATCATTGAAGAAATAAGAAATCCAAAACGAAATTTCAACTACAAACCAGAGGGGAAAAGATCTAAAGGATAACCGAAAGTACAATGGGTGGACAGATTGGAAGAGGATTTGAGCATGGCAGGACACTTAATCTCAATGTAAAAACTGATGAAAGACACGAATGACTTTGGAAGTTATAGCAAGGACAGATAACTTTGGAGAGATGTCATGGAGAAGTCAATAGCTGGACACAGCTGGAGGACGAAAACCTGACCTGACCTGCTTCATTACCCAAGGCCAACTCATTGACCCACAGGCATGAATCTCTTTATTCCACAAGTGGGGTTTCAGCTTATTCCGTAAAATCCTGTTGAATGTCTTTTGAGTTAAGCATATGTCATTTAGTCACTGCTTACTACCTGACTCTCTTTCTGTAACATCTGAAACCCATCTGGCAAACCATTCATTGAAAAATATGCAATAATTATAATGATACAGTAGCAATGGCAGTCTATTTGAATGATTCTGTAAACAAGAAACATTATATTTTTCTTTCTTATTATACAGTAACATAACAAAAGATTTATGGTGCACTTGTAAGTTTGTATGTTAAAATTGGCAGAAATCCTTCTTTCTTATCATCTTTCACTGATAGTGCCTATGTTTAATAGTAGTGTATGCGCATCCAACAGAAAGGAGTGACATTCAATTTATTTTACTCTAAACATTAAAACTGCTTTAGAAGTTAATGCAAACTCAGACTAATTCTGCTCTTACTGTATATTTAGCATAACATCTTTATCATTTATCTTTTAAACAAATTTATGGATCTGTGTTATGCCTAATCATTAACGTAGCCACGGGAGGGCGGCCCCCCTTTTCGGATCGGGACCGGTCATGAGATTTTCAAAAACAGGGTGTAGTTGGGGGTGTAGGAGGTAGTATTTGATTGAGAAACTGCAAAATGCAGACAGATAGCAGACTTTTAAAACTGTTAAGCATATGAGACGACTGCCTTTTTTGCTTGTCAAGGCTTTTGGGCCGAAAAATCTCAAAGTACCCCCCCGCCCACCATTCCCGAGTCCTGGCTAGGCCACTATGTGTAATTCTGCACAGTGAACGAGCTCTGGTCATTGTCTTGTCTAGAATCAGTTTTTTATCTCGATGACAAAAGATAGGATCGTTGAAAACCAACTGGCCACTATGCTCTTCGAAAAAATTCTTGAAGCTCACAGGTTTGTTTCTACTTTGGCATAAATGAATGTAACATACGGTATTCTCTTGAAGCTGCCTTTTTAGCTCTGGTTTTAATTGCATACCAACTACGATGAATGAGAATTATGGATCTCTAGTATTACAAATTGTGTAAGAGTAAATGAAAGATGAATGCTTGAGGAAATGATAAGAAAACAGCTTCGTTGGATTGGTCACTTCTTAAGAGGAAACTCGATGATGAAAAAGATGTTGGAAGGACACTTTAAAGGACAAAAACCAAAGGACACTTTAAAGGACAAAAACCAATAGAATGACTATGAATCCTGTTTATTTTTTCGATTCATTGAATTCCTTGAGGTTTGTTGTTACGAAATTCATGCCTATTTGTTAGAAGTTGCTATTAGGGTTATGTTACTACTGTTATTGTTGTTTTTGTGTCAGCTCCGGAAGAACGTTTAGAGTATATGTGGTGTTGCCGCTATTGCCGGCTTTTGAGGGTCAGCTGGGCACTTCGACAGGAACATCGATTCAGGCCGTCATTCATTGGAACTACAATTCCATTTGCCGAGGGGGAAACTCTTTGCTTGAAAGACTTGTCAGAGCTGGAGGTGGGATCATTGCGATATTGGAATTTCAGCTCTGCTGGAAAGTTTTTACGTGCAGAATATCGAGTTCTTATGTACTTTACAATGCTTACTAAGAATGCATTTGTTCTCAGACTTGGTTTCATTTTGAATTGTTTTAGGATTAATGGTTTGATTAATAAATCTGCAATGCTTCCATATGAAGATTGATTGTAATGTAACATAAATGATAATTTTGTACTCCTTTAGAAAATACATTGACTGTGTGTGCATGCATTTGTGTGACTTTAATGCCAAAATAGTGATTAAAATTGATTTTTTTTTTCTTTTTCATTCCAGTTCATGATCCTTTCGAGTACATTTCATTTTATGGTCTCAGAAAACATGAAAAGATGCTTGGCAAACTTGTAAGACATTACATGATTCTAACAGACAACTATTCTGCTAATAATATAATTAGGATGGTGGATGTGGTGTTAACCCCTTAACCGTGTATTTAACTGTAACTCAATGTAAAATGGATGGATATATCCGGGATCCCCAGTTAAGGGGTTAATATTAATGACAGTCGGTTTTGTTGAATGTATTATTAGCCTAATATGACCTTATGCGGCATAATCTCTGTTCTTAATGGGAAATTCTTCTGAACTGCTTTCAGATGACTGAGCTTGTCTATGTACACAGTAAACTCATGATCGTCGATGACTGTAGCGTGATAATCGGATCTGCGAACATCAATGATCGAAGCCTCTTGGGCAACAGAGACAGTGAACTTGCCGTCCTTGTGCAAGACACAAGCTGTGTTGAAACTTGCATGAATGGAAGACCATACAAGGCAGGAGCATTTGCGTGCAGTCTTCGAAAGTCTCTCTTCAGGTCCGTAAAAGTATTCTGTCGTTGTTTTCGTCTTGCCAAAAATTGCAAGCCGATGCATTGTGGCCAATGAGATAAAATGGGAAAAGGTGGGAGGTGCTGGAGAGAGAGAGAGACAGACAGACAGACAGAGACAGAGACAGAGAGATGCAACATTGTTTTATGATTTGTTATTGCTGTTACGTTTTCATGTTAGGAAATCTGAAGAACAAAATGTCTCAGTTCATATTTCTTCTCTTTAATTAAAACATGCCTTTGCCTTCATCTATATTATGCTTTAAAGAATTTCCAATTTGCAGGTGCGTATAGTTTGCCAGATCCCTTCACAGATCCCTTCACACTCAAGCATTTATGTATCGTATTGAGTTTCTACTCAGATCCGATGTTGCATTTGTGTAACGCTGTAATTAATTATCGATGTACCGCTGTTATTAGAGAGCATCTTGGAGTTGAGATGGATGACCAGTCAGTCAATGTTTCTGATCCCATTTGCACAAAATTCTACAAAAACACGTGGCTTAGGCAGGCGTCTATCAACACAAATGTTTATGAGAAAGTGAGTAGTAACTCAGTTAGCCTATGCAGTTAAAACTGATTAGTTTGCAACATTTTATCAGATAGGAGTTCACGTCAACTTTTTTATTGCAACAACTGTTAAGCACATTGCTGATATGATGGTCTGTTTTGGTGAAATTTAGCAATTTTGAAAGCATTTATTAGTATTGTGGATGAACTTTCGGAAAGATCCCACTGATAGATGAGATTCAGGTTTGAACGAGAGGCAAATGGTTATATTGCAACGTTTTGACCATGTTCAGGGCTCTTCTGCAGTTACGTGCAGATTTTCATCAGAAATCCGATTTTGTTTTTGGGTTTTTTAAAAATTGTAGGTGTTTCGCTGCATTCCGACGGACGCCGTGCTTACGCTCCAGCAGCTGCGCGACTACGACAAGAAGGCGCGACTGGTGGACACCGATCATGAGGCCGCTAAGAAGCTTTTGGAGCGGGTCAGAGGTCACCTGGTCCTGATGCCGCTGCAGTTCCTGTCGAACGAGAACCTGGTTCCAGCGGCTGGCACCAGAGAAGCTCTGGCTCCAACCGTTGTTTGGACTTAGCATCGCTTAGCACAATTTGATGAAATGAAGGTTTTACTGTAACATAATTCACATCTATATATATATTCTCTCTCTCCTCTCTCTCTCTCTCTCTCTCTCTCTCTCTCTCTCTCTCTCTATATATATATATATATATATATATATATATATATATATATATATATATATATATATATATATATATATATATAATTATATATATATCCTTCGGATTTGCTGATACTGACATTGTTATTCAATTGATGTCTTGCATATATATGGGATACAACATTTTGGTGTCTTTATGAAGGTTGTGAGGCCTATTGTCCAGCTTATGGTTTTTAGAAGTGATTTTTTCTAGTAAAGATCTAATATATGTAATGTATATAGTTATGCTTTCGAAGGTTACTGTCTACTTGCATTGATTGTTTAATAGTGGTTAGCTGGTTTACTATTACTCTGTAATTGTTGGGTTGTTGTGATGAAGCAGCAGGTCCACTGTGGTGGCTGTAAATAAAATTTACATTTTGCAATATGAATATTCATATGTTTATTAATAGGGTATTGTGATTTGATAAAGTTTTCAGTTTTTTTATGTTGTCTTTTGGCAGAAATTATTGCTTTAAAACAATTTTATTCTAACTTTGTCTTCTAATTTTGAAGTCAACTTGCACTTTGTGAAACAACGACAGCGATTGAATTTGGCAGTGGTACGCAGCTGTGAGCAAGTTGTGCCTTAATGGATGTAATTGTGTTTTCTTATCATTGCTGTGTGTTTCATTCAAGGCCATGAAAATGCTCTCACTTATTTGAGACTATCACCATATACAGCAATTTGTTAGGGATCATTTTGCATAACAGTCATTTGTTTTTGTATCTGTGATTATGTGGAATCTTGGTTTTTGGATCTGCGTAACTTATTTTTCTGATCGCTGGTGATGATCATTTTGTTTGTCTATTAAACAATTATGTGCAGAATCTCTCATATTGTTGTGAATTTAAGACATTTTGCTTACTGGTGAACGTTCGCTAGGTTTGATGATAAAGGCTTGCTACCTACGTTTGACGAACTTTATTATGCTGTGATGCTTTAGGGATGGTTGTTTCTGTCAGAATTTTAAATGGATGACTGGTGAATATTTCGAAAATCGGGAAATTCTTGAGGCTTTTTTGTGAGCATAGATTCAGTTTTGATACTCTTCTGTACCTCTGTAACGGAAATTTATACTGGCAATTGATTTTGATTACCAGTTTTTTAAAAGTTTTTTTTACCAACACGGTAACCATTTTGTGATACATAAATATTAGATTCTGGCATAAATTGCTGTTCCATTGGGGTTGGAGGTGCTAAGCGGTGCATCTTACTGCTAGGACATAAGGACGGTAATTTGCAGTTATGTTACTGAGAAAGTTTTAGAGTTGCAGCTAATTGTGATTTCATCCTATAGAAATTTTTTTAAACAAATTCATCATGTTTGTTTTTGAAGAAATATTTGGATAGTAGCACATATCTATCTATTGTTAATTTGACCGGTGTTTGCTCCACACTGTGTATACAAGAAAGAATTGATTTTTATGATTTTACCGACTGGGATTATGATTAAAATTGTAAACGAGTTGTGAAGATTTTGTACTACTTTAGTATTTCTAAAGGTCAGGTTCCTTTTTGCCTTCCACTTGCAGGACTGCTGTCTCATGGCAGATTTTATGTTTGCTTCAATTAATTATAGTATAATGTTTTATGGGTGAATTGTAAGATAATTTGACTTTTAACTGGTGTATTTATTACCTCTGTGTAAATTGTGATGAACTAGTTAGATGCATCTTGGCATGTATATTTTAGAATTGTTGACGTTATTAGTATGGTTGCGCAAGTAACAATATCCTGCAAAGTTCAGAGTTTATGGCTTAAATGCGCAAATTTAGTTTAGTTTAGTTCCATTATATCCAACCATTTGATGAGTTATCGCTTGTATGATGATTTGACCGTTACATGACTGGCACTTTTACTGTTCTCTGTCATTTCATTTTGCTGCTCTTTTCTCTGCTAAGTTTATGACCTAGGAACATGTAAAATTTGTAAATAGAGTTTGCTTTCAACGGTACATGCAATTATTGGTCTTATATATATCACTATCTCATTTACTTTAGAAGCAGCGATTAATATATTTTCTGTATATTTCATTACTTATTACTTTCACCAGTTACAATCAACAATTTGATCGACCTATTATTACGACAGGATGCTTGTATCTTTTTTATGAATAAAATAACAAATAATAGTGCTCAGCATTTTGACATAAATGTTCTGCTATGCAAACAACCTTGAGATTATTGGTCTCTTTCAAATCCAATGTTATAAATCAGCCTGCATAAAGTGGTAATTTCTCCTCATTATCTTGTGTGTAACTGGTTAACTGGTTTTCTATTATAAGTTTTTGCATAGGTAAGTAAGAATCAGTTGATAAATATTCTGTCTCATATTGTTCTGCTGTTCTGATCTCTATTCAAATTGAATTTCTTTTGTCATTTACTCTGCAGATTCATTTTAATCTTCTGTAGCAGGGGTGGCCAAGCCCATATAGAGGGTGCGAGTCGCAAATGACAATTTTCAAATTCTTGGAAGCCACATTGCCACTATTAGGTACAAAAATGAGGCAGTGTGATCAAATTATTTGCAAAATTCTATTAAATCCCTGCTGCTATTTTTATGGGACCTATGATAAAACTGGCAAACAGGCAAAATCATTACTGTTATGTGGCAGTTTGTATGCTTCTGTTGATCTGTTAATCTGCTAAACACAGTTTTAAACTTTTCGTGGGCCACAGATTTTGCTAGAAGAGCCCCGTGCGGCTCACGAGCCGCAGTTTGGCCACCTCTATTCTATAGCCTCCTCAGGCATCTACAATTATTTCATTTTCTTCGGCTTGCAGTTATTTATGCGGTTGAATAAACAATTTCTCTTTTAGTACAATATTCATAGTTTGTGTGGCTTCAATTTTTAAATTTCATGTTGCAAGTGTTTTATGAGATTATAAATGCCAATGTTATGCTCTTCATTATTATTGTTACTAATGTTGTGATTTCCACGAATATCAACACTTCCATAATTGTGAGAGAATTTCCTCTCACTCGACAAAAATTTGAAATGTTCCCCTAATTGCTGCCACCAGAAAATTTTTCTACAAAAACTGAAACCTGAGAGTGAAATTTCCTCCGTTTGGATTAGGACCAATTTTGAAATTTGTGCAAACCGGTTAGAATTTTTGTGGGGGGAGAGGAGTGGGTGATTGCCGACATAATTGATAAACCTACCAGTAGTTGTAGGCCTAATGCACTAATGCAGCATTTTGCCACTAGTATGGCCAGTGGCATTGCGACGTTCTGGGGAGGGGCTGGGGAATGGAAATTTCCCCTCAAAGTGTGGAGACTCAGACCTTGTCCCCTCAAACATTTCAAAGTTTCCCCAATATGTCAAGGTGGCTAGAATAAACACTGCGTGACAACTATATTCTCTATTGTAGCGCAATAAAAATTGGTCTGACAATCAAGGGGGTTTTAAACATCCCACACCCCCTTATCTACGCCACTGTTTGAATCTAATATCAACCTAAATTGTTTAGCATCTGAGGTCCCGAGCAGCTGGGCTCACTTGTCGGATAGGGCAGGGTTTCCCAAACATTTTAGAACCGCGACCCACTTCAGCGGTTTTGTAACGTGTCGCGACCCTAATCATAGCATGTAATATCAAAAAATGAATTGGGCCATCTGGCGGACGTTAGTTGAAAAATCTTCAGAGTTCTGAATAAATGACAAAACAAAAGCTCTGGTTCAAGTCGAATGAAAATATGGCAAATATATATGGTAGAATTATCCATATTTGCCAACTAAGACAAAATGAAAGAAACGAATATAGAAATTTCTTGAAAATTATCTTTTTAAAATTTTGCCAGGGACATACCTTTATTTCGCTTCTTGACAGCCCTATGAGTAGACCTTATGGCAAATTCGCTTAACCTGTGGTTGATTTGGCGACCTCCTGAAAAGTAGATTACTATTGTTAGTGGAGTTTCACAGCAAATTGGTCAGAATAGATTTACCTTGCGTTATAAATTTGGATCAACAATCGGAGAGCAGCACATTTCTGTTGCCTCTTGTACATTGTTTTCAAAAGTAGTGAGACTCACTGCAGTCACACAGCAGTAGTAAACTGGTAGCAGTTTCAATTAAACAGCATTTTAAAGTAATTTACTACTTTACTAAATTTTGCACTGAAACTAAAAATTCTTAATCATGGCTCAATATTGTATGTGAAAATAGGACCAATAAAAATTATTTAGAAAGATGTTCTGCGGACCGCCAATGGCCCGCGGGTTGGCCACCCCTGCAGTATAAAGTATAAATGATGGCGCCCTCCTCATTTTCGTATCCCGTCTACCCGCTGTAGAGGACATTCGCACGCAATACTGCACGTCTGTCATAGGTGAGCCTTTATTTGTTGTTATTGTCCATTCTATCAGCTGCGGCTTCCTATAATACGTACTGCTTGGATTTTTTGTGGAACTGATAATTATTTTCTTGAACCAACCCAGAGACAAACGTCATTTGAACGCAATAAGATAAACCGCCCAAAACAACATCCCGTCTTGTGAGTAGGCTAAACCTCGCGTGCCTGCTCTTCATGCCAAGTAGGACCTATCGATTGGTTCATTTCGTGCGCTAAGCATCGGTCATATATCCGGAACAGAGGCGTAGCGTGCACATTTTTCCCAGAGGCGGATCTAGGGGGTGCAGGGGGTACAGATGTCCCTCGGCGCCGAGGTGGGGGCGCCGCAGTTGGTTTAAGGTAGGATGTCCCGCTACAGGTGACGACTTTTTTTGCTTGTCAGGGAATTCCCGAAGTTGAATGAAGAATGAAGGGGCGCCAAAATGGGCAGAACGGCGCCCTTTTTTACTTCTTATGATTTTCGTCAAGTTGATTGGGCGCCATCAGTATGCTTTGTCCTCGGGACCGGACACCCTAGCTCCGCCCCTGCCTTTGCCGCCTCTTGGTCGTGGCTATATCTGCCGCCGCCCCCAGGGACAAAAGATACTGATGGCACGCACCCTCTAAAACTATTATTATTATTATTATTATTATTATTATTATTATTATTATTATTATTATTATTATTATTATTATTATTATCCAGCCGTTCTTGTATTGCCGCATACACCGTTGGGCCACTGCAGACCATCTTCTGTTTTCAGAATAGGCCCAAGAGAGACTTCTGGCGCCATTCTTTCCGGAATGCACTCGGTAGCCTAAGTGTTGCACTGAACCCCGCACAGACCAGTTTACCTGGGCGCCAGCAGTGTCGTCGTCGTCATCATCGTCAGACTATAGGCCTACCTACTCATCGTCGCTGGCGCCAGGGTTTAATCTAGGCCGTTTCCGGGGGGGAATTGCCCTTCCCCCGAAAATTTCAAATCCCCCCAGACATTTTGGCATACTACATTAACTAACAGCAGCACCCTAGCAGAATTCCCCCGGCTTTGTCATTCCACCCCCCCCCCCCCGGAGTCCAGAGTCTAGATTAAACACTGGCTGGCGCTAGAACAAGCCTCGGTTCGAACGAGAACAGAAACGGAAAAGCTGCACTTCACACAGCGCGTGGCATTAATCGCGTAATAATTATATTATTATTATTCGACGACGACGAGGGCGAATTAGCTGCGTCGGCGATCCGTTTAGATGGGGCGAATCGACCGAGTCCTCCGAGTAATCGGGCGACGACAACGCCACGGTAAGGAACGATGACGGCGACGATGACGGTGCTCAGGTGAATCGTCGAAGGAGCGACTGATGGAGCTGACTTCGATCTCTGATAAACGTGCGTTCTTTTGCCCGGAACTAGCATCTCTAAGCAAAACCAATCAACGAATAGAATCAGGACATGTCGTCGTCAGTCGATCACCGATATCAATCAATCAATCAATCAATCAATCAATCAATCAATCAATCAATCAATCAATCAATCAATCAATCAATCAATCATCATAGGTCTATCAATCAATAAATTAATCAATCAATCGATGGAAATCATAAGCGTAAATTTCTATTAGACCTCTAGGCTCGAGCACCCCTCCCCGCACTTTTTGAGAGGCTACCATAGGGAAGGCGAAGGCATAGAGTTTGGACCCCCACAGAGTGGCCGACAGCGGAAGAGTGTTTAACCACCCTCGGTGTTTAATCTAGACTCTGGACTCCGGGGGGGGGGGGACTAACAAGGCCGGGGGAAGCCAGCTAGGGGGCTGCTGTTAGTTGATGTAGTATGCCAAAATTTCCAGAGGAATTTGAAATTTCCGGGGGGAAAAGGAAGATGTTTCCCGGAAACGGCCTAGATTAAACCCTGACCACACTCCAGGTCTTTGGGAAGGGGGTTGACTTGGCTTGAGGGAAAAGACACAGTCTAATGCGCTTTTTCAGTGCTGGGATTGGAGGGGGAATCTTGAGGTTTGGGGGCGAATCTCCCCAAACAGGCCTGGATAAAACACTGTTAAGAAGAATGTGAACGTTGTCACTGACCTTCCTCCTCTTTCCTAAACTGGTAGAAGGCCTCGAAACCCGTTGCGTCGTAAGCGGCGTTCGACTTGAACGTAACGCGGAAGAAGTTTCCGTCGGATTTGATCTCCGGTCCGATCCGGACGTGCTGATCCTTGGTTCCGCAGAGACGGTTCATCTTTCGATCGATGAGGTCGACGTTGAAGTTGGACAGCTCCACGTAGTCGCTTTCTGTGCTGTCCTGGCAACTGCACAACATGCAGGCGCACAATAAAAACAGGAGCATCAGATATAATAGGCAACTGTGTCTCTCGAACGATACTAAAAGGGATTCAATAATAATAATAATAATAATAATAATAATAATAATAATAATAATAATAATAATAATAATAATAATAATAATAATAATAATAATAATAATCAATGCTGGGCACCAACTACTGTGAAAGTAGTTCAACTACTGTAGTGAACTACTTGATAAAAATATAGTTGTAACTACTAGTTAACTACTTTTTCCACAAAGTAGTTATTAACTAATTGGTAACTACTTCCTGAGTAGTTAACTACTTTGCAACTACTTTTGACCCTGCAACGCTCAAATAAAAATATCCATTGTTCAATGTCTTCATTTTTTAAACACCACACAAACACTGTCAACACGAACATCAATTCTATCAATATAAGCTGCTTCTGCAGCAGTTCTGCTTATGTAATTAATGTAATGACTGATTACTCAGTTCTTACATGTACCACAGTCGGCAATGAAGTTTTTATCATCACTGCGTTCGCTCTTTTTACGTGGGTTCACGAAACAGCTTTTGACTAATTGGCTATTCATATTTAATGATATCTATGAGTTATTAAGAATTAATCTGTTAATTCTGTTAACTTTTATTACTATTATTAATTATATCTCCTCAGTAAACAACACGAACCTGTATTTTTGGTACTACTAAAAGTTGTGTAAGTATGAGACTGGAAATCAGGAATAGAATATTATATTACTGGTAGGTAAGTAAGTAAGCTTGTATGCACAAGGGCAACAAGGGCAGGCATGAGTTACATCGACGATGTGCCCGCTACACGACAGAGTCTCATCGAAGAGCTCACCGAGAAGCCTGGCGTCAGCATTGTTGGCAAAAGCGGGTTTAAGCGGCAAATAATGTTTTAACAAAAGTAGTTGACCACAGTAGTTAACTACTTTACTTGATAACTACTGCAGAAAGTAGTTAAACTACTTGTAGTTAACTACTTTTTCGCACGTAGTTACTAACTACTCTGTAACTACTAAAGTGTAGTTAAACTACAAGTAGTTACCTACTTGTAGTTAACTACTGCCCGGCATTGATAATAATAATAATAATAATAATAACAACAACTACAATAATGTTATTTAAATAAAGTGGTTTAGGAGTCTAAGTCAGCCTGCGTGAAAACCTTTATGTAGGCCTATGTTAAAGCTTTGAAATTCTATAGCTCTATTAAAATAATAATAATAATAATAATAATAATAATAATAATAATAATAATAATAATAATAACAATAATGTTATTTAAATAAAGTGGTTTAGGAGTCTAAGTCAGCCTGCGTGAAAACCTTTATGTAGGCCTAATTTGAAATTCTATAGCTCTATTAAAATAAAAATAATAATAATAATAATAATAATAATAATAATAATAATAATAACAATAATGTTATTTAAATAAAGTGGTTTAGGAGTCTAAGTCAGCCTGCGTGAAAACCTTTATGTAGGCCTATGTTAAAGCTTTGAAATTCTATAGCTCTATTAAAATAATAATAATAATAATAATAATAATAATAATAATAATAATAACAGGGTTTAGAGTGGTTCAGTAGGATCTACCCTGTGTGAGGACCACTATGTCCCACCCGGCCATTCATTCACATTGCGGTCTTGTGTGTAATCTCATTCTTTGTCCTCTGGTAGGTTTGCTCAGGTGGAACCGTCCCTGCTCAGGAAGGAAAGCTTTCAAAAACACCTCCCAAGTAATAGGCCTACATATGAATCGTAGTAAAAATAGGGCCTAAAATTGCAGCGGGTGCAAATTGTCGAATGACAGATGTTTATAAAACGCACAGCGGTGGAATTCCTTCGACGTCGAAGTAGGGGAAGGTGATGTGGATCCTCTCTCCCTCCTCCCCGTGGAACAGGTAATGGCACTCCGTGTTGCAAGGATAGAGGCCGGGAAAATTAGGCGATGTAAACGTTCCGTTCGAAGACTTCTTACTTCGATACGAAAATTTACAAACTGAAAAAAACAGAATACCCAGAATTGAGACGCTGTTAATTAATAGGCCTAAACATCGCAATCAGTGTGGCATGTGGCATATGTAGGGGGAGCAGTGGTGGCTCCACAGGGGTCCCGGAGGGCCCGTACCCCTTCCATTGAGTGCCTGCCCCCCAGTGGCGCCCTGTTGGGACCCTATTATTTACTTAATACTGGATACCTAACAACAAATGATTGGACCCCATGATTAGAAGTTGTCACCCCAACGGCCCCCCACTTACCAAATCCTGGAGCCGCCACTGGGGGGGGATCAATGAGCACTGCTTAGCCGAGTAATCAACCGTTGATAAAAAGGGGTTTTCAAAAACTTAGAATTCTCTACCGTAAGCGGCAGTGGGGTTGATTGGCATAGCCACGGGTGAATCACGGGGCACGGCCCCCCCTGTTCGGTTCAGGACCGGTCGTGAGATTCACCCGAACCCGGTGAGTAGCCGTGGGGGAGAGCGAGCAGTGGGGTAATATACAGCAGTATTAGATCGGGGGGAAAAAACACACTAGATAGTACTAGATAAGAGTTTAAAGCATTTGAGATGACGACCTTTTTGATCAAAGACTTTTTGACCGAAAAATAAAACGTTGAAGCCGACCCGGGCGACCCCCCCCCTTCCCCCATTCCAGAATCCTGACAACCCCACTGGTCGCGACAAAAAGCGACGGTCTGTGAGTTCAATATGACCTCTGCTGACCCCCGTCGCGATCTGACGACGGAGAGGGGCGATTTTTACGGTCGCCTTTTGCGGTCTCTGTGCGGCCAGACGGACGCCACTTCGTTCGGGTTCTGAATAATTTTCCGGTAATTATTCGTCGGCGATTCCCGTCCTCTGCTGCGGCCGCGAACGCCCTCCCCTGGAGCCGATTTCGAAACGAGCGTCGAATTGCCGCTTTCGCTTTCACGATCCGAAGACAATAGCGGTTCATCGGAGTTCTCGGTTAAATAATTAATAATAATAATAATAATAATAATAATAATAATAATAATAATAATAATAATAATAATAATAATAATAATAATAAGAGCGACTCACTCCCCGTGTGTGCGTTCCGACTTCCGAATGGTTTTATTAAATCGAATAATGTGGACGGAAGGTGGAATTTGCTTTGCCGAGTGGAGGGTCACACTGGCAGGCTTTTTTCCAGGAATTTGCGTTCGGGGGGAGGGGTCTCAAAATTGCAATTTGCAGGGGGTGTCAATGTCCAGTGTTGAGTCTTATAACGGAAAGTTTTTCGTATAATAGGCCTAATAATAATAATAATAATAATAATAATAATAATAATAATAATAATAATAATAATAATAATAATAATAATAATAAAAATAATAATAATAATAATAATAATGTTTTTCAAGTGCTTTTATGTAATCTGCAAACTGAAATTTCTGATTTGAACACATACTGTAGACCTAATACGCAGTACGAAACAGCTGCATCATAACACCACTCTCCTCCACATCAACTTCATACTACTTTTAACATATGTCTGTTTCTAATAATAATAATAATAATAATAATAATAATAATAATAATAATAATAATAATAATAATAATAATAATAATAATAATCTACTAACCGTTTAACGATTCTTGTTCGCCTGATTTGATCCCAAAATCTGAAACGAAGTTTATTATGTTGTATAAATATATGGCAAAACAAAATACCAAGTAACCTAAAGTAAATGACGTATGCCGTTGGCTAGCAGTCAAAAGCTAAATCTTGAAATCGCTAATATGAACCACCTTCTGATCTAAAATTGAGATTTTGATTGACATTTTTGCTCTTTCAGTCGGTTCTCAATCTCCCAAACTGCCTATGAACTAGAAACTATATTTGTAATAATGCCACGAATAGGGCCTATGCTGTATCTTCTAAGGGGCTGTCCATTAATTACGTCAACAATTTAGGGGGGAGGGGGTTTGAAAAAGTTTGACAGTTGTTGACAGGGGAGGGGAGGGGTCAAGAGAAGTTGACGTCAACAATTTCACTTTTTACAAATAATCAAAAAATAGGAAATTTCATGGAATACTACTTATTACAATGGAAAAAGCATGGCAAAAAAGGTCATCACCACCACATTTTGTCATTCGATGAGCAAAAAAGGGAAAAACTGGTCATCACCACACAAAATAATAATCTTGTTATTGCACCCCTTGCACCCCCACTTCGACGGGCCTGTCTCTGCCTCTCTGTCTACCTCTGTCTCTGTTTCTCTCCGTCTCTCTGTCTCTGACACTGACTGTCTCTCGTCTGCCTGTCCGTCTGTCTGTCTGTCTGTCTGTCTGTCTGTCTGTCTGTCTGTCTGTCTGTCTGTCTCTCTGTCTGTCTCTCTCTCTCTCTCTCTCTCTCTCTCTCTCTCTCTCTTTCCTGATGTTCTGTCAAATAGGCCAATAATAGTCAGTAGAGAAGAGACTCGGGGTGGGGAGGGGGGAATGATGGCGACTTTTTATGGTTGGACCTGTGACGAAACTGAAGTTGGCGACGAATCCTTTGGCCGCCTTTGGAAAGCCTCTGCTAACGAACACGACGTCCATTCTGCCTGCGTTGCTCATCAGCATCGGGGGTCGTCGGGCGCCGCAGTAGACTCCGATCTCTCGCGGCTTCCGATCGACCAGAATGCTCACGGTCACCGCGTCTATGCCGTCGCATCTGCAACGACAAACACACAGCGACGCTAGCTCAGCACATTACAGAAAACGCTTCCATCGCATTTATTCACGCATCGTTAGGACAGGTCTATCATCATCATCATCATCATCATCATCATCATCATCATCATCATCATCATCATCATCATCATCATCATCATCATCATCATCATCATCATCATCATCATCATCATCATCATCATCATCATCATCATCATCATCATCATCATCATCATCATCATCATCGTCGTCGTCGTCGTCGTCGTCTTTATCATCATCGTCAACGTTAATCGGTTCCTTTCTGCTGATTTTTAAACTTTCGCGCTATGTTTTACCATGCATTCTCCTTCAATTTCCATTAATTGAAACTCAGGTTTTGACGCTACTCGTCTTACGACTAATATCGATGCGAGCCAAGAACAATATTAATTCCGTATATGAGGCTAAACGCAAGTCGGTCCTTCTATCTGTTGTAGTTTAATTCCACGCCACCCAATCAGCATTATGAAATGGCGTCATATGGTGCTTTGACAGACAGGCAGACAGACAGGCAGACAGGCAGATAGACAGACAGACAGACAGACATAAGCAGCTACTACTGTACTACATTCCAAAGCGCTCAATAAATTTACGAGATTTTACTTACTTACTTACAGACAAAGACGGAGACAGAGGCAGACAGGCAGAGAGACAGATCAGAAACTAAATTGTTGAGGGCAATAAATGCTCCGAATTTATGAAATATATTAAGTAATTAAAATGCATGAAACAAATCGCTGATAGAATAAATAGCGATGCTGAACATATGAATTATAAAATTGATTTTTAATTATCATCATCATCATCATCATCATCATCATCATCATCATCATCATCACCATGCCACGAAAATCGACCACATGATTTCTACTTGGCAACTGTATGACGGACTTTTACTAGTCACAAAAACTGAAACCAATCAAACGAGACACTAACAATAATTATAATTATTATTGGACAGGATTATATTTTCGAAAGCGATTAGACTGAACATGGCAGAAGCTAGAGTCGTTCCCTCACCCGGTGTTGTCTCCGTCGTCTTGAGCTCTGTTCAACTCTAAGTCGCTGAAGACGATTTGAACTCGTTCGGAGTTTTCGGCGAGGAACGTGTGCCGTATCGTGACGTCATTCGGGTACGCGCTCGGGTACTGAGCGTGCGAGGAAAACGTACCGCTTTTTCTTTCCGTACTTTTGTAATAGAGTTCAAACTCCGATGCTTCAAGCAAAGACATAATAAAAGGACTCTGTCTATATTAGACGATTCCGTTAATTAAAGCCTTATAAATGATTAACACATGATAATTAGGCCTATTGTGTTCTAGGAACTTCTAGATTTGGAAAATGGTCGCCGCGGACTGAATAATTGGTGGCCATTGTACGAACCCCTCAATTTTTATCGGTTCTGTTGTGCGATTGACTGGTGGACAGCAGGGACTGTTTTAAAGGAAAATTTATCGTGCATGCACTAAACTTAGAAAATTTGTAGACATCGGCGCAAAAAAAACTAGTAAAAACGGTCGTTCGGAAAATTTATCACTGCACAAAGGACAGAAAAATTGCATTTTACCACTGCACATTTTCATTTTATCACTGCACGTTAAACACATGTCCTCCTGGTGGACAGAAGGCAGCCAAAATGTGACTGCTCTGTAAACCACAGACTTGAACGAACACTTCTGTTCGGGGACGTACCTAGGACATTTGGCGCCCAAGGCAGGGAGTCAGAAAATTAATTTACAAGATTAACAAGTCTCCAACTAACAAAACATGGCATTCTATACTACTGACACAGGATTAAAACTACAGGTGCACTTTTCCTGCTTTTACCGATACGAACTGGTCTGTGATATGCTCGCAGTCAGTTTTCTCGGTTTCTTCTATCTCTCTACGCTGAGTAGAGCAAGATTACAGTTTCTTTGGCGTCTCCTTCAAGTGGAACCCAAAGACTTGCCCTACCTGCCATACCCCTGGGCACACCACTGCAACTGCCAACTAACGCAGTCAGCATTATAGTTCGTTCTTTTGTAATAAATGTCCCATTAGACCAGTGGCGGTTCCAGGAATTCTTGGCGGGGGGAGGAAAAAAATTTATAGGAAGTTGGTGAGGAGATGCAAAGTGAAGAAAAAGAAAAGCAAAAGAGAGAAAAGAGGTAATTGTTAGTGTTTTGCCCAATAAATGTTAATAAACCTTGCCAAAAAGGGATGACAAGCAAAAAGGAAGGTCATTCGCAGTAGTTTTCACCAAATTTTTAAAAAAACTAACCGAAAATGGGTTGACAAGCAAAAACGTTATCCGGAACCCCGGTGGGGGATGCATCCCCAGTCATCAACATGGTGGAACCGCCATTGAATTAGACGACAGCGGGTCTAAGGCGATAAACAACACAAATGAATATCCAAATTCGGTGCTCAGGATCGAACCCAGGTCGACGTTTCGTCTCAAATAAGCCAGCTCATGTGCAGATAGCCTGTTGACGATGCTCAGAATTAATTATAAGATTACCTGTCGCTTTCGTCATCATCGCTGGAGAATCTCCCGGATCGATGGCTTCGAAATCTACAACAATAAAGAAACGAAAGTTGATGGAATCAACCTTGGATATATATATATATATATATATATATATATATATACCGACATGAGATTCGCAATATAGATGCGGCCAAAGAAAGTCACGTTTCAAATCAAATATTACAGTGTTTATTTAGGCCCTTTGGGGGGGATTCCCCCCTCCAAATGAAAAAATTTCCCCAAAATTTTTATATGTTGCATGGGTAGATGGAAAATTCCTACCCCCTCCCAAAAAAATGTGGCGACGGGTTTTTTATTTTTTGGAGAGGGGAAAAATAAGGAAGATTGTCACAGAACGTTTAAAAAGGGAAAACGGGCAGATGACCGTTTTTGCTCGTCACCACATTTTTATAGGAAGATGACCTTTTTTGCTCAAGATTTTGAGACGTCAAACCTTGTTCCCACCAAACATTTCAAAATTCCCCCCCCCCCCAATGTCAAGGTGGCTAGAATAAACACTGAATATTATCGTCACTACTCGGCTCAGCTCAGCTGTGCTTCGGAACTGCTTGTTCAGCTTCGGAAAAGCCAAAGAGTTATAAGCTCCGGTGCAAAATGCAAATGTAAGAGGAGATTCTTCGTCTTTGGTCATGAAATGCGATTGTAAAAAGACAACGGAAAGATTAAAACTCTGTCAGAAGATAACGAATTTGCTTCGAAGCGAAAGGAATAGAGCTCTGAGAATGGCGCTGCGGTGATGATGATGATGATGATGATGATGATGACGACGACGACGACGATGATGATGATAATTATATTGATGGTGATGATGGTGGTGGCGGTGATGATGATGATGATGGCGACGACGACAACAAGCAATGATGATAAAGACGATGATGACGACGATGATGATGCTGACGATGATTATGCATTTCAGAAGATCGGAATATTTTAAGTGTCTCTATTTCGTTCTAGAGAATCAGATTTTCTGAACGCCGAATATATACTGCACCTGAGGTAACGTCGAATCTCTAGCAGTATTAGTGCAAAAAATCCAAGTTCGTGTCTCTAATTCTGGCACATCACGAAAACTAAAACTAAAACTAAAACTAAAACTGAAACTAAAACTAAAACTAAAACTAAAACTGAAACTAAAACTGAAGCTAAAACTGAAACTAAAACCGCTCAGCCGGCGATCGTCAGCGCTTTCAAGGGTCCAACGTACGACGTCATGAGCATATTAGTTGTCCGACAACTCTACCTAAGGGGCCTAAGCAGAGACGGTAGTGGGTTATAGGTCATGGGTCGTAGGTCAAATGGTATATGCCGTCTGTTGTATACGACTGTTCCGTCTGTACTTTAGTCAGCTCCAGGGAAATTAAGCTGACGACGGAGCCTCCGTGAAAATCGACTTTAGACAGGCGAACTCCGGGGAAAATAAGTAATAAGGACGAAATCTTGATTATTCAGAGTGCAGTATTTTTGCTGTTTTGAGAGAGAGAGAGAGAGAGAGAGAGAGAGAGAGAGAGAGAGAGAGAGAGAGAGAGAGAGAGAGAGTAGCTCTTTGCAAGTTGAAATCTCTGAAAGTCCATCGCACTTTTTCACTTGCGTCGCTCATGTCCAAAGTCCGCCATTTCTTGTTTCCAATACATGGGTGCTACACGTTAAGGGTGTCGTAATATATATATATATATATATATATATATATATATATATATATATATATATATATATATCCTTCGGTACTCAACTCCCTGAGGGTCTTATAGAAAAAATTGTCCGGAGACAGGTGAAAATATATGCGTTTTCAGGCTCTGAACGCATAGGCATATATATATATATATATATATATATATATATATATATATATATATATATATATATATATATATATACTATATAACATATATATATATATTGCTCATGATTATTTGACTTGATTATTTTGCCTAGACTAAAAGACTAAAAGATATACGTTACTTAACGACTATAGATCACTGTGATTTATAGGCTGTATACATCCATTCAGCTTCTAGGGTCTGAATGTCTCAGACTCTAAATATGCATATAATATTGTGTGCACCTTTCTCCACGAAAACGCGAATTCGCTCTCATGGCGCATTTAGAAAACACGTTGACGTGGAATCGATTGCGTTCGGAGGCAGATAGCGACGACGACGACGACGACGACGACAGAGATGCTGCCCAAGAAAACGCCATTTTTGAGCGGTGATGACTCAAAAGCGAAATGGGCGACGCGCTTGTATACGCGGCGTACACACATAAGCGACTGCCGATTCGGGGTTCCTGCGCCATTTATTAAGGGGGGGTCACCGCCCCCCCCGGGGGGACGTCGGAGCGGCGTGGAAAAGCCATTCCCACCGGACCGCCGGGCAGTCTCTCCTATCTCCGTTTTCCGCCTCAGGCAAACTCCGTCGTCAATTAATTATATATCGTCGCCGCATTCTCGTGCTGCGTTTTATTGTCTCAACTTCCGTTGCTGTTGATGATGCGACGATCAGCAGAGGCTCCCCTAAATCCCCCTCGGGCGGGCGGCGGGCGTCTCTTTCCCTCGGGGGAGGAGGAGGAATGGGCGGGGGACATGGTCCAGTAAGCTTGTGCTCGATCGCAATCGGGGTTTTCGCTCGGCCTGAATGTTTCTTATCGTAGCTTCGCAAACACTGTTTTCCGCAGTTCCACGCGCTGCGCTGGTCGGCGTCGCATTTCGCGTTCGCGTCGAGGACTTGGGGCGTTTTATGGCGCATATAACGAGAAGAACGGAAACGGAAATTAATCACTTATAACCGGAAACGACGAGGTCACAGGTGGTCGTGATTAAAAAAATAAATAAGATTTCGACGACCGGAGCGACGCGACGACGAGAGAGAGAGAGAGAGAGAGAGAGAGAGACAGACAGACAGACAGACAGAGACAGACAGACAGACAGACAGAGGAGAGAGAGACAAAGGCAGAGACAGAGAGAGAGATAGAGAGACACAGAGAGATACACAGAGAGATACACAGAGAGATACAGAGAAAGAGAGAGGTGCGATATGACTAGGAATCTGTTTTCTGTGGAGGAAGCGGCAGTGTTTTTGCAACCCTCTTGTCCAGACGAAAGTGGCAATAGATTCAGTCGGTGTTATTTATTAACGCAATTTCGCCGATCCAATAGCCCGTGAAGCTACCAGGCTCTCTTCCACTATCCGCCCGGCTGACAATTAAGGAGTGGCCGAAGACGTCCTTTTAAGAGAGCGGGCGGAGAACAGGAAATCGGGCGGCCTTCTTTCTCCTCGTCAACTCGAGGCGTGACCACGAAAACCAATCTCCGGAAAGACGAATAAACCAAATATATCCCCAAAGAAAACGACAGAAAGAGAACGAGGCAGGTGCTTTTTCTTCTTCCCTCGAAACCCAGTTGCCTCTCTGCTAACAGCGTGCCAGCGCCAGCTCAAGTATTAGCTAACAGACTATTTCCAGGGACGTAGCGACGGGAGGGGGTATATCGGAATGTATACCCCCAAAATTAGGCTACCTTAAAGTTCGTAATGTGTTTTTTAAGATTTTCAACTTTATGTAAGATTTATACCCCAAAAATCACATTAAACCCTCAAATCAAATTCCTGGCTACGCCCCTGACTATTTCGTGTTCAGTTTATTATGCCACGTGCTTCTAGCCATGTCACGTATAAGTCTTGCGAATTTCATAATAAATTTAGCATCTAAGCTGTTTTCTGTAGGCTACTTCATGACGCAAATGCGTGTAAGAACCTTCAAGGCTGAAAGTAATTTTTGCCAGGAATAGTTTTATCGACCCAGAAATCAGTCAAAGAGTTGGGCCTATAAAAGTCTCAAAAAGATAAGTAATTCGTGCATTTGTGTCTCGACATCATAAGAAAGAGAACTCAGGAAATTATAATTTCATAGACTCATAACTATATTCCAGTAAATTGGAACGAATGCATTAAGCTATCAATGGTGACTCGGAAACCTTGAAGAAATTGGAAATACGCATAGAAAACTTCACGTTGTTTGAGCATGAAGATTCCTGCATTGACTATTAATCTGCGACGCTGTTGTATGGAAATTGCAATAAATGCGGGAAAGAGTGAAAACTAAAGATCCAAATATGCGTCTTGGCTTTGCTTAATAAACGTCAGAAAATTCCCTCGGGAAGGCCTAGCAATTAATTTTGCATCACACGAATGACATTACCAACCCCTCTCTATTCGTACACTTACTGGGGCTAATGTTTGCATAAAAACAGCGCTGTGCCTCGGTCAGTCGAGGACGGTTGGCTGAGCATTCTTCGTGTCTCGTCCTGTTTCGATTAAAATGCTATTCCGTCGACGGACTGAGCGGAGTTTCTGCGTGTATCGATCTATTCGTTCGTTGTCTGTATTTTCTTCCGACTTTCTCTGGTCATCTCTCGGAGTTTTAACCGGTCAGTCTTCGGTCGGTCGGTCTGACCGCCGCCGGAGGGATTTGAAATCAGCGCTTATCGAACGCCAGCGGTCTCGCGGTCGAACGCCGAGAGGCGCTTTCAATGGACTTCGTTAGTCGCAATACAAAATACAAAGCGACAGAGAGAGAGAGAGAGAGAGACAGACAGACAGACAGACAGACAGACAGACAGACATACAGATAGACAGAGAGACATACAGCTAGACATACAGAGACAGACAGAGACAGAGAGACAGAGAAAGAGAGAGACAGAGAGAGAGAGAGAAACAGAAAGAGAGAGACAGAGAGAGAGAGAGAGAGAGAGAGAGAGAGAGAGAGAGAGAGAGAGAGAGAGAGAGAGAGGAGACTGCAGAGCAACGAGGCAACAATCGAGTCTGCTTATCATAGACTACTACAACGAATAACAACTCTACTCTGCTACTCATACTGCTACCACTACTACTACTACTACTACTACTACTACTACCACCACCACTACACCACTACTACTACTGCACTACTACCACTACTACCACTACTACTACTACCACTACTACTACTACTACTGCTACTACTGCTGCTGCTGCTGCCACTACTACCACTACTACTGCTACTACTGCTACTGCTACTGCTACTACTACTACTGCTACTACTACTACTACTACAGCTACTGCTACTACTACTACTACTACTACTACTACTACTACTACTTCTATTATTATTATTATTATTATTATTATTATTATTATTATTATTATTATTATTATTATTATTATTATTATTATTATCATCATCATCATCATCATCATTTGGGTCAAAATATTCCTCATTAACTGCAACTGCGTGACACATCTGCAATCATAAATTATTCTTGGATTTTTAAATCTTGGATAATAATGGATTCAGATAAATGTACATTAAAGAGAAGAGTTAAGCAGTGGCGGTTCCACATGAAGGCGCCTGAGGGCATTTGCCCCTTATTTAATGCCTGCCCCCCTGTAGCCTCCCACTTAAGACCCCTATACTTACTACTGCATATCTAGCAACAAATATTTGGCTCCCACGCTTAGCAGTTGCCACCCCAACGCCCCCCCCCACTTGCCAAATCCTGGAGCCGCCACTGGAGTTAAGAGAAGGAACTAAGGGATGGAAAACGACCGCGGCGACGTCTACCGTGTGGATTGTGTCTTCCAGGCGAATGTACGGTCGCTCCACCAGACGGAAAGGTGGTAGCCGTGTCCTGGAGCGAAGAGCCAGGTCTGTTGAAACTGAAGCTGGCGGCGAAACCCTGCAGCTGCTTCTTGCTGTCGGAAACGAATTCGACGAAGAGGTTCTCGCCGGTCGACGTGACCCTGATCTGGGTCAGGTCGTTGCAGAAGCGACCAATCACAGGCGATAGGCTATCGAGTCCGTTACGGACAATAACGTAGTCCGGACTGTTCGAACAACTAACGAAATAAACAGCGTATTAACGAATAGTTGAGATAATCAGTCAATTTTTTTTCTAAATTAAGTTTACAGAACTCATATTTATGTCTGAATTGTCCTATTATTATTATTATTATTATTATAGTATTATTAGTAGTAGTAGTATTATTATTATTATTAGTAGTAGTAGTAGTAGTAGTAGTAGTAGTAGTAGTAGTAGTAGTAGTAGTAGTAGTAGTAGTAGTAGTAGTAGTAGTAGCCTATTATTATTATTATTATTATTATTATTATTATTATTATTATTATTATTATTATTAAAAGTCCCAAAATACTATTATTATTAATTATTATTATTTTATTTTAAAATCGCAAAATACAATTGCTTATTTTATTTATAAACCGCTTCCATGGTTACACTGCATATGACACCTGTGGTTAAAATTTTAATTAAATGATTTTAAATCGCCGATTGATAACGGGCAAAAGCCATGGTGACGATTTTAAAATTAATTTCAGAACCGTAAAATTCTGGAGAAGACTGGTGAATGATATTCCGGGAGAAAAACTGTCAGTCAGACTAAAAGTTAAGATAACTGGTTCCTTACAGTATATCATAAGTTTTATAGACGACAAAATATCATAAAATCGAATCTCTGCATGACTTTAACCAACGGAAAGACTATTGTTACAGTAGCTGCGTAGATATTCAAAACTTTTCAACGGAATGATAAAACACTCGAATTAGAATCACATTTTCTTGATTATCCATCATCATTTCGTAAAATCTTGCAAGGTTTGTCAATACTGTGGGTCTCAACTTTATTCTACAGACTACAGCCCTCGAAATGCAACACTTCTCAGCCATTTCAAACCGCACATATAGGGGCCCTACTGAACACAGTCTGTCAAAAATCTACTCTCCGTCATAAAACATTCAAAAGATTACAAAGTTTTCACACAAAGCAACTATTGCGTAATTCCTATTCTCTCCTTTATATGAACCAATTAGTCACTCAAATCTATAGCGCCATTAAACATCGATGCCTATAACATCAGACGTTGTTGTAGAAAATATAATAATAATATTTTTTCATAGAGTGGTGACGATGAAGAGGACATGAACAGGAACAGTTTATGACTTACACTGTAATTTAAAAGGTAATAATGCGCTGGTTTCACTAAGTAATGTAGGCAATGGATTCCGGATTAACTGTTGATTTGGAAACAACTAGCCACTGCTGCTGACAGTACGAGTACGAGGGACATCAAGAAAAGAGATTTCTGCCGAGTATCGAGTGAAATGGCTACAGAGTCAATCGCAAGATGAACCGCGTCTTAAGACCCAACAATCAACCTGCGTCTGTGCTTTTGTTTTGCTGATTGCCTGCGTGTTCAGAGTGTTTTCAACCGCAGCTGCCTAATGGCGATTGCTTCAAGATATCAGTATCGTCATACAGATGCTTTCTTTATCGCTATACGATCATTCGTGTCAGGTGATGGTCGAAAATCACCACTGTCTCCTCTCTCTCTCTCTCTCTCTCTCTCTCGTCATTCCCTCCAAAGTTTGAAATTTCCCCAATTTTTTGATATTTTGGCTTATGGGGGAAATTCCCCTCTCTCAAATTTTTTTAGATATTATGTTACGAAGGGTGAGGAGGGGTTCCGCTTGCCAAGGTATTTGAAGAGGGACTAATATAAGGATATAAGGATAATTATAATAGAAGGATGACTTTTCTGCTTGTCAGGTTTTTCCAGAGGGAAAACATATAAGGATGATTTTTTCTCCTTCTCAACACTTTGTTCGCCTCCAAACTTTTGTAGCTCCCCTCCCCCAATGTCTGGGTGGCTAGAATAAACACTGTCCCTAACTCTGTACGTGTCCTTTCTTTTCTCTCATCACTTGCTTAGCGCTATTACTCTGCTCTTCGGGTGTTTCCCATTCTATTTACCGCCGTCGCAGTTTGTCGCACCTACAGTACAGGTCCTCTTAGTAAAAAGTGTGACAACGGCGAGACACTGGATTATTGCACGGACAGCAATAGATACAGTAGAACTTCGTTATAACGGACTCAGTTAATGTACCGTACCGCAATATACGGTCCCGTGTGGTGCGTCACCGTATTGGATGGTAGGCCTACTGGATAGTTTTACAGACCCGCTAAGTACACTCAGAGATGATCATGGGTCCATTTTTAAACTCAGCCCAACCCATCTATTCTCTAAACCAATCCAACCCATGCCAGCAATAAGGTTACTTGACCCAACCCACCGTAGTACATTACAATTTCTTAAACCATGACCTATTTTCTGACCCAACCCACCATAAATATGGAAAAGTCTGACCCGACCCAACTCATGGGTTAATAAAACTCATGGCCATTTTCTGAGTACGCTAAATGAAGTCCCACTGTAGGCAAATTATCTACTTTAAGGTTTCATTCACCGAAATGTATAATATTCCGAGGGTTACGATGGTTGGAGAATCATTTAAAATCACGGCGTCAACTAATTTTTCCATCTCGCTGTCGGGAGCGGAGGTTGGGGGGGGGGAGATTGGGTGAGGGACGCGTCGTGCGATCCGGTTTCCGGTGTGTTTTAGAGGAGGTGAGCGACCTCTGGCGACATCTCTTTTCTCGTTTTTCCTCGCTCTGTCGATTCCGGCGTCCAGTTTGGAAGCCAGGAAAGCGTTTGAACCCGGGACGCGGTTTCAATTTGGCGAAGTCTCCGGCTAACGGAGGGAGGCGAATGCCGTTGCACGGACGACCCTCCCCCAGGGCGACGATAAAAATCTCCGGGACGGACAAGCGGGACGGAAAGGCCTTGGTCAATTTGGGGGGGAGGGGGTCGTGCAAGAGAACGTCGTATATACGCTTATCGTAAAATTTTTCCATGTCGTAAGAAGATTATGAAGCAGAAAGATAACAAAACTGTGTCAACCAATCGCTCCAGCGCATAATATTTAGAGTTAGCATTCCTGTGATCTTGTAAGTAAAAAAGAATCTATTGAATTTCTATAGCGCGTTCCAGAGTAGCGTCGGAGTAGTTTCTTATTCTTATGCTTTTATCTCCATTGAAATAGATATAGACAAGGTGCAATGGACAGTCAGACAAAGGGCGGCTGGGCGGATTGCAGGGTTATTTCTAGGATTATCAATTTGGGGAGGGTGCCGGTAAATTCTGGGGTCACCTGCCAAAAAGTCTGACAAGCAAAAAAAGGCCATCCCATAGCTGAGATGGGGGTCTTGGGGGTGTCGGTCTCAAATTGGGGGAGTCTTGGGGTGTTAGGGGGGAGGTGTAAAAATATCTCTGGCTGGTTGCTGTAGCTACGGAGGAAATGACTTTTGGAATAGGAAGGTTTTAATTCTAAGCCTAAAGACTTGAAGAGATGACAAATTAATTAAAAGAAATGAGGATTATGAGATTATATATGAGCGTGTTCCCATTTTTTCTTCATTTCAGTTATGGCTTCTGCCTGTTCTGTGCCATGCGTCGTATGTTTTTTTATACCTTCGTTGTTCCTCGCAAAGCATAATTTATTAGCTCAAACGAAGATCTTCAATTTTAGAAAATCAAATATAAATAAGCTCGAAGGAGGTTTGTTAGGCCGGTGTATGGTTTCACTGCAACTGAAACTGTATATGGACGCCAACGTAAGATTGCCAAATGGTATCTGCTTCACATTTCTCTGACACAACAGCAACAACAACAACAACAACAATAATAATGGTATAATAATAATAATAATAATAATAATAATAATAATAATAATAGTAATAATAATAATAATAATAATAATAATAATAATAATAATAATAATAATAATAATCCAGTACGTCGGGGGTATACAACCAAATTTCGCGAAGGACCAGTTTTTTAATGATTGGTGCCTGAGGGCCAGGTGGGTGCTAAACATTTTTAGTTTAAAAATATTGTTCATTAGAAATAGAATACAGGTAAATTGAAAGCGCAACATTTAAATATATTTTGCATGCATTAGAAAAATCATTGACCAGTTCAGCATCTTCGCGGGCCAATTCATAATTCACAGCCCCTGACGGGCCGGATCTGGCCTGCGGGCCGCCAGTTGAATACCCCGTCGTAGTCGATAGGAATTAAAAGCGCCTATATAAATTTAGATATCGTATGGCGCTATTTAAATGTGAAAAATTGTCAAATGTGGCGTTGTACTTTCCGACCTGAATATTGAATTTCAAGAGGAATAGGCCTACATGTAATTATAGACAGTTAAATATCAGAAATCGCTTGACTGTTGCAATCAATCAATCAATAAACATCTATGGCGCCACTATCATAATGCCCAGGGCATCAGTTGCGCGTGATGCGTTGAAATGCTAGCGATATCCGAAGTTACTAGCACAGTCGCTCTTCTACGGTAGGCTATATGCGGGCGGCCATTTTGTTTCTCATAATTCATCCGAAGCAAATGGCGCCTGATTAATTTCCAGGGAACGGTCGTCTGCGACAGCAATTTTCCAAATGACCGGACCTCTTTCCAGGTGGAAAGCATTACCAACCGCACCACAACTAGCAAGTATCAATTTCCCAAGATGCAGTGCGGGTGGCGGCGGCGGATCAACACGCTTCGTACGCACACACACACACACACACAAGCACACACACAAGCACACACTCATCCACTCAGAAACAAACAGAAAGGAAATGATATTCCGTTCTATTTGATCTTTTGCCAGCAGAGTGACCAACTGACCAACTGACCGACCGACCACTTCCATCGAATGGCATTCAACCCCCCTTTCACCCCACCCCCACCTAACCCACCACCCCGCCCCCGCCTCAAAGGGGTCAATAAGCTGCTGGGGTGAACGGTCACAATATGGACGGACTTGCTTCTGAATTATCCCCTGATTGTAATGGATAAGTCCAGCTGCTGAGTGGGGGGGTCAGTAAAGGGGGTCATCGATGGATGGGCGACAGGGGAGAATAGGGATCAAATGGTCGACGTCGTGCCGCGCTATGCCACTCTTCCTCCCTCCTTTCATCCTTCCTTCTGTCCTCTCTTCTTCTCTTCCACGCCTTTTATCCATCCATCCATCCATCCATCCATTCATCCATCCACCAAAACATCCATCTACTTACTTACTTACTTACTTATATTATATTATATTAATTCCATGTAAATTAGCTTAAAATATTTGGATAGGGGAATAAATTTGCTGGTGGAAGTTATTTACCGCACCGCTAAGACACTGGTCTACTTGACAATTTTTCATAAATTATCATAATATAATTAATTATCTTATATTGCATCTATCTACTGTATCTGTATCAGTCTATCTATCTATCTAACTATAATCTGTTCATCTATGTTTATATCTGCGTATCTATCTGTCTGTCTTTTTTCCATTCATTCCTCTATCTTTCTATCCGACTAATTCGTTCTTCTTGTCTTATTTATTGCCCTCCGTTTATAAGGGTTCAACAGAGTTCGAATGTGCGCCAAGACCGAACATTTTTGGGTAAATTTTAGCGATGATTTTAAACATTTGACTAATATTATACGAACCAGAAGTTGCCCTGTAGCCATGGAGGGCGCCACAAGCCAAATATTGGGTGGGCCAACATGGCCTGTTTGAAATTGGACAATGCAATGACTAGTGCTACAGTAGGCTATAGATATGCAAAAATTCAGAAGACTGATGAAACGAATTAAAACTACATATTCTTGTGTCCCCATCTTTGCTGTGTCAAACCGTATTAGAATTGTCAATATATTCTGTCTCAATTTTTTTTCTAGAGCTTTCGAAATGCCACGAAAAATAATGAGCCATTTGAAATGACACTATACAAAGTCTTTCAGAAATCTATTCTCTGTCAAATGTCTAAAAAATCAATCGAGAGATAAGATGGCGCTTAAGAGAGCAGGTTTCTTCTAGGTTTTATAGACCACAAAAATATTATAAAATTGATACCCTGTTTGAAATTGGACAATGCTAGTGCTACAGTAGGCTATAATTATGCAAAAATTCAGAAGAGTGATGAAACGAATTAAAAGTGGGGCTGTAACCGAGGTACTCAAATGGCAGTCCGCGGGCCAGATTCGGCTCGCGAAGGGCGTGAAATGGCCTGCGAAGATTCTGAAACGACAAATGACTTTTTTCAACTGCTTACGAAATTCTTTTCACTGTCCTTTTTTCCTCGATATACCCATGTTCTCTGTCACTTATGAACTATAATTTTAACTAAAAATATATCTACAGTGCATGGCCCTCAGGCACCAGTTATAAAAATTGGCCTGTCATAAAAAATTAATTATATACCCATGCCCAATAGGCTAAGTAGTCACTTAGGCGGCGTGGGTCCTACCTTCCGTCGATCGGTTCCAGTTGGATCGAGTGGAAGATGACCGAGACTGTTTCGTGAGGTTTTCCGTAAAAGAAGTAGAGGCAGTTGTAGTCCGGCGGATAGTTCTGCGGATATTTCGGCGAAAAGAACGATCCCATCTTCGCGTTCTTATTACTGTAGAAGTCGAACGAACACTGCGTTCCCCATCGGCGACTTCCGCCGGAAACGTCGAAAAGAACTGGAAGCAGAAGAGGAACTTCCGTCGATAAACAGACGCGAAGGTTTTTTTTAAAGTCTACGGCGGCCACTGCAGAATGCATGCCTGTGCATAAGCGAGAGTAGGCTACACGAACACTCATGATGATGAATAGGAAAAGCGAAAGAAGATGCGAATGAGAAAATATTATTCGGTCATAAATAGAGAATAGAATGGCAATGAAAAATATAAATACATGTATACTACGTATGCCCACACTGGCCACACATATGCAAGCCTCTCTCTCTCCCTCTCTCTCTCTCTCTCTCTCTGTCTGTCTCTGTCTGTCTCTCTCTCTCTGTCTGTCTCTCTCTGTCTGTCTCTCTCTCTCTCTGTCTCTCTCTCTGTCTCTCTGTCTCTATGTCTCTCTCTCTCTGCCTCTCTCTCTGTGTCTCTCTGTCTCTCTCTGTCTCTCTCTGTCTCTCTCTGTCTCTCTCTGTCTCTGTCTCTGTCTCTGTCTCTCTCTCTCTCTCTCTCTCTCTCTCTCTCTCTCTCTATATATATATATATATATATATATATATATCTGTAGAGCTGTTGGAGTTATGAGTACAATTGTGTGCGACTATTTTTTCTTTGTCAGTTGAAAATTATTGCAGAATTACGAGACGAAGCTTTCTTGTCTCTTTCAAAGTATTCAGCGTGATTGTGGAGTGAAAATGTCTGCCGTGTTTGCAGATTTCGGCAGACGCAACAATACACCTACGAGGGGCGACTACTGATCATGCTCAGTGAGCAGCTGCTGTCTGTTTCCGAACCAATTAATTCAAGAATCGAGTCGCGGTTTTGTCATTAAAACACTCGTCTGACTTAGTCGTGTTTTGGAGGCAACACCGAGAATTCATTTTGCAGAAAAAATACAGATTTCAAATCTTTTTCGGTCAAAAAGCCCAAAGATCAAAATGCCAATAATTAGGTATTTTTGTGGATACGTCAGAAGTCCGAAATATAACACAACATAGGCCTACTGTAGCATATCAACATATTGTAGTGCGGACTGTAAATTGTAAATTTAACACCGTTTCTAATGATAACGATGAATCTATTAGAGCGACGTTGAAGCCGGAGAAATTTCTTGGTTGTTACTCGGCAGCCAAAGCCACGCGCTTCGCGTTTATTTCTCAAATATAAATTAAATAATTAAATTAGCAGATCTCCTTTCATGAAAACAATAACAATAACATGAAATTTACATTTAAAACGTAAAATAATAATAATAAATTAAAGAATCAAAAATATTAGACATCCATCGGTTTCGTCGTTGAGCGAATTAAGAAGCAGTGTTTTATCCAGAACCCAGGTCTTTGCGGAGGGCTAATTGATTTGATTTGAGGGGAAGAGACAAAGTTGAATGCAAAAATTTGCGTGACTGCTCAATTTAGGGGAGCTTTGAGGGGCTTGGGGGGATCTTCCTCTAACAGGGCTGGATAAAACACGATTAAAAGTAAGCTAGAAGGCGATTGTGGCAGTCAAAAGGACGCGTTTTGTTCTTAGTCGAATCATCTCGAACACAGGCATTGGTCTTTCCAATTTTTAATAAAGACTTATTAAGTCAATTGAACGCAGGTCTACTGTTGAATTTCTACTTGGTTTCAGTCCGGTCGAGAGATCATAGATTCGATGTCGACCAGGTGTTGTCACTCGAAGTTTCTTCGCGATAACGTGATTGAAATGAAACCCGAAGTCGTGAAACGTTCAGATGCAATTAAAAATGCACCTGTGTGTGTGTGTGTGTGTGTGTGTGTGTGTGTGTGTGTGTGTGTGTCTGGGTAACGTTGTCTCCGAACCTGCAAAAATGCAGCGGCCATTCATTCTGCCACCTGACATCCATTAGGTCTTCGTTTCATACTTTGAAACTTGTGCCTACTTCAATGTTATTGCAATGCGTGGTTGTTCTTGTCGATTAAAAGTGCTGCGCGTAGCAGTGAGAACTGAGAAGTGAGAGTTGGAGCGCGAGTGGGAGCTAGCGATGCAGTGGCGTGCAGAGAGGTGGGGTGATGGGGGCGGTGGACCCGGGAATCCACCAGATGAGGGGGCATCCAAATTCACTTGGTGACTCTTTTTGCTCATCGACACTTTTTTTACATGAAAACCCTTAAAATAATTGTCGATTTGGCTCCGAGCATCAACGCCAGTTATCTATACAGTAAATTGTCTCGGCTACATTGATTTGCTCGTTAGCAGGCGTAACATCGAAGTGGCGAGGGGCATCCAAATCTACTTTGGCCCGGGGGAAGGCACGTGCGCCACTCTTTGACAGGCCACTGGATCTGGTCCGGGCGTCAACCGCCCGTAATGGGTACAATAGACTGATCGACATGATACACCCACGAGGTCCCTTTCCTTTCCACAGTATATCTCTTCATTCGTCTGAACACGTGACTCTATCACCGAGTCACGTGACGCCGAGTTGTTTCGCCGCCACCGTTTAAGCGCAAGATGCAAGAGGAAGAACGCGGGGATGTGTTGGGGTTGGGGGGGGGGCGAGGGGGGGCAGGGGCGGGGAGACAACGGAAGAGCCAGAAACACCGTAGGAGCCTGTTCTTCCCTGCGATCGATCTTACGATGCGTGACTTGGAATCGTAATCGTCACTCATTCCTCTCACTGAAAATCAGTCGGCAAACATCGACGCTTCATTGCGTCGGCCATGTTCGAACGAATTGCAGGAGTGCAGGAGTGCAGACGACTTCTTCGATGTGCGCCGTCGGTCAGATCAAATATTTAGACGAGCATCAACGAATTCGAGCAAATTGGAAAGCAACAGGACACACACACACACACACACATTGGGCGCCACAACTCTTTCGTCGCCGGTCGCGATAAAGTTTGGTCCAGCGTGAATTGACGAAACAAATTGAAATCACACGATACGAAACATTGGTGTCGCGCGGTCACGGGGATGGCGGGGGGGGTGGTAAAGCCCGGTCTCCATTTTCGGACTGGGACCGACGATGGGATTTGCGAAAATCCGCTGGGTAGTTTGAGGATGGGTGGGTAGTGTCATGAAATCGTGAATACACGAAAGCCGAAAGCTTTCGACGGGGAAGAGACGGTATTTTTGTTTCTTTTTTACGTGCTTGTCATCATTTTCTAAAACCAGAAAATGTTGACGTGCCGCGTTATTTCGAAATCCTGGCTACGCCACTGTTACGAATTCACTGCCAGTCAGTCTGCCGCTTGTGTGAAACCCACTTTAATACACTGCGACTTATAAATTCTACGTTCATGATGACACTGGTCAAAATTATTTATAAAATTTAAGCCTTAATTCAGTTTTCTATCAAGTCAGAGGAATTCATATGAACCCATGCCGTAGGAAGTGGGGGGTGTAGGGATGCAGCTGCAACTCTGGAAAAACTAGGGGGTGCTGCACCCCCTGGAAGATGAGGCTGTTTTTTGCCTGTCCGGATTTTTCTAAAAGAAGATAAAGGATGATGGACAGGTGATGACCGTTTTTGCTTGTCAGGATTTTTAAAGCTTCATCCCCTGCTAAAAATTCCTTCCGATCTGCCTGTATGAACTCCTCACAAATCGAAAGTCATCTGACCCGCTGCGCCTTTGAACTGTTCAATTAGATAAGTAAATTTCTTGAGAGCCCATTGGCCACAATTTCACGGCTTCAAAATTGTCAAATCGTTAAATTTAAACCGCAGTAAATGCTGCGTTTTGATAAATGCTCGAGGAAGAATCCACTATAAACGTATAAACATCAGCTTTATATATATATATATATATATATATATATATATAATATATTCTGTCTCAATTTTTTTAGCTTTCGAAATGCCACGAAAAAATAATATTTGAAACGACACTATACAAATCAGAAATCTATTCTCTGTCAAATGTCTAAAAATCAATCGAGAGATAAGATGGCGCTTAAGAGCAGGTTTCTTCTAGGCACATATATATATATATATATATATATATCAATAGGGATATATATATACGGATGCTGGTAAGTAAGTAGCGCGCATCAAAGGGATAGCACACACAAGGACACACAGATAGACGGAAGGAAGAAGACGGTTGTCCAGGAAAGAAAGAGCAGGAAAGAGAAGGACAAGGACACCGAGCAAATGTGCTTGATTTACCGACGTACTCATAAAGAAAGAACTAAGGCAGATTCCGCTAAATTATTGCAAATATCATCGTACGTCAAATAGAATTGTGAATTTATCGAAACCAAGGAAATGATGAAATGTTTGGTGATTTGCTATGAAAGTATAGATTTGCTTTGCAGAGTGAAATTTCTTTAGCGTCGTATTCGCAGTCATCATCTTCTTCTTCTTCTTCGTCGTCTTCGTCGTCGTCGTCATCATCTTCGGCTTTTTTGAAGGCATTTATTAATTATAATCGAAGAAAAATCTACAACGGTGCTATAGGCATGGCTGTCCTGACTTTCTAACATCAAATTTATTTCACTATTCGGATTTCTGAGACTTAAAAATATTTCGCAAAATGTTGATCCCCTTTTGTGTCTTATGTGACGATGAGTGATGCCGAGGGGTGAGGGGGGTAAGCTGTTTCGCCTGTCTCATCAGCTCACTCACTCTTCTACCGCCAAGATTCTAGAAAATGGGAGCTTTGGAACGTTCTATAATCCCAAAAGTGCTACTTTATTGAGCAGTTTACTGCAACGTAGAAGCTTAAGAGGCCGTGAACAAAAAGCTGTGACTAAGTTATTGTGTAAATGAAACAATTTCACGGTAAACATAGGCCATCACGTGTCCAAAGTTACTTGCCATAACTTATAGTAATATGTTTTTTTAGAACCAAAACGCGACCGTTATAAGAGAAAGAGACTCTAAGTTTACTATGCAGTCTGGGGAAATGGTCCTTCCTTTCCCCCTCCCTTCTCAAGAAGCCTTCGACATCAACGCCTCGAAACTATGACTTCGTTACCCTTCTCCTCCCCAGGGCCGCCGAGATAGGGTAGAGGTGGAGGGGATTGCACAGGGACCCGGGCCCGGTGATGCTTATGTATTGGGCCTAACTGCATTAACAATAGCCTGAACCCTGGAAAAGTCTGACAAGGAAGCAAAAGGTCATCTTCTCGTCACGAGCACAGGGGCCCGGGGAATGTCAGGGGGCCTGGGCCGATCATGTTAAGTAATCTCCTTTTAAAAAGGAGCGAGAAGCAAAAAAGGTCATCAACACTTCTTCGCGATTGTTTGTTGCGGGTAACGGCGTGGATCCGAAAAATTCTGGCGTGAAAAAGACCGACAAGCAAAAAAGTTCATCAACTTTTCAACAGACATGCCAGGTCAGGGGCCCGTGACTATTTTTTTCACAGAGACCCGCAAATTCTCTCGGCGACCCTTCTCCTCCCCCTCGCAATTTCTTCTCAATTCGATGGAGCGATTATATTTTACGGAGTGAATATTGGAGATCTCCAGTTCAATCGTGAATGATCGAAGGAAGAGAAGTGTCAAATTCACCGATGACATCTATACACTAACT
>CM030841.1:13295681-13573181 GCA_018105865.1 Metaphire vulgaris
ATTCTGACTATTCAAGGCAAACAAGTAAGTAAGTAAGTAAGTAAAATCTCGTAAACTTCTACAGCGCCCCGGAAAGCAGCACAGCAGTAGCTGCTTATTCTTATGCGCTTAGTCTTTCTTGAAATAGCTATAGTCAGGGTGGTTTGTCGGCCGGGCAAATGTCAGTGTATCCATGAGGCGGCTGGTCAGGTTGTTATTGCTATGGGGGAAATGACTTTTCGAATAGGAAGGTTTTAAGTTTAGACCTAAAGGCTTGAGGAGACAGTGAAGGAATTAAAGGAAATGAGGATTCGGAGCTTATTGTTTGACCACGTCCTAGGCTGCGGAGGGAGGCTGGAATTGAGTTCCAAAGTTCTGGTGCGGCGTATGAGAAAGCGCGGTTGCAGATTTTGAGTGATGACTGATTTAACGGGCGTGAAAGTGTGAGATGAGATGATGATCGTGTAGGTCGGGGAGGCTGAGGCGTTAAGAGTTTACGAAGGTAAACCGGTTTTGACGAATGAAGTGAACTGTAAGTAATCGTTATTATCTTGTACTGTATACGTTCAGATATTTTAAGCCAGTGTAGTGACTTCAGTATGGGTGAAATATGGCAGAACTTTGGTGATTTGGTTACTGCTCGGGCTAGTGCATTTTGAATTGATTGTAATTTATTGATGGAGCGTGTGTATGGATGGAAATGCATTAAAACTGAAGGTCCGCCAAATATTCGGCATTGCCTCGTTCCATAATAACTATTTTAATCTAAACACTGACTCAACGAATGTAACTACTCCACCGACTGCAAAAACCAGCGCCTCATTGAGTCATTGGCAAATCTCTAGCTATACACCCATGGGGAAAAAGAAAAGTCAACGCTCCCTTTCGGTAAATTAAGCCCGTATCAATAAAAAATTCTCTGGGACCTTTCCTCAGAACCCCCTCCCCTATCGGCAGCCTTTTTTTTACTTGCAGGCATCTGAGGACTGTGGTTTTTGCTTGGGAAAGTTATGTTGACGTTATAAACAACATCGAGTTCGCCGTCTGATACCCGAGGCGTGAGCGCGGCCAGCTGGGTGCACCGATGCGAAGCGACTTCACGCCCGAGTGAATCCTGTGCTTCGACCGGACGACCTGGCAGTCGGGTTAGGCATACGCAAGTCGATCTACTTATCTCTGTGACGCCAGATGACATGACGCCGATGACGCGCGTCAAGAGAGAGAGAAAAAGAGAGAGAGAGACAGAGACAGACAGACAGACAGACTGACTGACAGACAGACAGACAGACAGACAGACAGACTGACAGACAGACAGACAGACAGAGAGCCGCCAGCTCGTATAATCCACCGCAATAAACAATGTGGAGACCATCAATTCGACTGAGTTTGTTGAATTCGCGATAAACAACAACAACAGCAACAACAACAATGTACACCGATTCGCTCGAACTTAGAGCGTTGCAACAGACGACTATAGAACACGGATCTTTATAACTTCGAGCGAAAGCTTAAATGATAATAATAACAACAATAACAAGGATAGTTATTATGCAGTTTTATAGCACGGATAACTTCGAAAAGAAGCTTAAACGATAATAACAACAGCAATAACTATGATAATAATTATGCAATTTTATAGCGCTAGTTCAAAACACTCAAAAGGTATCAACCGATATCACTCCAAATTTATAAGCATGAAAGATCAGATCATTTCAGATATCAAACAGAGTTAGAAACAGCGAGACAGTCTACTGAAGAAACTTCAACTGGAAGAGAAGTATTGTAAGTCTATATTGGTAGTCATATTAAATCTTGTTCGTAGTTATCTAGAACGTTGATCTTTGCCGGATTTACTGTGATTTCCATTGTTCCATTTCCAAGTGTCCTAGCAGTACTTATACGATATGCCATCTTAATCAGTTCCTTGTTATTTTTATTATTATTATTATTATTATTATTATTATTATTATTATTATTATTATTATTATTATTATGTGGAAGTTCCGTGGAAGGCGACTGCGTTAAATGCGTTAAATCTCTGGAGTGTCACGGATATTCGTTGTAGGAGAAAGGACGTCTCAATTATTATTATTATTATTATTATTATTATTATTATTATTATTATTATTATTATTATTATTATTATTATTATTATTATTATTATTATTATTATCAACGTACTGATTAATGTGGTTATTATTATTATTATCATTATTATTATTATTATTATTATTATTATTATTATTATTATTATTATTATTATTATTATTATTGGTGCCCAGTCAAAATAGCGCAAGACAAAAATTAATAGCGCCGACAAAACAGCACCGACAAAAAAGCACCACAAAACTCGACAAAATAGCGTCGAAGTAATCGCGCGATATAAAAAAGTCCGCAATAGTACCGTCTATCAAACATGTTGGCATGTCGAATGCATTAGCAGGTTCTTCTGGAAAACAATGAGTTAGAACAGAATAATAGGAAACAATACTACTTAATCTGATGTGGTAGTCTATCATTTGAATCCACTATAACGTCATGTGACGTAATATTACTCGAAAAAACTGTAAAAGTTAAAATTGAGTTCTCTATCGATTCGACGCTATTTTGTCGGCGCTAATTTGTCGGCGCTAATTTGTCGGCGCTAATTTGTCGCCGCGAATTTGTCTGGCGCGATTTAGTCGGTGAATCATTATTATTATTATTATTATTATTATTATTATTTGAAAGTGCTCAGTTCATCGGAAGATCTAACAGACAGTAGAACAGAAGGGACATCGCTATAAAAGTGTGTGTGTATATATATATATATATATATATATATATATATATATATATATATATATATATATATATATATATATATATATATATATATATATATAAGAAACACATATATAAGGAACACATATACTGCGTGTACTGTCAGCGTTATCGACATTTACTAGATTTCTTGATGCACTTCCTGCGTTGTATTCACAGTACGCTTCGTCATATAACACAACTTCCAATATACGTTGTTATTTCAGACGATGGACGTTTATGGGTGTCGATGGCTGACGCCTGACTCTCGCCCCGCCCCCCCCCACAGGACCTAAGCCTCTGCTAAAATCATATTCACTCGACAGAGGGCAGGAGGGGGAGTGAGAAAATAAAGCGACCTCCGCTAAGAAGCAGAAAGAAGATCGAATAGACGAAGCCACGGTGACACTGGCCTGCAGCACTATAGACAGCAATAGCTGTCCACTGTAGTAAGTATGCACAGACAAACAGACGGTTATTACTACTCGAAGGGAAGGCGGCAACAGGGAACCCAGAACGGCAGAGAGTGGATCTTCTATAGGATTATCAAACGATTGATCTTCAATGTCAGTGGCGTTGCTGCAGGGTTTCGTAATCAGGGGCCAAATCAAAATTTTCTGGTGATAGGGTCTCAGACGAGCACAAAATGTCACATCTTCACGATTTCTCTTCGATCGTGCCAACCCCCCAAATAAATTTCTCAACGGTTTTGCACAAATCCCGGTCAGAATAGGGGCCCGTCTTCCCCAACCCCATGGCTACGCCAATGAATCGCTTTGGACAGCATTTGACGACTGTCGTGCAAATGGATTGAATTATAAACGAAGACGATCAGGATATGCGAACGATCTACTTCGAAATCCACAAAGACCCACGTATTGATCTCTCAGCGAAGGCAGACGTCTAACCACTGACCTTCAATGCCCTAACACAGTGATTTCCCAGTCCGGTAGAAAAGTTTGCTTCTGCACCAGGGACCGGTGCCATTTAAAAAAATTCTGGCCTTTATATACGAGGCTACTGACGTAGGCTTACTTCAACAGCCTTCTGCCAGTAGCACTGAATTTCATCAGAAAATGATGCAATAAATTGTGGATGGTGTGTGTGTATGATGGTATTATGCAACGTGATGCAACGTTACAATGATTGCATCATTAAGGTTTATTTAGCACCTTGTTACAGTCCGACTGGATAAATTTACATGGTGAAACGTAGAAAATGAGCTATATGAAATGTCTTCAAAGCGAGAGCCAATTAATAAAAAAATGAGTAAGTCCGTGGTCATATTCGTGTTCATAACACCAAAATACTACAGATTATGTCCCTTTGGAGTCAGTAACTGTTTCACTGTTGACCAGTGTTATCTATATTATATACATGTAGGCTACTGTTTGTTATTGCTAATACTGTACATGTACAGAAGTTCCGGGTCTACCGTACCCTGCCGTCCAAAAATTAAATGATTCCGTTGAAACCTTTGCTTTGGAATATCATTTATAACCAAATGGGCAATAAATCGCTTTCCCCTACCACAAACTGTTTCTTTTGCTGGAGAGATATTGTTTTCCTTGTGAATGATTTACCGCTTAAGGCGTTCCTGCCTCTGCACGCCCCGTGCCCCTATCAGCGCCGCGAGTCAGTAAGGCAGTAACCCTCTCTCTTGCTCAATCACCTTTCGACTTTTTTTCGCTCCTGGGCTTCTCTTGATGCTTCGATTGATCGTTTCTCATGAGATGAGCAAGAGGGGGAATCATAGACAAGTGAGTTCATAACATAATCCTCGTTGTCACCATCATCATTATCATCGTCGTCATCATCATTATCATCGTCAACAACAACAACAACAACAGCAACAGAGTATTCTTAGACGTTGTCGTTGTGGGCGATAATGGAATGAGATGAATAATTAATCCGGTGATAAAGTCGACGACGTGGTTGTGCCGCTGTTAATCTCATCAACTGAATCCAAAGTCTATGGCCTCTTCGCATTCGTTTAGGTCACACCGGCAGACCCATTTCTCTTTTCCAGATGCGCGTGGATCGACGGAAGAGATTCCACAATGGACAGATATGCTCCATTGGAAATAATGAACGAACTGATATCCCCTTAAATACAATGGCGGCTCCACCGGGGGGCCAGGTGGCCCGTGCCCCCTATTGGGTGTCTGGCCCCCAGTGCCCCCCCCCAGTTGGGACCCTATACTTAATGCTACATACATTAAACAACAAATGGTTGGCCCCATGATTAGAAGTTGCCACCCCAACGCCCCCCCCCCCCACTTGCCAAATCTTAGAGCCGCCACTGCTTAAATACCCAACTTCTGAGCAGCAGTCTGATACGGTACCTATCTATCCAAATATCAAAGCGATATTCCGAATGGGCGTGCTTTGAAGAGAGTGCTCTTAATTCCACAGACGACGCTCTCGTCTTTAACCCCCACCCTCCCCCCCCGAACTCCAAATTTCAAGTATAAATTACTGAATAACCATCGCCGGTGGTTATTACAGATGCTTTGTCCAACTGAAACCCGGGGTTTAATCTAAGCCGTTTCCGGGGGAAAATTGTCCTTCCCTCCAGGAAATTTCAAATTCCCTCCGGAAATGCTGGCATGCTACATCAACTAACAGCAGCCCCCGAGCAGAATTCCCCTCCCCCCGGCTTTGTCAGTTCCCTCCCGGCTTTGTCAGTTTTCCCCCCGGAGTCCAGGAGTCTAGATTAAACACTGCTGAAGAAACCAAAGCTCTGTTCGATGCAACGTCTTTCCGCCAAAACGACCGGTCTGTCTTGCTTACCTCTGTCGAGTAGTCGGTAGGTACCCTTGAATCCGGTGTAGTTCGACTGCAGGTGATCCGTATGGAATTCCATCGTAAGGCTAGGCGTCGAAGAATAGTATCTGGACTGGATTACGCTGAGGTTGCCGCAGAGTTCGTAATTCCATCGATTGTGTTCGTTCACCACCGGACGATCAAGGTCCAAGAAGAGACGAACGAAATGAGCGCAGCTGCATGTCAAATACAGCGATCACGAAAGACAGTGTTCTAGTCAGGCCTGTTAGGCGAGGGGGATTCCCCCAACCACAAAATCTCACCCACCACCCTCCACCCACCAGAAAAATCTCAGCACTGACACAAATGTTTGCATTGAACTGTGTCTCTTATACCCTCCAGCACCAAGTCAATTACTCTTCCGAGGTCCGGAGTTGGGATAAAACACGGAGGACAGAACGTGGCAAAGCGGTTCAACATAGACTAACTGAACGCTTGCTGGCCAAACAGATTTAGACCAGGCTTGATACACAGACGAGACTGATTGTAACTATTTTCTCTGGAATCTCTGCTACGAGAAAAAACACAAGAAAGCGCTGCTACTGCATGGTATCTCATTTATTTTCCAGAGATTCTTAGACGCATTACTCGAGAAAGTGGCAGATAGAGTGCGTGAGAGAGAGAGAGAGAGAGAGAGAGAGAGAGAGAGAGAGAGAGAGAGAGAGAGGAGAGACATAGAGGAAGAGCCCAGGTGCTTACTGGGCTACGAAATATGGGGCCCTGGAAATAATCGTTGACCTGAGGGGTCCATCGGTCACAGTTGCAGGCACCCATGTGTTCAAATTGATAAATATTATCAAGCGCTGTGGTCCAGTTTTTGTGCATTTCATTATAGACGGACTGATCTATGTCACGAGTTACTAAAACGGTAATATATATATACACGATCTAGGGGCCCACGAGGTTTATTTGTCACTAAAGGAACCTGCACATTTCCAACGCCACTAGGCCTATATGGCACAGCTCAACTAGCGACCATCGACTGATGCCAAGAACATTACTAAAATGGCGCTATACAAGTTCAACGACGACGACGATGATGATGACGACGGCGACGATGACGATGATGATGACGACGGCGATGATGATGATGATGATGATGATGATGATGATGATGATGATGATGATGATGATGACATGGTGAGTACTCCTCTGATGGGGAAAGGAAAAGTGAGAAGCGAAGACAGGGACAGACAGACAGACAGACAGACAGACAGACAGACAGACAGACAGACAGACAGACAGACAGACAGACAGACAGACGATCAGAAGAACGACTGAAGAGGCAACGAACGAATGCGACGATCTTATACTTACTTCGTCGTGACGGGGAAGGGAAGGTCGAACGATACGAAGGACAGTTCCACGATCTGGTTCTGCTGTCCGACGAACGTGTACAGGACGCAGTTGACGTTCGCCGGGTAGACGAGAGGATAGTTGGGCGAAGTGAACGACCCGTAGACTTTGCTTTTGCCGTCGAAAAGTACGCACTCGCAGGCTGAAGAGACAAGAGAAACAGAGAGATAAAGAGAGAGAGAGAGAGAGAGAGAGAGAGAGAGAGAGAGAGAGAGGGAGGAGGAGGAGGAAGAAAAGGGAGAAATCAGTCAACGAAATTTACCGAAAACGCTTCCATTCGGAAACTATTCATCTGCTGCTTAATTAATATTTCACCACTCACCAGGGATAGAGCTAAGGGGATGGAGTAGCTCTGAAAGGTAAGATGGAGTGGCACCATAAAGAGAGAGTGCAACCGCTCTCAACATACGAAACTCAACTCGAGCAGGATAAGGCAGCCAGTGTAAAATAGACGTCATATAATCACTAATGTGATCACGTCTTGTGACACCAGCAATCACCCTGGCTGCTGAACGAAGAACCATCTGGAGTTTATCAAGTCGCACCGATGGAAGACCAGCAAAAAGTGAACCACAGTAGTCAAGCCTTGAGCAAATAAATGCATGAATCAAAGTAGAAGCAGATGGCATGTCTAGTGTACGTCGAATCACTCTAAGCTGGCGGAGATGATAGAAGCAACTGCGACAAAGTGAGTTAATATGATCCATAAAGGTTAACTCAGAGTCAAGAATTATACCAAGATCACGGACAGAGGAGGAGAAAGAGAGGCCGGGGAAGGCAGACTGCACAGACATATGATCAATTTTTAAGAGCTGACCTCGAGTACCAAACCAGATGAGCTGAGTTTTAGCTGGATTAAAGTAAAAGACGATTTGAGTGCATCCATGAATGAAGTAAGTCAGAGGCTTCAACAAATTCACGAGTGATCTGCAGCGCATTAGTGGGGCTGGAATGTGAATAGGCCTGAATATCATCAGCGTACATATGTTTATATATATATATATATATATATATATATATATATATATATAACATATGTGTGTGCGTGTCATCTTGTGGTTTAATGGGTTAAATGGAGTCGGTAATAAGTAGGATCGAGCGTGAAGGAGTCAGAATTGATTGTCGTACAATCAGAGATGAGTTTCCGAGGGAATTTCAGTGATCCAGGCATTTTTAGAGTTCCAGTTCAACCGGCCGTCACTCCTTCCGACGAACTTGCATGGAATCGTTGCAAATGTCCTTTTCATCTTTCACTTTCCGGAACTGACGTTGTACCGGAAATCGTCGGCCGAATGTGCTGAATGGGCGCTTAGAATGAAGACGCACGCATGCGCAAGATAATAACGAATCCGATGGCAAGACTATTGTCAAAATCTCCATTAAGATGAATCAGATCTATAATATTGACTTACGAATCTATATATGGAGAGATAGAGAGAAAGGATATATATATACACTGTACATATATACAGTGTATATATATATATATATATATATATATATATATATATATATTATTCCCTCAGGCCTCGGTACTTCATTCCCGAGGGACTTATGATAAAAAAATTGTCCGGAGACATGAAATTATCGTGTGCTATACAGTGGCGGCTCCACTGGGGGCCAGGGGCCCGTGCCCCCTATTGACTGCCTGGCCCCCAGTGGCCCCCAGTTGGGACCCTATACTTAATGCTACATACATTAAACAACAAATGGTTGGCCCCCATGATTAGAAGTTGCCCCCCCAACGGCCCCTCCACTTGCCAAATCCTAGAGCCGCCACTGGTGCTATAGCTCTCGCTCGGTTGCAGACTTGGAAATGTTCCTCGGAATGCGATGGCGTTGAAGCGCTGTATCGTGACGGATATTCTTTGGAACAGAAAGCTTCCTTCTCTACTGTCCCCGGATATATATATATATATATATATATATATATGTGTGTGTGTGTGTGTGTGTGTGTGTGTGTGTGTGTGTGTACTTTGTCACGACATGTGTAACGAGTTTTTTCTTTCGTCAGCATGAACTGCATTCTTTCTAATGATTGATCTTCGTCCACCAAGAATTCCATATCAAAACTTTATTAATCGCATGACCTGCATTAGCCTTAAAGTACATCGCTTCTACAACAGCGGTCTACGAACAAAACAGGACTCTCTCTATAGGGAGCGAAGTCATACAAGGCACAACTCCGGGATCACGAAAAAGAGGTAGACCAAGAAAAATTGGCGACGAGCAGAGCAGAGGACGGTATGGCACATGGAGGAAGACAGTCCACAATGCAGCCAACCTTCGGAGAGAAGATGGCAATTTCCACTCGAAGAATGATGCCTCCGTCATTGTCCCACAAAGCGGCGTGCTTTTCGCTTTCTCGGCGCACAGTCAGTCCACAGACCGATTTAAATTAACCAAAAAATTATTCGAGGTAACTCTCTATCGCCGCTATAGAAACTGCGTTGGACGGAAGGAAAGACTGTCTCTGTGTTTGACGGATCTCTCTCTCTCTCTCTCTCTCTCTCTCTCTCTCTCTCTCTCTCTCTCTCTCCTCTCTCTCTCTCTCTCTTCTATCGAACATCCATCCATTCGTTCGGCCACGGCCTTGTTTAGCGAACTGCGTCTAGATGACCGATTTCTTCGTCATTACCACGGTTTTCTATATATTGCCTCTCTTTTCTGGTCATCCTTCATGGGAATCTCCAGCCTCCTTTTCCAACAGCGAATTCTATTTTTTAATGTCCCGTCCGGTGGGAGAATGGCGCGCTGGGATGAAATCGCTGTCCGCCAATAGAATGACGCAACGCTGAAGGTTTCTTAGGAATTCGCGTCAAATATCATTGATCATCAATAGTAGAAGGAAGACGATTGACAGAAGATAGAACTTCTTGGAAACATTTTGTGTCTAGCTATTGCCGCTGATGAGCTGGCAGAAAGCAAAGATGATGATCATTGATCATTGACGTAAAATTGCGGTAAGAGGGGAGGCTGGGCACCCTATATTCCTTCTGGGACCAGTCATGCGATTTGCGCAAAACCGCTGAGAAATGGGGGTGGGAAGGCGGTTAGGTAGCATGATCGAAGTGTAGGCCTATATATATATATATATATATATATATATATATATATATATATATATATATATATATATATGCACGCGAATATGCTAAGACTCGAAAATGTCGGTGGTGTCTCACCCCTCTTATTCCGGAATTCTGGCTGCGTATCCACTGTCTATCCATCGTCAGCGAAAGACCGACTTCAGTGTTTACAGCAGAAAATTTGCCATTGGCTTAAGACGCAACATCTCTTGCCCTGGTATTTCTCAACTTATCTGGCCAGTGTTTTATTCTAGGCCTTCTCTGGGGGGAATCCCCTCCAAAGTTTGAAATCCCTCCAAATTTTGGCTTTGTTTTTCTTGTCATGGTTTTTGGAGAGGGAAAATATATGAATGACTTTTTTGCTTGTCAGGGTTTTTGGAGAGGGAAAAATATATCGATGACCTTTTTTGCTTGTCAAGACTTCCAATGTTTGCCCCCCCCCCAAAAAAAGAGAAGAAGTTAGACTCCCACCAATGTCTAGGTGGCTAGAATAAACACTATTCTCTGGCGAAAACCCAGCGAACTCAGAAGATATCAGTTCTCCGAATCAAAGTCAAGTAACGGAGACCGGGAAATCGGACTGACTTAGGCCCTAGACTGACTTAGGCCCTAGACTGACTTAGGCCTTAGACTGACTTAGGCCCTAGACTGACTTAGGCCCTACTGATTTTGAACAATAGGCCATTACGATTCAAAACGGAGCGACCGTCAAAGGATCATTCCAAGCGCATCACTAAAATGGCGCTATAGAAGTTCACCGATGAAAGCTAACATCTCGTTTGCACCGGAAACAAAAGCGACAAACAACGACGAATTCTAGGACTCTCCGGTCTCCATATTTCGCTGGAAATCGAAGCGCTTCCAGTCGATGGAAAACTATGCGTCGACGCACGCAGACAAAGTGGAATGGTGGAAAACTCGGGCGTCAGCCCCCCTCACCCCCCCCCCGTCACCGCAGACAAATTCTCCAGAGAACCCGTTGACAACAACTGAGACTACAAATGGCCGATAATAGCGCCTGTACAGTGCCGAGGTATATTGGCTGGTGCCAAGTCGTCAAAAGTTCTTTATTCTAAGCAGTCTTAAGATTTCAAACGGGCGTTCACCAACAGACTAGGAAACACAAACGCATGCATCTATATCACCTTCTACGCTTGAGTGTACTGCCATGTCAGGTACTTATGTATAGTATAGCATTATGTCACGTAATGGGTTCATATAAGAGCATTTCAATTGATGCACGGACATTGCGTTTGGAAGAAAACCCGTTGCGTTGATAGAATCAGCAATCTAGACAAATTGTCGTTTAAGAGACTCTAGGCTGATTAGCTCAAATCGCAAAAAATCTATTAGGTTCATTGCATTAATTGCTAGATTTATTTAGTTTTATAGCATATTGCCTTAATCAGTAGAATAGCATATGTGCAGCAGCAGGCGGAAGCTATAACATTTCACTACAACGCGCCAAGAAGAGATCCTACCAAACCACTAAAACCCCAGTCATTATTATTATTATTATTATTATTATTATTATTATTATTATTATTATTATTATTATTAAAATATCTATTGCTTCTGAGCCAGTTTGTTAAATATTTTGCAGACTGTGTCTATGTCCGACTGAATAATGATCTTCTCTTTCGTATTTTATTTTTTAAATTATTATTTTTTAATATTCTTTCGTCACATTCTTCGCGACGGTTCTCTCGTTTCTAACTTACTATTTGCCCGGGGAATGAGGCTGGACTGTTCTGAAGGTCCGCCATCAGTCTCCCTCCTCTGATCGCACAACTCGCTGCGGACGTTAAGCAGAAACTTGAGTGCGGAGAGAAGGCGTGCATCGGAGGCGCCGACAGCGACATATAGATCATCGCCCGGTAGATGGCGCCCTGACCGCGCTTAGAAATTAGACCGGAAATCGCCGTCGTATAGAGGTCGACTCCGCCTTCTCTGCGACATGGCTCGCAGACGATGCAAACCACTCAGGTCCGTCTACTGCAGCTCATAGAATCGCGCTCAGATCGGATCGGATCGGATCCACCCACTGCAGGACGAATCGGTCGGTTTCAGGTCGAAGTTAGGAAGATTAGAACACGTATTATCCGTCGCAACGCCACACTGGTTTGGTGCGAAGTACGCTAAGGAGTCCAGAACTGACAATCGTGGGACATACGTAAATAAAACATTAGCTCTTTGCAGGTCATACTACTTGCCAGAGTGTCAAAAATTGGGGGGAAATTTCAAATTTGGGGAAATTCCTCCCAGAGAAGGCCTAGAATAAACACTGGGCTCAAGACAATTCTGATGTTTACACTGTAAAGTATATATATATATATATATATATATATATATATATATATATATATATAGGCAAGCTAAGCAGCATTTATTGGCTAAAATATCGTCAAAACCACTAACAACCAATTTTGAGATAGTGGATGCTTTTAACAGAATTTCTTTAATAGGCCTATATTAGATTTACCAAGCTTTAAGAATAATTTCTCAAGGCATCCGGCTTTTCGCTAATTATGAAATACAATTAAATATGATATAATATGGGGTAATTAAATGACAAAACGCACCAATATTTTACGCACGCAACCATAGACACTAGACAGCCAGAGAAACAGATACACACTACAGCGAGCGAAACATCCAAAAATACGGAGAAAACAGACAGAGAGCAGCACCTGACAAAGAATCGAACGACTTTCAGAAACGTGGGCAGTGACACGTTTCGCGAAGAGCTAATGCTTTATTTATAAACTGTCCGTGATCAGTTGGACCTATCAGTCGACTGACAACGCAAACAAAACCTAAACTTTAAAGGAATTTCCTGTATATTATTCTTTCTTTCCGAAGAGCAGCTTAGAAAGATAAGAAGACCGTCGTTGAATATATTGCAGTCCAGCTGTTTAGAACACAACCGTAACTGTACCTATTGCCATTCGATATGATTTTCTTAATGCTTTTTGGCACATTAGTGCAGTGCGTCTCAACCTTTTTCCAGCAACGGCACACCATCCAGGAAACCTACAGTCAACGGCACACTGCAGCCGAAATGCACACATTTCATTTTTACATGGTGCATTTGCATAGGCCTACTAGTACTATACATTACACTCTAGACTAGTAGGCCTATACAGTATAATATTGACTATCGTTCTTCATAAGTACATAGTTTCTTTGCAGTTTGTATCACTATTTCATGCCTAACTTCGTTGACGACTGAAATAGATATAATTCAACTTACAATTAACAATAATTAATAGGACTTACAGCACCATTATTAATTTACTATTTTTCAATATTTTGCCACGGCACACTTCTACCGTTGCTGCGGCACAGTTGCGTGCCGCGGCACACAGGTTGGGAAGCACTGCATTAGCGACATACACTATGTTTTGCTATGTTTTGTATTAAAGTTTATACTACATGCTTGGCAGCTATAGCAACAACAATAATAACAACAACAACAACTACTACTACTGCTATAATATACTACTACTACTACTACTACTACTACTACTACTACTACTACTACTACTACTACTACTACTACTACTACTACTACTACTACTACTACTACTACTACTACTACTACTACTACTACTACTACTACTACTACTACTACTACTACTACTACTACTACTACTACTACTACTACTACTACTACTAACCTATAGCTGTCAATCGTATCACAGAAATTTTTCTAGGGGCTGATAACCCACTTTTTTGTCTATATTATCGCTACTCCATATGACTTAAATCAAACGTTGTAACAATATCTCACGGTTTCCATTATTAGCAGATCCTTATCGTCTGAATGCTCCAGATTTTGATCTGGGCGCCATTAATTTCTTCTGCTCGTCCGCGACAATTTATTGCACGCGAGATTAATAAATGAAAACGATATTTCATTCTGAATAATAAGTTTTAGTCGATTTCAGCGGAATAATTCACAATTTTTTGCGGATATTTTAAATGGTTCTATATATTCACAACGCAAGACAAATTCTAGACACTGCTGGCGTCCTCAATAACAACAAACGCCGATGGAAGCTATTCTGTAATTCTAGAATCACAAGGCCAAACGAAGAGGAAGACTATCGATCGTCAAACTCTAGAATAATAATAATTTCAAATGTCTCATTAATCGCTTTAGACGCACAATTCCAAGAAATACAATTGATGAGCTGAATCATTATTATCAATGTGAGACTGTTCGTTAATTATTTTTTTAAAAAATTCTCTTGCGATAAGTTAATTATTTTTGATTTTTGGTATTATCCATAAATGTTAATTCGGTGCTAGGACAAAATGTCCTAGGACAAAATGTCACGGACAAGATGTAATGGGGATAAAATGTAACCCTAAGCCCAGTGTTGGAGTTGTGAAATTTGAGCTGGGAGTCGAGGACTGAAATTCAATGAATGACATAGACTGCATGTATACCCGATTTGCGATTTTTGTGAGGGTTGCAAAGTTAGCTGGGGGTTAACCCCCCATCCCTCACCCCCTACAACACTGCCTAAGCCTAACCCATACCCTAACCCTAACCCGTGACATTTTGCCCGTGACATTTTGTCCGGTCAGGGTTAATTCGCAACATCGTTTTAACTTTTCGCTCATTTCGATCCTGCAGAGAGAGGTCTGCCGATGCGCAATTCCCGAGAAATCACAGACATTGGAAAGCCATTAGCCGAAGCCTCTCTTACTAGCTGGAGGGGGAACAGATGCAAGTGTCATCTCTGTCGTTGTTGGTACGATCTAAATCTAATACTGTCTTGTCATAAATGCATTCAAGGTTCTTTTTATTTAAAAGCTATTTGTCTGAAAACACTGAAGAGGATATCCGACCAAACAACTGTCTTTGTGATCTTGAATATATTGCAGTTCAGCTATTAAGAGTGATTGCCGTCCATCGTGCGTGCCATCCGTGGGATTAGTTGGGTAGGCTTAAGCCTACCCTAGAATTTAATCAAATCCGCCTATGCTACGAGCAGAGAGGTAGAGAGACAGCGCAATGTAATGTTACAGAATATGTTATATTTGTATAGCGCCTCTTTTGAAGAATCGCTCAGAAGCGCTCCAGCTGCGATTATCGCATATCGACGAAGAGAATTAGAGTTTTATATTTTCTAATCAGTTTAAGAACAGCTTTCACGTGACAAAATGGCGTATATTTCTTGCCGATATGTTCGAGCGTACGCAGTGCTATAAGACGCACAGATTCAAGCCTCTATGATCTTGTGCATGATCTTGTGCCGTTATATTTTCTTTCCATTATTGGAGTTTCGCTGATAGGGGTGGGTGGTGGGGAGGGGGTGTATCTGCATCTGCAGTCCAGCCGTTGTACTTGGGCGATGTGAAATCTGTATACGTTGTGCGCTGATATCGTCTGATAATTGTCATAAACCATATGGAATGTTCGAGAGATAGACGACATCGCCAGAAGGATTCGTTCCATCTGCTGCGCCCGCTCTCTCTCTCTCTCTCTCTCTCTCTCTCTCTCTCTCTCTCTCTCCTTCCGGTCTCCGTCGTCCGTCATCCGGAATGTCCGTGACGGTCGCTGTCACGTGGAAACCTCGGTCGCTCTCCCTCTGAACACGCACACGGGTCATGGTGCGGTGCACCTGTGGCGGACGCCTCGTGGTGTAATTCCCCTTCCATCCAGACCCATCTTCGTCGACCCATCTTTCCATTCCATTACACCCACCTATACCACAGCCAGCAGCCTCTCAACCTCCCTTCGCCCCCTCGCTCCCCAAAACCCCGAAGCTGCACGAAGGCTGTCATAACCAAAGGAAGTCGTACGTCATGTCGGCGACTGTGGCACATCGATAATTAATTCATGAACCGTGTTGAGATCTGGCGTTGGCTTATGGCCATCAATCGTCATTAATTTCGCCGGATTTCAGAGCATTGCGCTATATAGCCGCTATCGCTGAACGCAGCAGTATAGATGCGAACTGCACAAAACTCCATACGACGACATCAAAATATTAAAATATTCACACGTCGCTTTGCGCTCATTCATAAACCTTTACTGTCAGTAATGTTGTATCAGTCAGTGAGTTGAGTCAGTTGATGGGTGAGTGGGTGCGGGGTTAAAAGAACTTAAAACCCTCTTGGCCGCCGAAAACAAAATATTTTTAATGAGCTCCCATGCATTTTTAAATTTTTAACGCGACTTTGGGGGTCAAACTTTTCCTTGGCTATAGACTGTAAAGGTTTAAGGTTTAAGTAAGAGGCGAGGACCACTTTTGCTTGTCAGGAGTTTTTGCAAAGTTGGTCACGGTCAAAACCAAAAACTAAACCCCCTTCCGAAAATCCTGGCTACGCCACTGGTATCAGTGAACATATTAAAAGGGTTTTCCTAGTTATATGTACAGTGCATGTACGGGTCTCTCGTGGCGTCATTTCTCTTTATAGACCCACGCTCTTCTTTCGTGTCATTAAATCGCCTATAGCACTAAATTTTCTGCTTAACGTTTAACTGTCGATTTAGATAATATTATGCTTATAATAAATTATGAATTTCGCTCTCTCTCTTCGCCAGTTTTTATTATGCGTCTGTGCGGTTGATTTGATTTACGGTTTCTGCATCCATTCGCTTTTTCGTTGATTGATTCTGCGCCATGCGAACAGTCATAAAAGCTCTTATCTCACGCCATAATGTTTAATTGATCGACGGTAAGTGACTGTGGATGATTGACTAATGATGGACTGGCCTAATCGACGGTTAACAGAACTTTCTTTCATCAATTTTGCATTTTCTATGATAAAATATGCTGTTTCCAAATTTAATTTGTTGTCCTGGGCCATTGTTCAACGAAAGAGAGCGAAACAACTCTTTGAATATATTTATCTATGATCTTATTATGATCAGTTTGAAATGATAACCGTTTTATTCAGAGTGCATCGAAATCAGTAGCATAACATTTACAAATAATCTTCATTCCAGTTTCGTAATATGCCAGATTCCAGAATGCTCGCATTCAATAATTTGTTAGTGCAACGACCCATACCCACTGGTTGAGACCGATCATTGGAAAATGTGTTTTTCAGCGGTTCCACGTCCAGTGGATGTCGAACAGTTGGGGTGAGAGCGGCCATGCAGACCCCCGCGCTTCTTTTTAAGAAATGGACAACTTCACAACATCTGGACCCACAATTGAAATACAACTGACCTTTCATCGCTGTCTGTCCTGTAACTTAAGACTTTTCACACCGCCCCCATTTCGCAATCCTGGTTACGCCACGGATAGCAAACGAGATGCTAGTTGCTTCAAGAAGTCTCGAAATTTGCTCATCCATGCATCTGACTGAAACGGATGCAATTGCGATAACAGAGGAGCCCCCCTCCCCCTATCTCTAAAGGCTGAGTGACCCGCCACTGGACGGTGAAGCGCATCTAAAATGACAAATGACCACACATTATTTTCTTCTATGTTGGAGAGTTGTCTAAAACAATTTAACCCATTTGTGCCCAATGTTCCACAAGTGGAACACAATTTCAAAATCATAATTTGGCAATACGCATGCAATTTATTTAAAACTAAGTTTAGTTTTGATGTTCTATCACTGAATACTAAAATATATTGTATGTCAAATTTAAAATAAAAAGTCGGGCATTAACGGGTTAACTGGTTCTAGAATTAAACCAATTTCCAAGCAAAGTGTCTCATTGTCACGAAATATTCTTGCTCGGATAAAGATATGCTTGTCGATGCGATAGTATTAACCAGCAAGAAAGAAGAACGTTGTCGTGTCAAGCTCATGACAGCGTTTTAAACTTATTTTCGTTCGTTCACACCTATCTACTCCCCTCCAAACTAATCTCCGCAGTTTAGCACAAATTCCCCTACCCCCTCCCCCCCCCAATGTTTGCGCTGCAATCAGCTGTGAAGACGACACCGTTAGTTAACGACTGTCTATATTCTATTCGCCACCGCAATAGAATATTACTCAGCATTCTCAGATGCCGAGACGCGCACAATGAATGCCCGATCGTGCTTTTACTGCAGATGCTGCATGCGTCTGGATTGTACGCGCGTTCTGTCTGCGGACATTTCTCTTCTGGAACAATCCGTTTCATTACCAACGGTCCGTATACAGATGCTGGCGCCTTCTATCGCCCTCCAGACTTTCACTGCACACGTAGGCTATAAACCGGACATTATATTTACAGCTCATGTAGCAACGCCAGATATATTGGCGAACAAGTAGGTGCCCTGCTATTGATCGAAAGACCGGTGTCGATTTTGCGGTTAGGAAAAGAGTCGTTTGAACTTAATAACAGCAGCAGCAGCAGCAGCAGCAGCAGCAGCAGTAGTAGTAGTAGTAGTAGTAGTAGTAGTAGTAGTACTAGTAGTAGTAGTAGTAGTAATATTAGTAGTAGTAGTAGTTGTTGTTGTTGTAGTAGTAGTAGTAGTAGTAGTAGTAGTAGTAGTAGTAGTAGTAATAATAATAATAATAATAATAATAATAATAATAATAATAATAATAATAACTGAATTTAAGTGGTCTAGTACGGTGTTTCCTGTGTTCGCATCCCTTTATTCCAACTTCCGTTTGTCCGCTGCATCTGTTATCTTCATGGGCGCCCGCACATTGGGGCAAGACGAGGCATATGCCCCCTGGAAAATGCAAATACCAATATTTCACATTGAAATTTGAAAAACTTGCTAAAATATTAACCGTGACCATTGTGTTAACATGTGTTTTGCCCCTCCTGGAAAAATTTCTGCGGGCTCCCATGGTTATCTCTGATCCCATAAAAGCACAATTCGCAGTTTACAATGCCAAACGCCATACGCAAATCGAATTTTAGTATGTCTGTTTCACTTTGTAATGTCAGACTGAAATCTGGCGATGCTCCACCCGACGAAGTTGGTCATTCACGACGTCATTGCAAAATCTGATGTAGGCCTACAGGAGACTGCAGCAGCAGCAGCAAAAGTGAACGTCGAGATAATAAAAAAGAAATCTGCGATTCCCGTTGGTTATCATTAAGTGCACGTACATCAGAGGACAGCGGCGGCACGAACGAACCTCCAGCACAGCGCCTCTGGAGGACAGTTATGGACAACACGCGGTAACGGCACTATACGGTCAACACTTGCGGAATTATTCATTCTTTGATCACGTTTCATGGGAGTCGATCTTTTTAGCATTCCTCTCTCTCTCTCTCTCTCTCTCTCTCTCTCTCTCTCTCTCTCTCTCTCTGTCTCTGTCTCTCTCTCTGTATCTCTCTCTGTCTCTCTGTCTCTCTCTGTCTCTCTCTCTCCTCCGTCCTTCGTAATCCAAGACTGACCGTGGATATGATCTAATATGAAACGCATGGCATGCATGGCGGCATCGCATCATAACCCGTCGCTGCTTCTGCAGAGTCCAAACAGACTTATTTATGAGTTGTATTAAGATTGATGGCTTTCTGCATTTCAGATCATATTTTGCGCATTAGATGGCGCGAATAGACAGTTGAAATTTTTGGACCGTCCGTCTCCTAATAGAGAGACAAAATTGTGTCGTGTACAACGCAGCGTATATCGCTTTTCTGTCCACTTTCCCCGTAAGCGTGTTGTACGCATTTTGCAGATAAACTAGAAAGAGTGCATAATTATTATCATAGTAGCATAAGAGATTAAGAGATACTGCATCATTGTTCTTCACTAATAAAAGCTACTGCGTAGCCAGATGAAAACTTCTGTGATTGCATAGAAAGGTTTTGAGTTTTTTAAAAATTATTTTAAAAGTGCAACTTATAAATTTTACAGGAAAGTCCTAAAACGTAGCGTTGCAATGAAAATCAAAGATTAAGACAGATATTCTGCGAAAAAACTGATAAAAGGTACAGATTTCCAAAAGAGTGAACGCTCAGATAAGGAAAGAGCTGTCCATTAATTATGTCAACAATCTTTGGTCAATTTTTGACCCCCTCCTTCTTGTCAACAATTTTCAACTTTCAATGACCCCTATAATTAATTTAAAATTTTGACCCCCTCCCCAATTAAAATCAGTGACGGGTCTCCCTAAATAGTTTAGAGGGTGATTATTTTTGCGGCGGCGACCATTGTTCCCTTTCTTTTGTTCATCGAGTGTCATAATGTGGTGAAGATGTCCTTGTTTTTTGCTTGTCAGGCTTTTTTCCATTGTAATAAATAGTATTCCATGAAATTTCCTATTTTTTATAATTTGTAAAAAAATGAAATTGTTGACGTCAACTACTCTTGACCCCGCCCCTATCAACAACTGTCACACTTTCTCAAACCCCTCCCCAATTTCGTTGACGTAATTAATGGACATCTCCTAAGACTCGTGTCCGTAATAATTGACAACAGCCATCGAAAATGATGCTGTTAATCAGTGGCGGTTCCAAGAATTCTTGACAGGATGATGAAAATTTTTTCAGGAAGTTGGTGGGGGGATATGGGGATAAAATTGAAGAAAAAAAGAGATAAATAGGTCATTGTTAGTGTTTTGCCCACTAGGCTAAGTGTTAATAAACCTTGCCAAAAAGGGATGTCAAGCAAAAAAGAAAGTCATTTGCAGTATTTTTCACTATATTTTTAAAAACTCACCGAAAAATAGGTTGACAAGCAAAAAAGGTCATCCGGAACCCCGGTGGGGGAATGCATCCCCAGTCATCAACACGGTGGAACCGCCACTGCTGTTAATCCTGTGGCAAAGGTTAGCTTTTAGTGAATCCCATCATTGGCATGAAAAACAGCACTGTTATTACCCTGGCCGGACTTAGATCTAACTAATGGCGCGCTATATAATGCATTGACGTAAATGAAAAGAATATTCCATCGTGACGACGGATGATAGAAGAACATCTCGGGTGGGGGAAGGGGGGGGGGTTATGGCCATAACGTGCTTTGAACACGGCTTCTCAATCAGTCCGACGGATGACTTCAGATGTCAATGTCTCCTCTACCGTATACATAAGTCAGACGAGCTTCCCGTATACAATGCCTTAAAACGGAACGGCTCAGCCGAATACGACACCTTTTTCTGACGGAAAGCCCTCTAGAAAATAAGTTCTTTTTTCACTACGTCCCTAAGCCAAGCATCCTGAATCCGATAAGACGCGATATAATTTTAGAATGCAGATGCTACTCCGCCGAGAGAGGACGCTGTTTTAAAAAGGTCACTCGCTGGAATTACGCGGCTTATTTTCAGACCTACAGTGTCACGATAGAAGTTATATGACCCTTAGCTAACCAAGTAACTCGCTAAACGTTCGCGTGCGGAACTTTTGAAATTTCACTCTTATTCGGCATTGTAAAATAATCTGCGACCGCGAAAGTTCTATATAAGAGTTGATTTTCCAGACATATATATCAAATACTGACAGCAAAGCAGAACTATACATCGATTTCATTTCTTGCGAAAAAACATCAAAGACAAAATTTAATAAATCTTTATCTCAACGGAGCGTTGCCGACCGTATAGTGATTGCAAAAGCGCCGAGTCGATGAAGAAGATGATGCCCGCGTACCTCTGTCTTTCCTCTTGACCGCTCAGAAAACCCTCTCCGTATCCGTCTTAGACATTGTTTGTCTGTCCCTTCGTTCTGTCAGTGCTATTTGAGACAGCAGAAGCGTGCCACCGTCGATTTGGAAACTTGACTCACCTCGCTACTCCAACGCCGCCTTCAATTAGGAAAAGCGGGGGGGAGATAGAAGTCCAGTTGACACACGTCCGTTGGGATTTTTCTGGGGTTAAGCGGCCAAAATGAATCCGTCACCCCGATATACGCTCGCGTATTGATAGATAGCACCCCGAGGGTCCATCTGCTATATACTGAATGAATTTCTTATAAACGAAGAGACTGCGATTCTGCAGGTTTTATCGCGTTAGACGTAAGACCCAGCTGTTATCTGTTATTTTAGTTTAGAACTGTCCATTATTCATTCCGAAAAGAAATGAAACAAACACTTCGACGGAGACGCAATGACCTTGAAGTTTCATAAGAACTCTCAGCGTAATCGGTGTCCTTTCACGAAAGACGGAATTAGGACAGAATTAAGCCGAACACAGTGGAACCAGCTGAGCAGTGATATATACTATATATATATATATATATATATATATATATATATATATATAGTCTTGCAAATAACTTTATTCTTAATTGTTATTTCGTTTTAAAGCTGTTATTTTAGTTTTTATCTGGTTTTTGTTTTGTAAATAAATTCAGTTTTAGTTAATGAAATGAAAATAATTAATTTTACTTTTTAAAATTTTTATTTTGTTAACTATTATAACGTATGGGGCGGGAAGTTAGAAGAGTGGTAACAACGCAGGACGATGGAGCAGAAGGTCGCGGGTTCAATTCCCGCAGGAGCCCTAAGGTCGACTCAGCCTTGTTCGCTAGAGGGCGGCGGCAAAATGAGGAGCAGCGTTAAGCTGCGAGGTAAAACGTGGGTCTGGGTAAAGTAATGGAACCTCTCCAGATTGATGGAATATACCACCTACGTCGCTCATTGTCCAGGTCGGAGATAAGCGCCGGAACCCAACGCTCGGACTCGAGTACGGCCCTATCTATCTTTCATTATAACGCCACAGCCGAGTCACTGCAGTCAATGTATGTCCCATAAGGGGAAGATTTGTTGTGACCCTTGGGTCCTCGAATTTTCTGTGGGTTAAATTCGCCTGTAATTCGCCAGAACTGAGTGGGAATTGGCGTATTTGTTAGGTCATAGAGGGAGATAACGAAGATAGATTTATGAATTTTTTGCAGTCATCGCAGACCAAGTTTTTTTAAATTTTGCCATCTCTTGAATTTTTAAATTTTTAGAGAAAATCGCCGAAAAACTTAGAAAGACTATTTAGTTAAAAATCCACGCGAATAAAGAAAACATAAAGTATGAAATGCCAGTACGAAATATATTGACGGTTATGCTCCAACAACTGCGCAGAGACAACATCGCTAACGGAGCATTGAGAAAGTTAAACGAGTTTTAAAACGATTGTAAAATGATATAGGGCCTAGATAGAGATTAACAACCAGTAAGAAAGGATATTCTAAACGCCCCGCGTATTTTAACGTGCGAGCATTTAAACAAAGTGCAAAAAATCTATCACACACACACACACATACACACACACACGGTGCCAGGACAAAATGTCAGCGGACAAAATGTCACGGGGACAAAATGTCTTATCTTTAACCTTAACCCTAAACCGTGACATTTTGTCCGTGACACTTTGTCCGCGGACATTTTGTCCGGCCACGACACACACACACACACACACACACACACACATTGCTCCACATTCGTAACTGCCTTTCAAGCTAAGTCAGTCAGCATGTAATACTATACAGTAGGCTACATGTATGTCGTGACGCAAAATGTGATAGCAAAGACATCGGGGTACCAGTCCATCATGCTCACTTCTACGCGTATGCTTTCATTTATTGAAATCCACGTGAATGAATGCAAGCTGAATGCAAGCGACGACTGAGAAAAGACCCCTGCGTTGACATCCGACTTTTGAGGTTTCTAAGCGTCGTGGACACCGCTGTGAACCGCTTTTCACGGAACGAAAAGATCAAGGGGAACACACACACACACTCTCTCTCCCTCCCTCTTCTCTGTCTCTGTCTCTGTCTCCGTCTCTGTCTCTGTCTCTGTCTGTCTGTCTGTCTGTCTGTCTGTCTGTCTGTCTGTCTGTCTGTCTGTTGTCTGTCTGTCTGTCTGTCTCTCTCTCTCTCTCTCTCTCTCTCTCTCTCTCTCTCTCTCTCTCTCTCTCTCTCTCTCTCTCTCTTCTCTCTCTCTCTCTCTATTTCTCCCTGCGGCTGAGCGTGATTAGTTGTTTTTTTTGCGAAAACGTGGTAAGATTTTTCGCTTAATAGAACCTTTCTTAATCTTCCATCCAGACGTGAAACTGTTTTTCGACTGTCTTCTGCCGTAATATTCCAATTGATTCGTGAAAACCGCTGCCACGTGAATACGTGATCAACTGCAGGTGTAGGCTATACTATTGTCATTGGATCATTACAAATTTGCATTTATACTATACAAACTGCTTCTACAAAGTACCCAGAGCTGTCTCTTAAAAACACTGATAATTACAGCGTCCTGATAAAAAATCATGCATTCATCGTTTGCTGTTGTATTAATTAGCCTAATTGGCATATGATTTAGACCTAATTGTATCTTATTTCATGATAATTGGATTGACTTGGTCTTTTGTGGTGAGGATTTGGAATTACATCGATTGATGCCTGGTGTATAAGAAATGGTGATATAAAAGAGTACTATTACTGTTATTATTATTATTATTGTTTATTATTATTATTATTATTATTATTATTATTATTATTATTATCGAAAGTTCCGTTGAAGGCGACTGTGTTCATCATCATCATCATCATCATCATTACTGTTATTACTATTATTCCAAAGTAATGGCTGAGAAAAAGACGGCTTAACGCCGATTAGCTGTTCTTCTACAGATTCACTTCGTAATGGACTCGCGGGTCCTTGAAAGTCTTGAGAAGTCCTTGCTCTTACCTGGATTGACGCCTCCGCTTGTCATGGCCAAACTTTCGAGATAGAACGCCAACAGTAGAAGTGCCAAACGCATCTGTTCAAACACAACAGAAACTGAACAGCACACTGAGCAATGCGTGATCGACGAGAGAAAAATATCACGAGTCGATAAAATCAACGGCAAAGACGCAGAAGAAATGCGACTGAAGATGGGTCAGTGGAAGTTCATATAGGTCAAGTTTCCGAGAAATAATAATAATAATAATAATAATAATAATAATAATAATAATAATAATAATAATGCACTTCTATAGCACCAGTTCTAATATCCAAGGATATCAATCGATGGTACTTCAAATCCATCCGCAGAAGACCAGGTCATTCCAGAAGAGATCAGTCAGAGGGAAAAGAGTAAGAGTGCTCATAAAGTCTTTCCGGGGACGGTTTAAAAGGTGGTTTATTGTTTTTTTCCGGGTGCATGGCAGGGGCGGCTCCACATGGGTCCAGCAGACATCTCACGCTATTGAATGCCTAGACTCCCAGCACCTATTGAGGGTGATATTCTTCCATTATTTGCTGATTTATGAAAAATAGTTGCCCCTAATGCTTAGAAGTTACCACCCCACCGGCCCCCACTCGTCAAATCTTGAAGCCGCCGCTGGTGAACGGCCCAACCGTCTTACAAATTGCCTCAGATGGGCAATTAGCTTAGAATTTTCGAGTGGAATAATACATCTTTGTCCGGTAAATATATTACAATTTAGTTAATGTTTAGTTGGGAAAAGACTGACGCAATATACATGTGACGTAACGTATAGCGCAGTCGTTTCATTGCTATTTGCGGACCGGGACGAGAAAGGGCAGTCACCTCTTTGAATACTTTGTGTAGAGATGTCGGGCCAGAGATATTTTTACACCCCAATATCCCCCCTAATCCCCTCCTAATCTGAGAGCAACACCCCTTTAATTACGGTGCAGCTAAAGATGCTATCGCTCGCCATAAGAGGATAAAGGGGATCCCTAGAATATATCAACACCCCCTCCCCAAATTGATAATCCTAGAAATAACCCTGTGTCGGGCCAAAATTGATTTGCGTCCCCGTAGACCCCTCCCAGCCCCCACTCCAAACTCGTTCTGCGTACAGATATTCCTGGATTGTTGGCTTCGAGCAAGACCTATTTTCTGCATCGAACTCACTGACTGCAGTCAGTGGCGGCTCTGGATTTTGTTGGCTAATCATGGGGGCCAACCATGTGTTGTTTAATTTGTAGCATTCGAAGGGTCCCAACTGGGGGCCACTGGGTCTCATTTCTATGGGGGACGGGCCCCTGGCCCCGGTGAAGCCGCCACTGACTGCAGTCTATTTCTATGAAGATTAAAGTGCGTCACGGTCGCTTATAGGCCTTCAATTATTTTATTCAAAGACCCAGAGTGGCATCGTTGACGCTGGCTGGGGTATTTAGGAGGGCTACAAGCGTTGGCGTAACCACGGGAGGGGGCGGAGGCCCGGCCCCCTATTCGGATAGGGACCGGTCGCGAAATTCAGATCGAGGAAAACGCACTAAATAGTACAGTAACATTTGAGACGCCGACCTTTTTTTACTCGGCAAGACTTGAAATGCCCCTATTGCGAAATCCTGGGGGTGGCTACTCCACTGGTTAGAAGGCCATGCAATCGGAATATTTTCAATAAAATTTCAACATTTTTTGACTGATCATATATATTCTAGCTGTTGTTGTATGAAGCACAGAAGGACTGCGAATTCATTTTAAACGAAGCCATAGATTTCTGCACGAAATTAATGACGTCAGCTGTCAACAGAGGCGCTCTGCAGTAACTGAACAGCGGCGCCGCCTCGCGACGCGTCCTGACAACGCGCTAACTGTGAACAGTTCCCTTTGTCAGAGAAAGAGAAGAAAAAGAAAGAAAGAAGAAAAAAGGAACAGCCGAAAAGTCAAATTACATTAGCGTCATCACTGGTTCGAGGTGTCTTCTCTTCACGAGCTAAACAGCGACGCTGCCGTGGCAGACGACGGGGTTTAAACGACGCCGCCGCCGCCGCCGTGACGCCGCCGGCAGACGGCGCCGGGCCGAGAGAACATCGGCAGTGAAATTATTTTTCAAGACGACGACTACGTGGATAAAACTGTCTTTATCTGCAGGTTCAAAGGTCGACTTCATTCGTCAATCGAATGACGTCCTGATTGTTTACATTCTGCAAAATGGACGGAAAAACGTTTTCGATCAGAATATCTAAAAAGATTGAAATGCTAAAATTAAGCACAGTTTGCAGTGAACCTTGCATCATGAGAGCGTTTGGATAAATTAGTTTAGTTTAAAATTAATCTTCTTAGTCTGATGTCGGCAGTGCTTTGTTTTCTTAGTTTCACTTTTAAAAATTTTCATTTATGGTCAATTTGGGATATATAATGAAGCAATATAATTTGATAAACAGAAAATTCTTAGCGGGGCACATTTTGGACACTTTTTAAGTTTTTATACCACCACTATCCACTTTTGCGAATGGAAAAATACAGAAAATACAGATAAGTAAAAAGATCATCACCGGTTTTCGACTAGAGGCTCTGATTCTGTCGTGAAAGCTCATTTAGGCATAAAAAGGTCATCACTGGAATTTATGGGCTCAAAATTTCTTCTGAATACACTCTCTGGCTCTGTTGATAAAATGTTTCTTAAACTGTATACTTTATTTTTACTAGTATTATAAGTTTGTAACATTGTTTTCAAATTAACCGGGTGAAAAAACCTTGAGGATTGAACAAAAACGACGATATCATATCTATTGTACTGTATTAACCGTTTGTACGCCGCCGACGCCGCCGCCGCCAATAAAGTCCACGCCGCCGCCGCCGATAAAATTGGTTCGGCGCGCCGCCGCCGCCGCCGGTGATAAAGCGGTCACACGCCGCCGCCGACCCTCAGAGCGTCGGCGCACAGGTCTAGTTTAAACGCAGCAGACGACGACTCGTATTATCTGCAGGTGGGTCGACACAATCAATCACCCGATGCTATAGGACGGAAAAGTCAGAATATCTTTGAAATCTGAGGTTTGAGGAATTTACATGTAGGATATTCTCAACAATTTCTTGTGTTATTAAATTTTGTAGAAGCACTTTCGCGAATGGTAACTATACCTCGGTGTGAGATTCGACTCTCTGTCTCTGTCTCTGTATCTCTCTCTCTCTTATCTCTTATCTATATATATATATATATATATATATATATATATATATATATATATATATATATATATAATCCCTCTCTTATATATCTCTCTTATCTAGCTTATTTCTCTCTCTCTCTCTCTCTCTCCCAATCTCTCTCTTGCTATCTATCTCTCTCAATCTCTCTCTCTCTCTCGCTCTAATACTGCTGACATAAATTCGGTCTGGAAATGTTTTTTGCTATCATTTTGAGACTTTTACTGCACCAGATAGACTAGTCACTCCCTAATCACCAGTGCCAAAGCACTGGTGTCTAGTCGTCTAGACTCTAGACTATTGTGATTCCCTGATTTTCGATATCAGAGACTCATGAGCCTCCGCTGCACAAACTCCAGCAGAGGGTGCAGAAGAACAGTTTCCCAGTGAGCGAGTAATCCAAAACCATTGATTTCAACACACGAGAAAGTAGAAAACACTTCAGAAAGTAGTAGAAAATTTTCACGATCGGCGACGCGGTTTGCCGATTCCTGAAAAATTAATCTGTTTTAACTGTGACGAAGTCTGAAAAATAGCTCTGCTAATCCCGCACCCACCCACCCTCCCCGCCCGCCCCCGGCCACCACCACCACCACCACCACCATCCACTACTCGGACCTTACGATGGGGCACGAGGAGAGAAATTCGGAATCTCGTTGATGGTCCATGTTAGGAAAATCGGTGGCCCCCACCCCCGGCCGTCTGTTTTAATTCGGAGAAAATACGATCGATGCGATGCGCCCCGGGCAAGGGCGGTCGGTCAGTGGGCGGAGTGGGAGTGGGGGGTCCGCGGGTCTCAGCTTAGCGTTGGTCACGGACGCGGGGACAGCGGAATCTTGCAGTGGGATGAAAATGAGGACGTTATTTTGGTCATGCAGAAAATAATATTGATTCGATAAACGAAACACTAGAGTTTCTATCGATGGGGTGGCGGGGGAGGGATTGTTAGCGATTGACTCGACGAGACTTGCGTCCGATTGAAGTGACGCGTGTCACGCGAGCGTCGCGTCATCCATCGATCTCGTTCATTCTGTGCATGAAGTCGCGCTTATTTTAGACACCTCCGCACTGTCGTTTCGGTGCAAATCTGAGTGCTTAACTGCTTATCCCCAATGCTTCGTTATGCGGAATGCTGAATTCGTCTCCTCCTCCTCCTCCTCCTCCTCCTCCTGTTATATTTCGAGTAGGGGATGGGATCTACAGGGGCGGACCCATGGGGCACTTGCTCCTCCAGAATGCACTTCAGAAATAATTTTGTTAGTTAATTTCTTGTAAAATGACGAAATGTCGAAAAATTATAAAGACGCGAATTAATAAGAGAGTTTTTTAAAGATTTAAATAATTAATTATAGCAACGTGCAGCAATCCATGTTGAAGGGCTAAGCGAGGCAGAAAGGGGAATGGAACTTGAAGGCCCCCCACTGAATTCTTGGATACGTCCCAGGTTTCGAGGCATTCTGCGATTCGTGTAGCGTAATTTACTCGAGAGCGAGTTATCAATTTTATTCCCGCTTCTTTCACATCCAAAACATAGCTCCGAACTTTTAAAAAAAATGGGCCTAGGCATACTCCGTTCTTTGATCGATCTGTTTGAAAAGCTAGTTTCCTAATTTAATACTTAGGCAACTGTACAGAAACTGTCATCTTCGTCTCCCTCTGCCTCTCCGTTTCGTTAAACTCGGATTTTCTCGAATTCTTCTCCCAATTTTCGTTTGATTGGCATTTTCGTTTGATTGGCACCGCTATCCGCAGACGATATCGGCATTCTTTCCCTGTCTCGTCGGTCAGCTTTCCAATTACAGAATCTCGAATTCTTTTATTTTTTTGTACCTTTGACTCAAATGTTCATCGCTGGTAGAAAAAATATGTCAGACTTGGGCGTCAACAGCGACACTTCCAGACTACGTACCTGTTCTTTCCAGGGGCGTTGCCGGGAATTAGGAGGGGATAATGTGATTGGGGTATAAATCTTTAGAAACTTTGAAAATCTTAAAAAAGCACATAAAAGTTTTAAGGTAGTCCGATTTGGGGTTATATATATACCGATATACCCCCCGTCGCTATGCCCCGGGTTTTATCGGCTTTAATTTTGACTACCTCAGTGGCGTAGCCATGGGGGAGGGGTTATGAAAATTATAGACCCCCTTGGTTGCAGACAAAAAATTTTGTATTGCGCATTATTATTCTTTGCAATGGGTGGAGGTGCGCAAAAATCTGGTTTAAGGTAGCGAAAGAGAAAAACAAGCAAAGAAAAATACCAATAGCTGTATGCGCTCATATAGCTATATAAATAAATAAATAAATAAATAAATAACGAAAATCGCCGACGCTCCACAGAAATCCCCCTCCCCAGTCGGACACAGTCTTAAGTTGTTTTCCAGAGTTTGCCAAAGTTCCCTTTGGCCCAGGAAAATAAGAAGAAATGCCTTTTATGACAAGAATAGACAAATCGAGAAGCTTCTCTTCCCCCCTCCTCCCCCACCCAAAAATCTATCAAGCGAGGAAGTATTAGAGTTTAGGATCAAAGGAGGAAAGGGTCTCACACACGCCGCCCGAATTTAACCGGGTTTTGAGTGACGGACATTGCACTCGGAAGATTAAACGACGCGACCGAAATACCTTTCCTACTATGCAGCCGCCCTCCTCCTCCTCCTCCTCCTCCTCCTCCTCCTCCTTTCCTCCTCCTCCTCTTCCGCCGACCGCCCCAGGCGTATAGGATATTCGGAGGAAACGAGAATTGTCAACGGTGGATCGGGGAGGAAATCCGGAAGGAAGTTCAGTCGAGGTCCATCTTCAAACGATAATTGTAGAAGTCCGAGTCTCGAGAGAAAGAAACGTCGGTTAGACTTATGCACCGCTCGCAGCAGTACACACACACACACACACACACATACATACATACACACATACATACACACACACACATACAACGCACAGAGTAAGCGAAGACGACGCAACTGGCCGGCGTCGAATACAAATTCCCAAATCAGGCTGCAGCGTCTCTTCCTCTTCCCTCGACATATACCTCCCTCCTTCCTTCTCTCCCTCCCTGTCCCTCCTCCTCCTTCCCTCCTCCTCCACGTCCTCCTTCCTCCCCCCCTCCCCTTCAACTGTTCATATCTCTTGCATTTCAGAATATTTAATAGTGACATTTTACCGTGACATAACAAATCATTCGTATACAATAATTATAATTATAAGACATTACAAGAAAATTGAGGAAATTCGTGTCATTGTAGGCTGCACAAATCCGACCGAAGAACCAAATCTCCGCCGTTTTGAGTAGACATAGATATACTCTGTAGCAATCTAACGATTCTCCGCTAACGAAGAGTTTCTGAATTTGTGCAGTAATATTAACCCCTTAACCGTGTATTTAACTGTAACTCAATGTAAAATGGACGGATATATCCGGGATCCCCAGTTAAGGGGTTAATACGCTGGACAACATTAGTCAATCTTTTCCTTCGCTGCTCTGTTCTCTCGCTACGTTCTTTCGTTTTGTCTTTTAAGTCTTTCCTTTACCATTCATTTCCTATAAGTCGCATGTGCTTTAAGGGATTCGGTGGTATCAGGCAGGGGCGTAGCGACCGGGGGTTATATCGGTATATATATACCCAAAAATCAGACTACCTTAAAATTTTTAATGTGTTTTTATGATTTTCAAAGTTTTTAAAGATTTATACCCCCCGCCCCAATCACATTATACCCCCAATCAAATTCCTGGCTACGCCCTGGTATCAGGCCTGTACTGGAGTCACTGCGAATTTTTCCATTTTGCCATTCCTTTTATATATATATATATATATATATATATATATATATATATATATATATATATATATATATATAAAGGAATGGCAAAATATAAATATATATATATATATATATATATATATATATATATATTTATATATAACTTCATCGCGACCGTATTGATAGATGCGTCTTTGCAGCTGTCTGTCCGTCGTTATCTGACGCAAACACAATTACGTTCGCCGAGCGCAGAGCCGTCGGATAGACACTGGGTCTTATAGTAGAATTCCAGGCGGTAACTCCATTCGTTGCGTGTCTTAGAAATCCTCAGTTCCAGTTTCTAATCCGGTTAGTCTCGCTCAACGCGCTTATCATCATAATATACTCACGCAAAATAAAGCCGCACTGGAACTTTCGAAATAATAATAATATATTATTATTATATAATAAAATATTATTATAATTATCATATTATAATATAATAATAATTTATTATTATTATTAACGATAATGAAATGATGATAATAAAGCGTTTATAATAATAATTATAATAATAAAAATTATAATAATAACCAGCTGTTTACTAGATTACCACACTTATTCTAATTGTAACCCGGTGTATTTCATTGCACGTTCAAATGTCACGCTCTTAACTGCAATTACAGAGGATCCAATTTGCAATTACAGAGGATCCAATTTGCAATTACAGAGGATCCAATTTTAATAATAATAATAATAGTAGTAGTAGTAGTAGTAATAGTAGTAGTAGTAGTAGTAGTAGTAGTAGTAATAATAATAATAATAATAATAATAATAATAATAATAATAATAATAATAATAATAATAATAATAATAATAATAATAATAATAATGTGGATGTAGGTGGTTTAGGAAGCTAAGCTAGCCTGTGCGCAAACCACTGTATAGTAGGCCTATGTGCGTGGTATGAAGCGACACTGTATTTTGAAGTTGTGTAGGCTAACCCTGCGGTCATTTTAATTAGTGTTATATAAGACCCGACAATATCTTAAGCATAATTTTAGAACATTGGACAATGTTTGCATCAGATACTCCAACGTAGGCATGTCTAAGCAGATTTCCAGAGACTTTATATATAGACAATGCTATTGCATAGACGCTACCAAGATTACATGTGAAAATTGAGGAAGTGTATTCAACACCAGATTCATCATTCATCTGAATTGATGTTACAACTCCAGCTGTAGAAATCATAATATGTCTCTGCCAGAGGAGTTTGAATCGTCTTAAACGGTTCGAGTACTGAAGAGTTTGTCTCTAAAGACTCACAATCTACGGCATGGGCATATTTAGAAAGGCTTAAAGGGGTAAGATTAAATTTAAGATAATTTATAGAGTGCAGTAAGCATAGCAAAGGCCAAAGTCAAGAGCGCTTAACAAGGAACATTGTGAGAGGTGTTAAACATATGCGTCTTAAGGCATTTAATAAACAGTTCAGGGCAGATCTCAAATGTCACATTCTTCGGTAGAGAGTTCCCCAGGCGCGGATTGCCCCTTCGGAAGTACCTGTCACCAAAGACAGCCGTCTTGGACGGATGAGTAACTCTTTATAAGGCTTATTGCATCATAGAATTACTGGTTTTTATTTCTTATATTTCTTCTATTATGCTAAATCCTAAATACGCCACTGATCTACGGCGAGTATTGAGGTTGACGTAAGAGACGGCAACCATTGCAATTTCATTGTCTTCGACGTTTGACAACGGAACACGGCACGAGTTCAAAACGCAAAAAAGGACCATCTTCCATGCAGGCACCGGAGCACAGATGAAACGAACCGCGGACTTTGAGTTCGATAAACATGTCTCGACGAAAGGCCTCTACTGTTCGGATCGGATAAGAGATTGAGAGAAAGAGAAAGAAAGAGAGAGACAGAGAGACAGAGATAGACAGACAGACAGACAGAGACAGAGAGAGATAGAGACAGAGAAACAGACAGAGAGACATACAGAGACATACAGACAGAGAGTGACAGAGTCAGGCAGACAGAGACAGAGAGACAGACAGAGACAGAGAGACAGACGGAGACAGAGAGACAGACGGAGACAGAGAGAAGAGAGAAAGAAAGAAAGAGAAAGAAAGACAGAAAGACAGAAAGACAAATACGGAGGAGAGAGAGAGACAGGTAAAGAGATAGACAGACAGGCAGTAGGAGACAGACACAGTGGCGTAGCGAGGGGGCGGTGGGGCGAACCGCCCCAGGCGGCACTTGCTATAGGGGCAGCATTTTCGAGAAACCCCTTTTTGCATAAGAATTTTTTTAGGAAGTTGCGATAAGGTTTTTGCCTGTCCAGAATTTAACGAAAAGGCGGCAATGTTTTTCGCCCCGGCCGGGCGGCACTTTGCCTCGCTACGCCACTGGACAGACAGACAGAGAGACAGGCAGAGGGATGAGAGAGAGGGAGGCAGACAGACAGACAGACAAGCAGAGACTGACAGACAGAGGCAGAAACAAAGAGATCTAAAGCAGATGTCAGCAAAATATTCAAGTCTCGACTGCGAATGACTAAACACAAGTTTTAAATGACGAAAGGCGAACGCCATGAGGATTGCTTTTTCTCTGCTAAGATGTCACAACCGCCAATGATGACAGACAGAGACAGGCAGAGAGTGACGGCTTTCCAGGTCTTTCCAGGCGCAAATGACGACAAAGAACAGTTCTAAAGTCGGTCAAGATGGAACTCTGTTTTCTCATTTTTTAATGTTGAAAAATGCCGCCCGTGACGTTAAAGTCGTGGACAGTGCGTCAAAGAGCGAAAACCAGAGACGTCATTTCACTGTTTTTCAGGGGGTCGGGGCAAGACACCTTCGATCTCACATCAAGCCCTCCTTTAGGGGTTGATGACCTGTTTTTGCTTTTCAGTGTTTTTACCAGCAAAATTTAAATTTAAAAACTAATTACCACAAACATTGGCAAACAATTTTTCCCCTAAAAATTGGGGGGGCAACGCCACCCCATGCCACTCCCCCCCCCCAAAAAAATTTTTTTTGACGTCCCTGGCGAAAACCAACAATGACGATTTGTGCTGGAAATTAACCTTCTCCAGCAAATAAATGCCTTCAGTTTAAATGCATTTGCAACTGAACGCAACATTACCGTATACAGTACTAGAATAATACGAAGAAACTTGGTAAAACTAAGTAAACATTATACGGAATAACGTTTCGGGCTTACCTCAAGGCGCGTTATGCCTCACCAAATCACGTGACATTATCCTTGAGACATGGAAGACGAGAGGGTCTCATGTGTAGTGAGAAACAACGATGTTATCCTATCCTTCGGTTCGCTCGCAGTTTCTCGGTCTTGTCTTTTCAACCCACTCTGTACGACGGGAAGAGACGCAGTTTCAAGAAAATTCTGACCATGCAACACACACACACACACACACACACACAAGTAAACACCCCGACGCCTGCAAAGCGGATAGTGGCGACCGTCGTTGCCGGCTACCGCTCCGTCGCCTTTCCCTCCGATGCAACGCGATTAATTGACTTGTCGCGCTCCGTTCCAGCGCCAGCCAGCCAGCCAGCCGGCCAACAAAAGGCCAGTCAACGAAGCTGGTTTCGACCGACGTCGACAGCTGGCGCTAGCGTCGCTCGGGATGCGATCGCAGCCGAACTGAAACGAAAAAAAACGATTTCGGAAGAAAAAAAGGGAATGGTGTTTTATGTCAAGCCACGAATTCGTCGGGTGAACGAGTGGGACTCAGTGCGAGACTTCATCGTATCAAACCGAGGCTTAATTAATCTATTAGAGTTAAATCGCATCTCTTTCTGTTTCTTTTTCATTTACAGCGCATATGTTCGTATACAGTTCATCTACAGTGTTTGCCTTGCAGCTTCCCCGCTCGAAAGCTGACTGATCTCTGTTTTTGACCTGGTCTTTTCAGAGACGTCGCGTAGGCCCAGTGGTAGCCTGGAGATGCCTGAGCATCTTCGAAAAATTTTGGGAATGCAAAATATTTGAAACAAATGACTTTCTATGTCTCGTTAAACTGGCGATGATCTTTGTTTCTCGCCAGTTTTTCATGAGTCAATGCACGGTGTCCTTTTTAAGATAACTGGTTCCTTACGCACAGGTTTCATAGACGATAAGAATAATATAAAATATATTCCATGTGTGACAGTAAAAAAACTGACGAACTATTATTATGTAGGTGTTTAGATGTGCAAAAATATCAGGGGAGTGAAGAAATACTCGAAAAAAGATCGCATTTTCTTCTATCACCAACATAATTACGTCAAGTAGTATTAAAACTGTCAATTTCTCTAATTTCTCTCGTCATAAATTCATTCCATAGCGCTCGAAATGAGACACTTGTCAGCCATGTCAAACGACACTGTATAGTGACTACAGTCTTTCAAAACTACTCTCTATCATATAAAATTTTAGCCGAGCAGTGCGAGCACACATTTTTGACACAGAGCAAATATTGCGTAATTCCGTATCCCTCCGTTTAATCAAATAATCACCATTTAAATCTATATGAGTATCCAGAACAATCTCTATGGTCACTGATCTATGCCCACCAGCAAGAAATCTGCTTCTGCCATTGGCGTCTATTAATAGACAACAATGGTTTCTATGGTTTCTACCCACCAGTGGCGGAGCAACCGGACCTTGTTGCATAGGCGGCGGAAGACAATAAAAAGTACCCCGGCCCATTTACTATATAGCGGCAGCGGCCCGCGGGGCGCTGAGGGTCGAGGTGCCTAACTAACTTACTCAGTGGCGTAGCCAGGATTTTCGGAAGGGGGTTTGGTTTTTAGTTTTGAATGTGACCAACTTTGGAAAAATCCTGAGCAGCAAAAAAACGTTATCACCTCTACTTTTTTAGCTGACAAGCAAAAAAGGTCCTCGCCTCTTACTTAAACCTTTACCGTCTATAGCCAGGGGGGTTTGACCCCAACGACGCGTCAAAAAATACATGGAAACTCATAAACAAAATTTCGGAGGGCAAGGGGAACTTTAACCCCAACCCCCTTGGCTACGCCACTGAACTTACTAATGAACTTTTTCCCATCTTCACGGTACGTCTTGGATGGTGGGGGAACGAAGAAATAACTAAAGGGAATACAAAACCCGTGAATATTACAGTGAATGGACATAGAAATGGAAATAGTCTGGTCATTCAGAAGTGTTGGAGGTGTGATTGAAAGAGACGGCAGTCAGCAAGAAGATATAAAATCAAGAATATCAAAGGGTCTCCATACAATGGGATTGGGAAGGATGAAAAACTATGGAGAAAAACAACTAGGGGTGTCCCATAATTCCCGGGGTGTCCATGTCAAGTGTTATGTCTTAGACGGTTAGTTTCTCGTAGCATAGTCCTAGTCCTGCACTCATCACTATGGAATAATTTCCGCAGACGTATTATCCGAAGTACTTACAGTTTGTTCAGGGCCTTCGATATATTCAGCTTACGACGTTTAACAGCAAACTTGTCCATGCATGTATGGATGGCGAAACGCTGTTGGCCGATTGAATCGCTGAAGCCGTGAGATTGTTTCCGCGATTTACGTGAACACAGTGAAGATCTAACTGATCCGTTTCGATCGAGACCCAATTCCGACTTCCCTCTCTCGACTAAAACACTCTCTAGCGCCCTCTACTGCTTCCTGGTGTCCCCGCTCTTCCTGGCACCCTTTGCTGTCCTTCGGCCCGTCTCCCCATTTCGTTCGGGTGCCTTCATCCGTCTTTTAATCTAATGTCAACTGATACACATACGTTGCTAGGTGTTTGACACCTTCGGATTAGATGTGTATATGACATACTTATCTGATCTTGCTACTATAAAGCCTTATTCGGCAGTGCATTTTACAGCAGCTAAAGTGCCTTCTTGTCTTTTAATCTAATCTTATTTAATCTCCGTCTTTTCATCTAATCTAAGAAGTCTCTGACTACCGTGTTTGACACCTTCGGGTTAAATGAGTATATGACATGCCTATATCTGATCTTATCTGATCTTGCTACTATAAAACCTTATTTATTCGGCAGTGCATGCGCCCCCACGACAGCAGCTCCCTTCTGAATTGGAAATGGAAATTAAATCAAACAATTTAAAGAGTTACAATTCTTCAGTTCTCACTTCTTAAAAAGTACCCTGCCCGGTTTATGGCGGGCCGGGGACTTTTAAAAGTACCCGGCCTGGGCCGACGGGGCCGATAGAGTGCGCCGCCTATGCCTTGTTGGTAAACACTGGATACCCCTATATAGAGCCTTTATAAAATGCCTGCAGCGTCTGCCGTTGTTGCATAAAATATAATAGGCTATGCCTACGGATTGCAGAATGGGGACGAGAAGAGGCTGTCCGTTGGTATGCCAAGAGAAACACAACCTTACAGCAATTTTTAAAAAAGTGATATCTCATGCATTGATGGGTTTAGTCCCGCTAGGTTGAAAGTGCCTTTGGTAGGCTAATTAATTTGAAATGAATTAGACTAGAGATTGTTGTTCTATTGCTATTTCACCCTCGTTCAAGACTTGCTTATTATTTGTGATCTTGATTTGGAGTGAAATAGACATACAGTTTCGATATTATCACTTGTTGGCATGGTTATTGAACGTCTCTATTACAGTAGGTATAAACCGTTCTCGTTTGAACGCTTCTGACTTTGTTGGTTTCTCAAGAAAGTTAGTCATTCTGATTATGTTAGAACTACGCTCAAATTCCAAAAACAATTCGAAGAGAAATCATTCATAATTTTAAATAATTGAATTCAAAGCTCGGGTTATTTATTGCAGAAAGCACTTGACGCTTCGCTAGAGAAATATTTTAGAAGCTGATCTCAAATTTAGAAAGTCGAAACTTGTAAAAAAAAGTAAAAATAAATTAAACAAAGAGCGTCAATTAGAAGCACTTTCGATGAACAATGGAGGGGCCAGATTCGTCGTATTCTTGCTTGCTGATCCACATCTGTTGGAAAGTCGAAAGGGAAGCGAGAATGGATCCTCCTATCCAGACGGAATATTTGCGTTCCGGAGGAGCGATGATCTTGATCTTCATCGTCACCGGAGCCAGCGATGTGATCTCCCGCTGCATGCGGTCGGCGATCCCCGGGAACATCGTCGAACCGCCGGACAGAACGGTGTTGGCGTAGAGATCTCGTCTAATATCGACGTCGCACCTCATTATGCTGTTGTACGTCGTTTCCTGGATTCCAGTTGATTCCATTCCCAGGAAAGCCGGCTGGAAGAGCGCCTCGGGGCATCGGAACCTCTCGTTCCCGATGGTGATCACCTGACCGTCGGGGAGTTCGTAGCTCTTCTCCAGCGCCGACGACAGAGCGGCGGTTGCCATTTCCTGCTCGAAGTCCAGAGCCACGTAGCACAGTTTCTCCTTGATGTCTCGGACGATCTCTCTCTCGGCCGTGGTGGTGAAGGTGTAGCCTCTCTCGGTCAGGATCTTCATCAGGTAATCGGTGAGATCCCTGCCGGCCAGATCCAAGCGGAGGATGGCGTGCGGCAGGGCGTAACCCTCGTAGATGGGTACGGTGTGGGTGACTCCGTCGCCGGAGTCCAGCACGATGCCCGTGGTACGACCGGAGGCGTACAGGGACAGGACCGCCTGAATGGAGACGTACATCGCGGGGCTGTTGAAGGTTTCGAACATGATCTGGAAATCAACGGAATTTTCGTTTCAATGATTAATTATCAATAAATCATTTAAATTTAGGACGCTATAACGACCAAGTAAGAAAACTTGTGTTACCAATATTATGTGTTATAATATTTACGTGATGCTCAAGTGGTGTAGTTGTAGGCCCCTATTGCAGTGTAGCATTTGTATGGTGCCTCTTGTATTTCTACTCTATACTACTACGCTGTGACAGCTGTAGCAAGAAATTATTTTCTCAGTAACTATTTTGTAAGTTTCCATCAAATTTATCAATTCTCCGTCTCTCCTTTCTAAGATTGTCAATCCGCAATATTGAAGTCTTGTTTCATAGCCTTAAATTGACACGCATTGATAGCCTAAATTGGTTATAATAATAATAATAATAATAATAATAATAATAATAATAATAATAATAATAATAATAATAATAATAATAATAATAATAATAATAATGTGATTTTTAAGTGGTTTAGGAGGCTAAGTGTGAAAACCACTGATCTGGTTAGATCAGAAGAAGTGCCCCGATGTTCATGTTGTGCTACTGAAACTATCTTAAACAACATTTAATTATTCTAGGTTAATGTTTCAGATCCAGAACCAGCCGATCTGCGTAATCTGAGTGCAGAAATTAATGAATGACATCGTATTTAGTTCAGCACAGGCTACTATAAAGCTTTGGCGTCTATAATGTTGGGACGTTCTGTTGTTCTGTTAGTAACTTCTATAGTTTTCTACCTGCGTCATTTTTTCTCGGTTGGCCTTCGGATTGAGCGGAGCTTCCGTAAGAAGGACCGGGTGTTCCTCTGGAGCGACACGAAGTTCGTTGTAGAACGTGTGATGCCAGATCTTCTCCATGTCGTCCCAGTTGCTGACGATGCCGTGTTCGATTGGGTACTTGAGAGTGAGGATTCCTCTCTTGCTCTGAGCTTCGTCGCCGACGTAGCTGTCCTTTTGCCCCATTCCGACCATTACACCCTGCGAGTGGTTAGAATAAATTTCATAGCTTAACAAACGCTGCTAAACACCGCTATAGTGGTCGTTCGTATTATTATTATTATTATTATTATTATTATTAGTAGTAGTAGCAGTGGTGGTAGTAGTAGTAGTAGTAGTAGTAGCAGTAGCAGTGGTAGACCAGCAGTAGCAGCAGTAGTAGTAGCAGCAGCAGCAGCAGCAGCAGTGGCAGCAGCAGCAGCAGCAGCAGTGGCAGCAGTGCAGCAGCAGCAGCAGCAGCAGTAGCAGCAGCAGTGGCAGCAGCAGCAGTAGCAGTAGCAGTAGTAGTAGTACCACTGCTGCAGCAGTAGCAGCAGCAGCAGTAGCAGTAGTAGCAGCAGCAGCAGTTTGAGTGTTCTTACCTGATGTCTTGATGTCTTGGTCTGCCTACGATCGACGGAAAGACCGCTCTCGGAGCGTCGTCTCCGGCGAATCCAGCCTTGCACATTCCCGATCCATTGTCGATCACAAGAGCCGCTATGTCGTCGTCGGCCATGGCTACGGTGAGAAACTTTCTTGACCCGCTGGATAAGTAACTTTCTAACACGAAAGAGTGTGGGCGCCCACAACGCACGCGAATTTATATACGCAGCCCAAGACACTCGCGTCGATTGTTCGTCGATTAGAGAGAGTCGAGTTATTAATCGATTTTCGATTTTCATGTCCATATAGGGTTATGAAAATCTTATCGTATGAGACGCGATTGGGCCAACCGCGATTTACGTCTAGTATAGCTCAAGAGGTATCGAAGATCGAGCGGCTAAAGATAACGAGTCTATTCACGCAACTATACGTTCATTCTGTCAGATTAACGCCTATCCAAAGGTTCTAGTCCACTAATATAATAGTGTTACAATGATCGAATTCCAGCAGGTCTACAGTTATCACCATATTTGGTGTGATCTTCGTTAGCGACACGTAACACCTGCGTAGAGCGAGACCGGGTTATTTAGGTCTATATGCTCAGTGTTTATTCTAGGCCTTCTTAGGGGGAATCCCCCAAGTTTAAAAATTCCCCCCCCCAAAAAAAAAATTCTATATGTTGCATTGGGGGATGGAAATCCTCCCAAAGCGAGACAGACGAGAGGGGGTTTATTTTTGGAGAGGGGAAAAATAGAAGGATGAGCCTTTAGTTTGCCTGTCAGAGAGAGAGTATTGGAGAAGAAGAAGGATAGAAGGAGAACAAGAATAGTGGAAGGAGTCCCTACTGAACCACTTTAAACCTTGACTTTGATTACCTTTTTTGCTTGTTACCATGTCCGGGAAGGAAAAGTATGCGGGTGACCTTTTTTGCTTGTCAAGCTCTTTTTTGGGAAGACAAACCTTCTTCCCCCCCCAAACATTTCAAACTCCCCACCAATGTCAAGGTGGCTAGAATAAACACTGTATAGGCTACTCAAAAAGGGGGCCCACAGTAATATCGGACAATAGTATCCACGTGCAGTGGCGTAGCCAGGATTTCCGGAAGGGGGGGGTTTGGTTTTGACTTTTGCCCGTAATCAACTTCCGAAAAATTTTGACAAGCAAAAAGGTCATCCTATGTAGTATTCTATGCTATGTCTTTCCTTGCTGACAAGCAAAAAAATATCGTCACGCTGGTGGCGCTTTAAAAATGTTGGTTTCCAGCCCCAAGGGGGAGTTTGGGCCTCAAAAACCGCGTCCAGAAATTAAAAATGCATGGAAACACCTTAAAAAATTTTCGTCGGCGCCTAAGGGGGGTTTTAACCCCCAAACCCCCCTTGGCTACGCCACTGTCCACGTGTACTATCAACCTACGGATAATGTCAATTTTTTTATAGGTGGTTACAGTAAATGTTTCCCCGAGACTTGTCATTAAAGTCAATTTGGCCTAACTTTCGCTAGATCAGAGAGGCGCTATGTCAATTGTTTCAAGATGACTATCCCTTTTCCAGCAACACCCAAAGATCTTTGTAGGCCTATCAAGTTTGACAATTTCGCATTATCTCGTGTTGCACTCTTTCAAAGAGTAAAAACAAAGGAAACTCCATCGATATGGACATATATGCAGAATGAAAGAGAACAGAAAGACCAAAGCTCTAATGATTGGAATAATAGAGGGTGCCAATAAGAAAGGGAGACCTCACTCACAAGGTGTGATGATATTGAAGAATGGCGAGGAAGCAGTTTACAGGATCTGAGTTACGGAGCAATGAACGGGAACGAATGGCAAAAACTGTAGAGTATATATAGGTGGCACTTCACACCAACTGAACATGCATGAGCCCGCGTTTAACGATGATGACGATAATAATAATAATAATAATAATAATAATAATAATAATAATAATAATAATAATAATAATAATAATAATAATAATAATAATAATAATATGATTTTAAGTGGTTTAGGAGGCTAAGTAAGCCTGTGTGAAAACCACTGAAAAAATGACGCAGGGTCATATTAATTAAGGCGGGGGCTGAGGGGGTTGTAGCCCCCGGCCCATCATGAAAATAAGCCCACCGATTTTCGAGATAACCTTTCTTTTGCTTGTCAGAGATTTTCAGTATAGGCGACGGCCTTTTTTTTCTCAGCCCCCCGGCCCACTCGGACCTTAATCCGGCCCTGCGATAACTGTAAGCCGTTCTGAAATCTTTGAGTGGACACTGGACAGAAACTTCAGATCTTAGATATTGTCTTCCGATCCACTTAATATCTCGACGTCGGCTGGTATCTTGTACTTGTCGCGGCGCGGCTAGATTTTTGGGAAGGGTATGATAATTATTCCGGCGAGAAGTCGATGATACTTGAAGATTTTTTGGGGGGGAAGATCGAAGGGACGTCTTCGAAAAAGACAATCATCGATATTTGTGGAGATCACAGGATCAGAGTGCTTAATCAGAGAGCGCTGCGCTGCTCAGCCTGCTCTTTTCTGTGTGTGGGTTGTAGAGCACTGACAGGTAAGTAAGTAAGTAAAGTAAGCAAGTAAGTGAGCATGCAAGTAAGTGGGTATGTAAGTAAAAATGAAATTTCTAATCGGTCAGTGCTGGACCACGGGTGCCCAGCGCAGAGGTCTCCAACAGGTTTTGAGCCGCAGACCACATGGCTGACTTCTGAAGGCTCCGCGGGCAGGGTTATTTCTAGGTTTATAAATTTGGGGGTGTCGGCATATTCTTGGGGGTCAATCCTTGCCGAAAACGCATAACAAGCAAAAAAAGGTCATCGCAGGCTCAGATTTGGGGGCGGTGCTGGAGGTGTCGGTCTGCAATTGGGGGTGTTGGGGGTGTTAGGGGTTGTAAAAATATCCCTGTCCGCGGGCCACATGCACAAGAAATTGAATTTATTAAAATATACAGCATAGGCCTACAGCGAATGAATAACTGACAACAGCAAACTATTTATTGCTGAAGTACAAATCGCACATGAGTACCGTTTCATTTCACCTTGTATTAAAATATTAAAATATTAAAAATTTAATAACTCAATGTAAAATGGACAGATATGAATAGGATCCCCAGTTAATTTCAAAGATCCACTAATATCAAAGCTTTATTCACTTTCTGTGAGCACCAGCAGTGGATGGTTCCAGTCGTTTAAGAATATTTAAATCTCACTTCGAAGATTAAAAGATTAAAAATCGAGTCATGACATTCCCACAGCTAAACCATCTCACAGAAGTTTGGCAATAGGCCTATGTCTAGAAATTCATATTCAATTTCCATCAGGAAATCAGGAAATTGTCGATGACTGAGTCAATGAGATAGCGTATATAGGCTACCATGGTAAAAGTAAGACAGCTGGAAGTTGAAGTAAGTTATAGGCCTACTTAAAGTCTATGTCTTTATGACATAGAGGGTGAACAGAGATTTCTATAGTAGATTTGCGCACAGTGTTTATTCTGTTTATTCTAGCCATCTAGACATTGGGGAGAGTTTAAAAGTTTGGGGGAACAGACATTGGGGAGGTCATACTACTTGCCAAAATGCCACAATATTTTTTCGGGGGATTTCAAACTTGGGGGTTCCCTTCCAAAGAAGGCCTAGAATAAACACTGGTTGCACATGTTCCTCATTTCTTTCCGCGGGTCGGATTAAAGGCCTTAACGGGCCGTATCCGGCCCGCAAACCGTACTTTGGAGACCACTGACCTATAGCGTTCAATGCTACGCTGCAGACTGCATGCAGTCTTCAAGAAATCTTATAGGCCCTAAATAATTATAGGACCTACAAGAGCTTAAACAGCCCTCGAGTTGGACTGAATCATGGACCCCGTGATCAATTTGACGCAACGGTAGGCTTAGGTCTATAGGCCTACCGTTCCCAAGTGGACACCTAGGCCCTACTTCTTACAAGCAAATAGACGTCACCGATATGCAGTGGCGTGTAAAGAGTGGCCGACGCCCTGGTTATAGTGGCGTTTTTGGTTGGGGACAAAAGGGGCTAGCGTGTCAGATTCCTTACCCACCCCTGCCCGCCCCATCACAGAAAACTTTCTCACCGGATTTGCACGAATCTGGTAGGTGGTCGGGGGCAGGTTAGGGGGGGGCAACTTGCCCCCATTTGCCCACCCGTGGCGACGCTAGTGCCTGTTTGACAGTGGACAATGCAAGGATTAGTGCTACAGTAGGCTTTTGCAAAATTCAAAGAGTGATATTTTCACCAGCATAGCTGAGTCAAACCTAATGAATTGTCAATTATTCTGCCTCAATTTTATTCTAGAGCATTGAAATGCCCCGAAAAATGGTGAGCCACTTGAAACGACACTATGCAAAGTCTTTCAGAAATCTGTTCTCTGTCAAATGTCTACAAAATCGAATGAGAGATACACTGTAAGGAGGGTCTAAAGATAGCTGGTTTCTTGTATCTCAAGTTTTATCGACCACAAAAATACTATACAATTGAAACCCTGTTTGACATTCGACAATGCAAGGATTAGTGCTACAGTAGGCTATAGAAAATGCAAAATTAGTGATGAAACAAATTAAAGCACATTTTCGTGTGTCCCCAGCTTAGCTGAGTCAAACCATAACAAAATTCTGACTCAATTTTATTCTAAGCAGAAATGCCCTGAAAAATGCCATTTGAAAAGACACTATACAAAGTCTTTCAGAAATCTGTTCTCTGTCAAATTCTAAAAAACGAACGAGAGATAAGAAGGAGTTTAAGAGAATTGGTTTATTGTAAGTCTATAGAAAACAAAAATATTTTAATTGATAGCCCAGTGGCGTATTTTTGGTTGGGGCCCATGCAGATTTTACCCACCCCTGCCACCCCTGCCCGCCCCATAACTCATCGGATTTGAATCTGGTAGGTGGTCTGGGGCAGGTTACTTGCCCCATTTGCCCACCAGTGGCGACGTTATAAAGTTGTCCAAAGTACGCCCACGAGCAAACGAGCAAAGAGCAAAAAAGGTCATCGGGTCAATTTTCGACGCCCCCTGCGGTATCTGCGCCCGGGGCCACGTCATCACCCCAAATGGTCTGACAAGCAAAAAAGGTTATCGGGGGTCAATTTTACGCCCTCTGGTCTGCGCCCGAAGCCACCACCCCACCCAACCTCTACACGCTACTGCCGATATGCCTACACCCTGTTATATTTTTCACTTGTTCTCAAAACCCACATTTCAAAACTGTTTATAGATTCTGACAGAGTTTTTTTAACTGGGATTCCACTGTTATGTCATTAGTGTGGAAGTCGCTTCCTAGACTGTGCGTCACACTTTTCCGAGGGTACAAAGACCACAGCAAAAGATTAAAAAAAGTACAGTCTGAATTGGGAATTCACGCGTCACTTTTTAGTTTCCATGGCCCATGCTTTACTCTAACCTGAATGGTGAGTTGTAGAACTATATAAAGACTAATCCTAAGCATACACATTCACTAGAATGCTCGCGATTGGACTCCCCTGTTCTCAAAACCCACACTACTCTAGACAACTAATGTACAGTGTAATCTCATTGACTACCTGGGTGTCAACTGCATCAAAATGGCGAGAAATTGACTTCACTCTAGACACAAGAGACTCGTTCTAGTGGTAATTTAATTCTGTGTATTGTGTAATGATTGTGCACGAGTGCGTATATGAGTTCTATGGTTGGTGGTGCGTGTTCAATCACTTTCAGTGGCAGTTGAGCGAGAAGAAAATGTTGGATTACGTGATTTTTGCTGTGACTTTTGTCGTCTTTCTGATTCTAAGCGTCATCTATTTGTATCCAGTGAGCTTCATTTTGTGCTGTACTTCTGCATTTATATCTGGATATCTCGCACTTTTTTATCGTCACCGTTTCTGTGAGATGTTGAACTTGACATTTATATAGCGCTATACTATGGCGCGATGGTCTGTCGAGCAGTGGTTTGTTTTTGCGTGTGTGAGCTTTCCCCACCCACCGGCTGAAGATGGGGCCTGGCCCACGAATGTATAATTGACTGGGGCACCATTGCGTTATGAGGTGGCCCTTTAGAAGTTGATTTTAGTGTTAGACAGTGTTTTGATTTTTGCTGCCCATTTCCCCACTGTCCTCCAATCCCTCATCCACAGCTTTATCTATGGACAAATGGGACACTGCGTGGTAATGGATTAGAGTTCTATTTATTTACTGAACTGCAGTTTAATACCAACCCCCTCAGTTGTTGCTGACTGGCTTTGTCTATTCATTCATCGGTTGTGATGAAATGTTGCATGGATTCTGTGGTATTGTCCTGCAGTGATTTATGTAGAAGGAAGCCATATTTGCTTGTTATACTCTTTGTCACCAACAGCACTTATGACCCCTATCTGAGCCTTTCTTATAGGCCTATCAAGCAATTCTAAGAGTGCAATATTTCCTTTATGAAGTAGAAATTTAGCTAGAAAGTTGCTAATGATTTGCTAATGTTATTGTTTATTTATTGATGTTATATTGATGGATGCTGGCTGCTAAATGACCCAATGATTTTGCAGCAGATAGCATATTGACAGAGTGCCAGAGTATCTGATATTGATTAATAGACATTTTAGAATAGCAAGTGAGCTAAATACTGACCTATCATAACTCTTGTACATTGTAGTTCTACAGAACAAAGTATATAAGCATTTTTATTGCCTTCATAGTAAGTGTTTTAATTTTTGTACAGTTTGACTTCAACTCCTTTACCCGACCATTTATTTGTAATGTAATGTAAAATGGATGCACATAATGTAAAATAGACTCACATATGGGTCATGGCCAGTAAAATAAATGGGTTAGTTTGCTGAATGCTTTGTGCAGAACTGTTTTTCAGGGATCAAAGAAAACTACCACAATACCAGGTCCAGAACCAGTTGATCCTCTGTGAGTCGATTTCACGATTCCTAGCATTTGTGCTCTCTTGGTTTTTACCTTTGCCTAGAACAATCTTTTCATTCTATTCTTCTTTGTTGTTTCAATGTTTGACATATGCCTTGGAATGTCTTTTTTGCTTTAGAAGTGACTTTTAGTAGAGGTAATTTTTTAAGCACTATATTCTATTTTATTTTAACGGAGACTAGATAGACTGTAACATATTGGCTTACCAGCAGAGAAAGAGCTGGCGATTTTGTTCTTTTGTTCTTCCGTCTGTGTTAATAGTTTCGATGATGTGAGCTTCAGTATTTTTTACAAATGTGGAGTGCTGGCATTTAATTTTTAAACAGATTTATATTTAATATGAATTAAATGCTTCAAATGTAAATGCCAACTAATGTTGCTTTGAATTAATATATTTAGAGAAGGAAACCTTCCAGATATTGTTGCATGCGAGAGTATGCATGAATTTCTGGTGAAGATTCATGCCGATTATGGTACTATTGCTTCTTTTTGGTATGGACCAAGGATGTGCATCAGTGTTGCTTCTCCAAAGCTGTTGGAAGAGCATTCGGCAGCATTTGATCGGCCATGTAAGCACATTCAGACTTTATTTTTGTGCTAAGTCTATGCTAATGTATTTGGTATTTGCAGTAACTTTCTCTCCTTTTCCTCAGCATGAGTGGTTCGTTAAGTATTTGTTGAAAATAAGTAATTGCCTGGTTGTTAGTTATTAGTGAAAGATTTGGTTTAGTGACCATTGCTTACATATTTTCTAGCAAGTCTTTGATGAGAAACAAGGACTGACTCTTGAACAGTTGTAAAGATTGAACTGTTAGCACTATTGTCCATGATCACTTTCATTCTTGACATACACTTTGTGCCAGCATTCAGGTTGAAAGAAGCATTCATGCACAGACACACATGTGCACCCATGCACACACAGATTGTTCTACCATTGTTAAGAAGCATAATGCTCATCAGATGTTTATACCAGGTCATTTATACCAAGTTTTAGCCATTTCCGTTGTTTTTGTCTTGAAGATTATGCGCTTTAATCATAGTGTCTTTCTGTCTTCATGTATTGCTTCCATTGCGGTTATATGCAGTTTTTTTTCACACACCGTTTTGCCAGGTTCATTTACATCGATATGCAATACCGGTAATCTGTGTTTAGTGCTTTTTAAGTAGGAGTGCACGGGAATGGCATAAATTACAGTTTAAAAACAATTAACTTTATACAAGTACCAAATAAGCACACTTGTACAGGTGTTCGGGGACGAAGGCAAAGTCCTGGCCCATACTACAAGAATACAGCAGCTGATGCTGAGCATCCGATGTTTAATGGAGTTGTACTGTGCAATAAAAACTGCAAAAATGACTCGTATTGATCCAAATGTCTTTTACAAGAAACTTAGTGAGTCACTTGTGAAAAGATAACTTACTATTATCCTCTCTGTGAGGATCTTGAACTGGCACAATGGGTTTGCATACTAGATCAGAAACATTGCATGGACAGATAACATTAACAATCAGTTGACATTTTGAGAAATGGAAATTAGGCGATATTTCAAATGAAAACTTGAGAAAATTCTGAAAGTTTATGGATAACATAATACCAATATACTACATAACTTTTACTATGGACAGTTTTAATTATAAATTAACTCTTTGAGTCTCTTTCAGTTTCTTGTAAATTATGTGTACTCCTTTAAATATCCTGTCAATTGATGTGTTTGGCGGACATATTCAATTATAATTTCTTATGACAAAACGGATTTGAAATGAGTTCCCAAACCTTTTTCTAGCAAAAAACGCACTTGTTATATGTGGTCCTCCATATGGTTTTTTTCCTCTTATTATTTTAATGATGTGCAACCATTGACCTCAGTGACCAGTGACCTCAGTAGGTCATTTGACCTACATAATGGGGTCCTGGAAATTGTTGACTTCAATCAGTCAATCAATCAATCAATCAACTTCTATGGTGACACTGCCATAAAGAATCCACAGGGACCCATTGGTCACAGTTTTTAAAACTATTTTGCACAAGAAATTTAGTCTATGACTTGTGCAAAATGAGTGGCCTGAATATACTCACTGCACCTGTGATGGCGTTTCTGTCCCATATGTGTCCAGTCCAATGAGCAGTTTGATGTTACTTGCATATTTTGAATGTTGAAGAAATACCCCAGAGGTAAACAATGGGAGTGCTGACGTTTCCATCACAATTAGTGGTTAGAGCCACAAACGGTCAGTGTTTTGGACAGTTATTTTAGCGAGCCTGTTTGTGTTTCAGATGATTTGTACAAGGGCCTAACTCTTCTCTTGGGTGAGGAGACTGTGGTGTTAGCCAACGGTGCCGATGGACGTCGCAGAAATGCCTTATATTCCAAAACCTTGTCTCTCTCCTCTGTGGAAAAAGTTAACGTTTTCAATAAAGTAATGAATTAGTACTTACATTTTTGCTTTCATTTTAAGTTTTTGTATTTTAATTTAGTTTAATTTAGATTCTAGTTACTTTTTATTTTTATATATTTTGTGGACACCTGATTTTGTTTAGAAATTTGTCCTAATATCATCAGTTTGTTTTTCTTTAATAAAGCAATAGGTATCTTTGATTTGATTTTTGAGTGTATGTGTATCTACAGTGTATTAGTGACACATTATAATACTTTATTTGAGCCAAATATTTAGTTGTTATCTCTTGCAGCCATTCTTGGTTTTATGATCAAGTAATTATAAAATGTAGTGTAACTAGGTATTGAGATTAAACTGGTTATATCATGTTGTAGATTTTTGTTATGGACTTTACTAAAAGCTTAGGCATTTTGAGATGTTTAATTTATATTTTGTAGAAGCTGGAACTCATGTGTTAAATAATAGCCTTTTTCAAATTAATATAAATCTCTGTCAATTCTTCTGGATGTTAAATTGTATCATAATATAGTTTCTGTTAAATAACATTAGCCTGATTTTGTTTCAGTTATCACAGTATCTCGTTGGTCGCTGGCAGTCTTGTCCAAAAGATGAATACATCCCTGTGATGAGTCACATGTACCACTTCTCCATAAAGGCTTTCCTGCAATCAGAGTTTGGTATGGATGAAGTTCCAGAAAGCCTCATTAAGACGGTCAAAGCCAGCTTTGATGTTGTACGTAATCTGTGGTCATAAAGTTTTGGAAAATATTAATGTATTTCATTGGTAAATTTGACCTAGTTGTTTGACTATAAAGGCTCATCAAGAAGAATATCTTCTTTTTATATTATCTATCCATCTCTTAGCTTGACTTTCTCTACTCCTATTTGCTACAATATGGCAGTACAGAGCTCTCAAAGGCAGTCTTTCTTCTTCTATTCTTGTCACTTTGTCCAAACTGTCTTCTCCTTGGATTTTGTCATCTGTCATATTCATTTTGGATTTTGTCTATTGTTATGTCTGTCATATCTCGTTTTTCTCTCTCTCTCTCTCTCTCTCTCTCTCTCCTGATCTTATCTCTTCTTGTAATTCCTAACATTCTTCTTAGGCATGCCATTTCAATGGTAAGTATTCTTCTTTCGTCTTCTTTCTTCATCTTTTAGCATTTGGACCTTTACATCAAGATTGATAATATCATTGTCTTGTGAACCATAGTATTTGTGTCTATAGATAATACTGCTGGCTTCCAAATTTTATTTAGTTTTCCCGCTGTCATTGGCCAAATTCTTTTTTTTATGTTTTTCTTGCACTCTCCATCTTCTGTTATTACCCCTCCAAGGTACGAGAATTCCTTAACTTGCTCTAATCTTTCATTGTTGAGTAAGATGTTACATGTTTTCCCTGAAGAATTTATAAACTGCATTAAATGCCATCAAGATACTATGATTTGGTGTGCATCATTGTTGTAGGGTATATCTTTATTAATGGCTTATGGATATAAAAGCTTGAAATATATGTAAGAACTGTTTGCTGATGCCTGAGAAGAATACACAGTAGCCATATGTAATTTGAGTCAGTACAGGAGATGAAATTCAAGCTGACTATTAATAGTTAGTAAGTATTTAGTAAGTAAGTTAGTTAGTATATTCTTCAGATCAGAATAACTGCAGTAACATGTAGTTGCAGTTTCAACTTATGTTTCAGAGTGTTCTGGATTTGTTATTTGATATGATTGGTGAATCTGTGTTAATTCTGAAGTTGTTTGTCACGTTTTGTAAATTTTTATGTTCTGACAGTGTTGGTCCGACACGGAAAAGCTGTTGGTTGGGGACTGGTTGGATTCGGGAAGTCCTCAAGAGAAGCGTTTTACACAACGTAACTTTACACAACAACAGCTTTGGCATAAAAATAAAATTATGATTTTATTTAAAATAGGTTTAAGTTTTGTAATATCTGCTGCTTCTTGTTGTGCAGTATATTGGTATTGCAGAACATTATCGTTAATTTATTTGCATCTTTGGCAGTTTGCTTTCAAGGACCGTTGTGTGGTGTGTTTTAAGCTTACTGTTTCTGTGTGATTTTACGTACTTGAAGATAAGGAAAATTTGGAAAAGGTGATTCGTAGCGCAATGGAACATCGGAAAGGATCAAAGAACAGCGATGATCGTAAAATTCTGATTGATGCAGTGTTGGATCTTGACGTTCCAGATTCGACAAAACTGTCAGATCTTCTGACATTCTTTATTTTTGGATTTCATAAAACTGCTCTTGGTAAGTGTGTTGTCTCTTGATAGTTAATGATAATACTCACATTTATGCAGCGTATTTCATGGGATATATTGCTCTTTGTGTTCTTCAATTTATTTATAGTTGTCTGCTAAAATTTAGCAAAATAGGTAGTTTATAGTAACAAAGTTGAAGGTTCTGCCTTGAAATTGCAGGAGGCTGTTTCTGGTTACCTAATGTATAGAAGGATCAATTGATATATTCTACCTTGGCTTTTTGTATGAGTGTAATTATGTGAATCTTGTAATGTTAAACAGTACTCACTTGGTCCATTTATTTCCTGGCTGCACATGAAGAAATTCAGGACAAGGTTCGGTCTGAGATTTCCAAATCTTTTCACATGGGAGATGAAATCACTTCAAGTTTGCTATCCAATTTGAAGTAATTATACTGTGTGCATATATGATTTTGTGCAAGTACTGTTTGCAGAATTGTGTTCACAAACACACACACACACACACAGATGTAAGCATGGACTAGTTAAGAATATAAGTGTCTCTTCCTGTGGTGGTTGATAATAATTATTCTGTTATTTGATTTTATTTTATCAGTAATTGATAAAAATTTCCTGCCTGATATACCAGTTCACACACACACACACACACACACACACACACACACACACACACACACACATTTATATAAGGTTCATGCTTTGACAAATATGTTGCTAAAGAATGGCATTGTGGAATTCTTATATTGTGAACCTTAAGTTTCAGATTAGAATATATAAAGACTCAAATCACTTGCTCAGTAACTGTCAAGTCTAAATTTTTACAATTCATGTCATGTTTAGTCGCCACTCTGAAAAGCCTTCTTGTCAACACATAGGCACTGGTCAAGATCTTTGCCTGTTAAAGTTTGTCTTGTTTTGAAATTCAAGAATTATTCATTTTTCATAAAAACAGGTCTGTGCTAACATTCAAAATTAAGTTTGATGTTAGTTCACTGAAAATTGTTATAATTGATAACATCATTGGTCATGCTCTTTCAAGATAAGGATACTTGTCTTTTCAATTCACCGGTGAGTCATGTAGAAATAATGACAGAGTGACTACCTTTTGCATACTGTTCAGTTTTGTTCTTGAAGATATCTCCAGCTGGTCATCCAGGAAGCAATTCGAATGGGTGTTATAATTCCATATTCTGCTTGGATTCAGGACTTTGACACTGTGCTTGGAGGTCACAAAATTCCTGCAGGAGTAAGTTTTGTGTTTAATGTCTTCAATCATTCTGTTTGTTCATATGCTGAACTTGTTTAAAAACTGCAACAGGATGTTCCTGACAAACTATTTACTGTTGTGTTGCAGACACCAGTAGTGCATGCCATGGGGGTGATGATGACTGATGAAAGCATCTTTTCTAGTCCAGACAGGTTGGCCATTGTATTAATATTTTTAAAATAAGATTATTATCATAAATTAGCTATGAATATGAATTTGTTGTGATCTTTATGCAAGGTTTTTGTATGATATATATTTTTTTCTGTCTTTGTAGCATTTTATTTAAACTAATGTCTAAGTTCGCATACTTTTGTCTGCCTTATTAGTTGGTTGTGCGATCTATGTGTTAAATTACGGTTACCATGTGTTTCAGTTTTGACCCGGAGCGTTTTAACGAAGAGAACAAAAAGCTGCTTCCGTTAACTTTCGAGCCATTTGGAACCGGAAAGCGTCGCTGCCCAGGAAGCAGTCTTGCACTTGTCCAGTGCACTCTCTTGCTGTCTCTGTTGCTAAAAAATTTCAAGATTGACCTGGCACCGGATCAGGTTGCTTTGCATGAATACGGTTTAATGACGAAGCCAAAAGACGAAGTCTGGATTACTGCTCTTCCACTGAATAAATGAAGTGTTAAATGTACTTTCGTGAAAACTGAACCTTTTGGTTGAGGTTTATGCTTTCAGGGTTATGTTATTTATGTGGTATTCTTCCACCAGATTTGTGCTTCTAGAATCTCTTTTACATTTGCTGAAAGTGCTTGTTAAAATTAGTCTCTCTAGTGCCAATCATGACTGGATATGAATGAGTCTAATAGAGAATGCCGTTGTTTGCTACAAAGAGATTAGGTTTTAGTTCAAATGATGTTTTATGGAAATTTCCAATGTATTGATCTAACATCTAACTATGGATGTGGACCCAAAGCTTCATTTATAATCAGTTACAGTATGTAATCGTGGCAATTGTTAAATGGGTAAGATATGTTTCCACTTTGCCTTGATGCAGTGGTAATGAGAACCAGATGAATGTGATCATTTCAAATTGTGTTATTTTTACGAAGTGAACTGACTAGGCCTATAATTTAATGGGTTTTCTAAATGACTGATGAAAGCAGAGACGTTTCAAAATACAGACACCTTGATGTGGTGCACACAAATGATCTGGTATGAGAACATTATACTGTAGGTTCTACACTATAGTACAGCACAATGCCATAATGATGCTAGTCCATAATAACAGAAATCGGCAAAGTTTGCATTTGGTTGTTCCATGACTGATCAATGTTCTCACCATGGATTAGGGTTGCCAACCGTCCTTTATTTGATTATTTCAAAGGGCAGTCCTTTTTCTTTGTCTTTTTCTTTTTTTAATGCACCTCTGAGTCCTTGTTTTTTATCGCTTTTATAGAGGACCATGGTTTGTCCTTTATTTCAAAAATCAAGTCATAAAACCACACATTTCAATTGAAATTTCCTTTTTTTGCTTGGCATCGTATTTCAGAAGGGATATGACCTTTTTTGCTTGTCACCGCACTTCAGAAGGAAGTTAACCCTTTTTCCCTGCACCGGACGACACCAAGGTTTTTCCGCACCGGGTGTCCTTTATTGCAATCTGTCAAAGTTGGCAACCCTACCGTGGATGAGGTGTTCAAAACAAATTGTTCAACTTTGCCAGTACAACTAACCAAAATGAACGAAGATGAACATTCTTAAAGTTGCTACGGTAAAGCGCTCATCTAAGGGGTCATCCACATATTACGTGCGCAAACGTCATATTTTCAGGTCTTCCTCTGTTGCGCCTCGTACATTTATTGAACCCCTGTGCGTGCGTACAAATTAGCTTCTCTGCAATAGTTATCCACCCTGTTTAAAAATTTAATTTTTAGGCACAGTCACATGGCATACGGTGGGCTAATGTTCCCATGGCCAAGACAATCAAGAAATGTGTTTTAATGAGTGCAAGCGTGTGAACAGTTCTCGTGATCCATTGTCTGCCGGTGAGAAAGTAATTATGTTAGATGTAAGTAGGTAAGATCTCATTAATCTATATAGCACTTTCGGTCGAAAGTGCAGCATCGCAATATCCGCTTTACCGCTTATTCTTATGATGTGTTACCAGCACGTGGACGGACTTGGTACAGTAGATACGTTTAAATTATGTAATAGCTCAGGCTGCAGGTTGCCAAGAGGCAAGTACTATCAATGTATCATAGCCGCCATCCAAAGGAAAGGATCACGGATGGCTTCGGAGATTCGATTATTCTTTGTTCCGTTCTGTATTTTTAGAAGCTCTGAGCGATATTAAAATGCTTCTGAGTTTATATTTGAAATTTCTATTTGAAATTTGAAAAAGTCGGTTGGAAGCAACTTATGTTAGTCTTTTACATTTGTTACTTTTTATTTTGCAATTTTTTCACTTTAAGCCAAAAGTCGCGTGTATCTGTTGGACTGTTACTGGTGGCATAGTTTAGTTTAAGTTTATAACGAACGACCGGCTTACTTAAGTTACTTTAGTATAATATAATAATAACATCATTTCAAATGGATTGGGAGGCATTGGTCTATGTAAAAATTACTGTAATTACTATAATAATACTTAATACTAATTACTAAAATTACTATAATTACTCAGAATTTGGTAGTCCACTTCTTGATAACTTTAAACTATAGCAAAAAAGGTAATCGCGTGTGATATTCGTACTTTGCCAGTGCCCCAACAAGCAAAAAAGCTCGTCACCTTACGCAATTGTATTTAAAAAAATTTCAGAATTTGCCGCGGACCACTAGACCCTCTCTCGTGGACCACTTTTGGTCTGCAGACAACAGGTTGAGAACCACTGCCCTAAATCCACTGCCTTTGTACAAAGAATTTATGCTTCTTAATTTGGTTGTATTCTATCTTATTATTCAGATGCGATGAAAATATGGACAGAAAAGACAACTACAGCTTGCAAGCACTAGATTTCACCAAACACAAAATGGAACAGAAAGTCAATGAAGACTTGTTTTCTGTTGCTCTGGACTTGTCTATGCGCCCTTCAGAACCTAATCTTTCAACATATGTTGATGAAAGTCGGTTTGCAGTTCACAGCAACATTCAAACTTACTTGAGTAGGGAGCAAAGACTATGGGACAGTGAAATGTCAGTTGCAAAGGACCTTCGAGTCGTGCCTGAATCCTCCAGTGCTGAAAGGTTTGGATGCTCACTGAGTCCTGCAAGGAAGCTGAAAGGGAATAAACTGGGTGTTCACAATTTAAAACAGCATGAGCTAAAAGTGAATCAGTTGATAGAAAGAAAAATGAAAGACTACGGTGGGCGGCTTACCACCAAGTTATTCAATGACTACAGGAATAATGATGATAATAGTGGTAATGCACTTCTGTCATTCAACTTTAAAGAATCTCTGGGCGTTCACTCTGAAGACGTCGGAAATACTTCTGCTGCTGTTTCGTTGGATAGTAAGCACAGGACATTTCCATTTGCTGCTCGAGCAGCGGACGTTTGTTCCAGAGAGGTGTCGGAGAAGCACGTTTCTGCCTTTGAAGAAGACAATGGACAAAATAGACAGACTGTGTTGCGGTGCAGCAGCGAAACGTCACTGTCGGAGATCGCTCGGTCGTCGTTTGGCCAGTCTGAAGAGTCGTGTGAATTTCAGGGGAAGCAGCAGTATGACGAATATGCCAGGAAGTTTTCGGATTTCCTTAAATCAACCGCCCACAGTCGAGGCAGCGAACAGTACCCGTTGAGCAGTTCAGAGGTAAGCCAGGCAGACGAAGCAGATGCAGCGAATATTCTAGCCGAAGAGAGTAGCCAGCCGGATGCCGAAAATTCTATTCTTATCGAAAAGGAAGCCTGTGCTTTTGCGGCAGAAGATGGAAGTTTTCAGCAGAGCGAGACCCGTCTAGATGAAGAGGAATGCAACGACAAGAGTTTGGTGGAATCAAAGTCTGAAATTGCGATTAATAATGAACCAAACGATGCAGAAAATGGCGTTACTGGAAAGAGAAAGAGGAAACAAAAAGTGAGAGACATTGAAATTTCTGAATCACAGTCTTCCAGACCAAAGAAAAAGAAAACTTCACAGGTGCAGATTAGTGAGGCTGGTTCATCATTGAAGTAAGTTAGCTTAAAGGAGTCTTGGCTGCATTATAAAAGTTCTAGAAATGTTTCAAGTTTTCCAGATTCTGAGAATTTAAGCCATGGTTAATATTATTTGTTAATGACAAACCACTAATTATTTTAATATTTTATTTTATTTATTCTAATGACTTACCACTAATTATTTTAATCAAATACAAGAGATTTTTAATGAGACTTTCTATGTATATTAATTTTGGCTAGATCTTCTGTAGTGGTACACTTTAATAGAGGCCATATTCTGCAAGATTTTCATAATCGATGGCTCAGCTATGGAATGTGAAAAGCTATGTTGCCCGCTTGACTTCAGTTGTAGGTGATTGTTCAGTAATTCAGATGTACTTGCCATCAGCTCATAAAGGAATACTAAATACATGTACTTAGTATTTAAAATAAATGAATGAATAAATAAAATTTGAAAAATATTACATTTTGGTTTGAAACATTATTTCACTATGTATTGTTGCCTTGAAAAGACCCAACACTGAATCAGGTTTCTAACAATCAGATTCATCCACTTCTATGTCTGTCGGCCATTTTGATGAGTAAGCACGGATGCATTTTGTTCCTGGTTTGGAATTTTTAGATCTTTGGTTGCAGCAAATGTCTTTGAATATCAGTGGCCTCAGGAGAAAAATGCTGATTGGTTTGTGCTTCAAGAACATATAACTGAATTTCTTGGAATAGTGTCGTTTAAAAGAAAATATCCTGGTTTGTTAGCAGCTTTGCCACTCTGATTTTAAAGAAGCTGTTAAATATCTGGTCATAATTTGATTTTTTGTTTTCTTAATTTTGTTTGTGTTCAGTTTGTTTGGTTTGCATATGGAATCATAGAGGTCATGGAATTGTTAATGATAAATTAGGCATGTGCACAAAATTTCTGATATCTATGGTGTTAGATATGTAATTTGTACCATTTTATTGTGATTTCAAGCTATAGTTTGAATTCTGATTTGAGTATTGATTTTATTATTTGGAAAGTTTCTTTGCATCTACACTGTGATGGCGAATTTAATATTCTACGCACAAAGCAGAAGAATTATTGCTGCAGCTTGCTTATTGTTTAGTTTTGTCTACATGAGTACTTATGTATATATGGTCATTTTTAATTAATGGTATCTGGCTTTGAGATAATATGTAATCTTGCATGTTTGATGGTTATTTTCAGACGTTTTTCGTCGTAGTGTTGATATAAGTGAAAGAAATTATCTGAGAGAACATGGAGTGGTATCCGAGATGCAGTGTGATTTAGGTACTTATTGCTTATTTTGAATTTTTTAATGTTAAATTTCCATTCTTCCATTTGTTATTTGTTAGCTGCTGGAAATATTTATACTTTTAAAAGACTTTGAGATTACCTTAAATGAGTACTATTTGATGGACAATGTTGTCATCTATTCTGTGTGTGTTTAAGTAACTAAGAGTTTCACTTTGTTCCTGTTTATAATATACAAATTCTATGCACTTAGGCAAGTTATGCGGTTGTTCATTATGCACTTAAATGAAATTGACTCTTGCCATTGATGATTTTTAAACTATACAGGACACGATACAATAGGAAGTACAATTTCTAAAATGCAAAATTTATTTTCAGTTGACTGAACTTGTAACTAGGCCTAACTAGCAACAGTGGGCTAAATATAGTCTGCTTCCATCGACTGACATTGACCTTTGTTGCATACTAGAATCATTATTATACAGTAGCATGGGATATGGTATGCATATTTTATGCATGGATCAGCTGACTTTGTATAATGTAGTTCAATAACAATTGATTGCTTTGCCATTCAATTGATATCCATTTGTAATGGAAATCTAGTTATATATCTTGTCACTTTAGGACTGACTGCTCTGAAGACCGAAGATGTTTGGGAGTTTATGTCAAAGGATTATCCAGAAAAGTATCAGGTAGGTATTAATTCTAATATTGAGCACAAATCGATGTTCAAATTTTCAGATCAGAGACGTAGAAATGAGCATCTAACATTCTACCTTTCTTTCAGTTGTCTTGAAACTGCACTGTCCTTATTTGGGTTGGAACGAATTTACAAACAGATGTTAGAAAGGTTGTGTGTCTTTAATTTAGTATGCATTTTTGTGCAGAAAGTTGTAAATAGAGATTTAATTTTCCTATAGTCGACTATAGTGCAAGATTGCTTGAAATCTGAAGATTGATTACTCTTCATCTTCACTGGAAACACTAGTTTTGTGTGCTTCTTGAGTTAATCTGTCTTGAAGAAGTTTGAATCCTGTCTCGTGGACTTTGAGAAGCATGCATGCTGTGCAGTTGTGATGCGTTTCAACAATTGTATTCTAAATTTTGTTTTCTAGGAATATTCAAAGTTGCTTAGTAATCGGAAAAAACTTGTGGAGCCAGTCAAAGCTATAGACAATGTGAGCCTGATCTATCAACCTCTTCTTCTATATTTAGACATGAATGAATTTTATTCTTATATGAATTGTATAATTGTTCCTTTGATAATGAATATTCATTAAAATAGATTTCTTATGTTATACTATTGATATTTGTAGTTTGACCATAACTATATACTGGTATTTTACATTTTTGAACACTGTGTTGGGCATTGTCCTGTGGAAACTATTTGGTATTATGTTATTTACAAGTGGTGTGTGTGGGTGGGTGGGTGTGTGTGTGTGGGGTGGGGTGGCACATGGGAAGAGTTTTGTACTCTGTCATGCTTTCATGACTTTACAGCGTTTTGACTTGATTGCTTTCCACGGAACCTTTCTGAATCAGACCTAGGTGGAAGAATAAACATATGTTTATTTCTGTCCCTGCACACTTTTTTCATGGCTCCTTTGGGAGCTAAGCACCCTGTACCCTCGGTACTCAACTCAATAAAAATGCATAATATTTCTTTGGGTTGTTAGTGACTGCTTAATTGTTTTGTTAAGGCTAACAACGAGAAATCAAAATTAGAAATTCTGCTGAAGAAATCTATTAAAGCAACGGCTGATTACAATGCCAGTTTGATGCGCGAACGTTACCACGAACGGCGCGCATACTTCGATCTGCAGACATTTGTTAGTATGAGTTCATTTAAGAACGTTGTTTTACAGAATTTGACCTGACAGTTTATGAAAAAGTCTTTAGCCAAAAGTCATCATAACATAGACATATTATATATCAAATTAAACCTTATATAATTCTATTATGATAATAACATATAAAAACCTTTAAAAACACAAACACTTATTTGTAGTTCATGGCAAAATCTAAATTTAAAGAAATATTTTTACACTAAACTTACATTTAAAAATTCATAAAAAATCACGTAAACAGCCAAACATGTAAAAGACCACTCATAAAAGTACTTAAAACTATAGCAAAGATAAAACAAATAAGCATAACATTACAAATTAAGGATGTCACTTTAGAGAGGACCTAGTATGGAAGGCCTCAAAACAATTTCTACAAACATATTTCTGGCATTTTTCACAAAAGTTTACAGTTTTGGTTTGTCTGTATTTCCCACTGACTGTTTTTCATAGGGCACACACACAACAGTTTCTTCTAGGTAATTTGGAAATAGCAAAGTGTTTTCCCCTCAATCTAATGTCTGAAGACACAGGTTTTCTTCCCAAGGACCTTCCAACGGTAGGATTTGCATAGGCATCAAGCAAGGGCTGGACCAGTTGGTGTGCGAGATCCATTCGAAAGTGCTTATGTGATTGCCTTTCTAGTTTCTTTTCTGGGAATACATTCATAAACAGTATCATAGCATTTATTATAGACAAATCAAGTAAACGAAAAAAAAACAATATTCCACCATTTTGTCGTTCTGCGATTGAGAGCATAGTATACCAAAAGCTGATCACAACGATCAACACCGTTCATGTTGTTATTGTAATCACAGATCAATTTTGGCTTACTCACAGATTCAGATGCTTTATATTTTGTAGAAACAGATATCATACTATCATTATGAAAGGTGGACATGGCATAAACATCCCTCTTATCAAACCATCTTACAGCTGTAAGATTACCACTACATAGGAATTTTGCCTCCCCGCGATTCATTTTAGTTTTAGCACTGAGCTCCTTTGGAAAACCAAACCTGTTTTTCCTCACTGTACCACAAGCACCTGTTTTATTATTTAATAAATCAATATATAACTGATAGCTACTATAGAAATTATCCATGTACAGCAAATAACCCTTGTTCAAATAGTGAGCCATCAAATCAAAAACAACTTTGGTTAAGCAAGTCCATGTTCAACCCCAGTTTCAACTTTCCCTGTATATACCTGAAATTGTAAACAATAGCCAGTATCAGATTCACATAAAGCCCACAGTTTTATTCCAAATTTCTTGGGCTTCTTTGGCATGTATTGAAGAAAAGGTACCCGACACTTTGTTCCAACCATTGACTCATCAACTGAAATACACTGTTTTGGAACATACAATTTATGAAAAGAACTATTCAGATCATCAATCAATGATCTGAGTTTATGTTGTATTTTTATCATTAGTTCCTCTAAATAAACTATTGTCAGCACAATGAAGGTATCTGAGTATCTGTTTGAATTTGTCACGGGACATTATCGATGGAAACCAAGGATGATGCAGCACTGGATCAGTTGACCAATAGTCAATTCAGGAATACCCCCATGGCAATAATTACCCCAATGAATGCTTGGATATCTGCAAAATTTACATCTGACCATGGCACATTGGAAGGTTTTGCACTGACTGACTGTCTATAATACAAATTGGTTTGTTCAACCAGCATGTCCCAAATGGCCGTTGTAAAAAACAACATAAAACAGTCGAGTACTGATTTGCACCCTGAAGCAATGACATTGAGCTGGACCGGTTTTTTGCAGAAATCAAACCCTGGAAGTTCCCTTTCTGTGGCTGCAGATGTCCAGGAAGGTTCTGGTGGTCTATTTGATTTCTTCCCCTGGATGGAGCACAGTGGTGCTTCTGCAATGTCCTTTGCACCTGGACTTTTGAAGTTACTACGCTGATCCACTGCTGAAAGCATCCTTGTTTGGCACAGGTTGTCCTAATCCTAAGACCTGAGACCCCTCCCTTAATTTTTTTTGGTCATGCTCACAGTCGGAAAAGCTACTGTCTGAGTCATCATCTGCCAAGTCAACATCATCTAGCAAAACAGAGCTGCGATAGCATGGGTCAATTCTATTTGCATTGCTTGTCAAACTTGGTCCAGGATCATCAAAATTTACACGGATGTCATGGTCAATTATAATGTCAGCGGTCATTAGTTCATCATCATCGCTGCTTTCTAGGTCTGAAATATCTAAATCGTCAAACTCATCTGTTTCAAGTGCTCTCAAAACATCTTATGCATTGTAAATCCTCCGGTTTCGCCATTTTTAAATACCATGGGAAATTAAAAGCTTCAGTTTTGAAAATTAACACAATTTAAACACAAAATTCATTAAAATATTCTGAGTAAAACAGCAAAAAAAACGTAAACGCTAATATTTCTTTCCCATCTATATTTAACATCTATAAAAAAGAACTGCTAAAATAGATCATTACAAGCTTAAACGGGTGCGTTTTTCATATACGGTCGTTATCGACCGCATTCGCCGCTGAAGAGTTAAGAAAGTTTTAGTGATGCTGTCTGTATTATTCATAGCTAAGCATATAGCTTATTTATTACGTATATGTAATGTAACAAAATATTTGTATAGTGCCTCTTCTGAAGAATCACTCAGAAGCACTCCCACTGCAATTACTACATATTGACAAAGAGATGAGTTTTAAGTCATTTCAAAAAGAGGGCCTTAGAATTAGGAGTTGCTAAGCCACGCATATTGGTGTCAAGAGCATTCCAAAGAATAGGGTCAACTGATTCAAAACCTTGTTTTAAAAACAAGGAGGTTCATGCTTGGGGCACACTGAGAAGACCATGGGTTGTGGACCGAAGACATGGCCGACCAGGGATAGAGCTAAGAGGATGAAGTAGCTCTGAAAGGTATGTTGGAATGGCACCAAAAAGAGAGAGTGCAACTTCTCTCAACACACGAAACTCAACTCGAGCAAGATAAGGCAGCCAGTGTAGAACAGACATATATTTACTAATGTGATCAGGTGTAATATTTTTTTTCACCCTCATTTGCTGATGTGATTATGTTCAAGTAGTGCTCTCGTATGATGTCAGATTTTTCTAAACTGTATGAGTACAGTAAACAATTAATTGTTTCACATGTAGTATATAGCTTAATTAAGTTTGTCCTCATTGTAATTTGTTGCCATAAGTCCAACTGTTGTGATTAATAGAGAAGACTTGTTGTTCTAGCCTTAACTTGAGCCAGATTGGTTATTTTAATTTAAGGTAAATGTTCAGGTATACATTTCTTGGTGATTTTTGATTGCCCTGTTAATAGATGTGATTGTCTAAAATCTTTCATATCTAGATGAATAATTGGTATTTTAGTGGTATTTTATCTTACATGAATTGAATTGTTGAATGATCTGAAGGAAGTCCATTACCCACGTGTCGCCAAGAAGCCTAAAGAACCTCCGAACATCGGCTCATATCCTGTGTCACTTGTGCCTGGACAATATCAAGATTACTACAAGAGGTGCTTAACCTCTTAACCGTGTATTTAACTGTAACTCAATGTAAAATGGACGGATATGTCCGGGATCCCCAGTTAAGGGGTTAATGAATTTGTTCGACACTTTGAATGAAAATTATCATGTTTGACAGGTTATGCTTACCGCTAGGATAGATGTACAGTACGCGTAGAACCAATTACAAATGTGAGATTCAAATAATATTTTGAAAACTGAGAATATGTATTTGCCATATGCATTTTAATTATTGATTGACAATACATGTGCAATTACCCATTTATGAGACTTAATTGGTGTTTCAAGTAAACAGAAATTCTAAATATATGCAGATGTATGTAACATGGACTAATGGAGATTTTGATAATGCTTTGTAACAAGCCGAGCATTAACATGTCTTTTGAATAGATATACGCCGCAGGAGTTGAATTACTTCCCTCTCAACACAGCCTTGTTCAGTCCACACAAGTTGCTTAAATCTATTTTTACTGATCCAGCCTGTGTTGGCGTTGACGACACAGAAGATGACGATAGCCCAGATAATGATCGCATCTCTATCAGTGTAAGCTTGCTTTGGAGAAAATCGCTATTTTTTTCTAATTTTTATTAAGTTATTTTTTAAGATGTGTTGCTTGTTTTGCTGATACTAAATCATCAATTGATCTTTAGGTTACTTTGAATCTATAATTTATATTTTTTAGATTTTGATTCAGCTTAGTTTTTGGGAATTTTGCTCGTCTCTTGTGCCTATTTGGTCACTAAGCTTAGGTCACTTTGCAGCAAAGTGAGGTACTTCTGTAGATTCTTGTAATCTGAAAGGGAGTTCCCAGTGACTGGACTTTTCCTATAGAGGACTGCTAATCGACTGGCTGACAGTGAGATTACCAGCAGATCAGATTTGGGAACAGTGAAAAGTGCAACACACTGTTCTGTCTCTAATGATTAAAATTATCATGATCGAAGTGAGATAATCCTGAGCTGATGTCAGGAGAGCACTCTTTGAATGATGACTTTTATTTTACCTTGATCTGCCACAGGACTTTTGATCTCAAATGTCTCGTTGATCATAGTTCTAATAATGTGACTGTTTAGTGGTACTGATGAAATTATCGGTTTATGAATGGAGAATTATAGAAATTCTATGCATCGTTTGTATTGTATTGACAGTCCAGCTTGGATCAGACTTTAAATGGTATTGAATCTGTCAGTCCTGAGGTAGATGTGTTGTTGTAGTATGTGGTGACAAAATGTTTTGATGTATTTATGTGTTGTTCACTTTTATTTCTGAATGACTGTTGTTTGTCAGCAAAACAGTTATCACCAACTGAGTTACAGTGGCTGTGATGTTTTGAAATGTGAAGGCTTGGTCGTTGCTTGTATTTGCTTTTGTTTCATTTGTTTGAATTTTAGACGTACTGTATTTCAAATCATGCTATAATTTGTGAATTGATCTAACTGCTGAAATGTATTTTATAAGGTTATTATTTATTTTTGAAACCTTTTAGATATTCGTGTACCGTAAGTTTGGTGTTCTCATTCATTTCTTAATTTTCTTGTGGCATTGACATCATTTACTTTGTTGAAAGTGTGTTTATGTTACACAACAGGAGTGAGAGTGAATTAGTTTGAGCTATGGATGTAAAATACTCCGTGTTTTTTCTGTTTCAGTTAGCCTCCAATGCTTATTTAATAGTAATAGTTGAGAAAATGTCTTATGCAAAGAGTTATTTGTATTTTTCCTCTCTTTTTATGACAGAAAGGCAAACGAGATGACGAGAGATCTGAGTCTGAAAATGCTGATTCGGAGAAACAGAAATTGTCGGTCGCTATCGGTTTGGATACGGAAGACAGTCTGATGATGTTGGAAGATTCTGCAGAAAACTCAAGAAGCAGTTTTAAAGATAGTAAAGTTGTCAAAACACCATCGTCATATAGAAAGCCACGTTTATCAGGAAGGAAAAAAGTATGCATCATTTTGTGACGCTATAATTTTCCCAAAAGTTTCTTCTTGTGCACTTAAGTTCCATGATAATCATTAAACAGGCTCAGCATTAGGTGTATGTGTGTGTGTGTGTTGCGTAGTTTGTGTAAAATTGTAGTTTATGCCCGGATGTCTAATTTCTAGTTTATGTTGTTATGTCTGTTTATGGTACATTTAATGCTACTGGATTACTTTATCGTATTTTTAGAGACGAGAATTGATTTCGAAATGTGTAGTGTGCAATCAAGCGGAAAGGAATAATGACGGAGAAGTCGAAGGTTTAGTTCGGTGCTCAGAGTGTGCACGCACAGGTGTTTCATAATTTATCATTATATTTCTTCAATTCTTGTTTTGTTTTGATAATTTTACAGCATCACTGCTATAGTAGTTAGTAGGTCATGCAGTGGCGTCGCCAGGAATTTTTGGTTGGGGGAGGGCAAAAGGGCTAGCGTGTCAGATTCCTTACTCACCCCTCAACCCCCTCCACAGAAAACTTTCTCACCGGATTTGCACAAATCTGGTAGGTGGTCTGGGGGAGGGGCAGTTGTCCCCATTCCCCCCCCCCTGTGGCGACGCTAATGAGGTCATGATTATCCATAATGTTGTCTTGTGGTACAGACATCAATTGCCAAGATTTGTCATATTTTCTTTATGTTTTCTTGCTTTCTTGGACATGATCTGTATGATTTATGCCATTTTATACAATACTTTATTCATTGCTCTAACTATTGCTCGTAGAAGTCTAAAATGACTACTGCCTACACACTTTTCTTTTGTCTTCTGTTTCGTTTGGAGATTTAGCAATAGAAAATGCTATAATACGTATGGTCATTTCTACAGTGTATTAATAAGCGATGTAGGCAATTTTTATGATAAACTTTGCTTCCAATAATAATTAATTATAACTTTCTAATGATAAAAGACTGTAGAGCATAGGCCTTTAATGCTTGACTTTAGCCACCAATCTTATGTTTGAAAACTTGTACTTTAGGTATATTGAAAGGTGCCTAAAAATGGCTAAACTTTTTACAAAATTTATTGTTTTTCAAGTAGTTCTTGATAGTGCAGTTCTTACTTGTGGCGCTTTTCAAAAGTTTATCTAGAAATTGTTCATTTTTGCACTTGAGTGATGATTAATTGTCGACTTGCTTAGTGCCGTAGGACAAAATGCAAAATATTAGCATGCAAGACATGTTTGGTTGTGTTAATAGAAAATCTCATGGTTATGCATTTCCATGTTGAAAAGAGTTTTACAGCACTCATGTCACTTGATTGCACGTTGACCTTGTATGGATGATGAAAGAAGAAGCTGTAAGGACTGTTTTGAATGTATTGCAGGCCATCCCACTTGCCTTGATCTGACGAAAGAGATGGTTGATGTAATAAGAACATACTCATGGCAATGCATGGAGTGTAAGACTTGTGTGAAATGCATGGATCCACATGATGAGGTAGAACTTGTTTATTCATTGCATGAACTTTTCTTTATGCTCATCAAAAATCATACGATTAGCTTTAAAACATGTGCATACAGTTCACTGAGAAAACAATGTGTTTGACTTTTACATATATATTGCATTTCATACATTAATAATGTTCTAAGATTTTCCATTTCTCAATCTCAAGATGGTGATCTTTATAATTTTTAAAACGGTTTTTGTTCCACTAGGAGAAGATGATGTTTTGTGATCATTGTGATAGAGGCTATCACACGTTCTGTGTTGGATTGAAGTCCATTCCTGAGGGACGTTGGGAGTGTCCCAGTTGTCTGGATACGATCGTGCCTCCTAAGCCAAAGTATGCTGAATATTCCTAACTTAAAACAAAATCAATTTGTTTTGGCGGTTATTTTGGACGTGTGGTTTTACAAAAGTGCATATTGACCCCTTGAAGACTGCAAGATGGCAGTACAGTTTGCTTAAATACTTTATAAACCTTTGATTTCATGATATAAGGATTGGTTTGTACGAAACGATAAGCATTTGCTACAGAATTTTAATTTTGATTGGTCTGATGTTTACTAAGTAGCAGATGGCTTGTTATTTTGACACGAACATTTATGTAAGGCTGGTTTCATTTCTTCTTTGCAGGCGAGGGCGTCCTTTCAAATATCCACCGTCACAGGTGTCTTCAGGTGACAGGAGCCAGGTGACTCCGAAGATGGAGGCCACTTGAGGTGGACGATGGTTATGCTGTTCCTGGTCGTCGTGAAAATGCTGATTATTATGACATTAGCCTTTCAGAAATATTTTCCAAAAGTTTTGGCAGTTCTTGTTACCTGTTTGTGTTGCTCTGTTGACTGATGTTTTGGAACATTTTCTGCTAGTTTAAAGCGGTATTTGCGAACAAAAGCCAAGAATGAGATATGAAAACGCCCCTAGGATAACAGTCTTGGAATAACTGGAATATCTCAGAATTGGAATAACTTCTGTAGAATCACAAGTCCATAGTTGATCCTCCTTATCAACCAAAATCAATTGTAATATAATTGTGGATATAAAATGATTGGATCTTTAAAATGCAGTTTGCTTATGTTTAATATAATTACTATTGTTATTATTATTATATAATGCTTTAGGTTTGATATTCAGTGTCTTTACACTATTTAAATGCATAATGTTGGGCCTATATGTGTCAGATGTCAAATTAATGTGTCTATGGTTGTTGTAAGAAATAAATGAAATTATATTTGAAATTGTGAATAATGGAATGCATGACAATTAATGTAGTGCACTACTGTTACTGCACTCTTACTTTATTATATACAGTATGTCAAATTGATGGTAGAGTAGAAACATTTGGTCATTGTATAAATTTTAGTTTCTGAAAACAATGAACACTGGAAATTAAATATTTTTTGTTTTGGAGGTAGTTTTTGCCTGAATTATTTGTTAAATTGTTTGATAATTAGTTTTGTATATGTAATGAGGAAAAACGGGCCGGAAACCCGTTAAAAATAGAAAGGCGGAGGGAAAAAGAGCAAAAGGGAAGAAATGAATGACTTTAATCAAAGGCTTTAGGCTTGCTATGTGACATGAAATATGTAGCATGTGACATGAAATATGTAGCATATAGTTACTCTTTAATCCTACTTAACCACTTTAAACCTTGTTATATTATATTATTATAATACTTTAAAGAATGGTACACTGTACTTCAAATCCATGATCCATCAGCAAGAGACCAGGTAATTCCAGGAATCAGTCGGTGTGAAAGCGAGGCAGAGCTATGGAGGATATTCTATTTTATAATTTTAAAACTAAAGCCAAAGAATACCATCATGGGCAAAATCAGAAAAAATAGGCTAACATGGTATGGGCATGTAAACAGGATAGAAGACTCGATACTTCCAAAAAAAGCACCACATACAAGGGAGGTAAAAAAATGAAGAGGCAGACACAGAAAGAATGGTTAGATAACATAAAAGAAGACCTGAAAGAAAAACAACGGACAATTGCAGAAAGAAGAAAACTGACATCGGACAGACTAGCTGTTCTGCTATTGCCACTAATGAGTTGACAGAAATCAATTATGATGACGATGTTCCTCAAATTCGTCGGATTGCTTTACTTACTTACCGAAGTTACCGAGTTATCTGTTGATCACACGTGTTTAAAAGAAATACAAGAAAATGGTAATATTGTGTGGTGAAATTAATTACTAACATTTCTGTCTTATTTTATGTTATTTTAATGAAAATGAATATTAAGAAAAATTGTAGACTTTACTTGATGTTATGATTTTTTAGGGTAAAGTTCGGAAGACGAAAAAATTCGCTGAAATGAAGCGCATGATCAGCTTGAAAGACACGAGAATGTGTGTACTTGATGATCAATCAATCAATCAATCAATCAATCAATCAATCAATCATCAACTATAGCGCCACTATAATAACGCCCAGGGCATCAGCCGATGATGATGAAGAAGAAGATGATGATGATGATGATGATGATGATGATGATGATGATGATAATAATAATAATAATAATAATAATAATAAAAGTAACAAAATATGAATAAAGGTAAGGGTCAAGAATGCCCAGGCTATAGACAATAGAGCACTTCAAAACCACAATTCTAATACACATGCATTATCTCCAGATCCATGCACGTATGATCAGACCAATTTCAGCTGGGGTGGAAGACAGCCAGGATGGGGAAAAGCCAAAAGAAATATATATAGTTACTCTTTAATTGCGATTTTAGGACATTTGGCAAACATTTTTCTCTCAAGTCTAGTTTTAAGTTTTAGCTATATGGTACAGGCAATCTTCTGTGAATCCATATTTTGCAAAAAGATTTAGTTTATACTGTTATTAAGTTATTAAGACTAACATTACTGTTCATTTCTTGAGACATTGTGCATTGAAATCACAGAAAGTTTGTTTACAATTCTAATTTTAACGTATTACTGCAAGGCCAAACGTGGAACAGATGATTAGTGTTATTAATGACTTTATTAGGGAAATTTGCTGTTGCTTTGTTATAGTAATTTTATGTGGAGCTCTCTGTGATATTCTGTATTGCACGCTTTATCTGCTAAGCTCTAAATTATTCTAACCCAAACACTCTTTTTGCTCATTAAATAATTTTGTTGCTATTTATTGTTGCTTTTGGCAGAAAGAAACAGAATCGAGAGGCCAAGAAACGCAATAAGCCTGATCCACAGAGCGTAAAAATCCGCAAAGTGTATGTTATCTAAGAGTTTTTTTTAGAAATTTTGTGTGACACAATCAAGTATTTATTCTCTAAATTCTAGCAAGCAACTCAATTCATGGGTGCCCTCAGAAATTTTTCCAGGAGGGGCAAAACATAATGGTCATGGCTATGCCACATAAATTTATCCAAGAGGGGCAAAACACATCTTAACACAATGGTCACGGTTAATATTTTAGCAAGGTTTTCAAATTTCAATGGGGAATATTGGCATTTTTATTTTCCAGGAGGGGGCAAGTGCCCCTCTTGCCCCAATGTGCGGGCACTCATGTCTCAATTGTTGTTAGTTTTTAAAGGTGATAAAGGCAGTGGTATAACTAGAGTCAAGATGGAACCCGAGTAAGCTGACCAACCTGGGCAGCATATGTCCATCTGCTCTAACGGTATTTTACTAGGAAAGTTTAGAAACGGCTGGGACGCTTACATTTCATTCAATAGTAACACACTCTCTCTGTCTTTAGCGTGTACATTAATTTTTACACACACACACACACGCACACATATATTGATGCCCTTGGTACTTAGTTCCCGAGGGACTTATAACAAAAAAGTGTCTGGAGACATATAAATATATACTATTCAGCTCTCGTATTCAATATATGTGTATATATGTATGTATGTATGTATGTATGTATGTATGTATGCATGCATGCATGTATGTATGTATGTATGTATGTACTGTGGTTGGTAGACGACAGTTTAGCATGTAGGAACTGGTGACCATACAGATACATTTCTGATGTTTTATTTAGTTGATAATGAAATAGTTTAGTTACATGATTTATTATTTGATTTTAAATTTGTGCTTGATATGTTTTATAGACCACAGGCATCAACTGCTCTGTTTCTTTCCTACAATGAGCAATTGGGACCACCTTATCATGTCTTACTGGATACCAACTTTATAAATTTTTCTATTACAAACAAATTGGATATCATCAAATCTATGATGGAATGCCTTCTTGCTAAATGTGAGTCAATCTTTCAGTTAATGTTGTTTTTGTGTTTTAAAGTTATTAATTAAATTTTAAGGGTTGCCGATAAATGAGGCAGGAATTTGAATGCATTATATTTATCAAGAACTGTGGATTTCAAACTGTAGCTAAATGTTTGTTATCATTGTGCTTGTTGATTCAACAGTCCAAGTCTTATTCTATTGTCAGTTTATGTTGCCTATTGGAGATCTCTTAAGAACTTGTCCACCCAGTGTATGGTGTGCTCTGATGTAATAGAGACATTCTGCACATAGATTTCAACTTGACGCTTAGATTGCCAGAGGCTAATATTACCGGTAATTGGTGTAAAGGAATTTTATTCATATACTGGAAAAAACTGAGAAGTCTTGTCAAGATCATGATGTTACAAAGATGTCAGATTCACCTACTGCAAATATTTGTGTCATTTAGAGTCAGTTATTGGCATTCACCTTTGTTGGCAAATGATTGCAGTGGAAGATGATCAGCACCATAATAATAATAATAATAATAATTATTATTATTATTATTATTATTATTATATGAGCAGGACCAGCCTTAAGCCTGGGCAAACCGGGCCTGTGCCCAGGGCCCGCTCTTCTAGAGGCCCCGCACAAAGCCTTTGAAGGGTTGAAGGGCCCTGTGATTTCCGATGATTACCTTCTTTTTGCTTGTCACGATTTTTTTGTGTACACTGAAGGGTCCCGCGATTGGCCTTGCCGGGGCCCCGCAAAACGTAAGGCTGGCCCTGTATATGAGGGATTGGACATAATTGTTAAAAGGTAGTTTTGTTTTGGGAAGGTTTTTAATAGGTGAATTTTTGTAGGCACTCCCTACATATCTGATTGCGTTATGGCTGAATTGGAGAAACTTGGAAGAAAATACAGAGTTGCTTTACGGTATGTTATGATTATTAATTTTATTTTAGCATTTATTATTATTTATATTATTTCTTTCTTTCTTGATTATCAATATTATACAGTTTAACATTTTATTTGCTTTCTAATGATGTTAATCATAAAGTGATGCTTAGTTATGTTATGTACAGTTGTACACATATGTATCAGTAGTGTAACACGTGCTATTGGTTTTTTGTTTTTATAACAATGAACTGATCGATTTGATTGAATAAATTAACTTTGTTAACTATCGAAGCATCAAGATGAAATGCTATTACTTGACTGAATGATTATTTGCAGAATTGTGAAAGATCCACAATTTGAGCGACTAACTTGTTGTCATAAAGGAACCTATGCTGATGACTGCATTGTGCAGAGGATAACAGAGGTAAGGACAAGCCATTTTTCTTGGTAGAACCTCTAAAACAATCAAAAGTTTGCAAAGATAATAAAATATGTATCCAGTTTGTGTCAAAATTACGCAGATATGTATGTGAATATCATGTACTGTGTTTATTTCAGAGCAAGTGCTATATTGTGGCGACGTGTGATAAAGAGTTGAAACGCCGTGTTAGAAAGGTACCTGGTGTACCAATCATGTATATCACGGGGCATAGGTGAAGAAAGATTAAAAGTTCTCTTCATTAAGTCTACAGTAATTATTGTTTAGTGTTTGCTGCAGTGTGTATGATATAGCTTATTATGAATTTTAGCAGATATGAAAATACAGTTACCGGTGCCAGTTGACAGAAACACGTTTTAAAAATATCAATGGTAAACAGTGTTTCAGCTACCCATTTATTTTCACGCCAAGTTAGCCAGACCTAAAATGGAGGTTTTTATGCATTTACTGCATAATAATAATAATAATAATAATAATAATAATAATAATAATAATAATTGTAGTAATAATGCACTTTTATAGCACCATTTTATTGCACAATGCTATAAGTTAACAGTACTACAAATCTACATGCAAGAGTTCTGTTCAATTCCAGCAATGGGTCAGAGAGGAAAATACCGGAGAGACTAATGAGAAAAGTATAAATTACTCCAAAAAAGAATATTGTATTGAGATATACTTCTTTCATGTACTGTAGTGTACTATCTTGTGCAGTCATCTGGCCTGTGCCAACTATGGATGGAATGATGTGATAGCATTTTTCCTACTCATTTGACAATACGTTAGCCTCAGCAGTGAGCAAAGAAACTTTTAAAAATTCAATAATCTGCAACTGGCCGATTGTTTGCGGCCAATAATAATCAGTGCACCTGTAATTAACTATCTTTATTTTATACTTTCAGGTTTTCCATAGAAAGAATGCCAGAAGCTTATGGAGCACCGCGGTTCTAAGAAACATCTGTATAATGACATTTTTCACCAGACACTTGGACGTTTAAAATGACTGTATTGACAGACACTTATTTCTTTTCACTGTTCAATGTGTGTCTTTTTTGGACTGCAATTTTAATAGCAGAGTTCTTTTGTAGGTTCCGGAGCATAGTATTTCATCAGATGTTAAGATTTATGACATTAGTATTTCTGTTTCAAAACCTGTCAACACAACTCTTGTTCAAGAAAGGCATCAGAGTTACTTGAATCGAAAACTTCTTAATGGCAATAGGGTGCATGTTATCGCTGCCTGTGTGATTTGTCAAGACATTCACAGCATTTATTGAAATGCTTAATTTATAAAAAAAGAACTTTGAAAATTATCTTGTTGGGCTTTGTGTTACATACACCATCAAATAACTACCATTGTCAACGGTTTTAAGACAGAGTACTTTATGAATTATATCAATTGATTTGTTCTGGATTTCCAGGTGATAGGTGGGGAGGATATATGAAAAGAGTGAATAATTAGTTTTTTTGTGATCATTATTAGTGAATGATAATCCTGCAATGTGGCTTAAATATTGCTGCCAGCTTTGCATGAATTTGATGAATTTTGTGATTGAAAATACGTTAATCGCTGTGTGCAGAATATAAATAACAAAAAACTAATATAATTTGAAATATTTGAATTTCACAGTAATAATAATAATAAGCATAAAAATAAAAAATCAATAAGCCATCGTTCATATACTGTACAGTAGAATGCTTTTAAAATTGCTGGAGTTTGCTTGTTTTGACTGCAGCAGATCTGCTCTGTGTTCTAACAAATGTCTTTGCTTGCTGTACTTGATTATAATTATCATCATAAATCATATGTTGTGCATTCTTTCAAGTTTTCTACGAGTTTGTTCAGCACCTGAAGTAAGCCTAACATTTGTTCTTCTAATTTTGACAATTTGCATGACTCTTCAGTTAACGATGACACAAAGTCATTCCAGAATGTAAATCATGTTCGTCTGTTCTGTTCCCTTGTGGAGCTATTCTTGGGTGTTGTGCTGTCGCCATTGGCTTATGTTATATGACATAGTTAAATTTGCCATAACTTATTCAAAGACCTGCAAGTTCCTGATTAACCCCGCATTTCCGACTGATAAATTGCAGAACGCCACGTACTGAGAGAAGCCTAACGATGCACGTGTGGTGCAAGCATGCCGCTGTGTCGCTACTTTTCTTTAAATAGGGGCTATTTATGGTGCCTGGGGTTCTGTTTCTTAGACATTATACGGCGTGTTTGTCGTTTTCATCAACTGCAAGTATTCGCAAGACGACTTTCAGCAAGACTCGAAATCCCGTATCAGTAGGATGTTCTCTGCCTTGTTTGTGGTTCTCACTTTCACAGGTAGTTTTTACCCTTGAACCAACTTTAATCCTACAGCTTATATTATGTGGTGGCAGTCTAAATGACTAAAAGTAGTTACAGTTACATTATCACTGTTACTATATAATGGTATTTTGTAGTCAGGCCTTACTACAGTAATTGCATTCGAGTCGGTATAAGTGCTTTTGGTTTTGGCTTATGGCTATGTTGCTGCGCTTCATAACTTGTCGATGATGATGATAATAATAATAATAATAATAATAATAATAACAACAACAACCATGCAAACGTCTGTAAAGTTTATAAACCAAGGTCTGTGATGGGGCCCTATTCTAATGTCATCTTATGCTAATTTGCAAAAATATCCAATTATATATATATATATATATTCTTGAATATGGTTATCCAATTCAAAATTATTCTTGCAGTTGTATGTTATTTATTTACAATTGTTTAATTTAATAATAAGTCTGATCTTAGTGTCATATTGAAACATATGTATTTGCTAATGTAATAATAATAATAATGTGATTTAAAGTGGCTTAGGAGGCTAAGTTAGCCTGTGTGAAAACCACTGTAGTAACTCTCTGCATTTAATAACCTAGTTTTCCTAGATAGCCTTTGAATCCATTGACTGTTTCTACTGTCACTGCCACCTCATCCAAACTGTTGCATTTAGTCACAACCCTTGCACTAAGAAATATTTCTTTCTTGGTCCCACCCTGTATAGGGAGTTACAGGTAGTCTGTCAACAATTAAATTCAAATCTGTAACTCTGTGCCTGTGTGTGTGTGATTATGCATGTCTGCACATGTATTAATGTTTAATGTTAATTGAACAGTTGTTGCTATTGGACAAGGCTTTCCACAAACTGCAGCATCATTGGGCAGTGAAAGGTGAATCCACTTTGCTGTTTATTTCTTAGTGTATTGACTAAACTATGATATGTGGCAAAATATACAGTGGACCCAGTAGCAGAATTTAACTAAATTATCCCAAAACTAAGCCTACTATTACTGTATATGAAATGTCATTTGCATTGTACTGTATGTACCATTGCTAGTGTTGTTGACACCAGTGGCATAGTCAAAGTTCCAGAATAGGGGCATTGTCGCTTGGTCTGATCTGACTAGGAGGCTTGGGGAGAGTTGTGAGCCCCAGGCGGAGTTTGACACCAACCAAAAGTTTAGAATAATATAGATTCAAATCTTGACCTTTGAAGCAATTTTGTACAAATCGTTGGCAATCACCTCACTCCTGATAGCATTTTCTCATTGGTTTTGTACAGATCTTGACTAGTCAAGGTGCTATATGGGGCCCGGCCTCTCTGTGCCCCTTCTGGCTTTGGTAATGGTTGACTCACGTCAAATTTAACAGACCAGTTAATTGACTTTTTAATGTTAAGCTCGACTCTTTCATTGAGGTTTTGCTCACTTTTTGATGCGATTGGCGGAAAGAATGTCTTGTATATGAGCATATAAAACAGCATGTATGCATTTAGCTAAAAACATTAATGTAAACTTGTAAAGTAGTCGTAATAATTGGCTGGTTCTAGGAATTTTTAAATGGAGACTATGGCCCAACCTCTTAATTACTCTGACTGACGAGCACAAAATTCAACAAAGGATTTGGGAAGAGCTGAATTGGCATTTCAGAGAAAAAATCCATTCCTAACTCATAATCTGATGCCAGCAATAATAACTGCTAGTAATGTAAAAAATTAACACAGAATAACTGCATGCTCGAGTTAGAATTGTTAAACTGTTTCCAGATTGAAAAATAATCAATACGCTGGTGGAATTGGATGGTCTAAGTCAGTACCAGGATTTCATGAAGGTCCAGCATCTGACAGTGTCAATTTGAATGACGATGAAATTATGGATAGCAAAGTTCCCGATACGGATATTTTTAATCCGATTGCACTGAAGACCATCTCGGCTTCTCATCTACAGCACGGATTTCCTGTTCTTCCACCCGGCATTGCTCCACTGGCATTGGCTATGCCTACTTCTGATTCCAAGCTTTATTATAGAAGACAGCCAATACAAACGATGAAACGATACAAGATCAGTTTTTATGATTGCATTGCCCTCTATTGCCCACAGGAACAGGGTGATGAACGGACTCTTTGTATCCTCAATTCATGCAATCGGGCAAGATACTGGCCACAGTAGAATTTTGACCAAATAATATGGCCTGTAAGGATATTTGTACTGTACAATAAGCATCAATTCTGTTTGTCAGTATTTGATTTAATAGTTAAAAGTGATGTGAATGAACTCTGCATGTATGAATTGCATCAAAATTCCAGTATTCTTACAGATGGCTAATAATTTTGGTAAGTCTGGTGCTATGGTAATATTTACATCATATTACACTGACCTTGCACAATTATACCACAACAGGGCCTAAGTCAGTGGTGTAGGCAAGGGGGCTTGGGGATTAAATCCCCTTGGCTGTTTGCAGTGTAGGGAAGGGGGAGTTTTGGGTGTTAAAACCTCCTTGGTGGCCAAACATTGTTTTATTGCAATCACTATGTAGTGTATGCGCTCCTATATATTATATAGGCCTACCTATGTGTATTTCAATTATTGAAGCATAATAGTAGCTGACAACCTTTTTATGCTTGTCAGGATTTTTCCGTGCTGCTTTTAAACAAATCCATGAATGATGATAGCCCTTTTTGGTTGTCAGAATTTTCTGAAGTTGGGAATCATGGGAACCATACCCCCTCCAAAATCCTGGATATGCCACTAACCTAAGTTGAAGGACAATTTAAGCAGAAGAGCTGTTCTACACAATTTAGAGGCCTACCAGTAATTCACACTGCAATTGCAATAAAATTTCATGTAGGACATTGCAAGATTTGATGTGCTATGCAGACATACAGCTTTATGGTTCTGATCAGGCAAACATTTACAACATGCACCCTATGATTTACTATATTTTAAGCAATATGACATTGCAATATTAACTGTAAGACAGTTTACTGGTACTAGCTGAAACTAACTGAAAAATGACTAAAAGGTTTACAAGCTTATGATGACTTTTCAAGTAGGCCATTTAAAAATGATGTCTTAACTAATATGCTTCAGTAAGGTCATTTACTTCAATGCAAATGATGGATACACGTGCATGCCCCCATCAGATCATCATGTTTGGTTTTTTCCCATAGATCAGGGTCGATTTATTTGGCCTGCCAACTTGTCTCCAGACCTTTCGTTCTGGCCTCCAAGTACAGTACTGAATAGACTGATTATGCAGCCTATGTTTGACATTCTTTCAGTTATTCGGCCCTCTGCCCAACAAGTTTGGCGACCCTGCCGTCTCAGAAAAAATTGACTCCTGTATGTTTCTTTTTTTATATATCCTTCTATTGCTGAAAACGTGACTGTTATGAAATAACACTGAGAGAACTTATTCATAGTCATTTTGCAGCAATTCCTGCTCGATCAACATCAGTTTGTTGTAGGCCTGTACCGGTAGACTTAAGAGGTATGAACTTTCTAATTTTACAAAGGACAAAGGTAATCCTAAAGTTTCCTTCAAAAAGACATAAAACAACATTAATTTATTACCAATTCTGCGGAGACAAGAAGCAAACATCCTTTGCATCGTGGCAAATACTAAATAGGGGTGGCTATAATACCACGATAAAGAACATTATTTAATGTTAATAAGTTAATGGCCTAAACTGCATGATCAAGACCTAAGAGGCTAATAATAATAATAATATAATAAGGTTTAAAGTGGTTCAGTAGGGACTGCCCTGTGTGAGAACCACTAGTGTTTTGTTACAGGCAGAACATGATTTATACATTACATTAGCTAATAGGCCTACACAAATGCACACGGTGATTTCACTGTTTCTAAGAAACTAACAAATACTACTAATAAGGTAAAGGTAAAGTTCATCCGTAGGCTCTGTGCCCGTAGGTGCCGGTGCTGATCTCCAGTTTCATGACCATCAGCCCATAGGTGGCTATTAAGCCATTTATCAGCGGACGGAGGCTAATACTGCGTATAATATTATTATGTTCAAAATCTGAGATGCACTCTCCATGCACACAGTTTTTATTAAGAAATTGTTCGACCAGGTAAAAATAGCACTTAAGAACATTCTCTTACATGTACCTGAGACGTTGGGTTCACACAAGAAATCACGGCTTGACAATTTTGAAAATTTACCATTATATTTTAATATTTTTGAGAAGCTATCTTAAGCAAGAAAGCGAACAAGCAAGAATTTTTGTAATCTGTAACCGTTGCAGCGGCAACATTTCCATATATTCCTATTGTAATTTGTCTCAAATTGTTTTATTCCAAGAATTTCTCGAATTTTGACCACAGTTTAAATAAAATGGAAATCGATATGAAATTGGAAGGAGAAACATATGCCATTGGTAGATTTTAATTACATATTAACGACACTAGACTTTGTTGCGATTAGTCTTACCAAGTAAAATTTCAATGTATGTAGCGCTATGATGATTTTATGCGCTGGATATAATCCTGAAGCACTACATTGCTACAATTATTAGTCATTGGTAATATAGTACGGTGATATTTGAATGTCTTTGCCGCACTGTTTCACTATGTGCGCCATCGGCTGATGCCCTGGGCATTATGATAGTGGCGTCATAGAAGTTTATTGATTGATTGATTATTGATTGAATCAAATCTGCAGGAACAGAAACTGGCAATCTTCTGAGTCCAGATCCCAAATTATAGCACTTTGCCAACTTATAAGATATGTGCGTCACAATATTAAAATGATATACTTAATAATGTTCTTCATCCGATGTGACGTTGTTATACTAGCAAAAACTAATGTTTTGTGTAATTTTGTTTGAGAGTTAGTAAAAGTTGTGAAATAGTTGAAATTTGTGAAATAGTTGTAAAAGCTGTAAAATCCTTGTTTGTGTACTATTTGATGCTGTACTTGTCACGAATAAAGATTATTATTAAATAGCAATAAAGATGGCAGTTAGAACACCAATGCCAACAGCAACATCCAGCTAGGAGGGATGGATATTAATGGACAGTCAGTGAATGCGCTGTGGTAAATGGGTTGTTGGTATGGGAGAACGAGTTAATGGCCATTGCTGGTTGGGGGTTGTGAGTAGACGTTATGCAGCAAGACTTGAAAATATTATTTCTAACCATGTGTTACCAGGTACTACGATAGTGACGGATGCTTGGCGTGGTTACTCTAAAGTACCGGTAGATAAACTGAACCATGGGGACCTATGATCATGAGAGATTGTTATTCATACCAATGAATTTGTGAACTCTGCTCTCAACAAAATCCATACAGAAGCTGCAACTGAGGCCCGGAGTTTGGTTATGCTCACAGTTTAGGACCTTTTCAGGCACTTTCATTCACTTTTCATTCTTTCACTTTACATTCATGCATTCATTCACTAAGACCCATACTCTTTCTCAAAACTTTATACAACCGGCCATGATGAACACCTTGATACAACTTCTTTGCGATTACTTTGTTACGCAGAGAGTGTTACGGCACACGGAAAGAACAGTTCCGATGCTCAGCCGCAGCAACCGGATTCCGACAGCATCAAACTTTTCGTTGGGCAGATACCTCGCAGCATGACAGAGGAACAGCTGCACGAACTCTTTGCGGTTTATGGTCGTATTTATCAGATTGGCATCTTGAAAGATCAAGGGACAATGGAAAATAAGGGTTAGTAAATTTGAACTGCATCAACTATTGGAATTTGCATCTATATCTTTTGCAGTCTTTATGTTTTTAGTGCATGTTCCACTATTTTAAGTAAATTAATGTGATGGAAATGTACGTCCATGATGAGCACTTCATTAGAAGTTGCCAGGAAAGACAGTAATGCCTTGTTTTAGAATTATTTGACAGTGTATTACATGGAAATCAAATCATTTTCATGGACCAATAATAACTATAATCTTAATTAAATGTCTGCAGTCTAGTAAATATAATTGTCAGATTTTACAGTTTAATGCTATTGTGCATTTACTCTAAATGGTCTCGGGTCATGTTAAACTCGCTAAGAAGAAAGTTTTTAATCAGTTCACAGCAAGATGATGCAATGTTTTCCTCTCTCATTATTTGCATGGAACTCTTCGATCACAGTCACAGATGTTGAACATTTTGGAAGTTTCAAAAATTAACGTGTAATTTCACATTCTGCAAAACTAATACCAAGGCGTGAACAACCGGGTTTAAAGACCAACTCTCATGATGGCAGAACAGTCAAAGCCTGCTGCTATGCAATTAAAACTCTGTAACCACAAAACACAAGAACTTCTTTTAAAACACACGTTTAACCTCTTAACTGGGGACCCCGGATATATCCGTCCATTTTACATTGAGTTACAGTTAAATACCCAGTTAAGGGGTTAAAATGTATTGACAGTTATGAAGCACTTTTGCCGTATTCATCCAAACCACAGCAGCAAAGAAGGCATCTGACCTAAGAAATGTGGTGATTGTGTGTTGTAACGAAAAAAGGAACAGAATTTTTGTGCAATTCTATGATTTATTGAAATTGTGATTAAAATTTTATTGAATTATTAGTAGATGAAGGACTGATACACATATTGTCAATGTAGGATCACATATGATATGACTTCAGCAGTGAGCATTGCTCCTGACTGCCATCCATGTTATTTTGTTATTGTTAGTATTAGAATTGTGTCATTGAACTGCAGGCTGTGCATTTCTGACATTCTATACAAGGAAATCTGCCCTTGATGCACAGAATACTTTGCATGGAAACAAAATTCTTCCTGGAGTAAGTGAACCTTTGTGCACATATCGCATTTTCAATGAAATTTGTATCATCTCTAAAACCTATTTTGTTTTCTTATTCGATCTATATATTCAAGAGAATTTTTGATAACTTTTAAATGCTTTTTTTAGATGAAGTACCCAATGCAGGTGAAGCCAGCTAACAGTGAATTGAAGAATGGTTAAGTATCATTTTCTTCATTGTCTTTGTCCTTGTGGTTGTTGTCATTATCTTCACTTCCTTTGATTTTCTTTAAGTTTGGTTTTTCTTAGTTTAACACATTCAGTGCCCATGACATTTTAATATTATGCCCCAAATTTGTCTATTTGCTAGGCCCAGAACACACACACACACACACCTATGTCCTATATTCTGTGGGCTGCAGCGTAATGTTGGCCCAGCCAAAAAATTGGGCCAGCACTGAATGTGTTAAATACTGAGATGATTGCACAGCATGCAGTCATGACTGATTAATTATATTATTTATTAAGATTTTCCTAGATTTTAAATTCTGATTTTGTTTTGCGCATTTTTTCATGTCATTACCTTTTGAAGCTCAGGTGCGCAGGTGGAACAGTGGTTAGCGCACTGGTCTGCCAATCCCAAGGTCCGTGGTTCAACTCCCGGCCACGGCAGAAACTTTTCGGTTGTTTCTGCCCCAAGCGCCCCAGTCGACTCAGCTGTGAATGAGTACATCGGGTGTTAACTCGGTGGAAGGAAAAGAAAGGCTGGCAATCCGCCCTCATTCAGCCGTTGCCGTATATGACTGAAGGCGCTAACCCTTCGGTTCCCGACGGGCCCGCGATGGCCTATGGGGTGTACCTTTACCTTACCTTTTGAAGCTCAGTCAAGACAAAGAGGACTTCTAGTATAGCAAAGTCAGTTTGTGTTGATTATTAGAAGAGGAGCGACGTCTGTTCATTGGAATGCTTCCAAAGACGATGTCTGATAATGAACTGACAATCATGTTTGCACCATATGGAGCACTCGAAGATTGTGTCATTCTTAAAGATCGTGATGGACTGAGCAAAGGTGTGCTTAGCTGTTTTTTAAAGCTTCATTTTGTCCATGAATTTGCTTATTACTAACCTAATGAACAGTATCTTGCTCAACAATATTTAGTAGTTTTGATCAGTCATATCTATAATTGATCTATTGTATAAGCTTGTTTCAGTTTAGCATTAATGTTTGAGTGCAAGATGAACATAAGTACTGTAAAGCTCAGTCAGGCATACTTCGTAAGACCAAAAAAGGATCTTTGACGGCTGAAAGTCTCTTTGTTGAACAGAGTCCAAAGAAACATTGAGTCTACAAATGGATGGGATGGTCTCTGTCGGCCAAGAATCCTTGTTGTCTAAGCCATGTTGTTGTGGTTTTGCTCTATATTTTGATGTATAGAGAGGTGTAGGTGTTATCAGTTGAGCATAATTTGACTGATTAATGCCTGACTTTTCTTTGATTTTGAAGGCTGTGCATTTGTTACATATGCCTCCAAGAAGAGCGCTCAGCTTGCTATCAAGACGCTACATCATTCCACGACTCTTGAGGTCAGGCTAGGCTAGAGAGGTCAGGCTAGGCTAGAGAGGTTAACTGGGTCGGTTGGACTGAGTTTGCCTGTTGTAGGTCTCCTATAAACAGTCCATCTTTTCTCCAAGTTTTAAACAATTTGCATTTTACTCTAAATGTTTTTGCACTCAACTAACTATAGATCTGTTTTACAATAATTTTTTATCATCAGACTGTCTAAATTGTTAAAGTAAATGTGGATAAAATGTGATATCTTCACTGAGTCGGTCTTTTCTTGCACTTTGCAAATTTGTCAACCTTATTTCTAATTGCTTGAAATGGTCTTGCTTTTTCTTCTGATTCAGACTGGATCTGCATACTGGTAGCTTTAGTATCGGGTGACTTTAGTAGTTAATAATATTAACGATCTAACAGTTAATATTGTAATCAAATTTTCTTGAATTAGAAGTGTTCTTAATGTTAAATGATATGAAAGTAATAATGAAAGCAAACCTGTTGTATGAGTTTATACTAACTTTAAAGATTTATGAGAAATATTTCAAATGAGTGTTCTGTCAAGCAGAAGTAATGTACAGTAAACCAGATTTCTGTAGCACTGCTGGAAAGCTTTGTGCAGTGCACTTACTTATTCACAAACACTCAGCCTAGGCTAAATTCAGAGTTCATGGTTCTGGGTTGTGCTTTCAGGTCAGGAAAAGCCACTAGAAATTACAGAATGAAATTAAATTGTCTATTTTACCAGACATTTTTTGTCTGTAGGGTTGCCGGATGCCTCTTGTTGTTAAAGCAGCAGATACTCAGAAAGATAAGGAATTAAAGATAAAGCAGAAAAAGATGCTGGAAAGTGGACAGAACTCTTCTCCATACATGTCGGTGAGCAGAAATATTTCACCGTTCGTAAGATTCAAGGTTTTTTGGTTACTTATTATTGATTGAGAGCAATCAATCAATCCGACATTCACATGAGTTGCTTTCAGTTTGAATTTATGGGAGATAGATTTGAGCTTATTGATATCATGTTTTATTGAGAGACTACTGTTGCTTTTAACGTTATAAAAGTCCTTTTTTATATTTTGTTTTTGTTCAGCTTCTGCAGCAGGCAGTTGGTGGCAGCCATCTTGCAAGTTTAAAGAGCAACCTCGGTGATCGTTGTTTTGTTTTTCTTCAGTGTGATTGCTACTGTCTTCTTTTTCTTCCTCGTCTCCTCTTTCTTTTCATCCTCTTCTTCTTTTGTAGTCTTTATTTATCATTTTATTTTAAGTTAACTTGAAGCCCTGACGATCATATCTTGCCCACCTATGAACTGATCGCATAAAGGTTTTCTTTGTAACAAATAGTTCTTTCATGTCCTATTGTAGCATTGGTAATTGTAATTATAAATAGTTATTGACAATTTAAAAAATTGACTACAAGGTTTAGAATCTATGCCTATGGTGCATTTTTCATAGTTTCTAGTGTTTGAATATAATGTTATTAATTATTGTTTTCTATGGATGACTTATCACAATGCAGGTTTTAATGCAAATTTAGGCTCACGGTTTCAAGCAGGTGCTGGCCCTGCTATGACACAGTATCCATTGCCTAATGCTGGTAAGTATATCTGCCTGAGTGTCCTGTGTTTATGTACAGGTCCATCAAGAGGGGGTCAGGGGGGAGCAAATGCACAAGGACCTGGTGATCTGTAGGGGACCCTGGTGGGTTAGGTTAGGGTTAGATGGGGGCATGTTGAAGGCATTGTTTGCTGATGCTGACAAGCAAAAAAAAGAGGTCATCACCAGATTTTAAACTTTCTAGGGGCCCTGCGGCTACTCTGCACAGGGGCCCGGAATTTCTCTTGGCGGCCTTGTTTATAGTGTGTTTTATGTCCGTGTATATTTTCATGCATTACATTGCATTAACTTGCTTATCAATGGTGAGGGCTACATAATGTGCCTTGGTGGCTCAATTGATAGAGCGTTGGCCCTGCCTGCCATCAGCCTGGGTTCAATTCTCGGGCACTCACTTGTCCACCAGCAGAGAGTAGAATTTATTATAGTCTGCACAATGCTTTATCAAGGCACTATATTAATGTAGGATTTACTTTTTTACGAATGATATCAAATGGTTTGGACTTGTTACGTTGTATTAGTGCATTGTATATCATGTTATGGTTTTGTCGTTCTATTGTATTTATGTGTTGATAGCTTTGAGTTTTGGTTGAATTATGTTTACAGCTCAAGGAATGAATAACTCACCCGCTGGCATTCAAGAAATAGCGTCTGCTCTCAACGTTATTGCAAGCAATCCAGGTGTTTCTAACAGCAGTCGTTAATTGTTCTCTTACGTGATTTGGATCTGCTTGATATATAAATATAAAACTATTTGTTTCAATTTTTGTTATTATTGGTGAGACGATTGCATTGTTAAGATTTTCACATTGCCTATAAGACTTCCTGTTAAAATCTAGAATAATTCTTAATAGAGCTCTTTAAAATACCTAGACTTTTCTTTAAGAGATCTTGTGTTTGTGTTATGCATGATGATGATGATGATGATGATGATGATGATGATGATGATGATGATGATGATGATGATGATGATGATGATGATGATGACACTAATGATGATGACACTAATGATGATGACAATAATGATGATGATTTCAGTGTTGAATACAATTCTGAATCCAAACATGACTCTTCTTCAGCAGTTGACCTCACTGAACTCTGCTGGTGCTAACAGCAGTGGCCAGGGCATGTTGCAGTCTGGACATTCAAATGTCGCTCAGCAGAATCAAGGTCGGTTCACTTCGTTTTCGTGTGTAACAAGGTTGTTCAGTCTATAGGTTCAGGCATCTAATAGTCCTTGGGTCAGTTTAGTTGTGAATGCCATTGTGTGTCATAAATGAAGCCGCATCTGTCACTGCCAAGCTAATCCGCTGCATTGACTCTGATGCCTTTGAATGCAGTTGCAACTCGTAGTGTAGTATTTTGTAATGTAGTATTTGTGTAGCGCCTCTTCTATTTCTACTCAAAGATTTGAATTACCTTTGCCGATATCAGAGCCCCTCTTACTAATTAATTTTTGCCAACTTCCTACAGCTCACTACAGCTGGTTGAAGGCCAGGACAGTGACGGAATACAAGATGACCACAATTGTTCTCTCAATTTCAGACGGTCTTAGTTGGTGCAATTGATTCCAGCCGCAAAGGACTGTTATATCTGAATTTTAGAGACCCATTGCTGAAAACCTAGTTGAAATGCATTTGATCATAGAAAGGAAGACTGAAGAGAATTGCAGGTCCCTTATAATGAATTTAGTGGAATTCTAAGCGTGATTATACATTTTCAGGTTAGGTTTATTATTTGGAGTGGTGTTTGCTCAAGTCTCCTCAGTGATATATACATTATACAGGCCTGAAACTAAGAGGGAAAATACCCTCCAAAATGCACAAAAATCCCCCCCCCAAATCCCAGCACTGACACAAGTTTTTGCATTGAACTGTGTCTCTTCCCTTCCAGCCAAGTCAATTTTCCACCCCACCCCAGGCCTGGAGTCTCGTTTATTTTGCTGATTCCTAAAATGTTACTTTTGACTATTTTGTCATCAGTTGTTGCAGTGAGCATTTTGACGTCAACTGTTCAGCTTGTTTTCTGTGTTATATTTTATGAGATTGTGAGATTGTGTGTTAATTTTGTTAACAACAGGAATGTACGGTGCACAAGGAAACGTTCCTTTCAGATCTACTTCTCGTCCGTTTTTTAACGTGAAAGGACATTACGAGGGTAATTGGCAGAGACCAGAGAATTCCGCAAATAAAGTCGACAAAATCTGCCGCTTGCTTTTGTCATTTTACTGTCTCACTGCTGCAGAATTGTACAGATTCTGTGGTGGATATAGTTTTCGACTTTAGTGCATGACAATAGCATGACTCATTCATTGTTTAAGCTTGACATTGCTTCTTCACTTATCTCATTTATGCTTTTGTAAATTTCTAAGCTGAAATCTTTGGTGTATTGAATAACCAATAGACATGGTGTATTAGAAAGTATTATAAATTCTGTTGCAAAACTATAAATTTTGCAGCACAGTGTGAACAACTGTTTGACTTGTCTTATAGCCCTTAGATTGCTCTCCCGCCGTTTCAGACTGATCTTCTGGCTTGGCCTGGCTCTAATGCTATTTGGATTTGGTGCGCCATCGGCTGATGCTCTGGGCATTATGATAGTGGCGCTATAGAAGTTGATTGATTGATTGAACAACAGCAGATTCCTTGTCTGGCTTGAAATTTCATGTGTCTTAGAACGTTTGTACTTGTATGACCAACTATAGTGTTTGCCTTTTAGATAGTGAAGTCACGTGTTCATTTTTCTTACTCTGCAATTATGGTGATTATTCTGGTTGAATTATGGTTAAGTTGGGCAACAGACCACATTATCTTTGTTTCTTATTGTTATTATAAATCATTAACATATTCAAATTATATGTTTACTAGATGTTTATTGGATGATTTTTTTATGGTAGGACCTGAAAATTGCAATCTTTTCATTTACCACATACCAGAGGAATTTGGAGACTCGGACATTACACAGATCTTTGCACCGTTTGGAAATATTGTGTCTTCTAGGGTTTTTGTGGACAGGAAAACTAACGTTAGCAAAGGATTTGGTATAGAATATTATTTCAATTTTGCATACATTAAGATTGTTAACTTTTATAGGCCTACCGTATTGATTTACATAGTCTGTTTAGAAAAACAATTTATTTGCAGTCATGTTTTCATAACTAACACAATGTAGAAGTTAGTTAATTTTTCAATTTGAATACTTACTTCACACCTGAAATTTTTATGGTCGGTTTTCATTTGGTATATGCACAAGTTATTATTTTTAAGGACAAGTAAATCTTTAATTTGAAGGAAAACATTGCCATACCTTTTTAGTTGCATGTTGTGTTTTATAGATTTTCGGAGTTATTCTAAGGGTTTTTTGTTTGTTTTGGTTTTTAGGTTTTGTCAGTTATGATAATCCTGTAGCAGCCAGAAATGCAATTCAGGCTATGAATGGTTTTCAGATTGGCAACCGGAGGCTTAAAGTTGAACTGAAGAAGCCCAAAGCTGAGAGCAAGCCATACTAGGTAGTATGTAAGTATGCTGTGGTAAGTATTGCCAGTTGTGCTAATGATGGGAATTTCATAAATTTGGGGGTGGATAATATCTCATGTGCCTGTGAAGGACATTTGATAAAATCATGGACTATATACAAAAGAAAAGAAAATTAGATGAGCCTTTTCATGCATGGAAACGTTGACACATTTTATCTTTGACTGAAGCTAACTTGCATTTTAGTTGTCACATTTAGAAATTGTAGAAAACCTGGCGCTGATGTCACCCATTGTGATCAAGATCAGACAGCAAATTTGGAACTATTGAATTACTACCTTGATACCTAATAAGGGAGTGATAGGATATACTCGGTGTTGATAAATCTTTTGTCGTCAGCATAAGTTTTTGGTTCAGATCGGCTGAATGGTGGTTTAGTCGCTGCAGAAATACACAAGGTGAAACAAAGTTCTGCCTTCCTTTTGTGAAGGGTAGAAAGTTTCAGAATGTGGAAATGATCGCCTCAGTATCACTGCGGCCCGGAGTTGAACCGCGGACCTCAGATTGGCCTACCAGTGCATTAACCACTGTTCCACCGCACACTGGTAACAGCTAGGTATCGAATAATCATTTGAACTAAAATGATGTACAGATGAACAAAATGGAGAAGACCAAAAACTTTCTAGTTCAAGTCCAAGATGACTGGATGACTATGTTAGTACTAACCAGCTACCAGTATTTTAACTTCATTCTTACTAAGAGGAAGCTGGTTTTAACATGATGTGCTGGTCCAATGCTCTCATATCAGATGATTTGTTGAACTGAGGAGGTACTGCTGTGGTTAATATTATGTCACAAATGCATTTGTTCTAGAACAGTTGTGTGTGAAGTGCTTAACTTTGGTTCTTTCAAATGTTTGCTTATTTTTCCAGTTTGTAATGTTTTCATCTTTCATCTGCCACTTATACACAATGTAAAAATGCAATTTTGGCATCTGAATGGTTTCTCTTCAGCATTGCAATATGCCTTTTTCAATCATCTTTTCCCTATTTGATGGCAATAATAAAGGGTTGATATATTAGTATTGACATTGCACCTTAGTGAGAGTGCTACATGGTCTGACTGTTATCAGAGGATATGCAACCATCTGGTGGGTCTTACTAACTGGACTCTCTTTTCACTTATCCAGCTATTGAACTATCTGGAGCCTACATCTTAACCAAAGACTTATGCATGGAAATAACCTGTTTCACAAGGCCTGTGTAGTGTACCACGCGTACCACATAAACAAGAGTAGATGCCAAGTTAATGGAGTTTTTGTGGAAATTTGTGATCTTGGTTAGTGAAGTGTTGACTGTTTAGGCTGAAGAAAATAGAATGGAATTAAGAATGGTGAGACTTATTTAAGTTTTAAGTTTTCAGAGTATTTTTTAGACATTTTAAGGACTGTAATAATCTTTGATTTACAGGTACAGTATTCTCGTTATTTTCTTTATTTGACAAATGTTGCCACGAGTCCAGACTTTGTTTTGTATATATTGTTAATAGAACTCTGAGTTGTATGAGTAACCGTGATTGTTTTTTCTTTTATAGATCAAATGGCAGCCATTTTGGTCATGTGACTTCTGTGTCTGTAGTATGACAGTCTGATATTACTACCAGCATACCTCGTTCTTGTGTGGTATTGACGTATTTCAGTAATGCTTATGTACTTTTGTTTATCTTATGGATGATTAATACAATCTGCTACTCTTCCATTCAATCATCGTCTGGCTTTCAATACAATTTCTCCTGGTATATTTATATAAATTTAGTTGTTTTCATTTATGGTAGTGAATTACTATGGTATACTAGTGATGTAATTTCTGAGGTGGATATGTCATAGTACTGTTTAGCTGTATTTCTCCATTTTTGTGTCCTATTCCTTACTTGTTTATGTTTTATCTGTGAGCTGCCATTTGTGAAGTAAATAGTGTGAGTTTCAAAATATTCTTGTGTAATTATCAGTAATGTCCTATCTCTGTTATCATTCTTGTCCATTAGTGGCGTTAGAGTTTTGAATTTTGGAGGCTTAAAACAGTTCTGCTTTCAGTCATGAAAATCATTGGACAGATCATTAATTTTTTTTTAACTGCATAGAAGTTTTTCCGTTTTGCTTGACCACCATTCACACATTGACATTTTGATGCTTTGTAGAGATTTGGTACCTTAGTCCTGTCTTACAGTCCAGGTCACTAAATAGATTTCAAAGCCGTTAAGCAATTGCACAGATTGTACATCACCCTCTCTCCCTCCATTTGTCACTGTCTCTCTTTCCCTCCCTCCCCTGTCTCTTGCCCTTTAGTTACGGGCAATTGACTTTCTGCAAAACTGGGTGGTGGCGTAGCCAGGATTTCCGGAAGGGGTTTTGGTTTCTGGTTTTGACCGTGACAAACTTTGCAAAAATCCTGACAAGCAAAAAAAAGTCCTTGCCTCTTACTTAAACCTTTACAGTCTATAGCTAAGGGAGGTTTTGAGGCATTATCACAAAAAAATTACAAATACATGAAACTCATTAAAAATATTATTATATATATGTTATATATGAATTTATATATATATATATATATATATATATATATATATATATATATATATATATATATAATAAAATATTTTAAAATGAACCATTTGTGTGTTTTTACTTGCCTAATTAGGCATTTTGACCCGACCCGATGGTGTCGATTGCACATTGAAAAACATTATGCTATTCTCTTCTGGTTACACTAGGTCTGCAGGTCCTCCTTGAACCAGCCATGTGAATTATATTGCTGTTCTTAACTGTTCATAACTGACTAGGAAGAAACCTACTAAATTTGTGCTGGCCATTACGCCACACAGTAAACAAATACTAAACCGATTAAGTCCACATGCTGATAATTTCGTTTAAAAAACTTGAACAGAATCGGAGTGTACATGGTCGTTTAGGCTCGAGGCCTCTGACTTGGAGCCATATTATTGCTTGTGGCCTGTTACACCATATTGGGCTGCAACCTCTCATTTACTAAGCATTTAACATTATGTATTGTGTATTGCCTCATTTGTGACACAAGCAGAATTATACAATTAATTCCTTCCACAGCATGCTTTCCTCTGGTAAACCTTTTGGTTATTACTTGTCTAGACTCATGGGCGCCCACACCATTAGGGCAGAGTGACACTTGCCCTCTGTAAATGTGAATACTGTAATTTTTAACTAACTACTGTGTGTTAGGCTTGTAACCAATATTTTCACACTAAAATTTGAAAACCTTGGTAAAATATTAGCCGCACTAACATGCATTTGTTTTGGAGGCTACCCATTAATTGGGCTAATTCAACAAATTAGGGGTTTGAACAAGTTTGATAGTTGTTTAGAGGAGGGGTCAAAAGAAGTTGACGTGAACAATTTTTTTTACAAATCAAATAGGAAATTTCATGAAACACTATTTATTACAACGGATAAACATGACACAAAAAACAAATGATCATCGCCACATTTTGACACCCGAAGACTAAAAAGATCATATCACATTTTGACACTTGATGAGCAAAACATGCAAAAGGTTTTGACATAATAATGGTGGTAGAGGTCACTGAAAGTTTGACAGTTGTTGACAAGGGGCGATCAAAAAATTGTTGACGTAATTAATGGCCAACCCTTTGCCTCTGGAAAATCTCTGTGGGCGCCTAGTTATAGATTCTAGAATCTAGACTACTGTCATTTCAAGTCAATCAAGTGCTGCCCATGATCTCTTGGTCAGCGTTCCTACTCTATTGCTGGTCCGAGGCTTTGGGATCGTCTCTCATTGGATTCTCTCGACGTTAAGGCGGATGTTTTGAATAGAACCAATATCCAACAATCGAGAAAATCGGCGTTCCATTGCCTTTTGTTATTGCCGATGTTGTGTTTGAAAAATGTACGGAAGATTTCCTTACCAATCGTTTTTATATTCACCATTAAATGCCATTAGCCGTTGTCCCGAAATATTGCGCTATATAAGACGCGAACAGAGAACTATATGACCTTTGAGCTTGATTTTCATTGGCTCTGCGTTGATCGGTTGAATTTGAAATTGTGAATTTTTAGGAAGTTATTTAATTACATAATTTTTAAGGTTTAGTTTTGCGTTAATTCTGCACATTTAAAACGAGTTACTTCGTAAGTGTTGACAAATTGCTATGTGACAAAGTTCAATCGTAGTTTGAACGGTTTGTCAATTTATGGATTGTATTTGATGCATATATGCATTATGCAGCACTATTATGAAAATTTATCGTGATATTGAACATCAGTTTATTTTGTATGTACTTAATGCTTTCGCTTTAAACTGATGTTACTAGCCTTAAATTGTCACTGTTACAAGATCGTTCCACATCTACTATAATGAGCAGGCTAGACGTGGAATTCGGCATACTGAAACTGATGTGACCGTCGTTATATCGTAGTCGTTCGAACTAACTTTTCGAGTGACCTTTTGTGTTAGCATGACATAGCATTTGCGCCCGACCTAACCAAGGCATGTAGAAAGCACTTACTTGGCGTTATAAGCACAAGAAGTATCTCGTGCGACGGTCAATCGCTTCGACGAAAGTTGCCTCAGTACTGGAATTAATTGGACCCAACCTAACCCAGTTATGGGAGTATGTATATTCGCAAATAGTACATTCATGACCGTGTCACACCGATACAGATGCAGTGGTACCTACTTTGCCAACTCTGTGTTTGAGTTGGATGGATGTCACTAACTATCCTGACCCTACATGTTTTTGACAGTTTTATTATTATTATTATTGTTGTTGTTGTTGTTACATGGTTGTTAACTATGGTTGTGTCGGATTTATGTCTGATTAAAATTTGTTATCAGGTGAAGGTCCACATTTATTGATGATGCTGATGATGATGATGATGATAATGATGATGATGATGAATACATTGTATGTATTTCATTTATAGTTTCATTTGGCACAATTGAAGAGACATCGGATTATGACTTGTCTGAGGCAGGAGAGCTCTTCGATTCTTGGATGGCTGATGAACGCAGCAGCAATAAAATGCATTAGAGAATTTGATTTACGGATAAACGACAATCATGTCTGGGTGAACGAAGTAATTGCCGAAGCAAAGAAGACATTGGCCGTGTGAGTATGTTGGCGATAGTTTCAGTAAATATTTTATGCCTAGGTGTGAAATTTTTTGTTTTTCATCAGAAGTTTTGCAGTTTTTGTGGTTTGTCAACATATATTTATAAGCAGCAGCTTATATCATAGCTGTACAAGGGGCTTTGGTTTCTTTAGAAAGTGATGTTGATTTTGAACACTTGATTGATTTTAGAGAAGATATAAAGTTGTTGCCAAAGACTCCTTCAGCCAAGTCTCGTGCTCGCCGATGTCAGCGGCCGCTGAGATCCAATGCTCTAGACAACGTCGAAGAAGATGAGGCAGCTGATCCTGTCTCAAAAAAGACCAGGTATCTTTCTGCTACATTTGCCTCCCTAATTTCAGAGTTTGACAACAGTTCTGTTTTCTTGTTTATCACTTTATGCAAACGTTCTAAGTTTGTTTGATCGCAATCCTGGTCAGGTTTTGCAGTTCAACGCCGTTTATTTGTAAATCGGGCTCCAGCTGAATTTCACTTTGTAAATCCAGCACCGGCCTAAATTGAAATCCGGTACAGCCCTAGTTAACTACCATATAATAATATTTTGTTACATTACATTACATTGCAATAATATTAATAATACTGTGCAAAAACACATAGGGTCAGGGTATTTAGTGACATCTATTCAACTCAAACACAGAGTTTCTTCTGTTGATTGTTCTTACTTTCATTGTGTGGTTTTGTTTCACAATCGTTTAGAGATTACTTAGATTGTGTATCATATGTGAATTATTATTATTATTAACGTATTGATTAATGTGGTAACTCGTTCAAACCAACTGCGTGAACACATTACAAAGTTATAATTGACTTCTTTAATTAACTTCTTTTCTTTATAATTATTATTGTTCATGCATTTGATTTCATATTTGGCTGCCTATGTGGCCTTTACACAGTAAGGCACTGTGTAAAGGTGGCCACACATCTTCTTTAATGCTTGGTTTCAGAAATTTACTACCAGTTAAATGAAACTCTTACATCAATGAACTTGATTATTTTGAAGGAGTAATGTCAAATATATCAGGTTGAATTGACAGCAGTTACTTTTTTTTGTTCTAGACGAAAAGCTGGAAAACGATTGAAATTCGGCGAGAATTTGGCAGCAGGGGAAAGAAGTCAGTTGGAAGAAGTTGACGAAGATGAGGAAGCGAAGGAAAACATTGGAAGGTGTAGAAATATTTCTGCAGAAAATTTGGATGATAAGAGCACTTCAGCCGTTCCAATTGCAGAGCACATTACTGAAATTGCAAACAAAGGCAAAGTGCCAACCGTTTCAACTGATACCGAACAGGAGTCTGATCCAAGGGCCATTCTTAGCATGGCTTCTGCCATTCTAGACGGAGTATGTTGTGCTTAAATATTTCTTTGTCCCATTATAAACTAGTATTTTTGATATGCAATATTTAGAATCAGTATGTATCTTCTATGTTAGCATTGTCTCCTTTAATTAAATTCGTACTTAGTGGCAAGTATCTTGGTACACGTAATTAAATAGCAATCTTTTGTAAGGATTGATATGGACTTATCCAGAATATTTCTGATATGTATTATTGGCTTTTGATATAGCTGATAAATGCTACAAATTTGTTTGGTGCATTTTTTTGAATTGAGGAAAAGCTGATGGTATTTGAGAAATATTTTAAAATTTTGTAGACGTACGCATCAATGTTGTCGCCAAAGTTCAACGTTTCTAGCAACAATGTTCCTACGTCAACAAGGAAACTGCTTGGCTGCAAGAAATCTGCCATGGTAGCCCAGCCAAGTCAGGAATCTGCTTCTTGTATACAGAATTCTATTCGAAAATCAACTTCTGTTGAAAAATGTCCACCGTATGTATCGTGCAATTTCTAAATATTTTTAATTTTAAAATCCAGATTCAGTAGAAGTATAGATGTAATTTAAATTAAGTTGATGATTTTCTTGCCTGTTTTACTAGTCATTCATCATTGTAGAATAATACTTTAAACTTTCAAGCTATTTTGCATTAGTTTTTCCTGCTGGTCGCTTTTAGTTTGAATATTTTAGATTATCTCATTTCTTGTTAAATCTTATAGAAAGAAAGCACTTCAGAATCAAACTGTGACTAGACCTCAGAATACTACAAAAGGAAAATCACTTCGGTTGAAAGCTAGATTATCAACAACGAGAAGACGTTCACGAAAGATTGGCACCAGAGCTTCATCAAGGGTTTGGCTCTTTTACCCATTTATTTCTCTTATATATTTTGTCACTAAATGTTAAAAATAATCGAGATAGTCTACATAGGCAAGATTTAGTGTAGAATATCCTGTTATTATTATCAGATATTATTTTGGATTTAATTAAGTAAGACAAAAGATTTTCACAGGTTTACACATTTGTCAAGTTGGTCATCATAGTTACGGTGGATCCCCTGTTATTGTCTCTTACCAGTAAAATGGGAAGTGAAGAGAAATCAAGAAATTTTTATAAACTATATTCATCTTTCAATCCCACAATTGAACAAGTAAGTAAGTAAGTAATAACTTTGATTGAGGGCATGACAATACCAATCGTAAATACTGAGATATACATTTAAAATAAAAAATTACATTTAAAATATACATTTAATCTCCACGACTGAATCAGAATCGGCGATCCGCATATTGCCGATTCCGATTGCGCGGTTTTTGGCATTGATCAGTGATTTCCGATATGATAGTTGGTTATGTCCTATAAATTGAGTATTTTAATTGATATGGTCTTATTAGAATTATCATTTATCAGTGTGCACTGCCAATTGTTGGCATTATGCCAATTTTGTTCAAAAAAAAGAAATGGTTAAACAGGTTAAGTTAGCCAATGTTTGGGCACAGATATCATGTTGACATTTATGGATTTAGATTTTGTCTTTAAATTGCAGAAAGTTGCAAAGAAAGATGTGATTTTGATAGAAGACGACTGTGATGATGTTGAAATGAAGAAGCGTACAAATTCAAGTAGATCTGTCTGATGAAGAAGCAACTGAAGACAAACGTCAAACAGTGGAGTCAAAGACTTTGACCAATTGTGATGTTAAGGAAACTATCTTGCCTCCATCCTCAGCCACACGCTCCAAGAGGTAGGCGTGGTGATTTTGTGATTTTCCCAAAGGAACGTGTATCTCTCTTATAATGCGATATTAATCTATGCTTAAACATGTTGAACTTGAACAATGATTATGTTTACAGTTGTTGAAGTTCCCATAACATTTTTCTTTGCCATTCCCAAGGTACTATAAAAATTGTATCAATAATTGTTATGGTGGTGGTGGTGATGATGATTAGTAGTAGTGGTAATGGCTATAATAATAATAATAATAATATTATTATTATTATTATTATTATTATTATTATTATTATTAATACTTATACAGGAAGTATATAGTATATTTATTAATCAACATTTCATTAAAATAGAGTTTACTTGATTTTTAGCCATTTATATATAATGAACTATTTAGGAAAATGTATGAAGACAGGTTAATTGATGTTAGTTTTATATCATAGAGGTCAATAAACAAAAGCAGCATTGTACGTAAGTAAGTAGACTGAAAAATAGTCTTCAACATAACGTATGATGACATTATGAAAACTCAAAGAGTCAAAATGTATGTTGACTTAATTGGTGCTTAGGGTTAATCCATGTAGTGCGTATGCACCGACAGAGGGGTTTGAATTTTGGAGATTTTGTGCACCTACAGTTTGTGCAACGAGGTTGTGAAAATATGCCTTTTTACATATGTACTATATGGATGAGCCCTTAAATTAGATGTCAGTGGTTTTATATGATTTATTGCTTACTGAGCAGCAGCGGTGTTGCACTGCTTTATGCTTTTGCCTATTGGTGTCCTATGTTTTCACAGTAGAAAGATAAAGCAGCTTCAAGAAATGCTTTGTGGTGATCCAAGCTTTGCACTGAAGTCAGTTCAGGCGCCCTCCACTGACAAACCACGCAATGACCAGTGCAGGTCAATCAAAAGACAGCAAGAATCAGGAAATGTGAGCTGAATAATGTTGCTTTGATTACTTTTTTTTTTTTGTTCAACCTGTTTTAGTTGAGAGGATTAAGGATTAGCTTAAAATTATACACAATCTGAGGAAATTTGCAGCAAGTTACGGCAACCTCTTGGGCACGATGATTGAAAATTTGGCCAGTTGCTTTTGATTGCAGACTGTTTTTTTGTTATCCATATTGGAGCAGTGGCTTTAAATGATAGGGTGATGCTCCAGATCCATGTTGTTGCAATACGCGCTAATAGTCATTTTCTCAAAGTTTTCAACTTGTGTTTAATGATGTCTGTGTCTTAACCCGTTACCCATTTTTTGTGATGTAGTGTTAACTGGACGAGTATTCTCGGGGCAGACAGGAAAAGGGTTAAGGTTTTATTTGCCTACCTTTGCTATTTTCTTGTATCTGCGATCCAAGTCCAAATGATTTATAAAAAATAAACCAGTTGCAATTTCTGTGTTTTTTATTTAAACGCAACTGATAGTGAGCTAGAAAGGGCTTTTGAAACAAATTGGTAAGAATTTTGTTATAGAGACGTCGTTGTCTTTGAGAAAATATTAAAATTTTGTTTAGGATGCTGATGATGCCACAAATAAACGACACCGAAAAGATGCTGACATCCTCAGTCCAGGTGCTACAGGTAAGAAACTCGTTTGAAGAATTGTAGGGCTTGCCATGCTGGATTTATGCCATATCTTATTATGGGGCTTGGCAGTAGTAGTATAAATACAGTCATTAGAATTGTTCTTGTATTTTATGTACTGTTTGCATTGACCCTGATGCCATGGTTGCATCTTCATTTACAGGTGTAGACTTTTTTAAAATATGCCACAGCACACAGTCATCTGATGAGGGAAACTGAGTTGTATAATTAAATTGGACTACAGTAGAATGCAGTAAATATGGACTTTGAAGCCTAGCCTAGCCTGCCATAGCATCATGTTATTGATGAAATTATGCTGTTTTCTGCCCTGCATATATACATGTATATGAAAGAGGGAAGGGGGAAAAGAGTTAAATCAGAAATCAATTACTATTAACATTTTTTATATTGTTTTGTTAAAGTATGAATAGATTCTCTTCTATCTGTATTTATGTATCTATAGCAGTGGATCCTAAGATTTTCAAGTAGAGGACTTATATCTACCATTTTTGGTACTTAAAGTAGGTCACAATGTCATAAATTATTGAATTTCGACAAGCATCAATGCATTTTTGAAATTATTAACCTCTTAACTGGGTGCCCCGAGTACCGCTCGTCCATTTTACATTGAGTTACAAATAGTTGTCCTGTTAAGGGGTTAAAATACATTGCTTCAAATGTTGAGGCCTTGTGGGCCACTTTCTAAGCATCGAAACAAATTTCTGAGCAAGTTGCCCACAGGTCAAGGTTTGGAAACCTCTGATCTTTAGATTACATTATTATTTGCTCAGTAATTTGTGGTTAAGCATCCTTGAGCTAATTTCAGAGTTAAACATTTTCTGTATTTTGAGATTATTTGTTTTAAAAATATCTAGCTATCTATAGCATGCTTTTATCTTTGCAGAATCTCATAATTCAGATCAGAATTCAAGGAGCGTTGCCAAGGTGAATTCTTTTAATTTTTAATTTGAGAGAATGCATGCCATGTCTAGTGTCTACCTAGTTTGTTCTCAGACAAAAAATTATTTCTCAGCTGTAATGGTAATGCTTGGTTACTGCATCGCAATGATGATGGATTATAGGTTAGATGGAAAAGTTATTGATGAAGGTTTGCTTATTCTGTGATTATTTGTTCTTCCATTTTAATCTGAATTGCTTTCTAGAGAAAACTTAGTCAACCCCTTAACTGTGTATTTAACTGTAACTCAATGTAAAATGGACGGATATATCCGGGGTTCCCAGTAAAGGGGTTAATGAAACGATGACGCAGGACTGCAGAGAGTATCGGTCTTAGTTACGGGAATTGAAAACATTCACTGATGGAGTCTAAATTTCTGTCAGTCCATCTATTCAATCGTATCTGTAGTATTTCAGAATTGCAGCATTTGTAGTTGAGAAGTTATATTTTATGTACATGTTGAAATTGTATGTCTACCCATAGTTAACCTTTTACTGCCAGAGCGTATATGACACCTCAGCAATAAAAGATCGTTTCAATTTCTTTCATTTGGCTTGCTGTTTACACTTTTGGCGAATTTAAATATCCTAATTTTAGTGGGCGTAGTTTCCCCAAAATGTGACTATTTTTGGACCAGGTAACTGGAAATCTTGAGGGATATACCTCCTAGACTCAGGTCTCCGACAGGGATTCCATAGGTGTTATGTTAAGCAAGATAAGATGGGTGGAAACTAATGTAGCACATTAGGGTGTGTTTGGACGGTTTCGACATCTATGGATAAGGGTGGGTCTGGATGTTAAAGGGTTAAAGAGATGTTTACTGATTTGTTTTGGTGGTCTTTCTTTTTTGCTTGAAATGAATAAATTAATTTCAATGTATTTTTCTTGTTTTGAAGGCTGGAACTTATGTGAGTTCTTGCTATCCAGTTCTGAAGAAAACACCAAACAGCCAGAATACAAGTGTGTTTTTGCAGCGCAGTGCTGTAAAAATAATAAACAACCAGGTATTTAAAAAAATGTTCATTTTGCGCCGCTGTTCCTAGTTTGCACAAATCCTGTGGCAATTTTATAACAAATGCAGTTGGCTCTGCTCCTTTGTATAGCTTTGCCTGCTAAAACATTGGTAATATTGTTAGTGAGCTTCTAGGTAAGGCACATGCATATTTCTTAATGTGCATTTTTTTAGAAAACCTCAATTTAGTATTTGTGATTTCCAGCATTTTGAATCTGGGAAAACTTGCTGTGTAGTCACTGGCAATGACAGAAGCCCTTCTCTCTCTGTCTCTCGCACTCAGAAGATGAAATGGTTTTGTTTTTAATGTATATTTAAAATGTTTAAAATATTCATTTTAATATATTGCAGGACACGAATGATGAAGGATTTAAAAACGTAATGATTAAGGTCAAAAGAATTGAGGAGATAAACCAGAGGAGAAATGAAGAACTGCAGAAAAAGGCTGACGAACGAAAAAAGTACATTTCAATATTTCCAAATTATAATCAAAGTGAATACTAAATTGCAGACTATTCAATTGCATTCAGTGATGAGTCTTAGGGAATGACCGAAAACCGCTCCAGCTGGATAGTGTGGTATACGGGCAATATCCGGATTCGCCAAATACTTATGTCACGAAACTACTGGATCCAAATGTTATTGTCATATTTTGTGTTTTAATGAAGAGCAACTTAAGTTAACTAACACCTGCAAAGTTTAAATTTAACCAGAGTTGAGGCTGCATACAGTAACTGAGTAGTGAATATTAAGTGACAGCTGGTAACTGGTAACTTTAGCACGTTAGGGTCATTATTAACCTGTGCGGTAATATTTGCTCCAGATCCTGCAAATGTTGACCCAATATATCGGATCCGGTATCCGTGGAAAATACCCATCTGGTCAGTCCCTAATTAGTCTAGAGATAAAAATTTATTTGAACAGTATCTGAGTGTGAGTAGAAGACGCATAGATATTGCTTCATGCTGACCAATGGAAGATGAGCTTAATATGGGAATTGTCAATGTCTTATCTATTTAGATGCATTATCTGTTGAGGTCTCTTCATGCCATAGAACATGCCACATGCCTGTGATGAAGGAAGAGATCTTTGAGTATTTAGAAGCATAAGATTGTTATGGGCCTGTGGTGAAATTGTTTTCTTGTTTTAATCCATTCTATTGAAGCATTGTTGGATTGGTTATTGACATGCTTGGCATTCAGCTGCTTTCTCTCCCAGCTAATGCACAGCTTGCATTGTTTTTAGTGTCGTGGTTTGGATTGAGTCAAAATCAAAAGCGGCATTCATTTGCTGGTGCCTGCACAAATTCTTGCTTTTCCTTTTGTGGTTTTAAATTGAAGCCATCCTTTGGTTTGTTAGACTCCGCGAAGAGCAGCACATTTCGGTGCTGAAACGACGTCAAGAGTTGGAACAGTCTGCTGTGAAGAAGGCCATGACACCCAAGGCTCCAGAAAGATCTTCTGTGTTGGAAATTAGCACTTTGGAAAGGTCAAAGTTGAGGTAGTGTATACAATGAATTTATGTTACTCGTGTCCTGGAATGTCCATCATAAATATGACGACAGAAATTTTCCATTGTCTTGGTTTTTATTATGAAAATTTTGCATTGAGTGTCTGTTTCAGTTTCAGTTTTATTGCTAGAAGTGCTTAAAGTAAAGATCTTGTAATCGGAGATTTTAGGGAGTGATTGATCATGCCATTAATGTTGCAGTGTTCTCAGGAAACAAAAGCTTGAAATTGAACAGAAACGCAAGGCAGAAGAGTCAAAGAGATTGGAAAAGGTCTTTTTGCCATCAAGGAATTTAAGAAAATTTTATCATTTCATTGTGGTTCCGTACTTTAATTAGCACTCGTATTGGCTATTATTTTGTTCTCGTTATTATCAAAACACATGCATTTATCATGCACCATCTTATCTGCCATAGACTGTCACTCGTTTGTGCGGCCGGATACCCTGGGTTTGACATGGATCAGTAAATGATTTTGATTTGGTTTGCCATCGGCTGATGCTACTGAGCATTATGAAGTGGCATTATAGAAGTTTGAGATTAGATTAGATTGTATTAATTGTGGAATTAGTTTAAATCTGAATCTACTATACTGATTGTTAGGAAAAAGTGTTTGTGTTGCGTATCTTGTTTTAATTATTTTGTATGCCATTGTTTTAGGAGAAACAGATACATGAAGAGCGGAAGCGCGTTGAAGAAGAAAAGCGGCAGCAGCTTATTGCGGAGCAGAAGCAGTTGGAGGAAGGGAAGAGGCTTAAGGCAGAACAGGAAAGGCTTAAATTGTTGGAATTGCAGAAGTTGAAGGAACAGGAAGAGCATAGAAAGCGTCTTCAGCAGAAGGAGGAGGAGGAAAGAAAGCTTATGGCAGAGCGGGAGAGAGTTCAAATGTTAGAATTGCAGAAGTTGAAGGAACAGGAAGCACAGAAGCTGAAGATTCAAGAACAGAAATTAAAAGAACAAGAATTACAGAAGCTCAAGGAAAGGTAGTTGAATTATGTGCAATTTTTTAAAGAAAAATACTTTATAATGTTGTTTTAATGTGTGTGAGGCAGTATGTCAAAATTAAGCTTTAGATGTTGGAATTTTTGACCTTATGATTTATGTTTTTGCTCTGTCCTTCTCTTTAAATACAAATTATTACTTTGTGTGTTTTTGTTGAAATTTCTTGATGCATGATTTCAAATTTCGTGCAGTGTTACGGTGAAGTCCTTTTAAATAATCCATTTGATTATATTTAAACAAATTTTTGTTTTGAAGCTATGTAGGCTGGGCAGTTTCCAGCTGGTTTTCTGGAGATTTTTAGTGATTTAATTACTTGTCTCAGAGTTTTTGTAATTTGCTGTTCATTTATTTTGTTGTTGCTTAAATTCATGCAATGACCATTTCTAGTTTTTTGACTCGATCTATCCATGATCAGTATTCAATCGAGTGTCTTTCTGTGTTCGGTATTTTTCAAAAGAGAGCAAATGGAGCGTCAGCAGAGGGCTTTTGAAAATAAACAACTGGAAGAGAAGAAAAGGCAGGCGCTACTCATGAACCAGCAGGAAATGGCAGGCGGACAGAAGCAGAATCACGACCAAGTGCTGAAGGAGCAGAACAACTCTTCAAAGCAGAACGTTGTGCCTGTGATGTCGAGCGCCACTGCGCCTGTTAAAGGAGGAGTCCACAATCATCCGATGATGGTCTCAGAGAAAGGGTCGAACCTAAACAAGACCTTTGAGGTTGACGATAGCTGCAAGTCTTCAAAGCACAACGACTGTGAATCGTAAGTTACGTGCAATTCATTGTGAATTTCAATTTCCTCTGTGTCACCGTCATCTTTCACCTCTGTCATCACATTCATTATTACGATTTGGGTTTAACCCAGATACGGCATGCCGTGTATTTGAATTTGAATGCAGTGATTATTTCACTTGTTTGGAACTTATATTTTGCTTTTGAGCTTTTCCACTGATTGCTATTTCTCAGCAGTATATGTCACGTGTGACACCTACCAACATGTATCTTCCATCTTCCTATAATATATATTCTAAATCTATTTGCTTGAAGAGTTTTGTCGTCTGTTCAATAAGGTATGAAATGACGCCATGTGTGAAGAAACCTAAAGTCAGTTCAAACAACAGCAACTATAACATTGATGACTTGAACTCGGACGATTCCACTGACGACGAGACTCGACCACGCAAGAAAATTCCTTACTGGGCTCAAGGTCAGTGTCGGTGCTGATTGGTTGTTTTCTTTTTGCGATGCATTTGTTGACGTCTAAGTGACTTCGCTTAGAATCAAAGTAGTTAATTAATTGTTTTGTTTTGAAGATGTTTTTGAAGCTATTTGCAAATAATGCCCTCTGAGTCACTTTTCAGTCAGTCATTTGCTAGTTTTTAGATAATGCCCTGAGGGGAGATCCAAAAAAAAAAAAAAATCCCAACACTTACAAAAATTTTGCATTGAACTGTGTCTTTTCCCCTCCAACCAAGTCAATTTATCCCCCTCAAAGACCTGGAGTCTGGATAAGACACTGCCAGCGCCCACAATGGTTCAATAGGGGCTTTGGGAAATATTTTGCATTTAAGGTTTTATGGCAAATATTCAATGCTGGGCACCCTACTGTGAAAGTAGTTCAACCTGGAGTCTTGATAAAAATGTAGTTGTAACACTTTTTGCCAAAGTTATTAACTAATTGTAACTACCCCTGAGTAGTTAACAATTTGGTTCAAATAAAAATATCCATTGTTCAATGTCTTGGGCTGCAGCAGTTTATGTAAAATGTAATGAATGATTACTCAGTTCTTTTTGCATGCGTTTCTCTTTTTAAGGGTTTACTTAAACAGCTTTTGACTAATTGGCTATTCATATTTAATGATATCAGGTTATTAAGAATTAATCTGTTAATTCTGTTAACTTTTATTACTATTATTAATTATATCTCTCAGAGGAACCTGTATTTTTGAACAAAAGTTGTTAAGTATGAGACCGGAAGGCTATTATATTACTGGTAGGTTTAGCTTGTATGCACAAGGGCAACAAGGGCAGGATGTTACATCGACGTTTGTGAAACATTTATATAACAGAGTCTCTGCAGCTATCTAGCGTTGTTTGTTTTAACAAAAGTAGTTGACCACAGTAGTTAAACTTTGTTTTAACTAAAAGTAGTAGTCTCTTGCTAACTTGGCTCATACTAACACTCTGTAACTACTAAAGTGTAGTTAAACTACAAGTAGTTACCTAAAAGGCATTGCATAGTTTCTGATTTCAACAAAATATTCTAGGCTATTCTAGACTATTTGGTGCTGCTGATTCGCCTGTTTGATGAAACATTTATATAACTTCATTCTGCAGCTATCTATGTTGTCTGTCTCTTGCTAAGGCTCATCCACACTGATTTAAAAAATGGATATTTTCAACCCCGTTTGCACTATAATATGCAAAATCTCCAAAATCCAACCCCTCCCCTTCAGTGTGTGCATACTATATGGATGGACCCCTATAAGTTTTGGCTCCTTGACTGCGTCTGTATTAGGTTTAATTTTGCTTGTATTGTATTCGTTATCAACAGGCAAAGATTTGAAGATTTCTCTGATCAATCAGTTTACAAATCTTCCCGGACGATGTTGATGCCATGTTCGGTCAGATCTACAATCCCGACCTGAACCTCATTTTTGCCAATAAAATACGAACCCGTTTCAACAAGCGAACGAGTTCGGCCAACTGGGACGAACCGTTGTTGCCGAAGAGAAAGTGATTCCACCGCGTGCATCTGTTGCTTACCTTTAAAATACGTTGTGCGTGCGATGTACAGTATATGCTGGATTTTATGCCTTCAAACAGCAGTGCTCAGAACTTTTGAGACCGGGGGTTGAAACCATTGTGTGGCACGATTTTAAATAAGTTTGGGATATTTTCGTACTTTATTTGACTCTTTATATTCAGAATTAATTTGTTTGGACCATGGATTTTGAATTAGTTCGGTCTGATCAACTTTTTTGAATTGACATGCATCTGATAATTGCTGTACTTGTTCTTTGTATGTATGAACCTTATGCATTTTTGTAGGGAAGTAGATACAGTGTATGTGTTTTAAGGGACAAAATGATAAAAATGCTGGTTGAATTAGAGTTTGTAAATTCAGGACTGTAGCAACAGAGGTCTTATGTCCATACATCTCAAATGCTGGCTGACTTGACACAAAAAATGTTTACTTTGCATCTCTTCTTTAACCCAGTGTCCATACTTTTCATTGTGTTTCATTGTATCAATTTGAGGGTGGACTTCCTTGTACATGAGGTGAAATTGATGTCAATGGATGCCCCCTGGGTGTCCAACTGAAAGTTTACGGATTTACAGATATTTGCATGACATTGTTTATTGAAAGTACAGCGTAAGTTACAAGCACGCTAGGAGGGAACCAGTGAGACTGACTTGGCATCCTTGTTGACATTGCAGAATATGTTTAGAGTTGTGAACTGATTTTTTGTGATTTTTCTGTCAATTCATTGATGTGAATTTAAACAGTTAAAAAAATAATATGCTCATTATTTTTATTCACAAAACAGTTGTAGAGTTGCCATTAGTGGCAGCGTGCCATTATGCAGTCTTGATAGCTAGTAGGCGTTTCTAATTTGAACAACATCATTTGCGTTGCCGAAATCATTGCCGTTCTGTGTCATTTCTAAAATTGAAGTATAAATTATTGATTTTCTGCGAGGGATCCAGCCCGCCAAAGGTGCAAAATGACACGCGAAGATGCTGAATAAACGGCCAATGTAGCTAGTTTTAGAGGCAATCGGTCAATAAATACAGTGTAATAGGCTACATTGGGCTTTGACAGAACATGAATTTCCATGTAAAAAATTTTGCCTTATAACATTAATCTACAGTATGTATAGTATGTATATAGTACAGTATGTATAGTATACAGTACGCTGAATTACTGGACATTCAGTTTATCATAGTCACACACAGAGGCGTAGCCAGGAATTTGATTTGGGTGGGTATAAATATTTTGGGTGGGTATAAATCTGAACTATAAACTATAAACCACATGTAAATCACAAAAAAACTTTTAGGTAGACTGATTTTGGGGGGTGTATATACCGATATACCCTCTGTCGCTACGCCCCTGTTCACACAGAAAGTTTCAAATATAGGTCCATAAATAATAAATAGACAATCATGAAATCAAGAATACAAATAAATGTCAACTGATGTTGGAAACAGCAAAATTAACCGGACTGATAAGAGAAGTCTCTAAATAAGTCATCAAGATGTCTATAATAGGGGCCTACAATGTATGTAAACATACAGTATTGACCATGTAGGCCTAGTGCACAGATCGCGCACACCACGCGTGTTTTCGTCCATGCACGAACTTTGAATGTGAATTTCACTGATTGTAAATTCATTTCGAAGTTCTATGTTTCATTTATTTCCTCAGTTGTTAGGCTTAATATGCTCACGCGCAATACAGTAAATAATATTATCAACATACCAGCGCTCTAACGGCATGGATGGATAGAATGGAAACTCTTATTCAAGCGATTATTACGCCATTGTCCGTTGCTGTCTAAGCCTCTTTTCCCCCAAAATGGTCTTCGTTTGCTTTCTTAGCAGTCGCGTAGCGAGGGCAGTGGCGGCTCTAGGATTTGGCAATGGGGGGGGGGGCGTTGGGGTGGTAACTTCTAATCATGGGGCCAACCATTTGTTGTTTAATGTATGTAGCATTAAGTATAGGGTCCCAACAGGGGCCACTGGGGGAGGCACTCAATAGGGGCACGGGTCCCTCTGGCCCCCGGTGGAGCCGCCACTGAGCGAGGGGCAGAGGGCAGCCGCTCCCGGGCGTCGAGGAGGGGGTACCTAAATTGACCAAAAACAAGCGAAATAGGTGAGGATCATTTTTGCTTGTCAGGAATTTTTCAGAAATTTTTCGCTTGTCCGGATTTTTTGCCAGTTGGCGCCAATAGTAGGCCTACATCTTACCCCCGGGCGTCGGATACCTTCGCTACGCCACTGTTTGCCAGACAATTCACTCGGTTAAGAATATAGAATTTCCTTTTAAAAAATCACTGACTAAGAGACTTCAACAAGATTTCTGACGGAACATTTGAAACTTTGGCCGACGACCAATTTTTATCTTCCTCTCAAGTGCTCTCAGCTGATCAACAAAAAAAGCTTCTATGGCGCCACTCTCATAATGCAGACTGAGAAAATGCTCCGCTTTTCCTTTAAATGGGAAAGGCCTCCAGAATGTTCCCCAGTGGCTGTGACCATGGTCGCATATGGCATCCTCGCCGGACTCAGGCTGCGTCGTCGCTTACTATTTCCAAATAGGCGACGTGCTTTGGAACGTAGACGTGCGATGCTCCGTCGGTCTGGTCGTTGTCGAAGTACTGTAGTAGTCTCGTCAAGTGGCCGTGAAGCTGGTTCATTGTCAAGCGATCCTCCGGATGCTTCCGCCAACAGCCGAGCATCAGTCGATAGACTTCCTCGGGACAGTGACCGCCCGCCGGACAGTCTAACACTTTGCCCATCTCCACGTGCTGTATGACCTGCAGAGACACAGAAGCTCGTTTCAATAATCAAATCTGATATTTTAAATATATTCTAGAAGGAAGTGTAGGTATAAACACAAAGAGGCCTCTATAGAACACCTACTCAGTGGCGGTTCCACGTGGGGGGATGAGTGGGGATGCACACCCCCACCGGACTTTCGGACTTACTTTTTTGCTTGTGAAACCTACTTTTGGATAAAAGCCTAGTAAGACTAACCGGGTATGACCTTTATTTTCATTTTTTTGTTTTGCTTGTCAACCTATTTTTCGGTAAAAATGTAGTTAAATGAAGGATAAAATTCCTATTTTCCAGCCTTTTTCGGCAAATTTTAGTGATTTTCTCTTCTATTTTCATCCTCCACCAACTTTCTATCAATTCATTCATTCATCCCCACCAAGAAATCCTGGAACCGCCACTGCACCTACTGCAAGTCATAAGTATAAAAAACGGCAATGACGAATCTTCGAGAAAAAACTTCAAGTTAAACAATATACAAAATAATTTCTAGGCTGAGGCTATTATTATTATTATTATTATTATTATTATTATTATTATTATTATTATTATTATTATTATTATTATTATTATTATTATTATTATTATTATTATTATTATTATTATTATTATTATTATTATTATTATTATTATTATTTATTATTATTATTATTATTATTATTATTATTATTACTATTACTATTATTTATTATTATTATTATTATTATTATTATTATTATTATTATTATTATTATCTCGCCTGACTACATACAATTCGCTATAGGCCTAGAGAGCTGAAGGTTCATAAAGTCGTCGTGAAATATTGTACGTTCAGTCAATCAGAAATAGCCGTTCCCGGCCCCTTTGCCTCCCCCCCTGCCCCTCAGTGGTTGCGCCAAAGCCCTGCGAGCGTCGCTGGACACTGACCTCGTGGTTCGTGAGTTCGTACCACGGCTGTTTACCGAACGAGAATATTTCCCACAGCACGACGCCAAAACTCCAGACATCCGACTCCATTGTGAACGTTCGATAGATGATGCTCTCGTACGGCATCCATCGAATGGGCAGCATCGTCTGCCCGCCGACCTTCAAAATGTCAAACACAAATATAATCAGTGGCGTAGCCGAAGGGGGGTCGGGGATTAAACCCGCCTTGGATGACGACAAAAAATTTTATAACGTGTTTCCATACATTTTTATTTTCTGACTCGGTTTTGGGGGTCAAAACCCTCCTTGGCTGCCGACCAAAAATAATTTCTAACCGCTATAGAACGTAAAGATGTAAGGCGACGACCTTTTTTGCTGGTCAAGGTTTTTCGAAGTTGGTCATGACAAAACCAACCCCCTTCGGGAAATCCTGGCTACGCCACTGAATATAATTGCGTTTTTTCACAGTAATAGTTACGAGCCGAATGGTTGGACCCAGCCATTACGACAGTTCGATTCTTTCGCAACGTCTCATTACATGTACAGTAGAACTTCGTTATAACGGACTCGATTTTAACGCATCCTCGTTTATAACGTAGCGCAAAGTACGGTCCGTGTTACGGACCTCATCCTCGTGTATCCGACTGTTTCGTCGTTATTATACCTTGTAGTAGTCGGCGCTGTAGACGTCACGCGACATCCCGAAGTCGCCGATCTTGACGGTCAGTTTCTCGCCGACCAGACAGTTCCTCGTGGCCATGTCTCTGTGCACGAAGTGATTCTTCGCCAGGTATTCGGCACCGGAGGCGATCTGCTTGGAGATGTGAAGCAGATCGCGAAGTCTCAGCGACGGCTTCGGCGTCTGCTGCTGCTGCTGCTGCTGCTGAGCATCTTTGCTGATGAAACGCGTCTCTGGACTGTGAGACCTGAAATACAGAGTCGTGTCCGCTGAGGAGCTCCGATCAAAGACTCGATTAAAGTAAAGTAAAGCAGAGGCGGATCTAGGAAGGTGCAGGGGGTACAGATGTCCCCGGGCGCCGAGGTGGGGAGCGGGCGCCAAAATTGGTTTAAGGTAGGATGTTCCGCTACGGCCCGGGTGATGACCGTTTTTGCTTGTCAGGGATTTCGCGAAGTTGAATGAAGAATGAAGGGCGCCAAAATGGGCAGAACGGCGCCCCTTTTTTACTTCTTATGATTTTCGTCAAGTTGAGTGGCGTCATCAGGTATGCTTTGTCCCCGGGCGCCGGACACCCTAGCTCCGCCCCTGAAGTAAAGTAAAAGACGAAAATACTGTTATTTTGATTTAATCAACCGATCGTCTTAACTTCGTAAGCGCAATAAGCATCATTGATCATTGACGGCGCAGCAGAGCAGCGACGTCATTTCATTTTCATTCGAAGCCTTCCATCCGTTCCGCGGCCACAATTGGGAAAGAAGGAACGTAGAATAACCGGGACAAAATAAGAGTTCCCATGAACTTTTCCGGGACACCGCGGGAAGACCAATGAAAAACCGGGACAATCCCGCAAAAACCGGGTCGTCTGTTACAGTACAGTACAGTAGGGACTATACATCAGTTTGTCACTTATATTAACATTATTAACATTAAATAATAACTACATTCGACTAAAGCTCAGTGGCGTAGCCAGCTTGTGCAAAATGGGATTGTTAACTGGAGGCAGTAAGCAACTGAACACCAGCGGGGGCCGCGGCCGCCCCCCACTACACCCTCCTTCAACAAAAGTCAAATGATTTACATCAATTGTGTTGGTCATTTTTTTAAAATGGGGTTGTTTGAACTACCCCCAAACAACCCCGTGGCTAAGCCACTGCTAAAGCTGGTGTTGTAAGTTACCTACATAGTAGTAGCCTAATTGAGTCACTAACATGGAATAAACAAGAATTGCCCATAAAAACAAATTTTCAGATGGAACGTAACTAGAAAAGTAGACGTAATTAGGCTTTTGATTACAATTACTGCATAAATATAACTTATTACAGTAAATCGTTACTTTAGCTGAAGAGTAATAAGTCAAAGTAATACATTACATCAAAAAATAATGTTAGGCCTTGTACAAATGACTTAGTATAAAAACTAAAATACTTCACACAACACTGTCACCCCACCAACCTGAGGAAATTGTTGAGGTCTCCGTTTTCCATATATTCGAATATGATCATACGCGTTTCCCCGTCTTCCGAGATCCCGTAGAGTCTGACGATGTTGTCGTGCTGGAGACTGGTCAGCAGTTCCGCTTCCCTCTCGAAGTCCCTCTTGGCGTCCTCGGCGTGGCATTCCTTCAGCGTCTTGATGGCCACGAGGGTCAGTCGCTCCCCGGTCGGTTCCGTCATCCGACAGCTGCCCAGGACCACCCGACCGAAGGCGCCTTCGCCGAGGTCGCGCAGGATGCTGATGTTCTGTCTCGGAATGTGCGGAATGAACACTTTGGCTGCCACACACACACACACACACACACACACACACACACACACACAAGAGCAATGCTTTATACAGGCCTGTTAGGGGGAGATTCCCCCACCCCCAAAGCCTCAACGTCCCCCCCCCAAAAAAAATCCTAGCACATACACAAATTTTATAGTGTCTTCCTCTCCAGCCAAGTAGGGCCTAAATTCCCTCCTAACGCTTTACTTTTCCCACAAAGGCCTGGAGTCTGGATAAAGCATTGCACAAGAGACAAACGAACGTAACTGACATCACCAGTGGCGCAGCCAAGGTTCGGAAAAGGGGGGATCGTCGACATTTCCGGGCATTAATGCTTTCGCGATGATATTACTCATTTATAGTCGACTATAAAAGCGTCGAAAATTATTTTTATTTTTGTCCATTTCAGGGATGGCGCCCGATGTAGTTGGTCCTCACCTCACTACATGGGGAAAAGTGTCACATCAGGTAAGCATCGCAATAAACAAGTCAACATTTACTGTATTACGCGGAAATTCCACTACTACAGTGATGGCTAGCAGGAAATCAGGGCGTAATTAGGGTAATTGATTGGCAGGGGTCGGAGAATTACATTAGCTTATTAACAAATTTCTAATTAACAAATCATGACATTTAATCTACAAAGATGAAAACTTCAAAATATTAACGCAATTTTCTGACGTTAACTGATGCGAACTGGTCGTGGCCGAACAAAATGTCCGAGGACAAAATGTCACGAGTTACGAATTAGGTTAGGTTGAGGTTAGGGCTAGGCTTAGAGTTACATTTTATCCCCATTACATCGTGTCCGTGACATTTTGTCCCCATGACATTTTGTCCGTGAAATTTTCTCCTATGACATTTTGTCAAAGCACCGAAATGGCCTATGATTGCTCACGGTCAGAGTTTTCTCAGTTTCTTCTCTTTCCACGCCGAGCAGAGAGCAAGACCACCGTTTTTTGCGTCCCCTTCAATTAAGTGGCGCCCAAGCCACCACCTACCTCACCTGCCCATCCCCCCTAGGTACGTCACTGTCAGAAGTTGATCCAATAGGCCTAATCCAGAGACGAATTGTCGAAATCGATGCGATAATAATAAATGTCCGGCATGATGATATTTCTTACCGGTTGAGATGTTCGTCGATTCCTGTTTGAAATAGTTCGGGTTGTCGACGATGTGAGCGGAATTAAGCGGGATCATCTCGCGGGCGATCGTGTCGCAGTAGATCGAACTGCGGTTCCTGTCGGCACACCAAAGAGACCGGAAGCAGAGCATCCGGTGCGACGCGGCGGCCGGCTTCCGCTTCCGCTGACAGCAGACGAGAGTGCAGACGACGATGACGAAGACGGCGAGCATCAGGATTCCACCTGCGATGGCGGCCACGGTCACCAGAACCTAAGCGAAGAACAGCGAGCGCTCCACGAACTGAACCAATCAAATGCAGTGTTTATTTTAGACCTTCTCTGGGGGAATTTTACCCCTCCCCCAAGTTTGAAATCCCTTCCCCAAAATTGACATTTTAGCGAGTAGTATGACCTCCCAATATCTGTTCCCCAAAATGTTAACCCCCTCCAATGTCTAGGTGGCTAGAATAAGCACTGAATCAAATTCATAGACTGACGAATAGCGAGATTGCTGTGGTAATCAAGCAAGCAAGTAAGCAAGCTGACTGAGAGGTTTTCAAGCCCCGTTAGCACCCCGTGGTGGCTCTCACACAGGCAGCAATGCCTTGCAAGCCACTTCAAATCATGCTACGTTAAGATAGTTACGTGTAGGTAGTATACAACAGCGGATATCACGGTAAAATCGATATTGATAGTATGTACCGCAAATTTACTCCTCAGGTATTCGTCGTCCTCTTCATCGTCCGGTCGACGGTAACTATCGTTACGATGAAGGTAACCGGGCACGTCTGCGTCGTCGAAATACGGGAGAGACGGATGATGAAACAAATTATCGTCTTTAAAAAAACGACAGAATTTAAAAAAAAACCTCCAAGCAACCAAATTATTATACGTTACTGTGAACCCTGAAAAAGACTTGACAACGGGAAAAGGTCATCTTAGTCATGAGTTCAGGGGCCCCGGCGAATGTCTGCTTAGGATCCCGGGCCGATGGTGTTAAGTAATCAACGCCATAAGCCAGAAAAAGACTGACAAGCAAAAAAGGCCATCAACCTTTTTAACACGCTTGACAGGCCAAGAGGCCCGTGACTATTTTTTTGCACCGGGGCCCGGAAATTCTCTCGGCGGCCCCGTAACCGAATATGCGTTATATCCAATGCCATCCCCCTTGCGGTACGTTATAACCGAGTCCGTTATATCGAAGTGCTACAGCAGGTTTTCTAGTGTGTTTAAAAGGCAAAACAAAAGAGAACGTGGCATCAGAAAAAGCGAAGGACGCGTTTAATAGGCTGTTGGAATCCAGATTCTAGTAAACGGTCAAACCTGGAGGATTGAGGAAGATGGCGTCGATGGAACGACTGTCCCATCCGTATTCATTTTCGGCGACCAGCGTATAGTTGCCGTTGTTCAAGTGATTGGCAATGGTAAACACCAGGCGTCCATGGCGAGACACGAACGCCTCGGCCATCGTGTGCTCTTCGTAGATCACCTCGCTCGTCTCCAAGGCAACGGAATTTCGATACCACGTGACGCTCGGCGGAGGGAGACCGGAGATTTTGTACGGAATGAATTGATTGAATTCGTCTCTCAATTCGTCCAGTTCTAGGATCTTCGTCCAGTTCTAGTTGTTGAGTTAGGCCTACTACAGTGGTTTTCACAGAGACTTACTGTACTTAGCCTCATAAACCAGCATTATTATTATTATTATTATTATTATTATTATTAATTATTATTATTATTATTATTATTATTATTATTATTATTATTATTATTATTATTATTATTATTATTATTATTATTATTATTATTATTATTAAATTATTATTATTATTATTATTATTATTAAGGCATTTGAACTTGAACAAATGATCGATTCTCTATTTACAGAGTTAGGATGTCAAAATGAACGAATCCATTTTAAAATCAAACTCTTCAAAGAAACGTGGCTTTTCACCAATATCACTAAACACCGTGTTGTCCCACATATTAAGGGGGGGGCGGGGGCTGTAGCCCCCGGCCCATCAGCTCACCGATTTTCGAGATAACCTTTTTACTTGTCAGAACCCCTTGTAATTTAGGCGGGCTCAGCCGCAGGCCCGACTTAATCCGGCCCTGGTTGTCACCTCGACTTCAGCGCACGAAGGAAGAAGGTGCTGAATTACATTGAATAAGAAAATCTTGGCTCTATAACATCACTATATGTGAAGTACCGCTAGCCTTTCTGTATATCCGATCTTCTTCTGTGCGCAGTCCAGAACAGAAGGCACTGGGATGACTGCATAGCGACGATGGCGTATGACATTTTGTTTACACCTCCTAACACCCCACCCACCCAACACCCCCAATTTGGGCCTGACACCCCAACCCCTCAACCCTCCGCAATCTCAAGTTGTCATGACTTTTTGCTTGTCAGACTTTTTTGGCAGAGGACCCCCAGAATTTACGGACACCCCCAATTTATAATCCTAGAAATAACCCTGGACATGACATGAGTCATACCGGATCGTTTTACAGAATTAATCTAAAAGTGAAACTTCGTCTGGTTAAAAGAAATGATCTGTCGTCTGCCAAGTCGAACGAAATGAATCTAACTGTCTCAGCCGGGGGCTTCTTCTCGACTTATATAGCGCTCAAAATAAATAAATAAATAAATCTCTCGCTCGTCTGATCACAGGAGCGCAGACATAACGCGTATCTATTAACAGAATAAGTTAATAAAACTCACAGAAGACGACGATCGTGGCGGACGCTTTCGCCCTTCCCGCCCTGTTGTCGGCGCTGCACCAGACGACACCGCTGTGCTTCGGCGACGCGGCAACGATCGTCAGAGTGACGGTCAGGTTGTCGTCACTCTCCCGCAGCTCGTATCCGTCGGATTGCCAGTGCTGCAGGTTCCAATACACGTCCGGTCTCAAGGTCCCTCGACCGGCGCAGGTCAATTCGACCCTCCTGGAAACGTTCGCTTCGATTCTTTTCGGCGAAACAGCCACCTGTGGGACGTCTATAAAGCAGACATTTGTGCCACGTGACGTCAGCAGCGGGGGCGGTGGAAAATGTGATTTTAAATAGCTAGGTATTTTAGGTGTTTTTCTGGGAAAAACTGGATTTTCAAAAATTCAAATTTCGTCGATTAATAGCCTTGGGCAGTGGCGGTTCCACGTGGAGGAGGACGAGTGGGGATGCATCCCCCACCGGACTTCCGGACTTTTTCGCTTGTGAAATCTATTTTTGGGGGTAAATATTTTTTGCTTGTCAACCTATTTTTTGGTAAAAGTGTAGTCAAATTAGAGAAACATTTTTTTATTTTGTCAGCCTTTTTCGGCAAAGTAGATTGATTTTGTCCCTTCTCTTTTCATCCACCCCACCAACTTCCTATGAATTCATATCACCCCCCCACCAAGAAATCCCCGGAACCGCCACTGGCCTTGGGCTTGGAATGTGGCGTTATTATGCAAGGCCTCGGTTCGATCAGTGACCAGAGAAATAATTAATTCGTCGTCAGAGACATCGAGCATATTCAGCGTTATTCCGGTCTCACCACACGCCGCCGGCCAATTCACATTTCGCAGCAGTTGGGAGACGTTTCCGTCGCGACACCTCTCCGGCGGCCGGAGGTTCAAAGACGAAAACATGGCAGTCGTGTTTATCATCCACCGGGCATCACAACTGCACAGCAGCGGGTTTTCTGTGATATCCCTACACAACAGATTCAGCGCGCATGGCATCATTACATGTAGCCTAAGTGACTATAAGTGTTCATCTAATACCTTCGTCTATAACCACTAAGTTCACGATGTTATTATTATTTAAAATTAAGTTGTTGTTATTACTATTATTATTAGACTAGCTGTTAACCCGTCTAAATTAAGGGGTAAGGGGGAGTGGCTATTTCCTACCCCCTTTGCAAAAGTTCATATTATTACATGTAACAATGTTTTAAATCTAAAGATATAAGATTAATAGTAGTAGAGACTAGTAGTAGTAGTAGTAGTAGTAGTAGTAGTAGTAGTAGTAGTAGTAGTAGTAGTAGTAGTAGTAGTAGTAGTAGTAGTAGTAGTAGTAGTAGTAGTAGTAGTAGTAGTAGTAGTAGTAGTAGTAGTAGTAGTAGTAGTAGTAGTAGTAGTAGTAGCAGTTGTTGTGTTTTCGTTGTTGTTGTGGTGGTGGTAGTAGTAGTAGTAGTAGTAGTAGTTGTTGTTGTATGGATGTATCGCCGTATCGCCTCACTGAGTAATACATTGATAAAACATTGTGAATAACGTTTTCGAGGTATATTGATTATTGGGGCAGTCTGCACATTGCTACATATTAATGTAGCGCGTTGATATTCATATTCTGGTTTTAAAGAGAAAATAAACAAACGGATTTATGTCCCTTTATGTCTTTCAAGCAGAACATTCTTATCCGAGATAAAAGAAAAATTATTGAAACTCCGCATTCAGAGCCTCTTAATTAATGCGCAATAATTAATAATCATTAAGTTATGCTGGATTGAATACAGAGCGTGTCCCATTATCCGGCCAACCAGATGGGAAGACACCGACTGAATTCCTGAAGTCAATGCCACCAGACAAATCGAATTCACAAATCAGCGCCTAACACCGATCTAAGTCAACGCAACGGAAATTACGCAACCTGCCCACACAGTCTAGTTATTATCAAAAGAGGATGCAGACTTAGTCTAGGCTCTGGAATCCTGGTTGGTCGGCTGTCTGCCTGTACGTCTGGACCTGTCGTTTAATCACTCTGGGTCGATCAAAACCCGCCTCTCAACCCGTCTTCCGTCTACAGATGGGCTTCGCTATTACGCAAAGGGCCTACGGCAGCGAATCGGGTCTTATACTCGGTAATTACTCCGGCGCCTGATTCGCTGCGGAATATAGCTAACTGTCCGATGCACGAGATCTTTGCGCGAGATTTATTCGCGGTCTCGCGTCCCTTATTCTTCAGTCACGAACGGAAACTGCTGTGAAATGACAGCGGCAAACTCCGCTCGCTCGAGCATGAATGCCGTTCCATGTTCATGCAAAATAAGAGCGATCACAAATCAAACCAGCAGTCGGCTTCTCTATCTTCCTCTATCCCTCCCTCCCTCCCCCACTCTGTCTCTGTCTCTGTCTCTATCTCTGTCTCTCTGTCTCTCTCCCCCTCTCTCTCTGGTAAATAAAAATTCTTTAGAATGCCAAGCATCGCATTGAACGTCAAACCTATATCATTACTCTTCCACGACGCAATGGCATCCAATATGCATGGACATGTCATCAATTTATTTCGTCCAGAGAGAGAGAGAGAGAGAGAGAGAGAGAGAGAGAGAGAGAGAGAGAGAGAGAGAGAGAGAGAGAGAGAGAGAGAGAGAGAGAGAGAGAGAGAGAATGAAAGAAGGAAAGAAGGAAAGAAGGAAAGGAAGAAAGAAAGAGGGATGTAGTGTAAAATATTGTAGAAGCAGTTAATACAGTATCTGACGTGGTTATACTGCAATGTTTGCAGATTTTGTTAGAAAGACTGGCAAAATGATGGTCGCCATTTCTACTTACAAGTCCACAATACGAGGAGCATCGATGAAAGTCGACCACGACAGAGCGGTCAGTTCGTTCCATTGAAGATTTCTAAGAAAAAAAATTACACTGAAACGTCTTCTGTATTTTCGCAATTTAAGAAATAAAACCTACTTATAGGGGTATCCAGTGTTTACCAACAAAGTCCGGTTGCTCCGCCCACTGGTTGGCAGAAACCATAGAAACCATTGTCGTCTATTAATAGACGCCAATGGCAGAAGCAGATTTCTTGCTGGTGGGCATAGATCAGTGACCATAGAGATTGTTCTGGATACTCCTATCGGTGACAGCAGCAAATGCCGCAATACTACCACACTAAGACTATTATATAGCCATAGTATGGCGGTATAAGGCATATGCTGGTTTAATATCTATGATGTAGGCCTACTTAGCTATAAGCTATTAGCTCAGTAGGCCCTATAGCATATCTACAGGTACATCATATCGCAGGTTTAATATCTTTGATGTACTGAGCTATAAGCTCGGTACACCATACATAGATATAAAACCTGTGTAACAAACACTTATCGGTATAGGCCTATTGCCATTGCCTCTAAGGTTGAGGTGGTACTGAACGTTCACTCTATTTCTCCATCTCAGACATATGAACTGCTAAACAGTGGCGGCTCCACCGGGGGGGGGGCAGAGGGTCCGTGTCCCTATTGAGTGCCTGTCCCCCAGTGCCCCCAGTTGGGACCCTATACTTAATGCTACATACATTAAGCAACAAATGGTTGGTCCCCCATGATTAGAAGTTGCCACCCCAACGGTCCCCACTTGCCAAATCCTAGAGCCGCCACTGCTGCTAAACGGTGCATTTAAGCACAGAAAGTAATTTTTAAAAATAAATAAAAATAAATTCATATGTGAGATGAGGTCAGGTCGACTGCAAAAGACCAGGTATTTCGAGACATAGTATATCAGAAATATCTATGCCATTTGTTTGCGAGTTCCTATAAGAGCGGCCCTGTAGTTTGAGCGGACAACGCGGACCATAGAACAACTTTCAAACCTTCGCGGCGAAAGTGATTTACAGTCCGCCGTGAACCAAACAAGCGCGCCGAAGTCGTGGTTTGGAACCTGGCGAACGGTTCACGAACTGAACCATTGAACGGTTTTGCATCACTGCAGCTCCAATGGATCAAACGGCCTTCCATTTCCGACGAAAACAGACGGTCATGCACACAGGGTGCGCGGCTCTGTTTGGCTGCTGCAAAGGTGCCAGTGCAATATTGCACTCGAATTCAGGCGACAGCTTCTTTTGAACCCCCCGACTGGATTCGCACAATTACCGTGTCTCGGATTTATTGCTACCCCGGTAAATCACGCCCTAGGCGTCTTGTGAGTTGCGGATGATAAAATAGAAAGCGTAAACTATTGTGAAATCTTAAATGTAGGCTATTAGTATTGAATGGGGGCGTCGGTCTCAGATTGGGGGTGTTGGGGGATGTTAGAGGGGTATAAAAACATCCATGCGCTAGATAGAAGACTTGCGCACAGAGTCAAACACTCGATCGAAATTATTAGACTCGAAAACAACATCACGAGTCAACTGCCTATAACAGCGCTTGATTTTAGCCACAGACAGCAAATGCCTTCCCAATAGCATCCCGGACATCCGGTAGAAAAACAAACTCAGTAATTCGCTCTTCCCATGCTCAAAAGATGGCCAAACAGAGATACTACGAATAATTAGTTCGAACGACGACACGAGTGATATTAAAACATCTGCGATTGACAGACATATAGCGTTGCTAAATTAAGGATTATCCCGAAGGCAGCATACTGAGCACAACCTGTAAACTGTGGTACTGAGCACAACCTGTAAACTGTGGTACTGAGCACAACCTGTAAACTGTGGTGTCTGGTACTTACATGTTTTTCAAGTATCTGTTTGTTTTGAACGCTTCGTTTCCGATGGCTTTCAAACCGGAATATTGGATTGTTCTAAAATCCGAAAAGAGAATAAACTGATAGCCTACAGAACTCAGGCAGCTGCCTATAGAAAAATCATGTCTTATCAAACAGCATATTATAATTTTTGCAAATGTCAGCATAGAGATAATAAATGGAGAGGCAGAGGAGGAAGAGAACCGATTCTCCAATTTCTCTGTAGTAAATCTGCCTCCAATATAATAACATTGAGATCCGCATAATTGCATCATTCTAAATATTTCAATGATCACAACATATTAGCATTGACGGTGTTAACAAAAATTACAGTGAAAAACTAATATGAAAATAACGATTATTCTGTGAAACAGATGTGCAGTGATGACCTCATTGTATGATACATGCACTGATATATTATTAGCAAAAGAGATTATTATGCAGGATCACAGCTATAATGAATTTACAGCTCATAAGCTGGAACATGCGAGCATAATGCAAATGAAATGTTACATTTATAATTTATATGAACATTATGATAATTGTAGGCTTTATAAGTTTATAGGATAGCTGACCCGTATGTTGAGAGTATTAACTATATAAGAGATGGTTGATTTAAATAAATATCTGATTTATTTAATATTACTAGATAATTTATTCTATTTTTTACAGGAAATTCTAACGGAATTGTCACGTGATGACTTCTATGTTTATGTAGAAATTGTCTATGCTACTGCTAGCATTGTGGTAATGTAGCCTACATGTATATTTGAACAGAGGCTAAATAAAATATGTCTGAAAATTGGTTGGTAGAGTAGTATTTTCTAATCTAAACGTGAAAATGACAGTCGTCATAAAGCAAATATCGTGAATTTTCAAATGGTTTAGATGTTTGAAACGGAAATCGAGTAGGCCCTATAGGTGCATGCTAGGAAGGAGGAGTGCATGGGATATGATTCTAATAAATTATCCTCTTTTTAAGGTTATTAACACAAAACCAAAGAGCCTAAGTAAAATAATTATTGTCATACTGATTCGGATCTACTGTAACCTATGCGCCCCTGCCTTTATCAGCGCTGCTTGGTAACTGAGAGTCTGAGACGCCGTCAAAACAGCATTTTACAAAGGACTCAATCAGAGGCGGTTCTAGGCCTAGGCCGGGTAGGCCATGGCCTACCCAAAACTTTGTCTGAAAAAAATTAACACTGTGGTTGGCCTACCCGAAAAAAATACATGGCCTACCTATAACTGGCCTTCCCCCAAAATGCGTTGTGTGGCTGGGTAATTAGTGCGTATGGCCTACAACGAGGCTGTCGAAGTGTAAGGCCATTTGAATCCCCAGCCACTCATCAGATACCTTCTTTTCCATTGGATTTCAGATGTCAAGAAGCTTTATCTAATTGATCAACCACCACCGATTGATCAATGGTCGTTCAACGGTCTCCGCACACATTTTCTTCCCACCTCCTCAGTGTCTAATTTGTTAGATGTACTGTCAATGGTAGTACTTAGTATCCCCACAGAATTACCAGACTTCCAGGTGAGTGTTGCAGAAGGGGCTAGACCGCCATTTCGCCATGGGAAGTTCCTCTTGCTGTCCGGCCCTCTAATGAATCTTATCTGACGGTTGATGACATGGATGACATGACTTTCAACGTCGTCGGACATCTGGTGTAATCTAATGTATGTTCTGGTTAACAGAACAAAGATGGAGAAGCCGCAGTAACTACCGTGTAAGACGGCGACGCTAGCTAAGTGCTAACGTTCAGTCCCTTAAGATTGCAGCTCATATAAGAGACAGTCTAGGCCTATCATACAAATTACTATAGCACTCTATAATATTATTATAATTAGAGATGGATTTTCTGGTTCTCGAGTTAGTGGCGAAGAAGTAGAAGACATGGTGACACGATTCAACTCAAAGACAACTGTCGATCTCAAGACGTTCAACATCACAACGGAAGGCCTATCCGCGGAGACCAGTTGAGCAGTGGCGCGTAAGTTGTCAAATGGCTGAACCAAGGATGATAAAGATCAACCTGCAACCACATGTCTTTCCAAAATCAAAAACCGTTTCACGAGTCATTGCATGACAAGACATTTCTGAATATTCAAAGCAACATTTTTGTCCACGATCAGGATACCAGGAATGATGAGCTTTAACGGAGACTGGTTGCGTGGTTGGGAAAATATTGACAGTAAAACTATCGAAACATTTCGTAAGCGCGCATGCATTCTGATGCTCTTTACAGTGGAAAAACAAACAACTGATGAACATCAGGTTAAATGCTCTTTGCCTATATATATATGATACATACATACAGGAACATACAGTATATATATATAGAGGATCTATTATTTAAGATTTTAGATCGGGGATTAACCCAGTACCCAAAATTTTCATGGCCTTTGACTGGCCTACCCAAATTAAAATTCCTAGAACCGCCCCTGGACTCAATTTCACAATTCTGAAAAGAGTTAATCACATATGTGTCTCAATTGTCTCGGGCAAAGAAGTCTTCACCCGTAGCCGCAAAGCAGACCGACTCGAGCGCGGTTCTAAACAAAGTAAGCACTTTAATGGTCCACGGTGCTTTAGAATCTCGGTTGGAGCCTCGCTGAGCAAGGAACTTATGTTTTTCTCCGGCTAAACAACCTCGACGACGACGACAACGGAAGCCATCCGCGGAGACCGAGCAGGCGCTACAAATAGAACCTATATCTCCACTTGTAAACCAGTCTGCTGCAAGACATCTGCAAAAGAACTGAGAGGAGGAGGAGGAAGTGGTGGTGGAAAAGACGGTAAGACCGTAAGGGTGATGACGATTAAGACGACAACAACAACGACGAACATCAGGTTAAATCGTAGCCTGATACCTGGAACAGAGAGGATCTAATTTAAGAAGATCTGCCCAGTAGATTGGTCAACATGCGAATCAGTTGTTATGAGACACAAAGACTGCCGGTTCTCGAAATAACTAATAATAATAACAACAACAATAATAATAATAATAATAATAATAATAATAATAATAATAATAATGTGATTTTAAGTGGTTTAGGAGTCTAAGTAAGCCTGTGTGAAAACCACTGACGTAAATCTTCGCATTCAATAACCTAGTTTTCCGAGATAGCCTTTGAATCCGTTTACTGTTTCAACTGTCACTCCCACCTCTCGTCCAAACTGTTCCATTTGTCCACAACCTTTGTACTAAAAAATTTCTTTCTTAGACCCCCCTCTGCTTAAACAATTTGCATTTGTGGTCTCTTGTGCGATCATTATCCCGCACTTCTCTGAAAATTTTAATAGAACTTTAAAAGTATCTTTTGTAGGCCTACTGCTTAGCAGTGGCGGTTCCAAGAACTCTTGGTGGGGGGATGCAGTGAATTTCTAGGAAGATCCCACCAATTGTCAAAGGAATTAGGTTATATGTAAACGGTTTAGAAGAAATCTGAAGATTTGATTTATAAAATATAACGTGCAGAATTGACGATGTATAAAAGCCATTTTAGTATGGCTGTAGAAAGTCATAGCGCAAAATCGAGTTTTCTATTGCTCGAAGCGAATTTGTCGATGACATTGTCTATGGATATGTCCATATCTTTGTGGATATACATCGAGGCTAATCCGTTTAGTCGATCATCTTTCATTGAAGACACATTTTTCTTGAGAAAATGGGAGGTGCATCCCCAGTCATCCTCGACGTGGAACAGCCCCTGCTGCTTAGGGAGATTATGAAACACTTTTCACCGGCTTTATTCTAATCTAATCTTAAACTTCTATAGTGGGAGTTTGGAATGCCAAAACTAAAAATGTTCGACCCTCACTGGGGTCATCTTCGACTAGAGGGGGTGAGGGTGAGGGTATCGTCAGTGGCGGTTCCAGAATTTCTTGGTGGAGGGATGAAATGAATTCATAGGAAGTTGGAGGAAGATGAAAATAGAAGGAAAAATCAATAAACTGTCCAGAAAAGGCTGACAAAAAGGAATTTGACCCCCTAATTTGACTACATTTTTACCGTAAAAATAGGCTGATAAGTTGACAAGCAAAAAAGGTTACCCGCACAGTTTTCTCTCGTAGTTCCACTAGACTTTTACCCAACAATGAGCTTCACAAGCAAAAAAGGCCGGTGGGGTATGCATCCCCACTCATCCCCACGTAGAACCGCCACTAGAGGTCGCTAAACTCCTCAACTCCTAGCAAATCGACTATTGATCCCTGGTTAAAAATCTGGGAATGAGGAAACTCTTTGAAATCGAAGAGACGTTGGAGGTTTAATTAAAGACAACGTTAATCTGATTAGCAATCATTATATCTAACAAAAGGAGTGACTTTAAGATTAAAAGTTATTTCGAAATAACTTACAGCTTCTCGAGGTTCGGATAAGAACCAACGGTCGATTGATTGATATCAACGAGTCTCGGTTGGTCTCTTACGATTCTACAAAGAATTAGACATAATTATATAGCGCTAAGGCTGCTTAGCGGTTTTAAAAATCCCTAATTGTTATGTTCATTTTTCCACAACACATGGGTCATAGATCATATGGGTTACGGGTCAAGAGTTCAGCGGATCCACGGGTCATTTTGAATGACCCGCTGCCATCAACGTCTCGTGTGCAGTGGCGGTTCCAGGAATTCTTGATGGGGGGATGAAAAAATTATTGGAAGTTGGTGGAGGGGGGTGCAAAGTGAAGAAGAAAAACAAGAAAAAATATTTAAAAGGTCATTGTTAGTAGTAGCTCACTAAATGTTAAGAAACCTTGCCAAAAAAGATCGACAAGCAAGAAAAAAAATGTAATTTGCAATATTTGTCACTAATTTTTTTAAACTCACCGGAAAATAGGTTGACAAGCAAAAAGGTCATCCGGAACCCCGGTGGTGGGGGGATGCATCCCAGTCATCAACATGGTGGGACCTCCACTGCTCGTGTGTAGTCACTTTGATTGTCTACTATACGAGGGTGGCAACAAAATTATTCGTCCATTAAGACATTCAAAAGTCGAATGGCGTTAACAACAACATCGCCTACAGCGAATGTCTCCATTCAACCCCCTCCCCCTACTGTCTTTCATGGGCGTCCGGAGAGGGATGAATTGCACCCCCTCCTGGAAAATTATTAAATTATGAAAAAGTAAAATTACTAAACAAGTAATCTATAGTAAACTAAGTTAAAATACGAATTTCTATAAGAATACGACGAACTTTCTTGTAGCGCTAAATAATTTATTATTAGTTCGATAGATCTTGACAGTATTGTACGGTGCGTTTTGTTTCTTTCGTCACGTGACCCTGTCTTGCACTCTCCCCCCCTCCGCCCCGTGGAAATATTTATGTGGACGCATGGATCCGTGTGATCCGATGTGTCACGTTCACTTCCACCTGAGTTCCACCTGAGTGAGATATATATATATATATATATATATATATATATATTGCACCCCTCCTGGGATATATATATATATATATATATGAGCGCCGCAGACAGACAGACAGACAGACAGAGACGGAGACAGAGAGAGACAGAGAGAGAGAGAGAGCAGAGAGAGAGAGAGAGACAGACAGAGAGAGACAGACTGAAAGACAGACAGACAGAGACGGAGACAGAGAGACAGAGACAGAGGAAGGGAGAGAGAGAGAGAGAGAGGGGGAAGGGAGAGAGAGAGAGAGGAAGGGAGAATCATCAAACGCCTTTGATAGCCTGCATCACATTCGTCGCCGTTGTAATAGACGGAAGTGCTGCCTTCTTCTTCTTCCGGTTTATTTTCTCATCTGTACTTCCGCACTTTCGTTCGATATTATGGAGTTGGTCGTAGGTCGCCGACGGTCTGGTTTCGACCCACCCCACCCCCACCCCACCCCATAATAGCGGCTCATGTCGTCTGCTGCGACTGCTGCCTATGCATGGTCCGAGCGATGTTAGGTTTACGACTGAAAGACGTTCTCGGTCGGCTGAATTAATGCTGGCTGATGGGACGATTGATTGCTGAGCGGGGGAAAGATGGGGGGGGGGGTGTCGATTCTCTCTTCAGCGGAATCGATCGATCGAATAGACTTTGAATATTATATTCTCTGCAAAATTCCGCGTCGTTCCAGCCATCTTAGATGAAAAATCGGTCTATGCATGGCGAGAAACGTTTGAAGAGATGAACTGAATGTGTTACATTCAACCAATTAAGTATAAATCGCATCTCTCCAGTCCTCCTTGCTCACTGTCCAAGACTCGTAGACACTCAATCAGATCTTCGGGTGCTCACTAACTCTTCAGATTCCATTCACTCGCATCACTCTATAGCATTGGCGTAGCGTGGGTTGCCAGCGCCCAGTGTTGGAGTTGCCGTGGGGGTTGAACCCCCCTCCGCAGCTAACTTTTCAACCCTCCCAAAAATCGCATATTCTGTACATGCAGTATCTGTCATTCATTGAATTTCATTATTTCAACCCTCAACCCCCCAGCTCAAATTTCACAACTCCAACACTGCCAGCGCCCACTCCCCGGGGAGCGGAATGGAGGGATTGCGCCTTAAAGTTCTCCCCAAAATGCCTTGACAAGCAAAAACATCGTTTTGTCTTGTTTCCAAACTGAAAATATAAAATTCCGAGAAAGTAGGTTGCTTGAAATTTTTATTTTGTGAATGGCATAGCCTATGTCGGCGTAACTTATGACTTATTATATTATTATTACTTGGTATTTTTCTTTTTTCACTTGAACATTTGTTTGCGACTCCTACAAGAATGTTGCGCCGGGGGCGACTGCCCCTACCCCCCCTTTACGATACGTCACCGCTCTACAGGTAAGCGCGCCCTTTCAGAGGCTGGACCGAGAACATGGAATTAACTCCATTCATTGGTCCGCTTAATTAATTTGCCATCTTTATGGGGACATTAGCTGGCCATGCCTTTAAAAGAGACTGTCTAAGTAGAATTATTTATGTTCACTGTTGTCTTAGTTTAATTAATTAATTAATTAATTAATTAATTAAAAACCCTTTACCGGGAGCCCCGAATATATCCGTCCATCTTACATTGAGTTACAGTCAAATACACGGTGAAGGGGTTGCGTGACAGTTGACATTTGCGTCTGACAGCTGACTCGTCGTTCCACGCAACTCAACTCATTTTTTTCAATTTGGCAAAGACAATGAAGGCTGCCTATCACCAGCATGCTTTCTACAAATCTGAAATACCACAAAATAATAGGAAAAGCGATTTTCAAACGCAAAGAAACAAGTCTGAAACAAGTCTGAATCATCATCATCATCAGTAGAGAGAGAGAGAGAGAGAGAGAGAGAGAGAGAGAGAGAGAGAGAGAGAGAGAGAGAGAGAGAGAGAGAGAGAGAGAGAATCAGGAACCGTCTATTGCCGTGACATTCTTTGTGACAGATGCTCTGACAGTCTGACTTCTGAGAATTCTAATTACGCAGAAATTTGGTCGACACAAAAGACGCGGTTTACCGGTACTACATGCAGATTTACAGTTGTTGCAAGCGCTCCATGATAGCCGATCGCGTTCGTATGTAGGTAAAAAAGGCAAAGGTAGGTCCCGTACTCGAGTCCGAGCGTTGGGATCCGGCACTTAACGCTGCTCCTCAGTTTACCGCCGCTCTCTCTATCTCTCTCCGCCTCTCTCTGTCTCTCACTGTCTCTGTCTCTGTATCTGTCTGTCTCTGTCTCTGTCTCTGTCTGTCTGTCTGTCTGTCTGTCTGTCTGTCTGTCTGTCTGTCTGTCTGTCTCTCTCTCTCTCTCTCTCATAAGGCTGAGTCGACCTTGGGCTCCTGCGGGAATTGAACCCTCGACCTTCTGCTCCATCGTCCAGCGTTGTCACCACTCTTCTAACTTCCCGCCCCGTATTGGTATTTGGACTGACGAAAATTTTTGGCGCTTAGGCCTACTATTCCGAAAGAACGCTACAGATGCCAGCCACAGCGTAAAAGTCAGGAATTTTGGCCTCTTACAACAGCGCATAGTCACCCGATCGGCACCCCACAGTAGAATCGGTCACCGAACCTTAACCACGCAGCTGTATTTATTTATTAAACAGACCCAAAGATCTACCCCAAACAACTCTTTTGACAGCAGTTGGATTCGTGCGAGTGCATATATCGACTCGCTGTGACCCTATAGCCCTGTAGGCCTACCGGTGATGGCCTGTATGCTATATATATATATATATATATATATATATATATATATATATATATATATATATATATATATAGTTTAAGATTAGATTTATATAATATTATATAGAATTTACGTAGAATAACATTCTCGTTGCTAAAATAGACGCGATTCTGCAAAGATTATGCGGCTCTCTTCTTACAGAAACCCTTTGGCCCACTGCCCTCATAACCGTATAAAACTGATCTGCGAAAAGACAACTGCTCTGGGAAGCAATATATTTCTTCGCGATAATGTTGCAGATAAAATTTACAGTACTGTATTTGTCCCCACATGTCTTTGGTTGTAGGCTACCATAGAATGTAAAAAACGCTGGAAAGTAATAAAAAAACGTTAAAAGCGTAAAAAACGTTAAAAATTTAAAACGTTAAAAACATTGAATAAAAAACGTTTTCTACGTTTATCTGAGCGAGATTAGAGATTGCGCCTTACCCACGCACGGAGAATAAACAGTCAAGTCACACTATGCAAAACAAACAGCAATTATGCTAATATGCTGACATAAACTGCTTACTCTATGTTTGTAAGTAAGGCTGTATGACCTGCTAATAAGTAATCGACTGTATTCTATTATAGCTTAACAGCACAAAGATAATTAATTAACTCGCTTGAACTGGTTTCAAAATCTGTGTTTTTATTTAGCCAACGTTTTTAAAAATAATAAATGCGCATGCTGATTAGATATTGAACACAAAATCTTGGCCTACATAAAGCGACCCATATATATATATATATATATATATATATATATATATATATATATATATATATATATATATATATGTATATGGTTGCTATACATATTATATCCATACCATATCGACAGTTATATATACACTCTTCGCCTCTTTTCTGTTTCCTTTTTCTATAATATAATAATAATAATAATAATAATAATAATAATAATAATAATAATAATAATAATAATAATAATAATAATGTGATTTTAAGTGGTTTAGGAGGCTAAGTAAGCCTGCGTGAAAACCACTGCCTAGCTGCTTCCCCATCCCCACTCTTGACTGATCTCTGGAGTTGGTCTTGTCCGGCTGACCACAAAACTTCGGCTGTAGCTATTTCAACGTTAGATTAAGCTCCTATAGGAATAGGCAGATACTAAGGTACCTGCTTTCGAAAGCGCTATGGAAATTCACGAAATCTGACTTATTTACTTACAGATCTATATCACATTATTTACATGGCCTGGCGTTATGCTATAGGTCAAGAGAGAACGTAAATTTCAGTCTATCTCTGTCTTTCTTTGTTTCTGTTTCTGTTTCTGTCTGTCTGCCTGTCTCTCTCTCCCTCGGTCGCCGTCGGTTCGTAAAAGTCAAGAAAGAGCAGCTGGGCTGTGTGTGTGTGTGTGTGTGTCTGTGCGTATGTGCGTCTATCGAGCAGCATATTTCTGACGACCCATTTTAAACATTTACGATTGTAAGCTTTCACTTATAGGACACGATTAAATTCTAATATTAACTAAACACTAAACATCTTCCTTGAACCACAGAAAAGTGAAATTCATACCAATTGCCTGTCTGTCTGTCTGTCTGTCTATTTGTCTGTCTACCTGTTTCCAGTCAGTTAGGCAGCCAGTTAGTCAGTCAGTCAGTCAGTCAGTCGGTCAGTCAGTCGGTCAGTCTGTCTCTGAGTAATGCGTGATGAGTCATGAAGGATACAAGAAGTGTAGCAAGTGAGGATCCGTGATTTTCAGTAACTAAACTACATCGTCAGTGAGTTTTGTCAAGATTGGTCAAAATTCGACAAAGTTATTGTCAAAATAAAAAGCATTAGCTTTTTATTGGCTTACGGTGTATATTCATCGAATCCCCGTCTTTTCTCTAGTTCCTCTGCAGATATATCTTTGCATTCGCAGAATAATTGGCCAACAGATGTCGGCCCCGTAATGCCCAGTGGGGCCAGAAGATCTTCAAGTACGCTGAAAACACTCGTTATTATGTTTCTGTTTGCCTTCAAAGAGCAATTGGGGTGGTATCATGTGTCGCCTGTCTCTAATACACTGTATTCCGTTCAGACATAATGGAGCCCTAAGTCGAGACATCATTAAAATTGACGCAACACACAAGCCTCGCCTTCACAGAGGGATTGGACCAGAGATGTCCATGGGTCCATTTTTTATGGAGCCTGAATTGCCCCCTCCAGACTGAATTCCTGGATGCGCTATAGGCTAACCTTGGACCTACCAGTTGTGTCACAGTTGAATCGACCATTGTCTTGTTTCGCTTTCGTTAAAACCATTCCACCGCGTCTCTTGATATCGTATATTATACATACAGTGTAATATATACCGTTTTGCTTTTTCTATGAGTTTCGATCTACAGCATGCATTGCAGCTACAAGTCTATAAAATCGAAATCGCATTATGCTGTATGAAAGTCTGCTATTTTTTTATATATGAACCATTGCCTCTCTCATTGTAGGCTACGTGAACGCAGATATATAAGATTGGTCGTACTATAGTCTATCGATTGATATTGCGTCGACGTTTTCCGTTGGGTTTTTAGAAGCCTCATTCTGCTCTTTCAAGGACATTGTGTTTGCTATTCGTTGATATATAAAATGCAAATGTAGATTTTTCACGAATATTCTTTCATCTTTTATCATTTAGTGCCTGTTTTGTCAGCCGATCGGTAACCGTCTTCAGCAGGAGATATAATACATATTTATTATAATACATTTTGATATAATGATAATAATCATATAGGCTAATACCAGGCCCGCCGGAACGAATTTTCATCAGGGGGTGCAGATTTTTCCAGATAAAAGCAGTAGCATCATTTCACACTTTTCTTTGGGGCAAGATAATTGTTTGCAAATTTTGAACAAATTTTGGCAATTTTATGGCCAATTTTAGCAAATTTTTTATGATTTTTGCTAATTTTGTGCAAATTTTGGCGATTTTGGACAATTTTTGCAAATTTTGGCAATTTTGGGCCATTTTAGCAAATTTTGGCAATTTTTTTGACGAATTTTAGCTGAAAGGGGGTTCAGAGGGGGTGCAGCCCATCTTCTTTCCAGGGGGTGCATTGCACCCACTACATTTTTCCAGGGGGTGCCTCTGCACCCCCACTTGCGGCGGGCCTGGCTAATACATAATATTATAATACATATTTCTATATAACATAACTTCAAAACTTTCTTCACGTCATGAGCGCCACAATTCAAAGTCAGACTGTTTAAATATTTGAGCAGCATTTAAGCTTACTCAGTCTCTAACGTGCACGCGAGAAAGTGAGGTTTGGCAAATAAGATAAATATATCGTTTAGAAATTCACGAGAGAATATATATATATATATATATATATATATATATATATATATATATATATTTGACGCACACACTAATTTTGTCTCGGACAATTTTTTGTCATAAGACCCTCAGGAATTATATATATATATATATATATATATATATATATATATATATATATATATATAAGCGTCTAGAGATATTTAGTGTGGGAAAAGAAACGTATAGCTTGTGTGTTCTACTTCTTAGAGCAGCGATGTGTGGTTCAGTGTATGCTTTAAACTTTTCGACCGTCATGCAGTTAAGGAGTCTCGAGTAAAAATCTCGAACAATGGCCGGAAATTTCTAACCTATTCGACTCCGGCAAATCGAGCACTGCGTCTAACCGAAAGAAAAGTTGTCTTACGGAGACAGAACCTTTCCAGGGGCGTAGCCAGGAATTTGATTGCGGGCTGGAGGGTTATGATGTGATTTGGGGGGGGGGGGGTATAAATCTTTAAAAACTTTTAAAATCTTAAAAATGCATTTAAAACTTTAAGGTAGACTGATTTGGGTGAAACGCTAAAAACTCGCTGACAGCCAGGACTGCATGTACCACTGCGATCACTCTTTTTTGCTGTCACGAAATCTCCAGAAAACAGTGAACACGTGAAAGACGAGAAAAGTGCAGGGAACGAGCAACACCCGTCATCTCTTAACCCCTTAACCGTGTATTTAACTGTAACTCAATGTAAAATGGACGGATATATCCAGGATTCCCAGTTAAGGGGTTAAACAACAAAGTGAATGCCTGCAAATAGATTCGTAGAAAGAGATCATTTCGACCAAATGAGTTGTAATAGAACGAGGTCTACATGTACATGTTTTGAGTACTCTCGTAACTAATTAGACAGCGCCTCGCTATCTGGGCCTGCCTATAGGGCCTAATACCATTTAATTAGCCATGTATGTAGTAAAGTTACCGTGTAATCATCGGTGGTATTGTTAGTTGTTACCATGTAAAATTATCATATCGTCAGAGATCTCGGCTTTTAAAAACGTCGCAAATGAATTAGGTTTATAGCGTCAGTTCACACGACGTACAGTCAAACCCGATTTCCTAATTATTTCATCAGACTTGTTTTAGCCATCCGACCCAGTGTTTAATCTAGACTCTGGACTTCGGGGGGAGGGGGGAACTGACAAGGCCGGGGGAAAGTCAGCTAGGGGTTGCTGTTAGTTGATGTAGTATGCAAAAATTGAGAGGGGTTGAAATTTTCGGGGAAAGGGTAATTTCCCCCAGGAAACGGCCTGGATTAAACCCTGATCCGACCGGTAAACTTCATTAAACATTAAAATTGAAACAAGTAAGTATGTACAGCGTGGAGTTTCATTTTTATATCAATCGCTGTGGCTGGAATAGATGCATGCAGATAATTCTTATATATATATATACATATATATATATATATATATATATATATACATACATATATATATATATATAAGATGAAGATAACGCAATGTGACGATGAAAAAAGCTTCGTCAGTCAGTTGATTCGTCTGTTTGCTCATTCTGAAAATGAATTTCGATTTCATGCATCGCAACACTGAGGCTTAGTTAATTAAGTGGATTACATCGAAGAACTGATCAACGGAGACGTTGCCGACACAGTTTATGTGTGTTCTCGGTAGTAAGGCAAGTCGACAGTAACGTCGCCGAAACGACCACCACCACCCACCCCGCCCCCCACCCACCCACTTCTCAAGACTCGTGCCGCCGAGCAGAAAAGCGTGCCCGGTCGGCGGCATTTAAGCTGCCTTTCTTCGAAGAAGGCAGAGAGCTTCTATAGGAGTCTGCACAATTTCAATTACGTAAATTAGACAGAATGCCAAGACAAAGAGGAGGAGGAGGAGGAGGAGGAGGAGGAGGAGGAGGAGGAGGAGGAGCTGTCTGTCTCTCTGTGGCATCGCAAACACGTTTCGTGTGGAGCAGAGACGTAGCTACCTACAGGGCCGCCGAGAGGGGGCAGGGGGCAATTGCACAGGAGCCCGTCGGCCTGCAGGGGGCCCGGGCCCGGTGATGATGATGTATTAACTATAGCCTGAACGGTGAAAAAGACTGACAAGCAAAAAATGGTCATCTTCTCGTCACGAGCGTGCACAGGGGCCCGGGAAATGTCAGGGGGCCCGGGCCGATCATGTTAGGTAATCTCCTTTCTAAAAGGAGCGAGAAGCAAAAAAGGTCATCAACTTCTTCACAGACATGTCAGGTCAGGGGCCCGTGACTATTTATAGCACAGGGGTCCGCAAATTCTCTCGACGGCCCTGCGTAGCTAAAGGGGCAGGGGCAGGGGCAGCCACCCCCTGGCGCTCAGATGGGGGCGCAAAATTGGGGTTTGTGTTAGTTTAACAAAAAACAAGCAAACAGAAAGTGTAAATATCACTCGATTCGCAGTGAAATAAATAAGTGACGACCTATGTCTGCTTGTCACGGCTTTTGTCGCAGATTGATGGGGCGCCGAAGGAAAATAAATAAACGACGACCTTTATTTTGCTCTTCAAGAATTTCCGAAAGTTGAAGGAGGCGCCATCAGTATCTTTTCGCCCCCTTCACCCCGGGCGCCGGATACTCTCGTTACGCCTCTGGCGTGGCGCCCGGAGTGCGCGGAGTAACCGCATCATCAGCCAACTTCATTCACGTAAAAATGGGCAACTGAACGAGCTGCCTACTGTCAGCCTCTCTCTCTCTGTCTGTCTGTCTGTCTGTCTGTCTCTCTGTTTGTCTGTCTCTCTGTCTGTCTGTCTGTGTCTCTCTGTGTCTCTGTCTGTCTCTCTGTCTCTCTGTCTGTCTCTCTGTCTGTCTGTCTGTCTGTCTGTCTGTCTCTCTCTCTCTCTCTCTCTCTCTCTCTATCGTCGGCGTCGCATCCGTCGCTTTTCCGCCTTCTCGTCCACGCTCTTCCTGTCACCGCCTCCTCCTTATGTGGGAGCGGCAGACTGCATGCTCGGTCGCCTCGTTGCTGTCGACTGAATGGTCTTCTTCTTCTCCGTCGGAAGCGGATCATGCTCCGCTGGATACAGAAATTCGATCGAATATCCGTCGTATATCATGTTGCCTGCGAGTAAGCACCAGTATAGGCGGATAAGGAAGGAATAGGAGGAGGGGGAGGGGAGGAGAGGGCAGAAGAACAGGAGGGAGAGGAGAGGAGAGGAGAAAGAAGAAGACAAGAACGCCTGCTTCCTGGACGGCGCCTGTGAATGCATGTGCGTGTGTGTGTGTGTGTGTGTATGTCATATACGTGGAGCATAAAGGCGCTCGTTAAGTCGTATGCATATCCTCCGTTGATAGATGAGGATAATGAACGATAGGCGGAGCTGTAGAATGGAAGACGGAAGACAACTTAATTACTAAATTATAAGACAAAGAATTCCGACACTGGAATTTGTCGAGCGAATTAGATACCTGTAATACCAGCGGAGGTCACGTGAAAGACAGACAGACACACTGGCAGATAGATGGAAAGCAAGAAAACAGAAAGAAAGAAAGAAAGAAAGAAAGAAAGAAAGACAGACAGACAGACAGACAGACAGACAGATAGATATATTTAGATACAGTAGAACGCCATTATAGCGTATCTTCGTTTATAACGTACCGCATTGTACGGTTCCCGTGTGATGCGCAACCGTATTGGACGGCAGTGGCGTAGCCAGGATTTCCGGAAGGGGGGTTTTGAAAAAATTTGTCGATAACCGCCAAGGGGGGTTTCACCCCAAAAATCGCCAAAATCGTCTCAAAAAAATTAAAATTGCATGGGAATACATCAAAAAATTTTTTTCGCCGCCCAAGGGGGGCTTAACCCCCAAACCCCCTCCGTAGCTACGCCATTGTTGGACGATATTAGATACAACGTACCTCGGATATGGCGTACTGCAATTAACAGACTTGCTAGGTACACCATAGAGAAATTCTACTGTAGACATAGATAGATATATATTTCTGACTGACTCCCTGTCTGGCTGGTTGGAAGTTGGCTTAATTATTATTATTATCCTCTGTCCAATTAAACTGACTTCGTAATCCATGCAGTCAATTAAAGTATGTAACATACAGTTTCTTAAAATTTCCTCCAAACCAACTAATTCAGAAAGTGCGATAACCTCTCGGTAACACAGCACCATAACACTGCAGTAATCTCCATCAGGGGCGTAGCGACGGGGGTATATCAGTATATATACCCCCCAAAAAAAAAATCAGGCTACCTTAAAGTTCTTAATGTGTTTTTAAAGTTTTCAACTTTTTAAAGGTTTATACCCCCAAATCACATTATATCCCTCCCCCAATCAAATTCCTGGCTACGCCCCTGATCTCCATCAACACGGCCATTATACTGTCTATATTAAGGTACGGATATGTGTAGCCTATATTTCGATTCGGAAGCAGTCTAAGTAGCACAAAGTCATTACAGTATATACAAGTCCACTACCAGTAATAAATAGACTTTTATAATTACAGTAGTTCCGTTCAAAACAAGCTTCAATCCGTCGCGGTCATAAATTGCAAGTTAATGAATTCATCAGATTTCTCTAACAAAATCTTGCCGTGGCGTGCCTATCAATGCTTGTCAATGTGTTTTTGGGTATATGCGTGACGGAAATTCGAAATCTAATTCCAATTTCGTTTTCTCGTTGCAAAAAATATGATCCTAACAGGAAAAGCAGCGATTCCTCTATATTGCAGTATTGCAATGTACACTAGTACTCAAGATTAAATTGTAGATTTTCAATAAATCTGTGGTTTTATTGCTTAGCATTGCAATACCTGAAATTAAGGATTCTACAGTTTGAGAGGTGGGCTGGCTGGCTGGCTGGCTACTGCTTCCGTGACTGTCCACACAGGTATAGATTAAATTAATTCATTTATTTCAAATATAGATTTCATAAATTAAATTAATTCATTTATCTAAGGATGTTCACTGATCCAAGATTTGTGACGTACGTACTTTTTAGGGTGGTCCGAGATTTGTGACAGTTTGTGACAAGAGCGGGGATCAGAAATGGCCACAAATAGCGTGACGCACTTTATGGACGGTCCCTTACAACGTAAAATTAATTAAGATTATTATTATTATGTTTTTTTAGAAATACTCAATACCAATTGTTTTAGCCAGTTCTTTCATTTTCAATTCATATTTTAGAAGTATTTTGTCTAACACTTTGATAGCGACACGCCTGTGAAGCAGTACTTTATCGGTTTCCATCTATCTTGCTGAATGATCGTTAAAAAGAGATGCTCCATTGCTCAATATATATATATATATATATATATATATATATATATATATATACTAAACATAACCAATACCAAAATTCGAATTGATGTGATTTCACAACAACAACAACAACATGGTTTAGTATCGCTGCGTATCAGACTGCCTGCTTGGCGCCATTTTGAAACTGCGGAATTCGAGACCATAGCTTTATTATAACAAAGCAATGTCTAAAGTCTTGTAAAATTCTAAACAGAGAGATTTCTTCTTAACCTCATGCACCAAGCGTTGACTTTTCACAGAAGATTTAAGTTACCAGAGGATCTAGAATAATGACCGATGCTATTATCACCGAGCGGGGTTTCGGCTATTAATGAGTTACAACTTATCATGCGAGAGGTATGACATTTCTGAATCTCTAATTCACACTACTCGAAAGAAACCCGCACGATGATCTCTTGGAACACTCGCTCAAACACAACCCAATAAATCCAAAGACTTCCTTTCTCAAAATCAAATAACATTTATTAAAAATCTCTTAACTATTCACTCATCAACATAAGGCTCAAGTTAGTAAAGCATGGGTCTGGTTGTTACTGGAGAATGTTCAGTAGACTAGAGTACAGCTTAAAACTTGACTGTACATAATTATATATATAAATATTAATTTGACTTGCACGTAGTTGTTCATAGCGTTCAGGAAGATAGCGGAATAAACGTCGGTCATCAGTTCTGTTGCATGTTGTCGAACCCTGGATACGCCATCAGACCTTGGACGATTCGGAACCAATTCACGGCGGCTACGTTCTTGAAGACCCGCAGACGTGACGACACTCTCTCGGACGCTTTCGTCGACTGTGGACGAGACGGCGGTTTCGTAGTGACGCCCCGACGAATGTAGACAAGACGCCCCTTCGTAGTGACGCCCTCGTTGTCTATTCGCACGTCGACTGGACGACCGGAACGATGTTTCGTCTCGAAGTATCGACTGAGTAGAGATGACGACGCCACATAGTAGATCGAGAAGTTGCTCGGTTCCAGTAGACTTCCGCTTCCACGAGACGCGATCCAGTTGAGGCTCTTCCTTCCTACTGCTGCTTTACAACGCACTGGTTATATACCTTTTACCTAGAACATTCTAGAACTATTGGTCAGCCATGCATGACGATGCGCACGGCCCTAACTGCAATGTTGACCCACTTAACTAAAGACCAGAATTTTCCATTTTAACACACCACACACACATACATACACACATTCACTGCCATACTTCCCTCTACCTTAATTAAGACAACGTCTCGTTGTCTAGAAATCCATTAGACAAAAGAGTAACTTAACTATGTACTTAACTAACAACACATTAATCAGTATGCATAATATACTCAATACTTGTACTCGTTAAAAAGCAACATCAGCATCATCTCATAATCTCATTTGACTTATCACTATGCAAGTCACTATAATTCACTTGCATCTTCTAATATCATACACTAATTCTTAATTATAACACTTAACCAACTATCACGAGATTTGGTATTCTTGGTATGAAAACTCCATAACAACACACAAAATCCCTGACAACCACAAACTCCACAACAACCACTTAAATATCGAGAACTGGTATCCATGGTATAAATGATTCTCTATAAACTCTATTCAACACTCAGTAACGTTAGACAGCAACGACTAGTGGTAATCAACAATAAGTCGATAAATTGCTATTCTGAATTTCATCACCCAACACGTGACCACAAGGACGGCCGTACCCTATGATCCGCTAAAGATGACAAATTCCAGGTCTAAATAACTTATACAACACAACCCTTAATTACTATCTACGACGCTTCCTTACTCTACCTGTCAGTGTACGACTTAAATGATAATCATGCTTCAACTTATCCGACAAATTACATTCAGGTTCCCACGTGATGCTTCTTGGTTGAACTGCCCACAAAATCTTATAATGTCTTACTCCATTAATATTCTTACACGCTAATACTTTCTCAACATCATACCATTGAGAATTAGAATCCTTAAAATCATCAACTAAAACAGAATCCTTCTTAACTAAATCTGTACATTCAACTGAATTATCAACAGTTGTCTTAGGAGAAATATTAATATTTACATCCGACTTTGTTTGATCCTTATCAAAAGGCGTTGAATCCTTACTTGACCCCCCTGTAATGACGTTATCATGAGTAAGTGACAAACTTTCATCATCATCCAACGCAACAAAATCCACAGGACTACTAAATCTTACATCTAAATCCTCGGATGACTGAACATCCTGTGTTAAAGAATTACTATTAACAAACTTTGCTAACAAGTCTTCGACCTTGATTGAATGGCTTCAAACGATTCTGATGAACAGGTGACGGATGTTTAATATTGGTCTTTGAATGTCTTAGAATGTAAACGTCATTAGATAATACATTGGTGACATAATAAGGACCCGTCCACTTTCTGGTTAATTTAGGACTCTGGCCTTTTCGTTTACGTAAGTCCAAGAGCCATACCAGAGACCCTGGCACATAAACTCTTGTACTTTGTGTATCTTGATCATACTTCTTTCTATAACACTCCTGAGCTTCTGCAATGTTTTGTTTTGCCACTTTATGTGCAATCTCCAATTTCGTTATTAATTGTTGAACATAGTCATCGGTACTTGTAACACCCGTACTATGATAATTAAGTGATGAAATTTGGGAAGGTAAATTCATTTCTCTTCCAAACATTAAGTAATAAGGACTAAAGGCTGTGCTTGAAGCAGATGGAGTGGCTCTATGCGCCATCATGATTCCTGGGATAAATTCGTCCCAATTCTTTTGATCAAAACAATGAATTCTTAATGATTGCCAAATTTGGCCCATTGACGTTCAATTAATGAATTTGACATCGGATGGTAACTAGATGTTAAAGTTCTCTTTACATTAAATAGCTTACACAGTTCTGCCACTATAGAACTTAGAAACGATTTTCCTCTATCAGATAAAAGCGAAGCCGGAGGACCTAGACGAGTAAACACTTGTTCATAGAGAACTGTTGCTATAGTACTACTTTGCTGATTTGGAATTCCAAAACATTCAGGCCACTTGGTGAAAGAATCCATAACTAAAAGTAAATGACGATTACCACGATTAGTTACAGGTAAAGGACCAGCACAGTCTATTTGAAACCTCCCAAAAGACTCAACAATGGGCAAAGGATGCAGTGGAGCCCGAATCAAATGAGTAGGTCTTTTAGAAGCTTGACAATCCTCACAAGTTGCTATGAATTCAGAGACATCGCTAAAAAAGTCTGTCCCAATAATACCTTGAACGTATCAAAAGATAACAGCGATCTAATGCTGGATGATCAAAATTTGAATGACAATCAGTCAAGACAGTTTCTCTTAATGATTTTGGAACTACTAGTTGCATAATAAGAGGCTTAGCTACAGCAATATTCTTTGTACGAGGTTGAAATAAATGATAGAGAACACCATTGATCAAAGTAAATTGTTCTATTTGTAAAAGCAATTTTCGAGCTTGTTTATCATCCTTAGGTAACATAGAAGATTCCAAATAATCAATGAATGGACGCAACTCTTCACACTCAAGTTGTGCTTTTCGAATATCCACGTTATCAAAGATATCATGTTGCCAAATATTACCAACTGATGATGACTGTGAAATTGAATCATGAACAGCAGAACAAATTACCCCAGATTCTGACTCAAAATTAAGTTTAACTTCCCACCATTGATTTTCTTCTAATGACTCATCAACTTCCTTGATTGTAGACAAATAAATATCATCCCTGAGAAATACATCATCGACAGGTACATCAGGTGGAGGAGGATAATTAAGTCTAGACAATGCGTCAGCCGGTTGATTTAATTTACCTTGCTTGTATTGAACAGAAAAATTATAGCCCTGCAACAGAAGACTCCATCGCACTAGTCTACCCTGTGTGGACGCACGGAGGTCTTGAATATAACGTAAAGAAATATGGTCTGTTTCGACGACAAAATGGCTATGAATTAAGAACGAATGAAAATGGCGAATTGCTTCAACCACTGCAAGACATTCCAATTCAGAGATAGACCAAAATCTTTCGTTTTGTCTTAATGCTCGCCCCAAATTCGACTGGACGAACATTCCCATCCTTGTCACGTTGGCTCAAGACATACCCGATTGATATAGTACTGGCGTCTGTCGATAAAATAAAAGGAGCATTCAAATCAGGAAACATTAGTATGGGCGTTGTCATCAAAGCTTGTTTGAGAACTTGAAATGCTTCTTCATGCATCCGTCAAAGAAATGACATACCTTTCCTTAAAAGCTCGTTCAAAGGTGCCGCAATTTTTGCGTACCCCGGACGTACCGACGATAAAAGTTGCAAAAACCTAGATAGCGACGAAGCTCAGTGACATTCTGTGGTTTAGGATAATTTTTAATTTTATCGACTTTCCGACTATCAACCTCCAATCCTTTATCACTAAGAACATGACCCAGAAAATACAACTTATTCAAACCAAACTGACACTTTTGTGGATGTAACCGAAGGTTAGCATGACGTAACTTTCCCAAAACTATTTCCAAATGTACCAAATGTTCATCAAAATTGGAACTGAAAACCAAAATATCATCTATATACACCAAAACAAACTTCCATAGTTCACCTTGAAAAATATTTTGTAGCAAAGACTGGAATACGGCTGGGGCATTTCGGAGACCATAGGCTAAACGTTTAAACGAATATGCACCTTCATGAGTGACAAACGTTGAATAAATGGTAGGGTCTAGCCACACCTGCTTATAACTTTCCTTCATATCAATTGCTGAAAACCAACAAGGTTTGTTATAAGACATTGAATCTATCACTGTCTCTATGGTTGGTAATTCAAATTTCATTTCATAAGTCTGCATATTAAGTCTACGATAATCAACAACAAAACGTGGACTCGCTGACTGTTTCTTAGACACTAGGAGAACAGGAGATCTCCAAGGACTAAAACTCGGTTCTATTATGTCATTTTCTAACATTTCCTTCACTTGTCGATTAATTTCTTGTCTCACTACAGGATTATGTCTATAAGGTTTCTGACTAATAGGAGCACCAAAAGTTTGAATAGTGTGTTTTATCATAGAAGTACCAGGTAACTGACTTAAATCTTGTGCAAATAAATCCCTGTTCTTATATAAAAGCGCAGAAAGAGATTCTAATTGCGATGGCTGTAAAAAGTGTCTACAGGCAATTGTATACCCAAAGCATTCAATTGCAACACCCTTTCATCATGCGAAGGCAAATTAACAGACGACTGTGCTTGTACAACCTGCATAGACGCACAATTATGCACATCGGCCAAACAAATCGACGCAATCCTCATATTAGCAGGTAAAGATATTTTGGAACATGTAGGATTAAGTTGCACAAACGAAGTATCTGCATTCGGTTTGACTAAAATATTAGCCACTAAAGCCTGAGTCTTGTTATAAATCCCAAAGGTTCAATAACAGAATCTCTATTTACATATTTAAAAGGTATCTTGACACGAACAAAGACAAGAGACTTCGGAGGAATAGTAACTTTGTCTGGCAAACGCAAAATAGAAAATAACCCCTGGTGCTTTGAGAGAAAACTTAAAGTCACTAGTTCATCAAACAAAGTCAAAGTATGAGCCCTATAATCTATGACTGCTTTGTTAGACAACAGAAAATCATGACCTAAAATAAGAGACTTGACAAGTTTTAGGCACAACTAAAAACTGAACATCCACAATCAATCCTGAAAAATTCAATGGAATGGTTACAACCCCAAAATTTTCAATGGTACATTATTAGCCCCTAACAATCTTATATCAACTGGTTGTATAGACTGCTGAGGAATATTCAATTTTCGAATCATATCCAATGACACCGCAGATCTAGCTGCGCCAGTGTCTACCAACACAGAAAAAGATTTACCAAAGATCTTTACAAAAATTTCTGAACTGTTTTCCATTGAATTTGACAAAGATTGCAATTTCTCATTATTATTATTCGGATGAAACCAGCGCTTTTGAGGCGCCGGTTCTGATTGCTATCTAGAACCTAGTTTAGCTTTCCAGCATAATCTGGCATAGTGGTTTTTATGCCCGCAAATTCTACAGTGAAGCCCATATGCTGGACATCTATCATTCAACTGATGTAAGTTCCCACATTTCGTACAATGAACAACAGACGGCGTAGGAAAATTGTTAAACTGATTGTGTCTATAGAACTGTTGAGGCCTCTGTTGACGAAATCTACGAGAGTTGAACACATTCTGTCGACCTTGTGTACGCCAATTTGATTGAGAATTGAACCGCGAATCCCCAGATGAATGTGGACCAAAAGTATCTGCTGTTGAAATACTTTTAGGCTGCCGACTAAAATTCACACACCTGTTATTATACACCTGGCTTTGCTGTTTCTGACTCAAATGTGGATTCAAGAATTGGTCTGCACCTGCACAATGAGCCCCCCTCAAGGTATTCGACTGCATAGGTGCCAACGATGATGTAGAATTAATTGCGAGTCGTTCTACCTGCTGTTTTAATTCTGACAACGACTTTAATACGTCGGCATTAGAATCAGGTAGTGACTCACTAGCGATTTGATAAAGTGCTGCAGATTGTAACAATTCTTCAATAGACTTTACCCCTTTTGTAAAACACAGTTTTTCACACTGGGCAGTAATCCATTTAAAACAATCTGAAACACCGTATCAGAAGATAATTGCAGTCTGTCCCCTTTACACTGAATTCCAGCCACAAAATCGTGTACATTTTGCGAAGGTAACTGTCTCGTTTTACAAAAGTCCTATCTCTTTCCATGGTTTATCAAAAATGGTATAGCGCTCAATAAAAAGTTTTGACAATTCCTGAAAATTAGTGAATGATGTTTTTGGAACTGTTTTAAACCATACAGCTGCCGAATCCCTCAACAATAACTGAAAAGCAGAAATCATTGCTTTTTCATCAAGCTGCTGAAACGAGGCCCATAATTTTAGATCTTGGATGAACTGACGAGGATCTTCCTTTGAAGTGCCTGTGTAAATAGTTAGGGCAGAAAAGTCCAGACCTAGCAACATGTCTAGAAGTAAGAGGCACCAAAGGAAGTACTGATGACAAATGCGGTGGTGAAAAATCAAGCAATCCCTGTGAACCAGATATAAGGTTGTCTGCGTGAGGCGACAATTCGGGCGGGCTTTCTAGGTTAAAATAATTCGGATTGAGCAAAAGTTACTCTGATCAGACGTTTCAGATGCGCTAGAAAAACACTGATGCGAACCCCAAATGATCCATTACTATAGCTAAATCTATGCCTTTCACCAATACAAGTGAACACCAATCAATTCAACCGTGACGACCACCAAAACTTAGAATAATAAGCAATATTAACACTGTTAAATATGCAATCAAAGCACAATTTTATCCACAAACGATTGAGTGACTGATGAACGAAACTTAGCAAAATAATAAATCTCAGTTCATGGAGAAAAGAACAATATAATTTATACTAGCGATATGAAATTCTTAACTATACATTAATACTTAATTAGTTAAGTCGTGGTTCTACATCAAGCACGACCAAATTTCAAAACCTTCATGAAATATCCACAAAGCAATACTTAAATATTCATCACATCAAATCACCAAATAATGGACGACCCAATGACGAACCAAATAATGGACGAATCAAATGAACCAAATATTGGACGAACCAAACGAACCAAAATAATGGACGAACCAAACGAATCAAAGCCAAAAATTAACTAATTAACCAGCCTATGAAAATTCTCCATCAACTATCCAACAAACGGTGGACCAAACAAAATCAAAAAGCCACGGTTCCTTCCACCAACTAACTACTCGACTTATCAACAAAAGGTGGAGAAAACCCTTAGGTTTTCCATCAACTATCTAGCCAACAGACAGTGGACCAAACCCCTAGGTTCTCCTCCAACTATCACCGAGCGGGGTTTCGGCTATTAATGAGTTACAACTTATCATGCGAGAGGTATGACATTTCTGAATCTCTAATTCACACTACTCGAAAGAAACCCGCACGATGATCTCTTGGAACACTCGCTCAAACACAACCCAATAAATCCAAAGACTTCCTTTCTCAAAATCAAATAACATTTATTAAAAATCTCTTAACTATTCACTCATCAACATAAGGCTCAAGTTAGTAAAGCATGGGTCTGGTTGTTACTGGAGAATGTTCAGTAGACTAGAGTACAGCTTAAAACTTGACTGTACATAATTATATATATAAATATTAATTTGACTTGCACGTAGTTGTTCATAGCGTTCAGGAAGATAGCGGAATAAACGTCGGTCATCAGTTCTGTTGCATGTTGTCGAACCCTGGATACGCCATCAGACCTTGGACGATTCGGAACCAATTCACGGCGGCTACGTTCTTGAAGACCCGCAGACGTGACGACACTCTCTCGGACGCTTTCGTCGACTGTGGACGAGACGGCGGTTTCGTAGTGACGCCCACGACGAATGTAGACAAGACGCCCCTTCGTAGTGACGCCCTCGTTGTCTATTCGCACGTCGACTGGACGACCGGAACGATGTTTCGTCTCGAAGTATCGACTGAGTAGAGATGACGACGCCACATAGTAGATCGAGAAGTTGCTCGGTTCCAGTAGACTTCCGCTTCCACGAGACGCGATCCAGTTGAGGCTCTTCCTTCCTACTGCTGCTTTACAACGCACTGGTTATATACCTTTTACCTAGAACATTCTAGAACTATTGGTCAGCCATGCATGACGATGCGCACGGCCCTAACTGCAATGTTGACCCACTTAACTAAAGACCAGAATTTTCCATTTTAACACACCACACACACATACATACACACATTCACTGCCATACTATTTATAATCTAAATGTTATCATTTCTATCACAGGGATAAACTGCATACTATAGTGATCTCTTTCTTATATTAAGCATGAGCTTAAGCTTCTATTAGGCCTCTAGGCATGAGTCCCCATTTTTTAGAAGTTACCATAGAGAAGGGTATGGCATAGGGGTTGGATCTCCCACTTTTTCCTCCAAGTTTTCGCCGCTAATGATGCAAAACAGACATGAGAGCCAGAGATATAACTGCGGATGTCTTTCCGGTGGAATTTCTGATCCGCCAAACACAAATGAGCAGTGGCGGCTCCACCGGGGGGCAGGGGGCCCGTACCCCCCTATTGAGTGTCTGCCCCCCAGTGGCCCCCCAGTTGGGACCCTATACTTAATGCTACATACATTAAACAACAAATGGTTGGCCCCCATGATTAGAAGTTGCCACCCCAACGCCCCCCCCCACTTGCCAAATTCTAGAGCCGCCACTGCAAATGAGGCTTCAGTTCAGACTGAGCCATGCGGATTACGAAGGGTCATTAGATAACGGCACCGTTTGAAATAACATGCTCATCTAGAGTAGACTTCGTTTGAAATACATCGCATGCATCGACAAACAAGTGAATTTTCCTTTTCAGCGAAGCTTCTGCAGTCAACGGTCTTTTTATCTCCGATAAATGTGTCGTTCGGTGACCATAACAATCTCGGATGGGTAAGGCCTATTCGACCCTGGATAAAAGGCCCATAAAAACCTGCCACGCCGCAGAAGCATTAAATCTGCATCTATAATGTAAAACTGGTTGTCCGTTCCTATAAGCAGTGGCCAGTCGCTCATCGGCCTTAAGGTTTACGATCACAAGGTATAGGCCGGCGTTTTACTTAAAGGACATAGAATTCATGAAGCAAATTGAGCGCGTGCAGAGAAAAAGCTTTCAACTGTCTGGTTCTTCTTCTTCTTCTTCTTCTTCTTCTTCTTCTTCTTCTTCTTCTTCTTCTTCTTCTTCTTCTTTAGGTGCTGTGTATTTCTACGTTAGCGACCATGGATTTCCACTTTGTTCGATCTTGACATCCTCTTATTAATTCCATGTTATTCTTTACTCCTCAATTCCTTCTCGTAGTCAGTCTACAATATAATAGATGTTTCTCTGCATTCCTCTCGCTCTTTTTCCCTCTACTTTTCCGGTTATTGCCAAATGATCCAGGCCTTCCTTTCTCATTACGTGTCCGAAGAAGGAAGGCTGCCTTTTTGATGGTCACCATCAGACTTCTTTCTATTCCAATTTCATTCGAGATTTCTTCGTTGGTTTTCTTTTTCGTCCATGCAATCTTCAGCATCCTTCGCAAAACCAACATTTCGGTGGCTTCCAATTTCTTCTGCATGGCCTTGGATATAGTCCATGTCTCTGCTCCATACAGTACTGATACTTAGATACTCTTTCAGGTTTATTTAAACGTTTAAACTCAGCTAGTGTATCAAGTATTACAGTGTGCGAGTGTTTGAGCGTATGTGTGTGTGTGTGTGTTCCGTACAATCAACTCCATATAATGTATATAACGACGATAGACTGCGCAGTTGTTCTAACGTAAACAGGTCACACTTGTCTATTGGAACAGTGTAGGCCTATAGGTGTATTATTGACAGGAGGCGTAACACGCGAATTTCTTCAACCTGGAGACCGTAAAATAGATTTGAAAAGAGAGATTCCTGATCAACGTCTTCTTTATCGCTTTCTAATCCGATACGATATTCGACTTTAACGATTTGCCATTGAGATTTCGCACGGCCAGCTGCATCAACAAAAATTTTGTTTTTAGTCAGAGAGAGAGAGAGAGAGAGAGAGAGAGAGAGAGAGAGAGAGAGAGAGAGACAGACAGACAGACAGACACAGATTAAATAGCCACAGACTAATCAGATAGACAGACGGGGGAGAAACACACAGACAGACAGACAGACAGGCAGACAGAGACAGAGACAGAGAGACTGTCTCTGCAGACCAGCGTCCTATAGAAACTTCTCTCCTCTAATGCTTTTATAATTTCAGACCTTGCCCGTGCAATCGTGCATCAATCGATACACTGTGGGCAATCAAAAATCAACCATTGACTACAGTAACCGTGTAAATTAATCTGGCAACAGAAATGCCATGTAAAAACGAAACACCGCGTCCTTTAAAACCGCCCGTCTTAAGAAATGGAACTACAGTAGAACTTCGTTATGACGTACTTACTTAGCGGGTCTGCAAAAGGTGGTACAGTATATCCGAGGTGCGTTATATCCAATGCCATCTAAATACGGTAGACGGGACCGTACAGTTCGGTACGTCATAACCGAGTATACGTTATAACCGAGTCCGTTATAACGATGTTCTACTGTATTTCCGCTTAAAATATACTGCAAGCCTACTGCTCATATAGAACAGTACATATTATATAGAGGCGCATATGGACTGTTCATGTAAGTGGCTATTTAATCAAACTACAGTAGAACTCCGTTGCAACGGACTCGGTTATACCGCATACTCGGCTATATAGAGTAATAATAAACGGAGAAACAAGAACACTGCCAAGAAATTATAGAATAATGTCTGTAAATATTAGAACTTCTCCAGTCCTCAGTTTCAAAATTAGCCGTTAGTCCGGTCCACAGTGGACCCATGGGTAACAAAGGAACTCATTTTTAAGAACTTGAGCTGGAACGACTGACATAAGGCAACTTGGAACGATCAGTGTTTATTCTAGCCACCTTGACAAGGGGGGAGTTTGAAATGTTTGGGCGGGAGAGAAGGTTTGTCTGCCCAAAAACCTTGACGAGCAAAAATGGTCATCTTGATATAATTTTTGTCTTAAATGTGGTGACGAGCAAAAAAAGGTCAACAAGGTCAGCACATCCTTCCTTTTCTTTAAAATATTCTTCTGTATGGTTATATCCTTCTCTTTTCCCTCTCCAAAATAAAAAACCCTCTCGTCACACTTTTGGGAAATTTCTATTCCCCAATGCAACATATGGAAATTTTGGGGGAATTTTCAAACTTGGAGGGAGAATCTCCCAAAAGGGCCTAGAATAAACACTGTGGAACGATGTCTTAGCAAAGAGCGTCTGCGTGGAGGGGGAGGGGGAGGGCTCCTACGGAATATAACGTACCGCAATGTATACAGTCCCGTGTGATGCGCTACCGTATTGGATGGCATTGGATAGAACGTGCCTCCGATATAACGTACTCAATTTTACAGACCCGATAATTACGTTATAACGAAGTTCTACTGTACATATTCTAACAGAGAGAAATGAAAGAGAGCCTGAAACAGTATACGAAGAACGCAACTGCTAATATAGTGCATTTGGAATATGACTTCTACAGCGCCATATGTTGATTCGCTCAGTCGTATAATGCATTGAATAGATCTGCAGGGTTACACATAAAACTATGCAGCCCACCATTGGTCTGCCAATTATAACACGAGCGAGAAAACCACTACTTGCAAAATTCCAGCGTTGCTTATTCTTTAACGAAACGCTGTGATTTCCGCCTTATTCGCCTGTCATGTTGTCAATGCATTTAAACATTTAAATCAACGGAATGATAGAAGGAAATCTAATTTCATCACAACCAATTGCTTATGTCGTCAGCACCAGTCCCCGGTCAATCTCATATATTAGGAACTCAACGCAACATTACAATCATGGGATATTGATGGTATTCGCTTCACCTGAGTCGAATACTTTGGACGAAAGTATACGTTGCTACTCGAAAGGTGCACACCAAGGGAAAGGCGATTGTGGTTCGCCTGTCTGGTTTCTCTTCGCGAGTTTTCTGCACCGCGCTAGAAATGTCTACTAGGGTGGAGTGAAAAAAACTTTTTTGGGAATTTTTAATTCCAATAGTGATCAAAAGTTGCCTTTGATAGGGCACAAGTACTGCAAGAAATTTGGCGGTCACACGTTGACGTCTTCTGCCCTCTACCGGACGATTTAAAGACGCCATATTGATTTTTTGAAATTTGAAGCCATTTTCGGTTGCAACATTTCATATTAACATTACATAAGTCTATAGATTTATTACTGTGCATTAGCCACGATTTTGCAAATATATGTCGCGCACGACTACAGTGGCCTAGTTGAAGACAATGCCCTGCTAATTATTGTTTTATCAGTATAAATGAGGAATTATTATGGCTGAAAGTAGTCGGAGAAAAGCGCCGGACTGTCCAATATTTGCAGTTTCAAGCTGCAGAAAGATATCGAATATCTGATAGAGCTGCAGCAGACATCAAGCATACTTACAGACTTTGGAATGGTAACGCCTGGTGATAAATCTGAAGTTATTGACCGATCAAAACTTCGAAGAGAAAGAAAACGGCTGCGTGAAGATCTGATCGCGGAGTCTGCAAGCAGAACCACGAATCTTTGTGGTTTGTACTTTGATGGCAGAAAAGACAAGACCCTAATGCAGAAAGAGGTTGGAGGTAAGCTGCATCGCAGGACTGTTTTTGAAGAGCACACAGTGCTGATTGAAGAACCCAACTCAAACTATCTGGGACATATTGCTCCAGTGCGTGGCAATGCTGCGTGTATACAGAAGGGCATATCAGATTTCTTAGAAGAAAGGAAGATAAGCATCCAATCGTTGGCAGCCATAGGTTGCGATGCAATGGCAGTCAACACAGGACATAAGGGTGGTATCATCCGACTGTTAGAAGTACATCTGAAGCGTCCACTACACTGGTTCATATGCCTATTGCATGGCAACGAGCTGCCACTGCGTCACCTGTTCGAGCATCTTGACGGCACTACTACAGGACCACGCAGTTTTTAGACCCACTTGGACAACAACTTCAACGATGTGAGAATATGCCAATGGTTCAGTTCAAGGAAATTGAATGCGATTTAGAAGTCCTACCTGACTCTGTTTTGCAGGATCTCAGCACAGATCAGAGATACTTGTACGACATGTGTCGAGCTCTCAATAGTGGTTCATGCGATGAAGCACTGTTGAATCAAAGTCCCGGAAAACTCGTAATGTCTCGTTGGTTGAATCTAGCTAGCAGAGTACTACGCCTGTACATAGCCGCAAGGAACCAAGCAAGTCTCTATCGACAATCACAGAGTACGTATTGAAGGTCTACGCCCCTGTTTGGTTTTTAAAGTGCAAGCCGTCCTGCAAAGATGGTGCAAAGCATCTGTGGATGCTTGTTAACAAATCGCGATATTTGCCTGATGATTTGAAGTCGATATTCGATCCGGTCAATGAGAGAAACGCCTTCTATGCTCATCCTGAAAATTTACTTCTCTCAATGATCATTGTTGGGACTGAGACGGATAATGAAGGCAGTAAGGAGTTCGCATATTTCAACCTCCTAGTCTGCGATTTAATGCAAAGTCATGTGAAGTTACTGAGCCTCTAACGAAGGACATAAGTGATGATGAACTGGAAAAGCAATTGAATTCCCTCGCTTTCCTTGCCATACTCAAGCAGTCGAGAGGTCTGTTAAGGCCGTTACAGAGTCAACATTGACGGTTGTTGGACAACATGCAAGAGGTGGATTAGTCCGAGCAAAATTTGAAGCTAGGAAGACAATGTCAGCATTCACAACAAAGCGTGATTTCGTTACTAAATAATTTCATTTCCAATGCAAACTAATGTGAATATTCTGAATATAACTTTGGTCCAGCGCTATCTGTGATTACAGTGAATAGACCACACCAATTTACCTAGTTTAAGCTGAAGTATTACAATAAGTATTAATGTTGTTCAGTGTTCACGTTCACTCTTGGTAGATATATAAAAAATTCTTACTTTCGCATATTAATAATGTAACTGACTCGGTAGAGGGTAGAAAATGTATACACATCAAGCTCATATTTGTCGCTTTTTATCTATATGTTGTTATGCAACTTTTATTAGGTATTGGATTCCTTAATTACAATTTTTATGTTTTTCCCAATACTTTCTCTACATCCGTCTTTAAATCGTCCGGTAGAGGGCAGAAGACATCAACATGAGAGTGCCAAATTTCTTGCAGTACTTGTGCGCTATCATAGGCAACTTTTGATCACTATTGGAATTAAAAATTCCAAAAAAAAGTTTTTTCACTCCACCATAATGTCTGCATCGCGATTAAGTGTTTTAGCACATCGTATACAAGCTTGTTAAAATCTGAATACGCAGCAGAAATGTTCACGGAAAAGATGTCACGTATAGCATATAGCACGTCGGAATATTAATCTGTTTAGTTCGCCTCATGACAAAGTCGATTCATTACAAGCTTCTAGTATATGTTTTATATATCTATTTTTTAATCTAATTTTAACGATTAACATTGAATAGTTAATATGAGTTTATCTGTAAACCTCACATTGCACAAATAGTGCTCGAAATGCTTCTGGTGCAGTCGTCACTTTCAGCACTTTTACCTTGCAAGCTGTGCCGACACCTATTCTGACCTAGTGATTGCGGCCGAGAAGATCACAGTGTGAGGTAATTAAAACAAACTGCCACACCTGTTACCTATGTGGTAGAAAAGACAGGTAAGAAACGCATGGACGAATCACTCACCCAGTACCTTAACACGACCGTCAAAAAACACAGCGCAGAGACCCTCTATAGCTAACAGCGTTTCTGTCAGTACGACGATAAACAGCACTTGAGAATATCACATCAACGGTCAGACCACACACAAGAGCCGTTTCAATCGAAGTCTGTTTCTACTTTGAAGCCTCTTTGATGGGAACCGATATTGAAATTTTAGGCGTGAGAGATTACGCAAGTCTTTCAAACGCCGAAAACAGTGTTTTATCCAGCCTCCAGATCTTTGTGGGAGTGGGGGGATGACTTGGCTGGATGGGAAGAGACCTAGTTCAATGCAAAAATTTGAGTCATCGATGAATTTTTTTGGGGAGGGATTTGAGGTTTCTTGGGGGGGGGGTATCTCCTTAACAGATCTGGATAAAACGGGGACCGAAAATGCAGTTTTGCGACTGCATGCTGGCAAGTAAAATTTCTTCATTTCGTTGTCCACTTGGCATCATGAAATATATCATTGGCGGTATTTTATGCTCATCCAAAATATTGTTTGAACATTTAAAACCACAAATGTCTTCACTAGCTATAAGATCCCGTATTCTGCACATTGGCTGATCAACTTAAATCTCTTTTAGATCACCTTACGGTCTTCTAGAAAGTCAACTTCCGTGACAGACAACCAATCAATCAGCCAGCTTCTAATAGTGACTGTAACACAAAGCAATAGATGGTCTCTTCCGACCATAACTTCTTTGCAGTTAGAAACGTTAAATTACAGTATGCGGCAGTTCCAAATGTTGAGATCTCGTTTAGAAAACAATAATTTTATTCAAATCCATATCAAAAACTCTAGGCTAAAATGTTGATTAGTGATTTTCACCCGCAACAGAACACCCTTGCATCTCTTTAGATTACGATACTGGCGCCACGAAAGTCGATATCAAGTATTACAATCAACATATAGCAAATAGGCAATTGCAGTATAGTAACACGTGCTCAATCATCGAAGATAGAAAATCGAAGTTAAATATCGGGGAGAAGAAGGTTTGGAGAAAAGAACTATAGCTTTATGTTGCGCCCGTACATGTAACAAATGTCCCTAACAGGATCACGACAGAGTCCATTAAGTTGACACGTAATTATTTACTACGTTTTGTTCGTAACGTAATTGCGTGTGGGGTCTGTTATGCCTAACAGTTATAATTAAATACGGACGTACAGTACAGTACACTGTAACTGATTGCAGTGCGTTGACAGTATCTGTCACGTGTGGTTCCGTGCCTCCCACAACAATAATAATTATATATCGTGCAGTTACAAACTATTATTTCTAGACCCCGTCTTTCGACAACATGCAGTAATTTGCCCTTCATAGGGCAAATAGGCCTACACCAAGTTAACCCACAGCAACACTAAAGTCACCATTCAGCTGAAGATGAGGCTCTGGTGACTGGTCGACCGATGCACCGACTATTTCGCTGGTCCGTTATTTAAAGATACTGTCACGGTACCGCGTTACCCTATCGTACCCTACTCGACTGCAAAAATCTAGACTAGCCGGCCTTTTCGGAAGCCAGAGGAGTTCGGGGACATTTAGACAATTTAGGTGGTTCCTCAGTACCCTAACTCTTAATAAAAAATCTAGCAGTGGCGTAGCCAGGATTCCTTCATATAGGGGGCACCGTCTCCGAGATCCGACATTTTAGAGTAGAAACAAGTCAACGGGCAAAAAGGTCATTGGGGGGGAAATATCGCTTCTGTTGCAATCATCTTACCTCTCCCCCTCCCCCGAAAAACTTTTCGTCCCGCACCCCCACCCCGTGGCTGCGCCGATAGAATAGATAGCCTTGAGAGAATACGCACAAATATTTATATAGGTCTATTATTTCGAGGACTATATAACTATTTTTTCTTATTCTCTTAAGGCTCTGAATTCTATCGACACAGCCACGGGGGGGTGCGGGACGATTTTGGCAGAGTTTATTGACTTTTCCTCCTCTTTTCACCCCCCCCCCCCACCAACTTTCTATGAATTCATTCATCCCCCACCAAGAAATCCTGGAACCGCCCCTGGTAGATCTATCATTCGTCTCGTCTATAGGTTTATGCGTAAAATTAGGAAACGGCCTTATTTTGCTAGTAGGACTTTTTTCTGGTTGATTCGAAAAAATGTCGACATCAGTAACAGCGCAAACCCTAATCCAAAAATTGTCCCGGGTTTCACTCCAAATAAAAAGCTGGTCGCCTTATTCTGAGAGGACCTGTACGTCAGAAAACATTATCTTAATCCAGATAATCTTTTCATCTTAAAAAGCCAAAAGGCGTGTGTTGCTAAGCTGATCTTCATGACACTCGGCACAAGGAGTAGCGTTTCGCTCTTTTGCGTTCTATTTTAAGACGATTTTTAGAGAATAATTACTTGGAAATCTCCGTACTTCAAATAAGATTCACATTTGCCGGATAGCCTAATAATTTCCTCAATTTTCGTTTATTATCTACTGTATTTCAAAGACTATTCTATAAGATTCGTTGGTCTCTGTAGGTCTATAGCTCTCTATAGGTTAGCCATCACGTATACATTATTCATATAGCGAATTCCGCACACCTGAAGATGTAGTGCTGGGACAAATGTCTACGGACAAAATGTCATGAACAAACTGTCATGGGAACAATATGTAACCCTAACTGTAACCCCAATCCTAAACCGTGACATTTCGTCGGCGGACATTTTGTCCGGCCACGTTAAAAACAAATCAGTCTGAGTGAAAGCGCTTTCAATAAAGACATTTCAACCTGTAGTGTGACATTATCGAATTTGACTCTTGCCAACCGTCATGTCATTGTTAGAAATTCAAAAAGCACCGCGAAAAAAGACATAATTGTTCGAGCGTCAAGACACGCGCTGTTCACACGACGACTGTATTCGCTGCACGTGAATTGTTTATTACTATACTGAATATCTTATAGTGTACAGGTCGTATCAGCAAAAAACAGTCTAGTTTGAAGAGCCGTGCAACTTTCTTAATTTATAATGTACGCAGATAATAACAACGCTACACTGAAACTTACTTACGAAAGAATTTAAAAGACTCTTAATCTGTTTCCCGACTGCTAAATATTCTAGTAGATTTTTAAAAATCATGGCGTCATTGAAAAGGTAATTTCATAATAAAGATGGCTAGCAATAGAAGACAAAAATTGTGAAAAATGTTTATGTGGGAAATGGTTGGAATGTCTTGCGATGTCTGACCAGAATTTGGTGGGTCGGGCCAAAGGAGTTCATATTAAACAATCTTTCGATCAAAGCAGTGACGCTATGCTCTGCATGCTAATGCTAAATTACGTAATTTTTGCGTACAGGCTACCTGTTTATGTACGATTTTCAGGGCCGCCGAGAGAAATTCCGGGCCCCGGAGCAAAAAAATTTGCGGGCCCTTAAGATAAAATTTATCAAGTCTGAAAAAATCCTGACAAGCAAAAAAAACCTTATCGTCACCGGATCAGGGCCCCTGAAAACTCCATGGGCCCCGGTACAATGTACCGGCTGCACCCCCTCCCCCACTCTCCTCAGGCCTGACGATTTTCTCGTGATGTATTTTAGCAATGTGAATAAATTTGGCATCTTTTAAATTCTTTGATAAGTAAGCAAGCTTCAGTGTGAAGTTGTTATCTTCTTTATATAATGTCGTATACCAGGAAAGCTGCAGAGCTAAATATCGACCGGTTTTTATTGACACACCTATATATATATATATATATATATATATATATATATATATATATATACGTATTATTTTGCATTTCTTTTCACGGATGGCAGAGGTCGCTCCTCGCTTCTATTATATTATGCACGAAAAGGCGTCTTATTTTGCAATCGAAAAACAGCCGAAGGAAGCATGGATGAGAGAAATCGGCGAAAGAATACACATATAGCGTTCAATTCCGTGGAAGAGCCGAGTTCCAAAGGGGTTACATTATGGTCTGATTCGATTTAAAACGTCCTTTACTTTATTTATCCCAACACCGCGGAACCAATTCGCAAGTGAATTCCACTAAGAGCATACACGCCATAGAACATACTGTACTTGGAATATTTGAACAGCCCCTGCATGCATCCCAGTCGCGCCTCCGTGCAGCAGTGCTGAAGCAATATACGTTCATCTACAGAATGTTATGTTATTCTGAATTAATAAGAATTTTCCTATATATATATATATATATATATATATATATATATATATATATATATATATATATATATATATATAAGACCAGTCAAGCAGATGGGAAGTCGCAGTAAGACGAAAGTTTAGAGACAGCAGCATTTTGTAGAAAAATAATTCTGCTTGCAAACTATCGTCTCTCTAAAATACAACTCTCTGCTTTACATGTTGAATAATCATTTTTATATCAAGTATGCCTTTGCTTCTTGCCAATATCATAAGACCAGAAAGAAATAAAAAGGGGCACGCAGCCAGATAAGAGGGCCATACAAGCCATACACACACTGAGATGACTATAGACAGAGTTTTATCCAGATCTGTTAGTAGGAGATCCTCTCCCCCAAATACCCCCAGTCCCCCAACGCTGACACAAATTTTTGCATCGAACTGTGTCTCTTTCCCTCCGGCCAAGTCAACCGCACCCCAAAGGCCTGGAGTTTGCATGGATAAAACACTGACTATAGCTACAAATCTTATACAAAGTCCTTTCGATCTACTGATTCCATGGCACTCTAACTCTCCCATGAATCGTACCCAAAGGGCAATTTTCAATGAGATTTTGACGTAGCAGTTTCATCCCCGAGGGGGGGATGACTTAAACAATTTAATTCCCCCTTTAAAGGGTTAAGGAACGCCAAAAAACAAAACTCTTTGTAGCCTTTGAAAACGCACCCCATGCTCACGTGTCAACTGCGGTCGCCCTGGGTCTATGCAGAGAACACGAAGACAATAATTGAATTGCGGCGTCTCGTAAGTAATTTCCTATAACGAAAATCAGTTTTGGTCTTTGATTTTCCGAAGTTTCGCTTCATCTTTAATGTGTAAACGAATAATAATTTTTGCGCTTCGACAAAACGGATACAAGAAACAGTGGCGTAACCAGAGTTCAATAATAGGAGACGCCATCACTAATAGAGTCAAACTTTGATCCGACTAGAGGTTGGCGGGGGGCGGTTGTTGCCAAGCACCCAGATTCAGAATTTGAGTTTTAGATCAAACTTTAAAACTATATGACAGCTTATAAGTGATATCATAGCTTATAAGTGATTCCTTTGTAAAGTGCTCTTGACTTTAGCTCCAGTTATGTTACTGCGCTATATAAATTGTCGTGAATACTACTACTACTACTACTACTACTACTACTACTACTACTACTACTACTACTACTACTACTGCTGCTACTACTACTACTACCACCACTGCTACCACTGCTGCTACCACCACCACCACTGCTACTACCACCACTGCTACCACCACCACCACCACCACCACCACCTGCACCACCACCTGCTGCTGCTGCTGCTGCTGCTGCTGCTGCTGCTGCTGCCACTGCCACCACCACCACCACCACCACTGCTGCTGCTGCTGCTGCACTGCTGCTGCCACCACCACCACTGCCACCACCACCACTGCCACCACCACCACCACCACCACCACCACCACCACCACCACCACCACCACCACCACCACTGCTGCACCACCACCACTGCCACCACCACTGCTGCTGCTGCTGCTGCTGCTGCCACTGCTGCTGCCACTGCTGCCACCACCACCACCACCACCACCACCACCACCACCACCACCACCACCACTGCACCACCACCACTGCTGCACCACTGCACCACTGCACTACTGCTACTGCCACTACTACCACCACCACCACTACTGCTACTACTGCTACTACTACTACTACTACTACTACTACTACTACTAATAATAATAATAATAATAATAATAATAATAATAATAATAACAGGCGAACATTCTCCCTCCCCGGAAAATTTTCTCATCGGTCTTGCGCGAATCTCGCAGACAGTCTATTTGAAAATGTTTAATTATTGGCAAATCAGTCACTTTGTTAATTTTGTTAGAAATTTGGAATGTGCTCGGCGGGCCGGATAAAACTCTGCCTAGGGCCGCATCCAGCCCGCAGGCCGTATTTTGCCCACCCTTGGTCTAGGCCCAAATTTGAGGAGCGCACTTCGCCCCCATTGGCGTAAACTTGGAGAAAAAAGTGGGGGCCCAACCCATGTATAGACCTTCCACTTTCCCTATGCTAGACTTTAAAAAAGTGGGGAGGGTGGGGGGTTCGAGCCTAAAAAAACCAGAAAGCAGCAGTGGAATCGCATATAGAACCAGACGAGGAGGAACTGGAAGACGAAGATCATTCTGTACTTACATCTCTCGAACTCGATGCTGGCAGAGTTCTCCTCTGATGACCGGGAAGGCGAAAAGAGAGTCCCTGACGAGACACTGCAGAACCGCCCCCGACAGAGTGCACTGACACTCACTGACGCACGACACGTTTCCTCCGCTGACACCGACCGACTTTTTGGCGCACGGAGCACCACCACCCCCGCCGCCGCCGCCGCCGCCGCCGCCGGTCCTGCCACCGACACCTTCTCCCGGCGCTGCTGCTGCTGCTGCTACCGCTTCTGTTGTTGAATTGGAGGCTGATGGACTGTTTGGCGATGTCGAGGTCATTTCCAGCGACTGACACCGCGTCAATCCAGCCATCAGCATCATCATCATCATCATCATCGTCGCCACCCAAGCGAAACAGGTCAACCGAAGAATTTGACCCGAAGAAATCCGATGACCGTGCATGACAACTGCTGCTGCTGCTGCTGCTGCTGCTGCTTCTGGACTCTGAGTATCTGATCGACGGAGGAAGGCGATGACGACGACGACGACGTCCCGATGACATTTACGTCATTCGACGGCGCAGACGACTCTGAAAAACAAAACGAATTATTGAAATTTTCAGGTAGAAAGCGAACGGACCGCGACCCGCGCTTCGCTCAATCGCTTGAGCGTCGTCGCCTACCACTAGGCCGCCGCCGCCGCCGCCGACGCTCCACACATGCCCCGCCCCCCCCCCCCATCCCGCCCGCAACGGCCCGACCCTGGAGGCTGAGTTTGTGTGACGACGGTGGAGGGAGAGAGGGAGAGAGAGAGGGAGGGGCGAGAGGAGCTTCTGATTTGAAATTATTCCGACAACGTGTGACCTGCGCTTTTTGGTATTTATCTTTCTCCTCCCTCTCCTTCTCCTCTTCCTCCTCCTCCTCGATCCCCTTCCTTTGTGTGCGTACTGATGGACCCATCATTATTATCACGCGCCTCGGATCAGATGCAATCGCGTTCACAGAATCAGCAGCAACAGCAGCAGCAGCAGCAGCAGAACCCGTGTGACCCTAACAGCGTTTTCTGTCAAAAGCTGAATTTTTTCCGGCGCGTGACTATTCAAACTATGCGCCCCCTGATATCAAGCTCTCTCTCTCTCTCTCTCTCTCTCTCTCTCTCTCTCTCTCTCTCTCTCTCTCTCTCTCTCTACGTATTCTAATTTAATCGGACGACGCAATCGATGTCTGGATGAAAGTCGACATTCGCCGCCGATAATTCAAATCGAGGGAAAGAAAAAAATCGACCAGACTCATCGCGAATACAATCCTTAGCCTTACGATCCTTATCAGAAGTTCACAACCGACGTTAAACATGCATTGGTTTTCGATTAACTCGACGCTGTTAAAGTCTTGAATGGTCGAAGCCGAAGGAAAGGGGATCGTCGTCAATTTCGATTTTTATCTGTTTCATCCACGCAGTAGGTAAAAACTTTGGGGGTGGGGTGGGTTGGGGAAGGGGCAGTCGGACGCCCGCTGCTTTTGAAATCGATCGCTGACAATAGGTTTTGAGCTGATTTCCACTGACGCGTTCACTTTCGGAATACTGTATTTCGACCGAAGTTTTCCGATAGGCTATGTGGCATCAACACGAAAGAACATTCAAACTGCGAGAAAGCAAGAAAAAAGACCAAGAATCAAGAACGCACCACCTACGCTATACCGTGATTTTGTATAGAATTTGGCAAAAGCTGTTGCTACTTGGTCTGGGTTTGAAGGTCGGAATGATAATATAATTATTAAGAATTAATAGCTAATTCTCTCATATATATATATATATATATATATATATATATATATATATATATATATATATATATATATATAATTGCTAATTCTCTCTCACACACACACACACACACACACACATATATATATATATATATATATATATATATATATATATATATATATATATATATATATTATATATATATACGGGTAAAACGAAGGCTATTATTCATTTAAATGAAGAACTAAAAGATTAATTAGGCCACGGATTAAATATTTAAGAATAAATATAGAACCATGTTGAAGCAATGACGTCATTAATTACTTGCGAATATAAAGCACAGATTAGGTATGAACTTCGCCTAGACGTTTTATTTAATTAAGTTGCTGGAAAGTCGGAAATCGAGGTCTGAATTAGCGGCCAGCGCGTGAATTAAAACGGTAAAACTGCGCTTTGTCCTTCGAAGAGAGAGAGAAGATAAAGAAATTATAAAATCGCCGACGGCATTTAATCGTACTGATGCAAATTCGCGTCCACGTCGCCGTCGTCGTCGTCGTCAGAGCGTGCACGCGAAATATAATCTGATAATGTCCACCTGCAAAATAATCTCTACCAGCCAGGCATTCGCCCTGAGAAAATCGGGAACGCGAAGATTATGATCGCCCCCACGATCATCCACGATATCTATGCTTTGTCGCCACCCACTAGATGGCGTCTCTTCGCAAATCCCCAACTACTTTGAAAGCTTGTTTGTTTCCCCTCGCCCTTCCCCTTCCCCTCCCCCCCCCCCGCGGCCCCAAAAAACGAAACTCAACGGTCGACGATCAAAGCATGCGCGTCACGAAATTCTTTGTACTTGTCTTCTTTCTTCTTCTTCTTCTTCTTCTTCTTCTTCTTCTTCTTCTTCTTCTTCTTCTTCTTCTTCTTCTTCTTCCTCGTCTTCTTACTAAGCCCCGGGGGTGCACCAGGTTTTCGCCATTCAACCAGCGACAAAGTCGTCGAACACAACGGCGTTTTACCCCCCCGCCCCACCCGCATCCCCCGTCCCACTCTGAAAAGTCAACACCCGTCTTTGTTCGGCCACGCGTCCTGCCACGTGCCCTCCATCGGGGGTCCGGTATTAAAAGTGGCAGCTGGCGACACGCGCCGGTCGGCCCCCGTGTCAAGGTTCAACGAGAGACGTAAGGCTCTAACCCCTCCCCCTCCCCCGCCCGGGCCGTGATTCGGAGCGTGCCGCCCGCCAATTAGGTGATAATGATCTCACGCGTAGTAGACGTTTAGTCGTAAGGAAATTAACTTTAAAAGTCATCGGCAACGACGCTTAGTCAATGTCGTCGTTTTAGTCATACGATTAAACTTCTATTAGGCCCCCTCCCCACTTTTGAGTGGCTAGGCTAGGAAAGGGGAAATGTAGGCCTATGAGTTGTTTCCACCTTTTTCATCCAAGTTTACGTCAATGGCTGTAATTAAGTTTTTTTGTGAGTACAACATTATATAGATTACAATTGTCATCGTCACTGTCTTCCATTCTGTTAGAATCTATGTCTGGGTTTTAGCAACGAGATGAAAAAATGATTATATGTAATTATTATCGAACCTTTTGCATTAACTCGAACCACATGCGATCGTCAGACGAAAATTTCAAATTATTTCACTGTGGCGTGGCCCTAAATGAGTTTGAAATATACTGTGTTAACATTTGCCTATATATGTCTTAACAAACCCGCTTTTACTGAATGTTTTGGCCAAGAAGTCTATTTGATTTTACGTTTGAATACTTAATTACCTACTTCATTACTTACTACTTACTTACTTGCTTACTTGCTTGCTTGCTTACTATTACCTATTCGTCCCATTATTATCTCAGCATCTTATAATCCAGGGGTGTCAAACTCATTTCATATCGCGGGCCACATAAAGGTCTTTGTAGTTGTCGCTGGCCGGATTTGTACATTACATTAACACGAACTACAGTAGGCCTATTGCACAACACAGTATATAAAAATTTGTGTCTAAATTTGTATTTTATGTCTAACATAGGTAAACATTTTAGTTTCATAAACGTACTTTCTGAACACGTCTTAAATAAAGTAACTTTGCTTAAGCATAAATGTTTTTCTTGTATTCAGCCACGTACACGCGGGCCGGATGAAAAGTTTTCGCGGGCCGTATCCGGTCCGCGGACCGCATGTTTGACACCCCCTATGACGTACGACGTCAGTTGTCAGTTAAAAGTCATCTTGTTCTTCTCGCATTTTCTATTTTTGTTAATCTACTGCGGTTGCGTCTCTTCGCTTTGCAGCGCACACACACACACACACACAGAGGTAATTCTCAGATTCATTTGTCAGAACCGCAGTCAGAATTTCACGACAGAATCTTCATTACCTGTCCGCAGCTTTTCACTTTCCTCTTGACTGGTTCAACTTTGTGGATTCTCTCTTGCCATTTCCAGCTGTCACATCATTTGAATCACCACAGCGCCAGTCACCGCAAAATGAACCCGAACAATTTTTGTTTTAACAGCGCTGTTTCCGTTTGTCGTCTGCCGTATCTGGGCTCAAGAGCGCCTGCTTTGTCCGCTTCTCTTTATTAGTTATTCTTTGTTGTATGTCAGCATGCACGTCAACGCTGTCGCCCCGATTCGTCCCAACGGCCGTTGAAACTCTCGTTTAAGTCCATATTGACCGAATTCTGAGCTGGAAACGAGAGGAACTTTAAGGAAACGATAAAGACGAAAGAATTCTTGAAGAAATCTTTACACACAGATAGACAGTGGCGGCTCCACTGGGGGGGGGGCAAAGGGGCCCGTGCCCCCTATTGAGAGCTTGGACCCCCCCAGTGGCCCCCTCAGTTGGGACCCTATACTTAATGCTACATACATTAAACAACAAATGGTTGGTCCCCATGATTAGAAGTTGCCACCCCAACGGTCCCCCAACTTGCCAAATCCTAGAGCCGCCACTGCAGATAGACGAAAGCAACCGAACAGAAGAAAAAAATCACTTACATGATTATAACTGTACGAATGAATCAAAGTTATTCGGTAAACACTTCCTTCTATAGCAGCGGTTCTCAACCTTTAAAGAGCCGCGACCCTTTTAATTCAATTCCCCATTATGTGGCGACCCCCCAACGGTAAAATTATTTTCGTTCACAATGTAAGCTGCTAAAATAATAATGCTACGACAATCAAAATGTTCGAAATCGTTATTATTTAATTGTCTCCATGTCTATCCTCGAATGACAATTATAGTAAAACAACTAGTACGTCGTAACTACCACTGAGGAAATTTTGCATAATAACAAGAAAAGAGACAACCCAATATTTCTGATGGTCTCGGGCGACCCCTGGCAAATCGTCATTCGACCCCCTTGGGGGTCGCGACCCACAGGTTGAGAACCGCTGTTCTATAGGAAAGATTGATATACTGCATACTGCATGTCGCCGGCGTTTCGAAACGCGCCGTTACGTGAACGATGTTAAAACACAGAGCAACAGCGTATAGGCCCTATACGGCTTAATCCAGTGGAATTCAAAGGAAAAATAGCAGTCTCTATAGACAGGCTGTCCACAGTGGCAATTTCCTTCCAACGATAAAAAGTAAAGGGGATTTCTCAAAAGCGCCTAATTGAACAGATGGACTTTTCAGACGGAAAGTTCGGAAACCGGTCTCAGAGAGGTAATATCAAGATCAGCAGAACGCTGCATGCCAGAATTATTCGTGTTTGCTCTTCGATATTAAAACGCTGCGATTGGCAGCTACAAAAGTACGCGAAAGTGAATGCAGTCGTTAATTAAGGCGTTGCTTTAAAATTTCAACGCGCGCAGTGCACGCCAACAACAACTGTCACGTGTAAACCAAACACCAGATCTTAAAACACCCTTTCACTGATGAGGTCATAAAACGATTCGCACACAGAGATCTCCACGTTGGCAGGCTGTCCAATGCAAATTCTTGTTCATAATAATTATTATTATTAGCAAGCGCTGAGGTCTATATAGGAACATTACCGTCGCTTATTATAGTAGCGCTATGACAAGCGTCGTACTCTCCTCCTCCTCTTCTTCCTCTTCCTCCTCTTCTTCTTCCTCCTCCTCCGCTCCTCCTCTTCCTCCTCTTCCTCCTCTTCCTCCTCTTCCTCCTCTTCCTCCTCTTCCTCCTCTTCCTCCTACTCTTCCTACTGTGTCTGGTTTCCAAGATCGATTGCGGGGCAGGCTACAGATATTAATGTCCGTCGAAAACCGTTGTTCGTCTACTATTTAGAGCTCTTTGCTTTTCGTCGGGAATTCCTTTGGCGCCACAACAGCCAATGCCATCTTTAGGTCTAACATCCGCTCGACGAGGACATAAGTAAGTAGTAAAATCTCGTTAACTTCTATAGCGCTTTCAAAGGAAGCACCGAAGTAGCTCCTTATTTCTATGCGCTTAATCTCAAAATGAAGTAGCTATAGCCAAAGGTGGGGTCATTCATGCCGGGTCATTTAATCAAAAGGACGAGTGGGTGGGACTTTGCAGCTATGGAGGAAATGATTTTTTGAAGAAAAATGATTTTAGCTTAGAAAGAAAAACACGAGGAGATGTTGCAAGATGGGGAGATTGACCAATGATTACCAAATACGTAGAGGTTGCAATATATTTACAGAAGAAGCGCAGATTTGCGCTTTTGATCACATAAAATTTTAATCAGTTACTGGGAAAAGTTACTTTACAAGTAAAATTACGCGCTATATCACGTTAATTATTTCAAAACAGTAACGCGTTGAAGTAACGCGTTACTTTTTTAGCGTATTTTTTTTACCAAGCACTGGTTATTAATGGTTGTTTCGTAACGTTTTTCATACTGTAGGCCTATATATTCACGATCCATTTGAATATGTCTGTTAATAAGCCATCGCTAATTCAATAGTTCGATAATGCGTTAATACATGATGGCAACAGCTGAAATTCACATCCACTTGACAGCCGAATGGTGTCTTTTCTTCAAAGGTTTTAGGCCTATAGGCTACATTCGCGAAGGAAAAGAAAAAAAAATCAAGCACTGTCAATAATTCATTCGATCTGAAATGTAAAAATCTGGTATTGAATCGCTGCCTTAGTAGGCCTAAACTCACCTTGAAGAGCGAGACGCCAATTATTTAGAAAATGCTATTCACTATTTCCTCGATCGTCTCACTCTGAACGTCTGCGAAATGAGTTGAATCAGTTTAGGCGACTCGTAGAATTTATGTAGCTCCTGTATTCTGTCATCCCGCCAACAGACTTAGTATCCTGCACAGCGACGTTCGGCATACGTCATTCTGAATGCGTCTTCCCAGCCGGCTCAACCAGTGTTTTATACAGGCCTGTTAGGAGGGGAGATCTCCCCCCCCCAAAAAAAAAACAACTCAAAAATTCTCTCCTCCCCCCAAAAAAACCCCATCACTTACACAAATTTTGCATTGAACTGCGTCTTCTCCCCTCCAACCAAGTCGATTCCCGAAAGCCTCAATTTCCTCCCGCCAAAGGTCTGGAGTCTGGATAAAACACTGCACTCAACTAAAGCCATTTCACGGGAAAATTAGACGTTTTAGGCAAACCACTTAGATCATCGCCATCTCGTCTCTCCTCCTCCTCCTCGTCCTCGTCCTCGTCCTCCTCCTCCGATGGCACAGCTGAGCGCCTTCGATCAACGTTTCGCCTCGGCCTCGGCCGCTTATTAACTGTTGCCGATACCAATGCCTCTCGTCGTCCGTGTTCGTCCTGCTCTTTAGCCGCCGCCGCCGCCGCCGCCGCTGCTGCTGCTGGTGGTGGTGGTGGTGGTGATGGTGGTGCGTATGCGCCGAGGTCGTACAAGTGACGGCGGCGGTCGGCGGCCACGAATGGCGACGAATTTCGATGACGGAACGATGCAAACCTTTCAGTTCGCACGGAGAGAGACAGACAGACAGACAGACAGACAGACATATATACAGACAGACAGACAAACAGACAGACAGATAGACAGACAGACTGAAGAGGTAGAGAGGGAAAGACTGAGAGAGAGAGCGCGCGAGTGAAAGAGGGAGAGGGATAAAGACATACAGAAACACACAACACAGAGAGAGAGAGAGAGAGAGAGAGAGAGAGAGAGAGAGAGAGAGAGAGAGAGAGAGAGAGAGAGAGAGAGGGCTGCAGCTGTTTTAGAATCGATTGACATCGACCGGCATGCTTCGACCATCTGGTTTTTTGTCGGCCGCAGGGGCTCCTTTCTCGTCGGCGCCGTCGTCGTCGTCGTCTCCTACCCCCGGCCCCGGTTCCAATGTCGCAGACGGTCAATAAATACGATGTCCGTCGCAAAAGAACGAAAACCTACCTCTCCATCCTTCTCTCCCTCCTTCTCTCCCTCCTTCTCTCCCTCCTTCTCTCCCTCCTTCTCTCCCTCCTTCTCTCCCTCCTTCTCTCCCTCCGTTCACCCGTCGGCACATCAGACGGACGGACGGACGAAGAGAAGGAGAGAGGGAGAGAGAGACAGAGAAGGGTATCAGCACCTACATCGACTCAGACAGTAGAGGTTCGAGACCATTTATATAGCGTCGACACTGCAAATAATATATGCAATGATTTTCCAGCGGATGGATCTCTGTTCTCGCAGAAGATCAACTGACGCCACTGTGTCTTTTGAGGAAGAAGAAGAAGAAGAAGAAGAAGAAGAAGAAGAAGGAGGAGGAGGAGGAGAGGAAGAAGAAGAAGAAGAAGAAGAAGAAGAAGCTACAATCGGAATTCAGCGCGGAAATACAAGAAACTTAAGCATTTGATGACGTTGAAACTGCGGACAGGAAGTCAAATAAGAACATAAAGTCAGCGAATGACTAAATAAAAGCACATTAATACTGTATTTTAACATGCAACTTAGAAACGAAGCAACGGGATAGACATGAAATAAGTAAGCTTATGCCGTATTATATACAGTGTGCTGCTTGTATGTAAATATCTATGCATATGATAAACCATAATGAATACTTATGGTGATTGGTGGCTATTGTCGTAAAACTGAAAATTCGTTTGAGCATAGGCTGTAGATATTATAGAACATCATCACGTGAATTCAAAGTGTGAACTCACCAGGCCTGAGGAGAGGGGGTGCAGCCGGTACATTGTACCGGGGCCCATGGAGTTTTCAGGGGCCCAGATCCAGTGACGATAAGGTTTTTTTTATTTTATTGTTTTGCTTGTCAGGGTGTTTCTTTGAGAATTGACAACATTTTGTTGCTTGTCAGGCTGTTTTTGGAGAGTTGATAACGTTTTTTGCTTGTCAGTTTTTCGGAGACTTGATACATTTTTCTTAAGGGCCCGCAAATGTTTTTTTGTTCCGGGGCCCGGAATTTCTCTCGGCGGCCCTGTAACTCACAATCAGAATGAAAAAAAATCCGAAGCAATCGGTCAATTTTCTCTTATATTCTCTAAAACAATATTCTCACGAACGATAAATCACTTACCGTCGACCCTCTCGAGTTTTTTCAACAAAACCGTGCATTCAATCGACTACTTCACTCAATAATAATAATATTCTCACAGCGCAACCGACCGGTTTGACGCGCCGAGAGAACAGACAGAATTGTCAAATCGCTCGAGCAGAGTAGCTGCGCTTGCTGACTTTGAACTTTGTATTAATAACGACAACAACCGAAGATTGACCGAGTCTACAGTTCAAAATTTCCATCGTGCGTTCAGAGAAACGCGTGATAAATTCAATCACTCCTGACCGAAATTATCTGCGAGCAAGCTTGACAAACGCAGTCACACGATCGATCGATCGATCGATATCACTCAAATAAATTCGCCGAAAAAAATCCATCTGTTCTTTTATTTTGCCGTCAAGCGACGCCGACACAATACGAACGGTACGGCTTCTTCTAATGCAGCGACAATCTAATTCCACTAAGAAATAGCAGTCGGGCATCCAGTGCCAAGAGATATTTGTACGGATTTACAAAGACTTTCAGAAACTAGATCCTGTAAGGTCTGTATCTGTCTGAATCCCCCATCTGCCGATCGAGAATGCCAATAGACTGCTTTTGTTCGCCACTACTCACTCAATGGAATCTCGAGTCACAAATTTAATACTTCGGTAGTAAATGCCATTCAAATTTCAAGGATTGGTAATTTGTTATATATATATATATATATATATATATATATATATATATATATATTATCGCCTTCACCCTACTCCGATAAGAATTTCTCGTCGGTTTGTGCAAATCCCAACACTGGCCCTATTCCAACACTGACCCTATCCCAACACTGGCCCTATCCCAACACTGGCCCTATCCCTAATAGTTGGCCGGGAACCCCCATGCTATGCCAATCACCCATCTATCTTACAGACGGCTAAGGCATCGAAATTTCTCACAAATTTATGTGTATTTTTCTATCAATAATTATTTCATTATGTGGGATTTTTAACCAATAAATAATTAATTAATGTAATTTTCAAGCAAATACTTTAATCGCGACCCTACGAAAAATGTCGTAAGACTCAGATTCAAAGGCGTTTGACACAATTGATTCATATACTGTAGTTTGTTCATGCGAAATAAATGTAATATTTCTATAAAGACCAAGTTATAGCAACAAACCAGGACGAAATATGTGAACAAAGAAAATGACTTTCTCATTTCTACAACATCAGGGTTTAATCTAGGCCGTTTGCAGGGGGAATTGCCCTTTTCCCCCAGAAATTTCAAATTCCCCCCGGAAAGTTTGGCATACTACATCCACTAACAGCAGCCCCCTAGCTGACCTCCCCCGGCCTTGTCAGTTTCATCCCCGGAGTCCAGTCAAGATTAAACACTGTACAACATTTGAATGGACATCTAACAACATAAGAAAGGAGAAATGAAGGGATTTATTACAATAATATTATTCAGTCGACGTCGTTAGTTTGAGCGTCATGTTCAAAATCGTACGCTGTGCTTTATTCCTATAGAGACCAAAAATCCTTCAACTTTCCTACTTGTGAAGAAAACCGAGAAACAAATTATATCCAAATAAACTAAAAGTCTGTATCCCATCCTGTCTCGTCATCTGGCGGAATGTTTTGGTCTTTGGGATAATTGTCAAAATTGGAAGCATCCGCTGCATGTTTCACCTACAATGATCAAACAGAATATTTCTGCGGATAAATCCCGATATTATAGTGGAGGCCTTCTACAGTGCATGCCAGCCAGGGTTCGCTTTGTGACCTGGAGCAGTAGCAGTGGGGGGAATATGTCGAGTTTGGGAAACATTGTATTAGGTCATTCATTAGCGTAAACTAGAATGAAAAAGCGGAGAGGCCCAACCATTTACCCTCTCCCTTCCCTATGGTAGTCTTTCAAAAAGTGTGGGGATCTTGCCCAGAGGCCTAATAGAAGTTCACGCCTATGAGATCGTGGTAACTATTTTGTATTCCTGCCACCAGCATTGGGGAATAAAAATTTTTAAAAAGTATACCACCCATAAATATGTTTAGACTCTAGTAATGATTTTTTTGCTTGTCAGACGTTTTAGAACGTTAAAGTAGCAAAGAATCACAAAAATTGGGGGATAAATGATACTATATCCCCTTCAATAAATATTAGGGGTCCTCCCCCAGTCCTCCCGTGTTCTACGCTCCTGCCAATAATGATATCAAATGCCAAACCGGAGTCACTCCTTAACTTTGCATTCATTGTTTCACCCTGTCAGACTGTCACTCACCAACCCAAATGCACCGACTCATTTATTTATTTATTCATTCATTCATCTATTTTACTTTGGAACAACCGTCGAATGGTGCCAAGTGCGCTAAAAATGGCGCTACAGAAGTTAACATGCTATGTTACGACTCCGCCAGTCGTTTACTCAAATCGAAGTGAAACGCGCGAGATTCTGCTGTATATATATAGGCTACGCTGTACGTGTTGAGTACCGTGGGGACATGAGGGGCTTTCATGGATCTCCTTCGCAGTCCATCCCAGTTGAATCCTTCGAACCATTTGTGCTTCTGGATCATCTTGACGCCGTCTTCGTAACCGAGTCTCTCCGATGGATTCTCCCTAAGACAACAGACGCATAGATCATCTGCTGCAGTCAGTCAGTCAGTCAGTCAGTCAGTCAGTCAGTCAGTCAGTCAGTCAGTCAGTCAGTCAGTCAGTCAGTCAGTCAGTCAGTCAGTCAGTCAGTCAGTCAGTCAGTCAGTCAGTCAGTCAGTCAGTCAGTCAGTCAGTCAGTCAGTCAGTCAGTCAGTCAGTCAGTCAGTCAGTCAGTCAGTCAGTCAGTCAGTCAGTCAGTCAGTCAGTCAGTCAGTCAGTCAGTCAGTCAGTCAGTCAGTCAGTCAGTCAGTCAGTCAGTCAGTCAGTCAGTCAGTCAGTCAGTCAGTCAGTCAGTCAGTCAGTCAGTCAGTCAGTCAGTCAGTCAGTCAGTCGTCAGTCAGTCAGTCAGTCAGTCAGTCAGTCAGTCAGTCAGTCAGTCAGTCAGTCAGTCAGTCAGTCAGTCAGTCAGTCAGTCAGTCAGTCAGTCAGTCAGTCAGTCAGTCAGTCAGTCAGTCAGTCAGTCAGTCAGTCAGTCAGTCAGTCAGTCAGTCAGTCGTCAGTCAGTCAGTCAGTCAGTCAGTCAGTCGTCAGTCAGTCAGTCAGTCAGTCAGTCAGTCAGTCAGTCAGTCAGTCAGTCAGTCAGTCCGTCGTCAGTCAGTCAGTCAGTCAGTCAGTCGTCAGTCAGTCAGTCAGTCAGTCAGTCAGTCAGTCAGTCAGTCAGTCAGTCAGTCAGTCAGTCAGTCAGTCAGTCAGTCAGTCAGTCAGTCAGTCAGTCAGTCAGTCAGTCAGTCAGTCAGTCAGTCAGTCAGTCAGTCAGTCAGTCAGTCAGTCAGTCAGTCAGTCAGTCAGTCAGTCAGTCGGAACCAGAGTGCGATTTGTGACCTGGAGCAGTGGGGGGAATATGTCGAGCTTGGGGGGATGTAGTTGTTGGGAAGTGTAGCAGTGGAGGGATGTAGTGGTGGGGAGAATTGTAGCAATAGGGGATGAAGTTGGGCAGTAGGGGGATCCTCTTCCTCCCCTACAAATCGCGCCCTGGTCGGAATGACCAGGGACGTGTATATATATATATATATATATATATATATATATAATTTATATATATATATACGTCGGTACGTTTATAAGATCTAACGCTAAGGAAAATATTAAAACGGAACAGGATGCCAAAATATCTACATTCTGTTAGATAGTTACAGGCTGATTTATATAGCGCTATTGTTCTAGCAGTCAGGGTTATTTCTAGGATTATCAATTGGGGGTTCGGTAAATTCTGAGGGTCTTCTGCCAAAAAGTCTGACAAGCAAAAAAAGGTAATCCCATAGCTGAATTTGGGGGGACTGTTGGGGGTGTCGGTCTCAAACTGGGCGGGGGATGTAAAAATATCCCTGCTAGCTAGCAGGCTAGAGTCAAGAGCGCTTAAGAGTCAAGAGCTGTGCGTGTGCGTGTGTGTGTTTGTGTGTGTGTGTGTGTGTGTGTGTGTGTGTGAATCGTGTGTGATTTCTGATGATCAAAAGATTCAGCCGTGTAACAACTGAAGAACCAAATACTTTGAAGGTAAAAATAATCGAGCCACTAAGAGTGCCGAAAGGTAATTTCGAAATGCAGGTAAGTATACATGAAAGACAACGACACTAGGCTTATATCCTCCGGCTGACCGTCGTCCTCCGTCGCTCACCTGCATAGCTGTCGGATTAATTTCTCGGCGTTTTTGTGGAAAAACTTTGGAAAGTCGACTGCATCGATTCCTTTCAGAATCAAGTTGTAGATTCTCATGTGATCAGATCCACTGAACGGAGCGCTGTGATCACAACGCAAAAGGAAACGCAGAGAATATAAAAGCAGGCCATTGCTTAAAACTTAAAAAAATAAGATTGGATGCTGATGATAATGACGACGACGACGATGATGATGATGATGTTGTTGTTGTTGTTGTTGTTGATGATGATGATGATGATGATGGTCATGATGATGATGATGACGACGATGATGATAATGATGATGATGATGACGACAATGACACACTCTTATAAGTCGAATAAGCCCAGTGTTTTTTCAGTGGGAACGCACGGGAACAGCTTCCCACACCTTTTTTGCCAGATTATCTTATGTATTAGATATGCAATAATGCGTGTTTTACATACAATCTGTTATTTCATTGATTGTACTCGATGAGCAAAAAAAGGTCATCACCACTTTTTGACACTTGATGAACACAAAAAGTAAAAATCATCAAAAAATATAAAAAATTAAAACCCCTTTTAGGGACTCGTAGGAAATGAGTTCCCAAACCTTTTTTCATAGAAAACAAATCACTAAATATGCCTGCAAATCTGATTGGTTGCAGGCCTTTTTTCTTACTCGTTTACTTTGTTTAGACGTTAAACTGCTTTTTGCTAAATGATTTTAGTTCATCGCCATTATTTCCTCGATCCTTACTGACGAACTTGAGGCAAGGCCTATCCAAATACAGTAAAAAGCGGGCACAATATTATTATTCTAATTTATAATTTAATATAAAATAATATAATATAATACAGTATTATTATACTGATAAAGTAGTACTAAACACACTTCTGATGATTGCCCATGATACAGTATCATCTTTCTAAATGGTCAATCTGCACAAACTTATATACATGTATTAGAAGGAGATGAACTGGTATTGTCCGGCCACGCTACATAGCAGAGGCGATGCTAGGGGCGGGCAGGCGGGGTACATATGTCCCCGGGCGCCGATGTGGGGGCGCCAAAATCGGGTTTATGGTAGCAAAAATGGTTGAAAGAAGCATCAATATAGTTGTGACGACTTTTGGAAGACAGTGACGACCTTTTGTTGCCTTTTAGGGTTTTCATGAAGTCGAGAGGGGGCCATGAGGATGATTTGTCTCCGGGCGCCTTACACCCTAGCTACGTCCCTGCTACATGGCGACGACTCTCGTCTGAGCATACGAGTCGGGAACACTGTGGACCAGAGCATAGCCACTGGCGACAACGTTTCGGAAGTTACCTTCCGAGGAGCAGTTCGTAGACGAGAACTCCCAGGGACCAGAGGTCAACGGCCAGGCCGTGACCTTTGTTCAGTATCACTTCCGGTGCCACGTATTCCGGTGTTCCACAGAAGGTGAAGGTCTTCCCAGAGACGCCGATCTTCTTGGCGAAACCGAAGTCAATCTATCGAACAGCGAATGATGAAAACTCAGCAAATCGTAAAGAAAAACATTGGCATAACCAGGGAGGGGGCACAGGGGACACGGGGCCCGGGCCCCTATTTAGCCTGGTACTGGTCGTGAGATTTTCGCAATATCGTTGAGAACTTGACGTGAAAGGGGTGAGGATCGAGGACATTATGTGAATGTGCGAGCTTTTTTGAATCGTCGGAGACTTTGTTACCCGAAATTGTTGACGGGCCCCCATATTTCGGAACCCTGGATACGCCACCGATAAAGAAACTAAGTAAAAAAAACCGTTTGAGTGGCAACATTATTGTTCGTTAGGACGCAGAAGACACAATTAACACGCAGACGGCGTTCAATAGTTTATTTGAGACTTGTACACCAAGGTTAATAATTTTGCGGTTCTCAATAATTGTGAAAAGTTGGCTGACTGACTCACTGACTTATTGACTTACCCACTATCTGTTAGGCTTTTTAACAGCTTTCCAATATTGACTTTCTGTATAGGGCCTATGTTTATTCTGTCAATCATCTTGCATTCTTCTTCTTCTTCTTTCTTTCCTTCCGTCGTTCCATATTGGGTTGGACGAAGGGTCTTTCATTAGGCCTACTTAAATCAATTACTATGTAAAATATTAATTTACTAGGTACCTCTTGGCGGGAATTAGGCCTGTGCTTCCCTTTTGGTTTCCATGTTTCCATTATATGCATTATTCTTATTAGCTAAATTAGTTGTCATTTTTAAATATGATTTCATGTTTTGTTATAAAATGCAATGCATGGTATTGGAAATAAACTTTCAAACTTTCTTTCTTTCAATGCTCAGAAGCTAGAATAGATGTTAGTTTGCGAGTGTTAGTTAACCAGTTTAACGTATCCCTTGGAATCCAGAACAAGGTTTTCTGGTTTGAGATCCCGATAGATTATTCCACGGGAATGCAGATGATCGAGCGCTTCGGTAACGCAGGCCGAGTAGAATCTGGTTGCACTTGCATCGAAAGAACCTCTGCAAAAGACGACATAATCAAAGAAATTGCTCGCTAAATCAGCATCAGAAGACACTGATAGAGAGAATTAACAAACACTATACGGTCCAACCAGTGGCGGCTCTAGGATTTGGCAAGTGGGGGGCGTTGGGGTGGCAACTTCTAATCATGGGGGCAACCATTTGTTGTTTAATGTATTTAGCATTAAGTATAGGGTCCCAACTGGGGGGAGCACTGGGGGGCAGGCACTCAATGGGGGGGGCACGGGACCCCTGGCCCTCCCGGTGGAGCCGCCACTGTGTCCAACCCTATCTTCGTCATCAGTTTGCTCTCTGCCAACTCTTTAGCGGCAATAGTTAGACACTAAATGTTTCCAAGAATTTCTATCTTCTGTTATTCGTCTTCATTCTGGGATAGAAATTCTTTTCATGTTCAGATCTTCTCTGAAGTTGTCCATCCACTTTTCCTGGGTCTTCCTCTTCCTTTATTTCCTTCTATTTGGGCGTAGAGTGCCTTGTAGCCTATAGTAGTCTCCCGTCATCCATTCAGCCCTATAGGCCTCTATGCAAATTCACGAAAGCAAATCGTCTCTGAATAAGAAAGAACTAATACGCACTTATTAACAACCGCATTGATCTCTTACTTGTCTCGCAACAGAGACCAGAGTTCTCCTCCAAGAGCCGCCTCCGTCAACATATACAAGTATTTCTTGTCCTTGAAAGTACGAAACAGCCTGCAATGACCAGGAAAATGGCTTGAGTCTATAAAGGCATCGGTTAGCACAGATGCAAGAAATAGAACAAAAGAAAAAAGTCCCCCGTCCACACAAATTACAGTAAAAACAGACGGAACAGGGTTGACATTATAATTAGATAGGTGAACATTCATTCTAATGTTTAATAACTACGCTTTTGTTTCTGTCACTGTCAAAGGCTATTTCGGAAAGCTAGGTTATTGAATGTGGAAAGTTACTACAGTGGTTTTTCATACCGGCTTATTTAGCCTCCTAAACCACTTTAAATCGCATTATTATAGCTTGTCCATAATGCAAGCGTCTGTACAAAACCAATGTTGAAAGAATTGTTTGAGATTAATCCGCATTCGATGCAACTTTCCTCTCTTATCAAATCAACGCGAAAAACGATAACATGTCCGGCAGGCGGGCAGACAAACAGACGGACAGGCAGACATACAGGAGGACAGACAGACAGACAGACAGACAGACAGACAGACAGACAGACAGACAGACAGACAGACAGACAGGCAGAGCGTAAAGAAAACCAGGACACAGAGCAGAAAAAGACGAACTGCATAAACTTGTAATTTCTTTGCATACAACGACAAATGACATAGTAACATTTTACTATATTCCTTATTAAGCTTCATTATAATTTTAAAAACGTTGGACTACTTTTGGTAAAAATCAAAGGATTAACCTGACAATAAAATCACAATTGTTCGCCATTAGTATCTTCTTCTCGTTCATTATATGTTGCTGTTGTTTCGTTGCTACGATATGCTGCTTTTTAAGCTTCTTCAGCGCAAAAGACCGGCCCGTATCGTCTCCAATATGAACCTATGCTCCAAACACCAAAAGAGTCCTGTCAACAATTTTCTGCCAACCGCCTTGATCATTGCAACTGCATCTCTTAGGCGTCTTCAATGGGTTCTCCGATTTATTCTGCTTGGCTTTGATACAGCGATAATAAAAATCAGAGGTCATTCACCAAACTACGACCCGCGGGCCACACCCGACCCGCGAGGTCAGTTTTTCCGGGCCCGCCACCTAAATTTGCTTGATAAAACTAGGTGTGTTGTCACTATCATTTTGCTAGCGTCGCCTATTTTGATAACGCTTTTTGTGAATAAATATGTCGATTCTTTCTCTTTGCTTTGTGTGTGTATTGCAGTGCATTGTGACGTGCAAGTACTGAACAGACTGGTCGTGGCTGGTCAAGACTCAAGATCAACAACTAATTTAAGATATGAAGCCTTCAGGTCTGAGTGCTTTGCATCGAATTCGAATATACCATAGAATTTCTTCCATCGGTAAAAGCCTCTCTCCCAATCTTCATCTATTTCCATGCATAACGAAATAGCCAACAAGCGTTCCGAATAATAATTAACCTAAATAACAAAGGTGACGTGACAATTTTTTGGCACAACGCCATTTTATCATGCCTAGCATCGCTAATGATTCAGGTGACATAATTTCTTTATTATCCCCCGATCGAGACCCACATTGCATGGCCGTCAGTATATAGGACAATTTCATGTATAGGCCACTGAAGAAAGCCTCCAAGTACCAGTACAAGTACATGCATTCCAAAAACTTCGAGTACAAGTACAAGTACCTAGCCTCCAAGTACAAGTGCAAGTACTGAAATATTGTACCCGAGTACAACACGAGTACAAGTACAAGTAGCAAGTACTACATCTCTGGCTATTGTTGTTGTTGTTGTTGTTGTTGTTGTTGTTGTGTGCATGTTCTGTTTTTTTCTGCGCCTATAATCTATGCTTTCAGCGTTCAGAGAATGATTTGATTTGCAGCTGGTTCACTTGCCAATTCGACTCGACCGAAGCCTCCGATTCCGAGTGTTGCGATGAATTTCAAATCCGACAGAGAAACCTTTGCGTATTCTTTTTCGTATCGTCTTCGCGTGCGAATTAAAAAAGGTAAAACATCACGTGAGTGGGAAGATTGTCCACACCGTTATTGCGTCTTGAAATATTATTAGATTCATTGGCGTATCCACGGGCGGGCGGGCGGGGGGAAGGCGCACACACAGGGGCCCCCAATTCTGACCGGGACCGGTCGTGAGATTCGCGCAAAAACGATGAGTAGTTTGGGGTAGGGGTAGGGGTAGGGGTAGGTTCGAGATCACGAAACTTCACGACGCTGGAAACGATGGCTTTGTTTTGCTCGTCAAGACTTTTGGCCAGAAAATGTCTCTATGCATGATCCTCCCCGCCCATTATGAAATCCTGGCTACGCCACTGTTTAGATTTGCGATGAAAAGTGATTCTTTCAAATATCCATCTTAATGACCCACTGTCCTTTTACATGATGTTCGCATTGCATCAGGTTTGGCTTTCGAGTCAAGACTGTAACACATTGGAAACAGCAGAACCACTTCGTTTTATCATATTGGCGCCGTCATTCCGAGGATTAATTGAGCGACAATTTGCTTACAAAGTCTTTAAACACAGGATAGATCCTACTGACTCACATAAAACTCAGTTTATTATTATTATTATTAGTAGTAGTAGTAGTAGTAGTAGTAGTAGTAGTAGTAGTAGTAGTAGTAGTAGTAGTAGTAGTAGTAGTAGTAGTAGTAGTAGTAGTAGTAGTAGTAGTAGTAGTAGTAGTAGTAGTAGTAGTAGTAGTATATTGCAGTTGAGACATGAAAACCACTCTGTCTAGAGACACTTCGTGTAATCTGTGAATTTTTGTGGAGTCTAACCTTGATATCTCGTCTACGTTTTTCTGGTTAGTGTCGTTCCACTGCTGCGAGTAGATCAGACCGCTTTTGCTAATTAATGCTTTGTAATCCCTGCAGCGGACGACAGAAAAATAAAACACTTTTCACCATTAAAATAATCTTTACAATTACCCAAATGAATGCAACAATTACAGTAGGTAACACACGTGGTAATTTAATGTAATGTAATTTAATAGGTCAACACAGCATACAAAGCGAAGGAGTAACCTATATCCCAGCGGTTCTCAACCCGTGGTCCGCGGACCAAAAGTGGTCCGCGAGATGGGGTCTTGTGGTCCGCGGCAGATTCTGAAAAAAAACGTTAATAAAAATAAGACGTATTTCAGTATGTTGCGATCATAGTGGTCTTTTTGCTTGTCAGTTGCCATGATTTTTCTCAGGTGGTCCGCGAGAAATTTCTGATCTTCAAAAGTGGTCCGCGAGACAAAAAGGGGTCTGAGAACCACTGCTATATCCAATTGTTTTGTCTGCGCGTAAAGTAAGACAAACAAGCAATAAATGAAACTATTTGCTAAGCAGTCTTAGATTAATTAATTATATTATAATTATTATTGATGAAACGTTTGCTTAGATATACAAGCGCGCAACAAAAGCAGCACTTAAATCCTGTGCGAAAATTGACAGTATTTGCTATCTGTCTAAATGAATTCAATTAAATTTACAGCCGCAATAACGAGAACAGAGCCGAGAGAGAGAGAGAGAGAGAGAGAGAGAGAGAGAGAGAGACAGAGAGACAGAGAGAGGGAGGGAGTTTAATTAACTTCAGACGCTGGTGACGAGAGAGCGATTTGATTTGAAGCAGTAATAATGACGGATAATTCGGCTTACTCTCTTTCCAGAACAAGACAAGTCACTCCCCCCTCATCGTTCGCCACAATGTTGGCCGACCTGACATCTTCTCTGAAGAAAAATAGTGCAAGTCTATTTTTTAAATTCTCTGATCATTTATTCCATGTTTCAGTGTTTCATAAGCGGTTGTGGTAAACAATGGCGTAACCGCGGGGGGGGGGGGGGCAAAGGGGGCTCGGCCTCTGTTCTGGCTGGAACCAGTCGTCGTATTTGCACAAAACAGTTGAGAAATGGGTGGGGGTTAGGTAGCATGAGGGAAGAGAATAGCCTAAGTGGATGTGCGAACCTTGACGCCCCATTTTTTGCCCGTCGGAGAATTTTTACCTAAAATGTTGTCCCCCCCCCATATTCCGGAACACTGGCTACGCCCAATGGTGGTAAATACAGTATAGGTTGATCTAAGCGTATAACACATTAAGAATAAATTTCGCATAAAATAATATTAATAGGCCTATATCGCTTTTAGAATGTCGCTTAAGAACTTAAATGATTTAAATCATCAAATTTTATCAGTTCCAGCAGAGTGATTACTCATAATTAACCAGTGAATCGTCATTTGAGAATTTAAAATTTTCGCAAAACTTGAGAAAAACGAACGCACGTTTCGAGCGCCCTCTCTCCAAAAAATGAACCGACTTCTAGATTTCGAAGAAAAACCGGTTCCTTCGAACCCTCTGACTCCTGCGTCACCTTCACCTGAAAAAGTTCATCGAGAATATTACTACGGGTCTTATAATTTTTACATCAGTGGCGGTTCCAGGGTTTCTTGGTGGGGGTGAAATGAATCCACAAGAAGTTGGTGGTGGATGAAAAGAGAAGGAAAAAATCAATAAACTTTGCCCAAAAAGGCTGACAAAAGGGAATTTCAATTTTCCCCTAATTTTACTACAATTTTGCCGAAAAATAGGTTGACAAGCAAAAATGGTCATCCGCAGTTTTTCCCCGTAGTTTACTAGACTCTTACCCAAAATAGGGTTCACAAACAAAATAAAAGTCCAGTGGGGGATGCATCCCCCACGTGGAACCGCCACTGTTTGCAGTGTTTTATCCAGGCCTGTTAGGGGAGCTATTTCCCCCCTCAAAACCACAAAAATCTCCCCCTCCCCAAATCCCAGTACTGACACACATTTTTGCATTGAACTGTATCTCTCCCCCTCCAGGCAAGTCAATTTCCTCTCCCCCCAAGGCCTGGAGTCTGGATAAGACACTGCTTGTCTTACAATTATTCCGATAAACGGCGACCAACAGAAATTATCAATAATTGAAAAGATTACATCATGTCTTAATTGAAAATTCTGAAATTTCGACACGGTTTCTATATACTTTTTGCCCTGCATTATAACTATAAATGGTTTCAAATAGGCTTCGAGAGAATAGAAACGAAACACATGTCAGTAGGCCCCTGCAGAAGGACTCGGCAAAGCCTCGTGTGAGAATGCACCTTTCCTTTCGAGATGATAAAGAACGTGTCGCCGGGATGGTTCTGTCGAATGATGTACTCCCCGTTTTCATAATGCACCTGAGAAATAAAATCACATGTTCGTAAGGATCAGGCTTTTAAAACAAAGCATTAAAAATGAACATTCCGTTTAGCCTTTCAATAATGTAGTCGCTGCATTTCGCAGCTCTGTCGGCTTCCATGCAGTGACCACCGCGCGCCAGACATAACAAGATCAAGACTGGCGCTTGAAATGTTTTGTCTAATCCATCACTGGTGAAGCCCAGTGGCGGCTCCACCGGATGGGGGCAGGGGGCCCGTGCCCCCCTATTGAGTGCCTGGCCCCCCAGTGCCCCCCAGTTGGGACCTATACTTAATGCTACATATATTAAATAACAAATGGTTGGCCCTCATGATTATAAGTTGCCACCCCAACGGCCCCCCCATTTGCCAAATCCTAGAGCCGCCACTGGTGAAGCCATGGGGCAGGCGGGACCGGGCCGGGTCCATATTCTGACTGGGACCGGTCGTTTGACTTTCCCAAAACCGTTGAGAAAAAATTTTTTTTTGGGGGGGGGGGGCAGTGCTTGGTAATATGATTGAATGTGCGAAAAACTCATTGACGCGTTTTCTGGTTGTCGGAAACTTTACCCGAAATTGTCGATGTACACCCCTATTCCAGAACCCCGGCGGCGCCACTGAAAATCATATTATGGACGTCTATTATAGTTGGATAACTTGACCTTGAGTTCCTGCTATACAATAGTTATCGCGAGAAATAGCTGAGCAAGTGAGAATTTGTCGGGTCAAGAATTAATTAAGACCTATGTCTAGAGGACGCACAAATAAATGCTGGCCGAAAAATTCGAAGGAAAGGAAAAACCTGGCAGATAAATATTAAGCCGCTCTCGCACTAATTACCGGACGAAAAATCATAACAATAGGTCCCAACATTTCTGTCAGATTTTCAAGCGTCGACAATCAAAGAGAGTGAAAATTAATCGTCGGATCTCATCGGAAAATTGACCTTGTGCAGGACGTTACAGTGAATAGGCCAACTATAAACGGGACAGGTAAGTTTTTTCTCAGGTGAGATGACTTACCTCGTCAAGAGCGTCAACGATTCTGTTCAAGGTGTCAGCCGAGAGATCCTTTAACGCAGGAACGCTGGAATATGAATATCGCAGCTTTTAATAGCTGAAGGCTAAGAATGCAATTTGCTAGGGAACACCAATAAGAACTAATTGTCTTAGCAGCGGTGGTTCCACGTGGGAGATGAGTGGAGGTGCATCTTCCACCGGACTTCCGGACTTTTTTTCGCTTGTGAAACCTATTTGTGGGTAAAAGTATAGTAAAACTACGGAGAAAAATACTGCGGATGACCTTTTTTGCTTGCCAACCTCTTTTTCGGTAAAAGTGTAGTAAAATTAGGGAGAAAATCCCTTTTGTCAGCCATTTTCGGCAAAATGTATTGATTTCTTTCCTTCTCTTTTCATCCCCCCACCAACTTTCTTTGGATTCATTTCACCCCCCCCCCACCAAGAAATCATGAAACCGCCACTGTGTCTTAGAGTCGCTATTGTTCCTGGTCACTGTTTGCTTGCGTACGGATCAAAGTTTTCTTCAGACGAAGTTGGCGAACGCCATGTGTGTGTGTGTAGAGAGATTTGAAAGAGAATCGCCAGCAACATCCTTTGAAATGAAATTCCAGATTTTGTCTAAACAGACAATCGTTGAAATTCATCGACTCCTCCGACTTAACCGGGGCTTCAACTTGTGCGCCATTGGCTGATGCCCTAGACATTATTATAGTGGCGCCACAGAAGTTGACTGACCAATCACTGACCAATCAATCCCTGCGTCGATCAATCAATTGGTCAGTCAAATCAATAAATCAGTCAGTGACTAATCACTGACTGATTTATTGATTGACTGACCAATTGATCGACGCAGGGATTGATTGCTTGATTGATAAGGTGAGCTGTAGTTACTTCTGGCAAATGGAGTTGATGATTTAGTTGACCGTTTTTAGCTTCATTTACTGTAAGCGTCAACGCTTTCAAAATGCCTGTGGAAACCACTTCGGTTTAAAGTTATCTATAATGTCTGTACCAGGCAGCGTCTCAGCTCTTGGCACTATTCTGACAACTCAAATTTCTAAAGAACAGTTATAACAGAAGCACATGTTTTCTATTTCACGGTGGTTTCTTTACCTCGCCAAGAAATCCAGATACTGTTTATTCTTTTTGACGGCAACTGACATAGTAATCATCTGGAAGGCCTGTCTTTCGATTACCCACAGTTTACAAGCGGTTGTCGCTGAAATGATAACAGAAAAACCCTCATGTTAAGACTTAATTTCTCGACTGCAAAGATGTCTACGTACAGTCCTCGTGCATTTAGCACCTTTTACACTTCACTTGTAGTTTTCAATGCGCTCCGGTGTCATGGATATTTTCACACCCCCTAACACTCCCCCCCCAGCACCCCTCCCAAATTTGAGACCAACACCCCCCCCCCACGATATCAGCCAGGGACCTGTTATCCTGGGTACGAAACCCCCACATTTCGCCAATCTGACAGAGGGGTGACGTATTTTGAGACCGACACCCCTCCCCCAATATTCGAGCAGTTTCAGTAGGGATGCCGGTTTTGGGGAAAAGTGATGGGTGTCGGGGTGATGAACATTTTCTGCTTCTTATGATATTTTATTAGGATGGGAACACGTAGCGATGAAGCGATGAACTTTTTTTTCTTGTCAGACTTTTCTTTACCATGGAACGACAACGTCCCCCAGACATGTACCGACACCCCCTCCAAATTGACAATCCTAGAAATAACCCTGTCCGGTGTTATCTCCAATGGTCGGGAGTTCATAGCAAGGGGGGTACATCGCCATTTCCGACCCAAAAGTCTCGACAAGCAAGAAAAATGTTGTCGTTTCAAACGCTTTAGGGTTTCGTTATCTCATAATACCTCCCAGACCAGTCGAGGGGAGTTGCAGGGGGCAGGGGGCAAATGCCCAGGGGCCCGGCGATCTGTAGAGGGCCCGGGCGGGTCGTCAAAATGTTATAATGTTGCCTCATGCAATACTATTTCCTTATTATGAACACGCTGAAGGCGGTGGGGGGGGGTCGGTCGAAGGCATTGCTTGTCTTCGACGCCATGAAAAGTCTGACAAGAAAAAAGGTCATCGCCAATTTTTCACACTTAATCTGCATATTATTTTTTTGAAAACTTTAAAACTTTTTTGAGGACTAGCTTTTTAAAAAGGTAAACTTTACCCAACATTTATATAGACCCGTGACTGCTCTGCCCAGGGGCCCGGAATTTCTTTCGACGGGTCTCCCCCCTCAAAAAAAACTACTCACCGGTTTTGTGCCAATCTCACGACAGGTCCCGGTCCGAATAAGGGGGTGGCCCTCCGTGCCCCTCGTTGCTAAGCTAATGGTCACGTCTTCAAACAACGACGTTATTATTGCCATAATATGACATCGCATTCGTCGTCGTCATTATCATGATCGGAGCAGTACTGCAGTTCAGTAATCCCACGGACCCACAGAAGTAAGACCGGCATCACTTTCTGCCTCCAAGGAACAATATTATAAACTCTGAAAATTAATCAAGATAGCTAACATAGACCCAGCAAACTCGGTCTGAAACGACAGAAACCGACTAAATTTGACTGCGAATTATTCACCCTTCGCCGAAGCTGTTCTCACGCAGTTGTAAAGTACCGCAAGCTCTCCGAAGATTTTCCCTCTTGACAGACTGGAAAGCGGATGACCATCCTTTGAAATTTCCACTGTTCCATCTACAGAAAGAGAGAACGTCTTATGCTCTTTGGGCTACTCTTCCAAATTCAGACGCAGCAGGAGACATCGAGCATTGCCGCAGAAAATGACACTTTTGAATCTAATTTTTCGTGCTACCCCCGAGACCCACTAGGCTGAGCCGTGCGACCCACTTTTGGGTCACGACCCACAGTTTGGGAAACACTGATTTAAAGTGACCTAGGAGGCATTACTGCTTGTGTGAAAGCCACTAACGAGCCTCGCGTGGGCCAGCCTATCGCTCCAGCGCGTAACCCACTTCCGCCCCATAATTTTCTGGAGGAGAAGAGTGCAAAGAATGAGATTGCACGGCAATAGGCCTACCATAACGCGAATGAATGTATGGATGGAACATAGCGGTTCTAACACAGGGCAGACCCTACTGAGCCACCATACACCCTGTTGTTGTTGTTGTTGTTGTTGTTGTTATTACCAGAGGTTTTCCGTATCTTTATCCTCTAACACTAATAGGCAGCAAACGAGCTCTCGTGCAATGCGGACACTCGGACAGAATTGGGTTTAACGCAAAGTAAAACAGAGACAAAGTGAAGAAAGAGTAAAGGCAACAGCGGTGGAAGGCGTCGACGAGTTTTACACCTCACCCATTAACCCCTTAACTGGGGATCCCGGATATGTCCGTCCATTTTACATTGAGTTACAGTTAAATACACGGTTAAGGGGTTAACAAAACCTATAGCAACGCTATGCGCATCCTGTCCGCTTAACCTTCGATGAGGTATACGAGAGATCCCTTGGAGCCTTCTTGAATTATGATGCTCTGTGCGTCCTGTTCCACCGGATACATGCAATCGACGATTTCTCTTATCTGAACCGGGTCCAATCTTTTGAGAAACTCGTTGTCCTGCATCGCACGATGTATCAGGTCTCTTGTTCTTAACGAAACACACACACAACGTGTCAAGCAATGATCGTTGTAGCAAAACAATAAAAAGATCTCTTCGAAAATTAGTGAATCCAACAAGGTCGCACGATTATGTTAGGCCAGGGCACCAGTGGCGGCTCCACATGGGAGGCTCGGGGGCGGGCCCGTGCCCCTATTGAATGCCTGACCCCAGTATATAACCACCTGTAGGGACCCTATACTTACTACTACAAACTACTACAAATACTTCTATCAACAAATGGTTTGCCCCATGCAGTAGCGTATTTAGAATTTTGGTAAGGGGGCAGCCCATGGCGAGCGCGAAGCGCGAGCCTATAATGGGGGTCTGGGGACAGGCTAGGCCAAGACCAAGGGGGCATGGCCCAAATGGCCCAATGGTAAATACGCCACTGGCCCCATGCTTAGAAGTTGCCACCCCAACGGCCCCCACTTGTCAAATCCTGTAGCCGCCACTGCAGAACACAACCCAGACAGGGACATGGGTCCAATTTTTAACACCCGACCCAGCCCATCATGATTCAGACCCAACCCAATCTCCGAAAGCAATTGGGTTACTTGACCCAACCCACCACACCGTAATACATTACAATTTCTTAAGTCAAGACATTCTTATATATAGGTCGACGTTAGAAATTCGAAACGCCTACATTGGTCGGTTTAAAGAGTCTAGCGATTTTTCGCTGGAAAATATGTCGTCAATCTACAATGGCCCCAGATAAATGCGTGGTTCTATATGTTGTTATATCAGTGCAAGAATTTATTTGACACGACATCAGATTAATTATAACGGGAACTCGGTTTTCGGCCAACAGAGACCCTGGAAAGCGCAGGCTAAGCCGAGAGAACGGCTGTCCGACCGTCTGTACCTAATGACACGCGTCTGCATGGCGAAATGATTGCCTTCGTCCTCGAAATTGTGTTTGTCCGGCGTTTCTCGGACACCGTAAAACCGTCTTCTGGAGAGAGAGAGAGAGAGAGAGAGAGAGAGAGAGAGAGAGAGAGAGAGAGAGAGAGAGAGAGAGAGAGAGAGAGAGAGAGAGAGAGAGAGAGAGAGACTATAACCCATGCAGGAGAAAAACTAAATCGATGTGTCGACTCGCTCGCAAAGTCCACAACGACGGTAATCAACTAAAGATATTAATAATTATTAGCCTAACGGCCATTGCAGAATTACATTCTGCCAATAGCTTCTTCATTCCACTACTGTATTAGTAGGCCTACACACAAACACACGCATAAACACACACACACGCACACACACACTAACACTAACACTTACACTTACACACACAAACACACACTCACTGTCAGGGCCCTATATAAGCTGCAGAAATAGCAATCAAAATTTTGTTTTTGTTCTAGCAGTAGAATTATGATTACAAAGTTGTTGGGATGTTTTTCAAGTGTGTTCTCAAATTGAAAGCTAAATTTTGCTCGTGTAAATCAAATACACTGCTTTTTTTTCTTCGAGGAAGAACATTTTATATATATATATATATATATATATATATATATATATATATATATATATATATATATTCTAAATTCAAATATTTAATAAAATCATATCGTTTGCATTGTGTTTTCTGTTTTGTGGCTTTGTTTTATTTTGGTTTTCTATTTGTGTTTGAAAAAATTATAGTTTTCAGCAAATGCAAAGGAAATAAAGATATATATATATATATATATATATATATATAATTTCTATTTTGCACTCTATATACGCAGTAGAACGTTAGCATTTAATGACGGTAATATCTCCAATGATAGCATTTAGCAGTTATGTCATTATGAAGTTATTATGTAGACGATATTTGTAGTATAGTCATATATAGGCCTAGATCTTTTTAGACTATGCATTTGTTGCTATAGGGCCTATATAAACAACCCATATCGACTTCGCTGCATAATCTCTCTCGACTGCGTGAAACTGTTCTAACCTTTCCGTTTTCGAGAATTTCTTCAGAATCGTCTCCGTGACGGTCTTCAGCGCTTGCGGCTCAGCGGAGATGCCGACTCCTCGTTCCTTTCGCGGTCCCATCGAAGGACTTCCGGGCACCGGAATGCTTCGATAGATGTTCAGCTGATGTTCGAGTTCCTTGTTCGTCCTCTCCAGCTGGGAAAGACGGACTCGTATCTGATGGATCTCGTCGTCCTTCGTCTGCAGCAGCCGTTTTAGGTCCTCTGTATTGACTGCAATCGCCATCTTATAGCTGCTTACCTGTAAACGTGAGACACGATTTCGATGAACAAAATTTTTCTTCTTCTAAATTTCGGCATGTAAGGAGAAGCGCAGTTTTCTGAATTTTGTTCCAGTGTTGTCCTCAGTGGGCGGGAAAATAGAAGAGTGGTAGCAACAGTGGCCCAGAGATATCCATGGGTTGGGTTAACCCATGGGTTGGATTGGGTTGGGTTGGATTGGGTTGGGTCAGAAAACTTACGAAACTGTAATGTATTACAGGATTTCAGAATAGGGCGGTACTTCGACATATATAGCCTATATCGGTCCAAAAGTATACAGTAATCTTGACGAGCAAAAAACCCTCTTCGTTTCAAACGCTTCAAAGTCTGCTGTCTGTTGCGTTTTCCTCGATCTATAAGAGTATCCAAAGCCCTCCCCCATCACTACCCGCCTGTTTCGGACGAATCTCACAATCGGTCCCGATCAAAATATGGGGGCGGGCCCCCCGTGCCTCCCTCGTGACTACGCCACTGTAACGTCTGCATGCAATGGCTCCCCAATAGTAGCCCCAGATACATTGTAATACAACCGACAGTCTAGGAGAGGAACGAGAGACTGAATGGGTCGTATATTTTTTATATCGATATTCGTCGAGTGACTGACACTGGAGCCATCGTTGTAAAATCCACTCGGCGATAACAATGACCGGTCGTATTTTAAAAGACTCGCCCCACACCCCCACCCCCGACCACTTACAAAACGAAACGGTCGGTTTTGGTATCGTTATCTGTGAAGAGCGAACTTACGTAGAAGAAGAAGACTGCATATTGAATGTGTTCGTTACGGTTAAAACCAACGCTGATTTCAATCGTAGGCCTACTCCTTTATCTTGCTGAGCAACGGACATCCTCTGTTATTCTTTTGTTCATTTGAACTTATTCTAGCTTTGACTTTGCTGGCGCAAGATAAGTGAAGCGAATTCGCTCGAGTACTTCAACTACTTCTTTCGTCACGAATACTTTACATACTTTTAACTATAACTATTAATAATTATTGTATGCGTGAAAGCCACTGGGGGTGCTAACGGAATTGAACCTCGCTCCGTCAGCCTCTACCGCTCCAATTTGCTCGTTCAGCTGTTGGACATTTTCGCATTATAGTTTTTTCATTCGTTAAAGATTTTTTGGTGAATTCTTCGTACCTAACGTTGAAGAAACTAAATTCGTTACAAGAATACGATTCTACAAAGTACTAACCTTGCTTTAGCAACTGTAAGGACACGTCACACACGCAGAGATAGAGAGGGAGAGAGACAGAGAGACATAGAGACAGAGAGACAGAGAGAGAGACAGACAGGCAGACAGACAGACAGACAGACAGACAGAGACAGAGACAGAGAGAGAGGGACAGAGACACAGAGAGGGACAGAGACAGAGAGAGGGACAAAGAGAGAGACAGACAAAGAGAGAGAGAGAGAGAGAGAGAGAGAGAGAGAGAGAGAGAGAGGTCAACAAAGTAATAAATTATAATAAAGTAGGCGGCCTACTACAAAGGACACACGAGACGTCCTAAGCTATAGAGCAATAGATCTTTTCCTAGTGGCCCTAAAAGCGTCTAAGTCTTAACTTTAATTAATCCAAATCCAAGTAATGATATAGAATTGTTGACTGATGCAAACTGCAAATAATCCACCTGCGTCAAAATGTAGATGAAATGGAAATAACAGAGCAAGAAGTATCTTAACAATCTTCTCCGATTAGTTCAAACAGCATCAAATACAGTTTACGCTAATAATTTTTAAAACAAAAATTATTCTACTAAACCACTTAAAATCCAGTTGTTGCTATTATTATTATTATTATTATTATTATTATTATTATTATTATTATTATTATTATTATTACTACTACTACTACTACTACTACTACTACTACTACTACTACTACTACTACTACTACTACTACTACTACTACTACTACTACTACTACTACTACTACTACTACTACTACTGGGGCTAAAGTCAAGTGCGCTTTACATAGGATCCAGCTAGTATTCAGCAGATGCTTGATTTTTCGTGCAGTTGCTGGTAGGACTCACCTAAGACCGTTCACAACCTTTACCCTTCTCATCGAACGGCAATTTGAGTTTTATTGAGTTATATTCGGTCAGATTAAAGTCACTTAGTCCGACAGTTGAATGATGATGGATTTACGATCTTTTGCAATTTAATGAGTCGCGTCATGACTCGTCCTGTATATTAAAATGTCTACTGTAGTTGGACAATGGACAATGGACAGTGACTTAGATTCCATTTTGACCTTCTTTCTATCGAATTGTTGGCCGTCAAATCAGTGTCGTATTTGAAGGGAGAGAGGAAAGATCCTGGAAGTGGCGTAGCGATGGTATCCGGCGCCCGGGGGCAAAGTCTATCGTTGGCGCCCCCAACACTGCTGACGAGCAAGAAAAGGGTCGTCACATTGTTCTCGGCGCCCCTCAAAGCTTACGGGCGCCCCTCTTCATATGGTGGTGCTGACGAGCAAAGAAGGTCGTCGCACATGTTTCTTCTTTATTATGCACTTCACTTATCCAAATACCCAATTTTGGTGCCCCCCACCTCGGCGCCCGGGGGCAAATGCCCCTGCCCCTCGCTACGCCACTGGACCCTGGTCACTAGGGCCTACTCGCCCCACTCGACACATAGGAATGGGAGTATTTTAATAATGTACAGTACATATAGCGTAATGTATATTACGCTAGTTAATATAATGTGCTGTCGACGACTGGAACAAGCAAGAACAGAAACTAATGATGATGACGACGACGATGATGATGAGGATGAGGATGACGACGACGATGATGATGGTGTGACGTTAATTGCGATTACTCATTTTCACTGCTAACGTATAAATCGAAGTGTTTCTGTTTAATAAATTCGATCGCACGAAGGTATTTCAATTATAATTAGCGAAATATTCGTCAGAGTGTGAAACGGTGATGCGAGTAATGAACGAAATGCAGTCTAAACTTGAGACTCGGTTGAAAGTATAGAATGAAATGTAAGATCTAGATGGTTAACGGAATAGAGTTTCAGATTTTCTAAAGCCAAAACAGAGAACGCTCTATATTTCTTCTCTCAGCTCGTATAAGCCAGGATTATGGAATAGGGAGGAAGAAGGCACGTCGACATTTTCGGGTAAAAAATACTTCGATGAGCAAAAAAACTAAGGCTCATATAAGAAAAGAAGGGTTCTTCGCACATTCGCACCTCCCTCCACAAAAATACTCATCGGTTTTCTGCAGTGGCGGCTCCAGGATTTGGCAAGTGGGGGAAGGGGCGTTGGGGTGGCAACTTCTAATCATGGGGGGCAACAATTTGCTGTTAGATATGTAGTATTAAGTATAGGGTCCCAACAGGGGGCACTGGGGGCAGGCACTCAATAGAGGGCACGGGCCCTCTGGCCCCTCCCGGTGGAGCCGCCACTGGTTTCCTGCAGATCCTAGTCAGAATAGGGTGTCTTACCCCTTCCCGCTCGGCTACGCCACTGTTTCATAGTGAAGACCAATTTCTATATAGAAAAGCAAGTAGGTTTTCCCCCGTTGCACCAACGTACCTACGCAAAATCTCCTAAATCCCCCATCAGTGCGCACGTACTATATGGACGGACCCATATTATGTCCACCATAGGGCAGGCCTACCCTAAATCTTCCTCCAATAGGCCTACGTAATTCGAGTTTAATGCACAGCAGCTTAGATATTTTAAAGTTTATGGGGGGCTCTGCAGCAGTGGCGGCTCCACAGGGGACCCGTGCCCCTATTGAGTGCCTCCCCCAGTGGCCCCCTGTTGGGACCCTATACTTAATGCTACATACATAAAACAAATGGTTGGTCCCCCATGATTAGAAGTTGCCACCTAAACGCCCCCCTTGCCAAATCCTGGAGCCGCCACTGCTCTACAGCTCCTCAAGCACCCTTAACCGGATCGCCTGGTTGATCCAGGACGTGACATCGTCTTATCCAGGAATAAAATTCTAGCAATAGTCTTGGGTCAAACGAATCTCTTAACAGCTATCGTTCGATGTTTAGGCCTACGACCCCACGCCATTCTCTGATGAAGAGCTTGGAGACGCTATTCCATCGTAATCTCTATTCATCATCGTCGTGTACCATCTTCGAGGCGAAAGATGTTATTCATAAGCAGGGGCGTAGCCAGGAATTTGATTTGGGAGGGCATAAATATTTTGGGTGAGTATAAATCTTAACTATAAACCACATAAACCACCGGACCCTTCAACTGATATTTTCACCACTAAGGGGGGGGGGTAACTGGATTTACTTCCTTATTCCTCTGGGCCCTTCAATTGACAACCTCACCGTTAAGGTGGTGACTGCATCTAACGCCTTATTCCACCCAACCATTCATTAAATCTTATTGCTTGTTCTGAACATGATCCTCTCATTAGACGTCCAGCGTACTGTGTTTTCCTTTTGGCAATCGCTTGATTCGCTTTCATCAGGTTTCGTCTTTTTCCCATTCTCACCAGTATTTCATCATTGATTATTTTATATTTCCAACTAATTTTCAGGATATTATAACTATTGACAATATTTCTAGATTTCTAATGCAGACCATTTAGGCCTAGGCCTATTGCATGGTTATAGAAATTTGCCACGAAATCCATTAAGACATTTCAATACAGAATTCACACAGGCATACATAGGCCTACGCCATAATACTTTTAGGCCTAATCGCCTTCTGTAAGTCATTTTCAGAACAGCCGTAGGTAAGTACTCACCTGTTGCTGGTAAAAACAGAACGCTAATTCGCGTTCAGTTGGCAAGAAACGACGACCGCGGTGACTAAGTCCAAGACGCTATCGACGCGCAGCCGCGGTGACCTGTGACCCGGAACTAGTCGCCGTTTGATTCGACGATTTCGACCGTCGATTGCGGAAGATCCTGGGCTCTTGAAACGTCTGCGCAAAGCTTGAGCCAAACCCACGATTTTCGAAGCTGTAGGCCTAAACGTTAATAGAAGAGGTCAAGTGCAGTGAAGAGTTTTCTGTTTTGTATCAAGTGTTTCTTCTTCAAAGCCTAAGCAACGACTGCGATCTGTGCTTTCGAACAGCTGATTGATGCAACAATTGTATTATTCTACACGGGGCCCGTCCATAAAGTACGTCGCGCAGGTTTTCTGTTTAATATATTCGAGGTTCTCGCTCAATTTTCTGCAGCAGAACTGATATTCAACTTCCGACAATGATAACGAATAGGCCTATAAGTGAGACCTAAAATTTAATGTATCTTGGACGAAAAAGTGTCAACGAGCAATTGAAATTTTGCTATACCTCCTATCGGGTGTATTTAAGGTTTTATATTTACTGAAAGTGTGACGTCACTCTGGTCCTTGCTCCTCCTCTGTCACAAACTGTCACACTTTCTTAGACCCCTCCCCTCGTGACGTACTATATGGACGGCCCCGCGCTAATGTAGACTGTCTCCATCAAATCTGATTTGCTCTCTGTACATGATTATATTGTAAACTCCTATCTCTTTGAACTTACTTATCCACCATAGACTGTCGTCTGGTTGTTCACTGAGATGTCCATGGGTCCATTTTTTAAAACCCAATCCAACCCAACCCTCAATCCCCCCCCCCCCCCCCCAAGGCCTGGAGTCTGGATAAAACACTGCTTCATAAGCCCACGCCAGCTCATAGGTCTACTGCTTGGCCATGTACATTGTACAGTCTGTCCGAAAATGCTCCAGCATATGCCGCCCTCTGCCAGGGAGTCTGTAAGACGGTGAGAGATCAGTGCCTATCCTCGCAATGTTAATGGAATTTTGGCGGTCAATCTTAAAGCTGATTGGTCAGGCCACCTAGCGAATGGATGCTCAACTATATTCCTGTTTGCCACTGCAACCATGGTCCAGTTAAAGAGTAAAGACACATTTCCTGCATTATTCGGTCTTTCTGAGTACCATTCCCGTATATAATGGTTCAAATAAGTTATTAGTCTAATGAATTAGTGTAATAATTCTATTGTATTTCGCCTTTAGTAATAAAACTATGTATAAATCATAATAAATGTAGCTATTAGCGCTGACTGTTTAAAACTACGTGCTCAGTATCTCTGTGACCAACTATTTGCTGTAAATGTACAGCACTATAGCGGCCTTCTTACAATCTTAGTAGACAGCTACTTAAGAATAACTAGATTGTAAGAGGTTCCGACTCAGTAGGATTCAGGAATATTTTACACCCCCCCAATTTCAGCTATTGGATGACTTTTTTGTCAGACTTTTTGGCAGAGGACCCCAGAATTTACAGACATCCCAAAATTGATAATCCTAGAAATAACCCTGGTAGGATTTCTTCTGTGTTGAAAACCACATCTAAAGTCCACTGTTTGCCGTTGTAACACACATAAGAGAGGCCATTTGACTTTTACTCAGTGCCTGATCGTTGTGGTAGGAATCGCAAACTTTATAGTCACTGCTTGCTGACTCGTCTACTCCTTAAATAGCAAATGGAATGGGAACTGGGCGGTGACAATCTCTCCCCAATGACAGGGAGTCAGACTGCCAATGATCATCATGACAACGAGTTATAAAGGCATGAATAAATAAGCTGGATGCAATAGGTGTCCATAGGGGGGGGGCAAGGATTCGTGCAGGGTTGTTGCACAATTTGTAGCTACAGAAGAGAAACAGCAAACCTCCTGGAATCACTTGTTACAACTTACAAGGACATATTGTACAATATTTCCACTACATGTAGGCCTATGTGTATATCAGAATCATTCCAAATGAGTCGAATGACAAGTGAATTCAGTCATTAACTTTATTTACTAACTGACTAAAACATGACAACAAGTTTTCTACATTTTGTTCACACAATCAGCATTTTACATTGCTTTAATTTGTGACTCATAAAATTTCAGCTTCTGAGCTGAATCTACTGACACCTACAGTAATTAAAAATTATTTGTCTTAAACCTGCATTTTTCAACCCTTTTCCCTTAACAATCCCAAAAATATTTTAATGTCACATGGAACCATACATGAAACAGCACAAATCAATATATTAATCATTTAATATTAAAAGATAAAACTTGCAAAGGTAAGCAAAACATATTGTTCTGATAACTGGTTTATGCAAAATATCTTACTTCTTTCAAAAGCTGAATCAAATGCCTCCATTTAAATTCTAAGAAGCACAATCATTTTGGTAAATAAACAAGTCAAATTATCGAAACATAAAATGCAATTTTTCAAAAATAAAACTGAACATACACAGAATTTTCTCAAGTGCCATACCTAACCATATAGACAAAGGTAATTTTTAGAAATTTTGCTAATTGAGTAATTTTGCCTGTACATCGTGAAGGTGCAGCTGTTTACGATACCCACAAATTTACAAGAATACCTGTATGTTCTATACATACAGTAAAACTATGAATAATAAGTCAAACACAATAATGACTCCAAAATGCATCTTCGTATGACTATGTAGCACAATGCAACAGAGCACAAAATCTGGTGTGTCCTTTAACGTATCACCCAGAGGTATTCACACTACGATCAATGTTGTGAACTGATCAAAGGTAACTTTCTGGCATGTCAGCAAAAAGAATTGCCAGTTCACTAGCAGCCAATCTGTTCAGGTGTTAAGGACACTCCATACGATTGATCAATAATATACTGTAATGTGCAGCTCCATTTCTGGCACACAGAGAATGCAGGCCAGTGAATGGCCAATCAGGTTATGCTCAATCACTGCAGAATAGTTTTCGTACACTTACCTATATGTACTTGTATTTACAATGGCACTGTTTTTGTAATGTAATGTGGCATTCGTATAGCACCTCTTCTATTTCTACTCAGAGGTGCCCCTGGCATTGGAGTCGCAGGGTAAAGTAGTGAGACTTTAGCTTTCGCGTTGAGCAGAGCGAGGGAGTAAGAAGTGATTCCCGAATGGATGGGTTCAAGGCATTCCAGAGGGAGGGTCCAGTCACTGCAAAAGCCCAACGCTGAGTAAGAGCAGTGCATTAACATTCTTCTGATCAGTGGAGCAGAGCAGGCAATGAGCAGTGGAAGAGGGTGATTTGAAAAGATCAGTAATGTACACTGTAGTAAGACGGTGCCTGATTTCAAAGTGCTGCAGAAACAATAATTACTTGTTTGAATTTAATGCGGCCAGAAACTGGAAGCTAGTGGAGGGTGTTAAGCATAAAGTCTGAGATGCTAGAGTAGCCACAAGACAAGCCGCAGCATTTAGGACAGATTGCAGCGTGGGGAGAAGGCTTTTGGGCAGGCCAAGATAAAGAGAATTGCAATAGTCTAACGTACTAGCCACAAAAGGATGAACCAGAGATTTGGCTGCAGATAAAGAAAGCGAAGAACAAGTGTATTTTTGTGAAACATCTGGAGACTCAGAGAACCTGTGTTGAGAAATACTGCCTTAAATTATGCGAAACTCCACAGAAACACTATTATGTTCACAATTACAAAGAATTTGTAAATAAAAAAAAATACCAACCAACAGATCACACTATGCACAAAGCCACAAAGTTAAACAAACATTTTAATGTCAAGTGATCTAAAAGAATGAGTGACAAAGTTACAAGCATCTACTCTAAGAATATTTTATATCATATATATATATATATATATATATATATATATATATATATATATATATATATATATAGAGAGAGAGAGAGAGAGAGAGAGATGCGTGTGTGCATGCACACATGCGTGCATGCGCTGAACCAGTCTGGTCAGTAAACTTATCCCATAAGATTTATAAACCAGCACAGTACATATCAAATACTAAAAAAAGTCAAAAAAACGATCACAAAAATCCAACTTCAGCACAAAAGAAGCTATAAATCGTCACAAGACGAGTTACAGCTTCTATTTCTTTCTGTGACTGAATGAATTGAAATAATTCTACGGCTGCACCAATGAAGCAATTTATAATTAATTACAGCATAAATATTCTACAGAATAACATAATGCCAAGGACACCAATTGAACATTTGTTGCTAAAGCTGATGCACATGGAACAAAAACATAACAATACCGTTCGCTATGAATTTCCGCTAGAATAACCAACAACCTCCACAATTCCTAAACCAGTGGTACTTCATTACAAGCAGCTCATCAAATCAGAATGTAATATGCCGTTAATCGTTAACCAAAATATTTTGATACTCAAACGTTTCGATCGGACTTTCCAAATTAGCTTATACTCGCTGGATCTCAAACAGCTTCACATCAGTGTCGTACCATATTGGAGGATCAACGTTCCTGCACAATTACAAACAGAATCCCATTTATTCAAGACGAAATGAAATATAAAATAAAACCTCAGAGGACTGGAAAACAAAAGAGGCCAGGTAAGAAAGGCAAGAAAATGAAAATTTACTGTACAATGCATAAGTATATATCAACCTCAACTGTAATCACCCCAACTCTGTCTGTAGGCCGTACTTATCACTGCAATTCCATAACATACATATGTACACCAAATGTCACAGCTGACTTCTTTCCCAACCCTGATTAAGACGAATACCAATCTAATCAATAAGACAGTCAGTTTCAATTCAGTGTCGATTAATTACCATATTACCACACCAGAGGCGCTCCAAAGCCTCAGTTGCAATCGCCAAAAACTGGATAAATGCCTATTTGTTCTCTTCAAAATACCAAATATAACAGATGCAGTCTGTGCTGTCAACAAGTAAGTTTAAACGTGCTAAAAAATGGAATTTGTTTCTGACGTTAACCATATTAAAAAACAAGCTCAAACTGTCATCAACAAGAACTGACTTGTCAGTCGGACATATGAGAAGCACATCTAGCAGCAGCTTATGCTTTGCATGTCAGTTAATCAGAATGGTGGAGTACATAGTGTGCATGTAATGGTGCATGACACTCATCAGTGGCGACTCCACAGGGGGGCCCATGCCTCCCTATTGAGTGCCTGGCCCTCCAGTGGCTCCCCTTGTTAGGACCCTATACCTAATACTACATACCTAACAACAAATGGTTGGCCCCCATGATTAGAAGTTGCCACCCCAACGGCCCCCCACTTGCCAAATCCTGGAGCCGCCACTGACACTCATGCAAACGCCTCAATATATACACACCATAACAGTATAAAATAAAGTCACACTAAATTAGTCAAATCTGGTAAAGCTGAGCTGTGATGTTTTCTGATAGAACGGCAATGGTTTCAGATAGAAAAAAGTCCAAACTTCTAAGCCAATAAGCCACTGTTGGAAAGATTGTAAAATATATATATTAAAAGAAGGCAGAGCATTTGTTCTTTTTATAGGTCCAAGACCAGCGTGCTTGAATATTATGTAGTCATTCTGATTACCTCAAGTAGATGACGCCCCACATGTAGGTACGAAACCACATGCTAGTGCCGCTGTTCGCCTGGTACTTTCTGATCAGGATTGGATGTGGCACAGGCAGAAGTCCGACTAAAGTCCCATGCTGTAGGAATTTCAATATTTCACTCTCATCAGTCAGTCCCCTGAAAAGTCAACAGAACATCAACATGAATAAACTTTTTCGGCATTTCAGATGTCTTGAAAATATCTATAAAGCCTTCATCCGCTGCTAACAGCACCTATATAACTGAAGACCACAGTGGTAAAATATGCTGAACCTCTATGGTTGATGGGTGTGCTCTCAGAGAATCACAGCATAACCAATCAACTACAAATTGTTAAGTTGCTTCTATATGAATAAAAATAATATCTACCTCTGATTAAGATTCACGTCCTTAAGTGCATAAAGGCAGATAAGTGGTTGAAAGTCAACAAATTTGAAGCAAAATCTTTACATTTATTTTCATCACAGCATATCACAAACATTAACTACGACATAGACTCTTTCAGTTACACGAGAAATATCTGTATGCCTTGACGCTGCACTTTTGGAAACAAAAATGTCGCAGACTACAAAAAAAACACGTATGATACATACTTGTCAATGCAGATCTTTTCCACCTGTGGAACAAGCACCTGTAGAAGTCTCATAATGGTTTGCAGAGGTAATTTCTGCTTCCATGATGTCACCTAAAATGCAGAAAACACCATAATTGGTTCTTAGCTTGCATTTTGAAGCAACTCTCAAACTAATGCTCAAATATGAGAGAAGCAATCAAATAGACAATCCCAGATATCAAATGCCCATAGAAATACACATTATACAAATGCCCACAATATTCTTTGCCAGCAAAAAATGAGTCATCACCTCCAGTAGAGTAGCTCATTAAGTTAAATATGCCTTGACAGCAAGAATCATTCCAGAACTTTGGCTCCTGAAGCTATGTTAGGATTTAGGCATAGTTATAGCACTCTGAGCAGTGTGCGTGTGCGCGCGCGTGTGTGTGGCTTAGTAATTTGAGAAACTCCTTACCCATTCTGGCGTAGCTACCCACGAAGCTGAACTTGAGTAGACTCCACGTCTTGGAACTGATTTCTCTGTAGGCGAGAACGAGTGAAAAGAAGAATGTGTTGAATCCGTTGGGCTAGAAGGAGAAGTGGCCTGCACGCAAAAACGTTTCACGATGCGTAAAAACCGCCAAGCACAAGTTAATATGGGCACATGGATAGCTCTGCTAAAACATTTTCTGAATATTTTTAAGGGCAAATGATAAAACGACACACCTACTCTATCAAAAATGTAACCTGTCTGTCAAACAAAAAGCACTAATTGAACAAATTAATTACATTACTTTAAAGTGCATCGGTATAAGGTGTCTACAGTCTGTCAGTTGACTACCAAAGCTAATGCAAAATAATGAACAATCCCATAGTCAAATATTTCATGTAAAATCAGGTCCAGTTACTCTCAGTCAGGAAATCTTTAAAATAATGCAGTGTTAAACAGAGCTGACGGCCACAGCAGTTGAATAAATGGCTGAGCTTTGGACTGTGGTCATCGATGCTGCTACACGAAAAGGAGGATTACGTCGACAAAAGTGACATCAAGCACATCTGACTGTAAAGTAACGATTCAAAAATCCCGATGCCTACCAAACTCTTCTGAGAAGTCAGCTGCTTATCGTCGGCTTTACGGCTGGCCTCTCCCTCCGACATTCCCTCGGGACCTCCGTCGGCAGAACGTTTGTCAGACAGAGTGAGAGCGGCATCTCCCTCCGCCCTCTGAGACGAGAGACCGGTCTCGAGCGGAGGAAGATGGTCCAACTGCGACGGCGCCGAACTGTCCGTGGCCGTCACCGTCTGATCTTCCAGGGGCTGTTCGGCCGGAAGTGACGACGCCGGCGCTTTCTCGGTCATTTTTTCAATTCCTTCAAACCAAAACAATTGACGTATGCACCGTCCAATTGTCATTATAGAGCAGAAGCGAAAGCAAGAACACAAGACATGTAATAACTAGGGCTGCACCAAATAGGGTATTTTCACTATTCAGCTGAATACGAATATACTTGGCAATATTCAACTGAATACGAATATTGTACAAAATGTACATGGCCTTGGTTTCATCGTCACAAATGACAAAATATTTCCAAATTTGACTTCACTTATCCATATCCAAACTCTAAAGTCTCAAGTCTGAGCTAAACAGTTTTACTTAATCTGAAATTAACGTAAATATTAAATGATATATCTTATTCGACTGCTTGAAGTTTTAAATTCGAATGACTATTTACCGGTAATTAACATATAAGCTTCACAAATGTGCGCCTGAACACAATCCGGAAATAACGCATTACTTTCTTCTCGTCATCACGGAACACTATTTGTATTTTGGGTGGTATTATTCGGACAAATACCAATTTGAATATTTGGTACAGCCCTAGTAATAACTACAGATTCACTCAAGCTATTTTTGATAACCTTTGTATGCTAAGAGAAAAGCAGCAACAAACTTACAGAGAAAGGACAGTCCACTGAACTTGAAATGGACAATAACAGTCTAGGCAGCACTAATAAATCAAAGTATCATCTCAAGACCGGTCTGTTCGAAATCTTCTGTTATAACAGTAATGCCATGAAATCATCATTTCTCACATTAGATAAAATTTAGGACCACAACTACTCCACCACTACTACTGGAAGCTCAGTAATTAATCATACAAGAATAAAGCCTATCAAGCGATTAAATCATGCCAAATGTTTCACCTACTTCTGAAAATATTGATAAAAGTATCCTTGTTTAGAGTAGAAATCAGCACAGTGGTACTTTTAACCCATCACCAATGCATATACAAATCAAAAAACCTAACGACCAGCATCAGATTCCTATATAGCAATGTCTATTACAAGAGTTACAGAATGACATCTCTTTATATTTACGTCAAATGAAGTAACAGTGTACAGAACTATTTATGGCATTTGACAACTCAAGGGTTATACCTAATAAATCAAGATTACCTGAATAAAGTTAGATTACATTTAATTACAGCTATAAGTAATTTTATTGTCAAATATCATAAATAGTTCAAGCATTGATTTATGAATTGTTAAAATGCAAAAACTTATGCACATATTCAACTTTTATATAGACAACAGCTAATTTTGTATAAAATTAGATACCGGTAATTGCACACATTCCGAGTTCTTACATCTGGCACATAAAACTTTAAGACCTTTTAATATTTTAGCAATGCTCTGGACATTTTATGAAAATGTGATTCATAACCAAAAGCAACAATTCTAAATCTTCATCAACAACCGTCTCTCCTTTCGCCAATCTCTGAAATAAACCTTCAGATCTCAAAATAAAAATGTAGAAAAGCAAAAACCTATAAATCAGACATCTAAATTATGAAAAGTCCCAGGTTTCACCATACTCTAAACTGTGACTTGCATTTGCTGTACACTTGGCTGTCACAACAGAACCAAATATAATCCCTTCAATGTGTTACGTGGTTCTCATAAACTGATAATCAATGCACAATGCTTGCGGCAGAAGAATTATTTCATCGCGTCTCTTATAAGCTTACCATAAACACATATATGTACTCGACAACATCCCATATACAGCAAACAAAACATAACAAATGCTGTCATTAATAGAGATGCCAAAGATGAAGACAAAACTCAGCACTCCCTGAAATGCTTTAAGCCGCCTATGCAACATAGATGTTTTCAAGCAAACAGGTATGTTGGTGGTCATGCAGAAACCTGTGTTTTATACTTGTAATATAAAGTTATTAATGAAGTTGTCAATCATTGAAATGAATTAAAGCAATATTTAAAATGGACTGCAGTTTCTACATACATTTGTGAATCATATTTTAATATCTTTTATGCAATTAAGTGAAGTTGACCACAGTACAAGCAAAAAAGGAACACCACAACACAAACCACGCCAAAAGAAATTTTTAGTTTAAAAACAATTTTATTAGAACGAATAACAAAGAACCACAAGAATTGTATAGCTGCCAATCAAATAACAGGTTTATATAGAACATGGGAAAATGGAAAAATCAAATCAAAGCCTTTTATAAGAAGTTCATCAGCATGAAATTAAATCAACTACATGTATAGGTGCAAGAAATTGTGATCAAATACAGGAAAGATTGATCTGGTTCGCAACTGACATGAGTGCATTTGCTGCTTTGCGATAATTTGCGCTATAGAAATGTTCGTAATAATAATAATAATAATAATAAAAGCAAAAGCAGGAGAAAGATTCAAACTCCATTGAAACAGGTTTACAATCGCAAATGAAATAATCCACAGCAAAAATCTTTATTGGAAATCTCAACAGAAATAAAAGAGGCTTGCTGATATCGAACTTAAATATAGTCATACACAGCAGAACTCCATTACAGAGAACTGCTTGGGACACTGAAGCCTTGATGTTGTTTTTACACAGAAATAAAGTCTGTGAACACCATTGGAAAAAGTTCACTGTTTAGTGATTCTACACTAAGCCACATTTGACTAGTAGCTATGCATACAGTACTAATCTGTTCGGTAATATCACGTACGGTAAAGGTTTCCCATGCTAATCTAGAGTAGTTTGCCAGTCATACGTCTAGACTCAAGTTTACCTTTGCAGATTAACACCACCGCTACCAATTTATCCGTGCCCAAGTAATAAAGAGAGTGGCTGGCTGCCAGCACCACAACAAGCAATGGTCATCCATCTATGTACGAGTCACGCTCTGTGTGCACAACTCTGGTGTTCTGATGGGAACTGGTCAAGCAATTCTAAGTAGGCACAGTAGCAGAAGCAGGAACTAGCAGTATTATACTCAAGTACTCGACATGTATCATGCCTTCTTGCTTCAAGACTTCACTATCAGCATCCTCATGATCAGAAAATTAATTTTTATAGTCACTTGGTGTATTACGAAAATGGTCCAAATATGAAAACGAAAAACCTCAATTTATATAATAAATTTCAAGTGCCAGAAATTCATCGAAAATCTAAATTTAAACAGAGAGTTGCAAATCCGAATGGCAGCCAAGTGAAAATATATTAGACGTTGGATTTAGTTGCAGTGGCTTAAGTAAGCCTTGTGCATTCGGGTAATTGTTCTCTATAAATTTCAATTTTCTCTCACATTCGAGCAAATATATATGACAGAATACAAATTTTTAAAAATAAAAGAGACAAACTAGCTAACTAACATCAAAGCGTTGCTATAAATGGCCAAATAGCAAAACACTGAACGACACAAAAACCTTACCCACGCCCGACACACAACGTGAAAAAACCAACCTAGTGGTCTTAACTAACTTAGGAATGAAGAAGCACTTGACATAGGTACAGAAATAAATTCTAATTATCAAACAGAAGTAGGTAGAAGCAATTCTATGGTTGAAAACTAGCAGTTAGCCGTGGGTTCTGCTTACCTAACATATCAGCTAATCTCAGTTTCACCTCGCTTAACACAACCATTTCTGGCAACGCTCCTTTTTCTGCAGCAAGCTGTGCTAGAGAGGCTCTGATGGGCTGCGGCACTTGGTCAGTCCTCCCAACATCACCGTCGTTCGCCTGACCGGCAGCAACGCCTGCCGTACGGTTCAACTGCCTTTCCTCCACCTTGGCTTTCGCTGTCATCTCTTCTATGAGCCTCAGGGTAGTTCTGTCAGAAGGCGTCCTTGTAAGTTGACCGAAGTTAGGGCCGTCAACTCCGCTTCTGTTGTCATGCGTGGGACAAATGGTCGTCTGCGAAGTTGTCTTTCCGTGGAGTCCTGACATCGAAACGTCATTCGACTGGACGTGTACTGGATGGAGTTGTGCCTTGGCGGCAGATACCCTAAGGTCGCGGCCAAATCCCTTCACCTCCTCCTCCTTGCTTGCATCCCATTCGGATGATCGCGGTGCAGTTGCCTGGAAGGTGCACTGGGCACAAGAAGTAGGAAAAACCACTAATGTTGAAAACAAAGAAAAAAATAAAGCACGGAAACATATTTGACAACAAAAAACGCCAACAAAACAGATACAAAAGCCAAGCTGAATAGTGAACAAATTATACATAACACTTGGACATGCATGCATATGAAAGGCTAATTAAATAAAAGGCTATTTAGTTTAGCGTGGATCTCATTTTTCAACCTACTTAAATAACTTAAAAGAAAAGTCTACCAAGAATATATCCATAATTTACTTACTGACCCTAATATTTCAGTAAATTATACAGCTCTGGTACTGTATGTCTTATACAGATGCTCTAAACAATTGCCCCACAAAATATAGTAAACCTTAGAGCTCAATTGATGACATTTGAAGAGAAAAAAATACAAGCATTAAGAAATTAGCTACAAATTTGTGTCTATATAATTTTTACCATGAGATACAACAAAATAAATATCTCAGTCACCATGGCTGATATTAGGATAATTTATAAATGACAAATCTTCAATGACAAATCTTCAATCCTATTGACACAGCACATGGCTAATGCAGAATCCTACGTAGCAACAAAATCAATACATGCATGAAAAAGATGTTTGGCACAATGCCAAACATCATAGAACAGCAACTAAAGGCATCACTGATAATATAACAGGACAACACTCCATACATGTAAGCTTACTATCAAAAAGACATCACATTTACGTAATGTCTTCACACACAAGCAGGAAATTGCAAATATAAAACGTCTTTTACACGATATAAAACTTCAAATGTCCAGAAAAATAAAATCTAACTGATTTTCATATCTGTTAGACTTCAGAGGTCAGACTACCGGTAGATCCACCAGGGCCGCTACAAATTTTAGGGCCCTCAGTCCCCGAACATATATTTCTAGATGATTTATATAGGTCTACTATTTTGAAGCCCCTTTTTAAAGCAGAGACCCAGAAGCATTAAGGGCGCTACACACTAAAGGCATAGTAAATAATATATGTGTATGTATATATATATATATATATATATATATATATATATATATATATATGTATATATATACATACATACATATACATACACACACACAAGATCTTGTCCCCCATTTATTTCTGAGTCAAATAATGAAAACATCTTGAAAATCGGTCCACACTTGCCAAATTCATGAACAAGTATATAGTGGCACGCTTCAAACTCAACCTTTCACACACAATGTTAAAAGACACAATAAAGAAGCTATTGCTAATGGTGACAACAAATAAGTTTACCAATATTTTCAGAAAAAAATTTGAGAAATCTTTTAGACAAGTTAGTAACAGTGTCCTGCTAGTGAAAATGAAGTTGATAAACCAAAGAAATTAATTGGCTAATGACCAGTTTGCCAGTAAACCTTTCCACAATTTTTTAAGTTCAGACTCAACAGCAAAGGCTCAAATTTTGAGAGATTTGTCAATCTTCAATGTTTGGAAACAAGCACTGAAAAATTCTGCTTAACATAACAAAAACCCTTTCATCTAAACGAAGTCCATTTGTTGTCACACCTCCTTGAGATGACAGAGATGGTTCCTTAATGCTTTCCACAAACATTTAACAACTTGTTCCAATGTACTACGTTTTTAGCTAAGGTCAGACTCAAATGGCAGATACTCTAGCTACTAGTGCCACTGCATTCCCTTGCTACAAAACAGCCGAGCAGTGACAAATCAGTAAGCCATGCACAGATGGAAGCTAATGCAACAAGCACGGACCAACAGGGGAAGAAATCAAAATTAAAAGCTACAACCAACAGCAATCAGGCAGAAAGGTGAATAAAGATACCAACCAGGAGTGGCGGCTAGAGTTGCCTGAAGGGTTCCTGGCTCTGCTTCCGCAGCCGGCACCGAGCCTTCCATGGATGGCTGCTCTTCGCGACTGCCGCTATGAATGGTCAGCTTTTTTCCGCGTTTTGTTAAAGCCTTTGCAATCGAGGAATGATCAGTAGGCAGGTTTGCCAGTTGATGAAAAACATTGCGTTTTCTTATGATTGTGTAGACCAGACTTGAATTACCTAAGGAATAAATACTGTTATAGTGTTATAAAATATAAATGTCATAAAAGCATCTCTGCGGTCTGTTATCTCTGTAATCTGAAACGACTAATGCAATACATTTAATTCCTTAACTGGGCAACTATTTGTAACTCAATGTAAAATGGACGAGCGTTACTCGGGGCACCCAGTTAAGGGGTTAATAAGGCTGTGTTTCTCAACCTCTCTTGGAAAAAGTACCAAGAAGCAACTGAAGGAGCTGACATGGCACTTAGTTTTTTTCAAATGTTACATCACAATTCTTTAAACTGATTTAATTTACATCAGCACCTATTTTCATATTAAAAATTAATTAAATTCTGCTTTCAGCTCTAAAACTAATAATAATTGTAGACTGCCACAACAAGGTGCACCTTTGATAGAAATCTACCTATATATATATATATATATATATATATATATATATATATATATATATATATATATATATATATATATATATAAAAATGATATTTACATCCCTGAATGAGCTGCAAAGTACTGTAAGCAGCATATCAGGCAAAGCATGCATTTTAAACATGCATCAACCATCACAATTACAAGTACATATTCACGACAGCTATCAAATCCGAATGGGGAACCTTTTTCATCACAATAAGTTCACATTTCTCAGAGTTAATTTAACTCAAAGGAACAAGAATACTATCTCCTCCTCTCATTCCTATGCTATTTAATTGACAAGTTTCAGGATCCACAGAATAAAACAAACCATCAAACTGATACTGAATGATGTTATTGAAGACTTCAAGTAGAAAGAAAACCAAGTGATGGTTGGTTGGACTGGCATACAGGAACCATGGAGTGGAGAATGCCTGAAAAGCAACACAAAATGCAAATACTGTAATGTATTGTAATGGACAACTTCTACAGTGCCGTAGCATAGCGAAGCGAATGTACACCATTCTAGAACCTAACAATTTTAAATCAAAGTAAAATCAACGGCTTCTGATTAAGGTCAACCATACTGGTAGAGACAAAACAAATACATTGTTTCAGTGAGTGAAAATATTTCTGATTCGCATTTGGCTGAAGAAGACAATATAATTATTCAGAAGTCAAGAGCTGCTTGAAGCCAATGATAAATAAATGTGGGTGGTCTACTCGAGAATCTTAGTGAGGATTTTTCAAAACAATAGCTAGACTTTCTCTTAAGCACCTAGGAATACTGCAGTGCTGCTTCTGAAAGCGCTATAGAAATTCACGAGATTTTACTTACTTACTTGTCCAGAAACTGGACATCAAATAATAACAGAGGATGTCATTATAGGTCAGCAAGGCCTTTGTCCAAAACCGCAAGCCGAACTTGTAATCGAGAAGATCTGCTGCACAGGGTTTTTCTATATTTTCACTCTTAGAACGTACACTGGTGTGCAATGCAGCAATGTATGTCATGCACTGCACTGCGAATAAAAAAGTAAGTACCCATAGGGAGGGAGGGGTACACCTGATTTACAACAAGTGTATAATATGTGCAGAAACGTGCATAAAAATACGATGCATAAATCTCAAATAACCAGGCCTAGAGTTGAACAGGCTATTTAAAAAAACTATGCAACAGTACGTATGATATAATGCAAAACAGTATATTATGGAACCTCCAAAAGATGAAGCAGCTTGGTGCTGGCAACCATTGACAATGTCTTGAGATATGGAGAGACTGAAATGATAAACAGAACTGCCATAAATGCATGTAACCCAAAATAAAAGCAATCACGACAATTCAAGCAACGTTAAAACATCAAGTAAGTAAAATCTTGTGAGTTTCTATAGTGCTTTTGACAGCAGGTACCATATAGTAGCCGCTTATTCCTAGGCGCTTAATCTACAGTTGAAATAGCTACAGTCGAAGCTTAGTGGTCAGCCAGGCAAGGTCAATTCCAGAGATCAGTCAAGAGAGGGAGTGGGGAAGCAGCAAAGTAGCTTATGAAATAAAAAAAGAAACAGAAAAGAAGTGATTTAACTCTAGATTTAATAATACTAAAGATTTAACCCCTTAACTGGGCAACTATTTGTAACTCAATGTAAAATGGAAGAACATTACTCGGGGCACCCAGTTAAGGGGTTAATGCTGGACAAAAATCATTGTTAAAACTGCCTTAATTTCATAATGTGGTCAAGGTACAGCAGGCCATTTAACATTTCTTAGGTAAGCCTAATATTAAACAAAAGAAGAACAATGAATAAAATGAGAAACACGAGTGAATTCTGCTTTACCATTCACAATGATAGTCAACAGACAATCAAACAATGGCTGAAGTCTCTGGTGACCAGTGGTTATGATTTTATGAAAAACCTATCGAACAAAAATGGAAATGATTAAAGCACATTTAATTTTTTGTTACTCTTATTTTTGAACTCAAAAACATTTTCATGCTTAGCACATACATCATTTCCATATACCAGTACATGGCAGATGCATTATTTTCCAAGTGCTTTATGTATATATGTGTGTGTGTGTGTGTTTGTGTTTGTGTGTGTGTTAGTGTGTGTGTAATTTACAAAGGAATAAAAAGATATAAAGAATTCAAGTTTCATTTATAGAACAAATGCAATAATTAATATAATAATTAGAAAACAGAAACTCTGCAATAATTTATAATTCTATAGCTCACACAATATCTAAAACCAAAGCCAAAAGGTGAATAACACTAGTGCATTACATCCATTATATCAAAACTAATCGTTTGCTAAAATATAATAACATCAAATCAAAATTTTCTAACAGAAGCTAAATTAACAAACAGCTGATAACTGCACAGTGACAGTAACAACAGTCCAGTCTGGACTTGTAACCTCAACTGCACTGATTTGACAATACACAAAGACAGAAATAGCACAACACCTAAATAAAATCCTTTGAAATTAATATTCAAACTCACGCAATTTCAAACCACTACAGGCATCAAAGAGCCTGTCATCGGCCGATGCCATAGGCATTATGATAGTGGCGCCATAGAAGTTTATCGAGCGACTGATTTTCTGATAATGACACCACTGTTAATCTCAAAATTGCATGCCAGACCATCAGGACAAAATATTGAAAAAAATTTCTTACTATGATTAGAAGGTCAGCATGAGACCCAGTAAAAACAGGTATGTCCATTGGCACTCTGATCGTGTACGGCTTGTTAAGACGCACTCCAAAGTTGCGCTCCCCGCTCAGCAGCAACAGAATAAAAACTCCAATATGCATCAGACCAACACGAGCTGAAACACAGTTAACTTTAATGTGTTAACACAGTTAACAGTTAGCCCATAATTATTAACAACGCTGAAAAATTTAGATAAAATACCATAATCAAAACAGGTGCAACAAAATATCAGCAGCAAGGAGAATCTCGTTCCCCATGTCAAGCACGTTAGGTACAATGAAAGACTTAAGAAAACAGCAGCAATTAAAAACCTAAGATTAACAAAATGATGGAAAGACAATCTGAAACAGAACATGCTAATTCACGGCAAAATATAAAAGTCACAACTGCTACTCGGGAATCTTAATCAAACAGCTATTAACCCCTTAACTGGGTGCCCCGAGTAACACTCGTTCATTTTACATTGAGTTACAAATAGTTGCCCAGTTAAGGGGTTAAACACTAGGACTACATTTAAAAGCATAACCACTTACGATTCCACAATTATCAACACATCACTGATAATTTCAAAACAATTACCTGACACATCACAATAGCATAACACATTGAAAATTGGGAAATTTGATAGCAACTTACATTGATCAGATCTGGCATCATTCAGGAAATACAGAATAGGAACAAGAATATCCAGAACATCACTGCTCTTTAGCACATAAAACATAAACTTCTGAAAATGAAATAAAAGCACACCATTCGCAAATTACGACAAACACGAACTTCAAAATATTAATTATTCAAACTAAGAATCCAAGTAGTAGCGATAGCACAGGATCCAATATCTAGGATCCATTTAGAATCAAATCCAATGAATACAATGAGGTTTAAATTTTGATCTGCATATTCTCAGTAGACATGGTATTTGCATGAAAATATTACTTGCCTCATTTTAATGTGGCATTACTGCATAAATTCCTTAACATGAAGTCTGATGATACATAATAAAACCATCTACAGCAGATATTATTACAGCCTTACCTTATTAATGTCGCAGACCTTCCAGAAGAACACAAGGAGTTCCTGATGAAATTGGATTCTCTTACAGGAACCTGGAAGGTAGGTCTGCAGAAGAGGATTATTCAACAGACGCGTCAAGCCTTTCAAGATGAAAGCAAAATCCTAAAACATCACAAAAGTAAAACGTAAACATGCCTCAATTACGAAAATAAATAGCACCCCATTAGAATGTAACAATAAGATAAACAATTACTCATTTTAAAAATTCATCCAATAAAGAACAAATTCCTGACTGAAAACAAAAAAGATTTCAACTCTAAAACAGTACAATTCTGCAGCCATGGCACAGTCCATTTTGCAAGACCAACCAACTGAGCATAAGTATGCGTAACAAAAGCCAAAAATTAACCTAAAATGTCATATATTTAGATGGTCACATCTCAGGTACTGAATAAACCAGGTACAAAGAGCAACATACTAACTGATCAGTAGCCAGCAAAACCAGCCTCTGTATCAAGCAGTATACACACAGTCAACATTTTTAACATACTGTAAGGTAATTACAGTAAAACAATACTTTACTATTAATTACAGCATCACGGAAGGGATTAATGTTAATGAATATAATATGCAACTTGCCTCCTCCCTGTGGATTCTTGACAGATAATTCACAAAAAGGTTGTCAGGACCACTCAGCTACAAAAATATGGCATCAAAATCAAAGCATTACAAATTCCTGAACATCTACAAAAACCACCAAACAAGTAATCGATTCATGCAAATCTTAAATGTTTCCATGAATAATTTCATCGCTTTCAATGATTCTTTCTCTTTAAAAAATAAACACAAAATAAAATGCAACATGTCTGCTTTGCTTACTTTGCATATCCATTCATTATAATTATCTTTCAAAGATAACAGCCTTAATTCACCCCTTAACCCAGGTTGGGTTATAGTTGAGATGTTAAAGCGCTTTTGTTGTGGGCCTCAGCCTTGTTACAGCGCTATAGAAATTGTCAAGGAATGAATGAATGAATGAATGAACCGTGTATTTAACTGTAACTCAATGTAAAATGGACGGATATATCCGGGATCCCCAGTTAAGGGGTTAAAAAAACTATCTACGGTCGCTTCAGTCCCATGCAACAATCCAGACGACCCAGCTGTTAATGAATATATCAGGTTCTTCTTATTTGGCGTAAGGAAAGGAGGCGAGGGAAAGACTGGCAACTGCCGTCATTCAATCAATGCTGATAGGAATTAAAGGCACCAACCCTTCAGTTCCACTGTGGGTATCGAGACTACAGAGTAGAGAGTGACATGGTAACGGCTACCATGGATTTCCCCCGGAAACTGAGGTAACGGGTACAATTTGCCCAAAGAGTGCGGTATTACCGCGGTAACGGGTTCTTGTCATGCGGTAATACCACAGCAACAGGTACATTTACCACGGTAATACCGCGGTAACAGTATCGGCATTATCAATGTGATAATAACATTCATGATGCTGTGAAGGCATTCTTGCTTTTCTGCATGTAGAGTATATAGTGACCCAGTAGGTTATTTGTTAAGTAGGTATGCGTGGAATTAATGCACGGCGCTAGATCAGCCGACTGACGTTGCAATGTGCCGGAAGTACTGCCTAGTACATCCTTTACCTGTGTCCCTTTTAACTTGCATTGTCTGGGCACATGCCTTGTTATTTTTCATCACTCAAAGTTATAAATGAAAAAATGTGACATCAATAAATTGATTAAAAGTAAAAGTCAGTGAATATCTTTCGAAACGTATAACAGAGTGATTGATGCGTGGCTATGAGAAGGTTGCACAATGGAGAACCACCGCACTCAGCTGCGTGTAGACGCTGTTGTCAATCTTTTATTCACAGACTTAAACTCTAATCATATTACTATTTAACAGTCAAAAACATAACGTTATAATTTAGAAGCAAATACGTAGTACGATAAGTGTTTTTGTTAACTCATGTTAACGGCTTACTGTGGGGGCAATGAGGGGACGGAAAAGGCTGGTGCGGGGATGGAGAGGGAATGGGGACAAGTGCTGTGGGGAAGAGGCGGGGACGGGGAGAAGCAATGCGGAGACGGGGAGAAATTTTTGGGTGCGGGGTGGAGACGGGGATAAAAAGTTGTCTCTCTACTACGGAGCAAGCCTTTACCCTACTCTTGTTTGTTAAGGATAAAAGACAATTTCGTTTTTACAATACTTACATCCGCCGACTGCTTGACGGTGGCTGCTCCAGAAATTACGTCAGACGGAGCAACATTTGACGGTTCGTTGTCCAGAGTAACGCAAAGGACGTGAAGCGCCGCTTCCACCAGCGGTTCCCTCGAATCGGTGAACATCAGGTGGTTGTAAGGCAAGCCGTAGCCTATCGGATCGTAGGCGCAGACCACGTTCAGCAGGGAGGTGAAGAGCGGAAGAGCGTGGCGGTTCTCAGTCGACGTAAAGAAAGCAATCCATTGGTTTGGCTGCAGATGAGCATCCGCTGGAAAATTACATGAACATATATAAAAATAATATATATATATATATGTGTGTGTGTGTGTGTGTTTCCATTTCAAGCATTGTAAAACGTATCACCAATAAAGATGAAAATTAATTTTGGAAATTCATCATTGAGCACCCACGAGTAGCAAAATAGGATTCGCTATATAAGTTGTGTTATTACATTACCGGTGCATTACATCAATAAATACAAAATATTGCTAATAATAATAATAATAATAACCTGTCTTTATAATCTCATCTTCACTTATCTCGCACAAACACCTATTTGAAAAGCAGATACAAGTGACTGGCTGACAAAATATTTATCTGGCACAACGTCTGAAGAAAAATGTAACTACATAAACATCAGCGGATGTAACAGTACAAAACTTAAACCCAAAGACCTTTTGAGTTAGAAATCTGATAACACAAACTGCAAAACCAGATTTAAATAAATCGACAAACCTATTGGAGGCAAATACATTGTCTCAGAGAAGCAGGTCAGCATTAACTTCAGAATTTCCATTCGATTCTGGTCGTGAGTCACGTTTGACGGAGGGCGGTGAGTGAAACCAACCCCAGCCTCCCATATGTACTCACAGCTATCGATTGAAGCAATGTCCTCGGGATTATCCTACAGAAAAAGTCGCACCATCTCAAAAAATGAATAACATTTTATCTTCAACACATATATGCCTATAATATAAATGGCTTCTTTTAAATTAAGTATTTGACCTTCTGTTGACATCATGGCTAGTTATAATGGCTCTTCCTAAGTAATTAAAAGCTCGTAAGATCAAAATTCAATTACCTGCTTTATTGTCTAGCAGCCTTACACTGATATGTAATGCTACTAGCCATGTTTATATTCAAAAAATAAACAATTAAAGCCTTTAAATTGTCAAAAGGTAATAAGATAGAGCTACAGAATCAAACATCTGGAATAAATTTAATTTGGCTGCAATAAAATCAATTAGAAATTTCCTCAATATGATTCAAACATGCATGCAAGTGTTCAATGAAGTCCACACTCTATGCAATGGCATAAACATTTTGCTTTTGAAATTATTTCTGCCCCTTCATAGAAATAGTACCCCAAAATTTTTCAAAATGCAAACACATCTGATAATTTCTCATCAGCTGCAAAGAGACTGACCTAAACTATTACAATGAAATCCTTTCATGGAAACAAAACACTCTAGTGGTACATTCTAGATGGAAATACAAGTCCACATCAAAATTTCACAAACAATTTCCAACTTCAGACGCTATGCAATTATTAAGCTAAGCAAACATCACAGGAGTATATTTAAAAGTTCTTTCATAGAATACAGTAAAACAGCAACTCATGCATGACAAATTACTAAAAATGTATTGTTACTAGCAGAATCTTTAACATTTTTACTGCCATAATTCCTATTCTTATATAACCAAAACCACAAGTGCATGACTCATGTCAGAACAGCAATGACTATATGATTCAATAATGTACTCACAGGGCCAGACTTGCGATTTGGTGCTACTGTAAAATCAGGACAAAAGAGTAAATCCTAAAAATCAATAAAAATCCATCCACTGCTATAATAATCTTAATCCCTGTTTTTAAAAAGGCCATCATATTACCACAAGAACAACACAATTTTAGGATTTCAGACCTTAATTTTAAAGTAAAATACGATCTGCAAATTGGGAAATCAAGGTATAGCCTTTAAAAAATTGCTATATGGCTCAATTCTAGTAACTAATGAGCAGCATCAAAGACATATTAAGTAAACATGCAAATTTATTAGAAAAAGAAAGTGGAATGGCAAAGACACTTTACATGATGTCTTAGAAAAGCAACAGAGATAAAGTTCCTCGTTGGTTACTAGAACTGACTGCTCAGTCAATAAATATACAGACAGCAGCTGCCTCTATTATCCTCTATTATATGCCTCTATTGTATGAGCTGAAAAATGCAAATAAGGATGCTCAAGCAGCCAAAGCACAGCCCATATGGGATGGATTTTAAAACAAATTTATATAGAACAGATTTACAACACAGAAATATTTTTTAAAAAGAGCTCACACAAAGTGCAGTAAGTAGACTTTGTGCTAAAGGAATGCTCTCATTCTGAAATAAAACAAGAAATTCATAACAACTTTAGTACTAAAATCATAAGTAAATGGTTTGCAGTGGCTCCTATAAACAGCACACACTCATTTAGAACTGCATTTTGTCAGAACAGTGACATTCTCCTTGAATAGCAAGCCAATCCCCCCCTACAATTTCCTGGAACCTTCAGTTAATAAAATGTCCAGGCATTGCTTGCTGTGCTCACAGTCTTGTATTACTGTACATCAGTGGCACTACATTCTAATAGGTCTCCCATCTAACGTCACTCGGCTTTACCACTGGCCAACCCTGTCTGTGCTCCACCTCTCAAGGCCCACTTCATGAGCCAATGTCAGGCACTTCAATATTCCAGCATAACGGTTTTGCATCAGTTGGTACAATTCTCTGGAATGCACTTGATGCTAGCATATGCATGCATGTAACCAAAACCCAATGACACTCTTTCTGAAGCACCTGAAAATCGACTTATTTTCATGACAGAGTAAACACAGTGGGAGCATTTCTGAGTGCTTTTATAGAAAAGGCGCCTTGTTGTATTACATTACATGCCATACCTGCCTTGACACTGACAAATTCTACATTATGTTTCCGAACCTAGGCAGATGTAAACTAAATTTGTCTAAATTATAAACTTTAGACAAGTTCATTAGACAGTTCTCTTAGCTGGCAGAATAACAAAATGAAAAATGCAAAACTCAAAATGAAAATAGCAATACACAATAGTGATTCAGCAATATATCCTATCCATTGCCATCAAAAACGTTGGGTCAAAACAAACTCACCACAATCATAACATGTATCAGTGACTGTATTCTACAACTGAAAACTAGCAACAGCAGATTTTAAACAGGTTAAGATGCAAAAAAGAATTTAAATAGAGCTTTGAAAAAAATGCAACGGGCATCAGTCGAGGAAAAAATTGCAGGCCAAAAATAATTCACGCTCAGTGCTAGAGGACACATAGTTGTCTGATATTACATGCACCCACTGAAAAGGGACCGCTGAATTGGTCAAACTGTGTGATACCAAGTGCAGGCATTAGACATGATGTGCTATAACATACGAGATAAATGATGTAAAAGGATGAAGCGCATAGCTCTAAATTAAGTTGTCCCACCTCGGTGGCATCGTCATTTCTCTGTCCAGGCAGTGTGCTCCAAAAGAAACCGCGCCAGTCGGGATCCTCAAAGATATACGGAAGGACTCTTGTCAAAAGTCGAACGCAATTCAAAACTAAAGAGGAACAAAATGTATTAATATACATTTCAACGATAGTCCCAAAGCTGATCATTTAAATTGAGAACTGTCAAAATTTAACAAAAAATAACTTTAGGCAAACATGCAAAAATATGTTGGATTTACAATAATTTACAAGTAAAATAGTGGTAGGATTCTTGCCATGCAATCAGAGAATAAGTTTGAATCTAGCCCCAGTTTAGCATTCTTAACATTCATTTTCACTGAGTGCTGTCACCCCAACTCTAGCAACAGAATTTAATTCTGTAGTTAACAACTTTCTATTTAATACGGTCAGGTTCCTCCAATTTGAGTGATGGAGTTACATAATGATCTTCAGTGGATATATCAGCAGCCATTTTGTTTGTAATTTTAATTCCTCTTACTCTGGCACTAAAAGTGTGTGTGGTGGAGTAGTGATAGGCATCCTGCTAAGCAATCGAGGATAGCGTGTGTGTGTGTGTGTGTGTGAATCTGACCCTAGCCACTGCATTGTGACTTTAACCAATCCGTTCGTCCAATTTGACTGTGAGGAAAGCCACAGGAAACCATAATCATCTCATTCCCAGGTGGAAAAACACCAATGGGACTTTCTTTAGGGCAGAGAACTCATCGCCATTGTCATTATTATTATTATCATCATCATCATTATCAACGCTCAGGCATTATTTGACAACACGATTCTGTTACAAGAATATTCAAGTAAACAGAACAACAGACCGGTTTGTTCCTCCTTCTGAGATCGACATCCAGCTTCTGCCACTTGCACGAGCTTTTCAACTGCCTTGTAGCAAAGTGTGGCCAAATTAGACGGCGATTCCTCCCGCAGAGCTCTAATTTCTGCTGCCGGAATAAGGGTAAAGACATCCTGGATACAAGTGACAGTCTCTGACCAAAACTGACTCCAAAATGCTTCATCTCCCGCTTCAACTGGCTAACAACATTACATATAAAACATCAGAGCAGAGTAAGAACTTATAATACAACTGAAACCAAAGAATTGCTAACAAAAAATCATCTATTTTCCCTTATCTAACTTTTCGGGTACTTCATGAACTGCTTAGGTAAATAGTAATATTCAACTGGAATACAAGAAATTATACATTGCTTTCTTCTGTAACCAAACACTGTATGGTTTCTGCTTTTCAAAACATTATCTAAAATATAGTTCAAGCTTAGAGAATATGCATTCTACTATTCATTTTGGTCACATCTGTATTTATTCGGTCTCTGATAGATTTCTCTGGCACCAATATGATCTCATGCAAATAAATTTCACCTTCATCAACTGACACCTTAGTGTATTAATGTAAAACTCATAACTATACATATATTCATTAATACTGCCTACTACATAAGGTAAAGCCCTTCAATAAGAATTATTTTTATGAAAAAAACTTGGAAATGAGTCACATATCTGAAGCCACATTAGTTTTGCAGCTGTTTAATAATTACAGCTCAATGGTTCACTTGGTTAACCACGATAATCTATGGGCCCAGAGTTAATAACTCGTGATCAAAGATTTTATTTCTCTGGTAGTCAGATGTCTGCTGGAAAAGAGTGGAAGTCAAAATGGCATGTGTAATGCACCAAGTTTTGCAGTGCTTTGATGTATAATTAATCAGTGATAGGCAGTGAAGCTGATATGTAGCCTACCAAGCAAGGCTGCCAATAACAATACCTAAAAATAATAATGCACTTTTATAACACCTTTTCTAATACTCAGGAGTTATAAATCGATGGTACTCCAAATCCATGCTGCAAAAGAGATCCAGAGATCTCTCAGAATGCAAAATTATGTTGCAATCGGTCAGTCTGACAATACCTGACAAAGCAGTTTCGCACAACTATCAGAACACGTACAACCGGTAGGTCAGCGGCACACAGGCCAGGACAGAAGGGGATTTGAGGGAGCGCATTTGGTTCAACAGGCGCTAGATAAATAGACAATATATTACACTACATTATTCATCCAGTAATATATCCTCATCCTCATTCAAAACCGGACTGACCATCGACCGATGTCAAGTGCATTATTAAAATGGCGCTATAGAACGCTACGCTACTAATAATAATCCGGCAGCTTTTAATTTAGGCCGGTGTATTTTAATTTATTCTTCTTCGCCATGACGTCTTTCTCCTTCGGGAGCAGATCTTACGATGCGAAAAATCGGCCTAGGATTCTCTCGCACGCACAACGCTTCTAGAGCGCCACCGGCGTAGTCAATCACCGCTCTGTCGTACCTGGGTACGAGTTGTCAGCTGAACGACAGCCTTTCGGAAATTTAATTTCGTGTCCGAGTTCCCCATTGCGCCTTCGACAACGACGACGACAACTATTCCCCCTCCTCCGTTAATAATGTTATGGTCATCGCCTACGACCGATGGCGGCGACTGCCACGCACGCTTTTACTTTTCACGCAGAAGATACGCTTTAACAATATGAGAAATTACAATAATAATAATAATAATAATAATAATAATAATAATAATAATAATAATAATAATAATAATAATAATATAATAATAATAATAATAATAATAATAATAAATTCTTATATTGTGCCTGTTCCTGTTATTTCTAGAGCCAAATCAGTTGGACTTTTTGGTGAAATCCGACAGTCTGTGAAATCTTGCCATGGGCGTCCGGAGGGGTGCAATTGAACCCCCCCCCTGGAAAACTGTGGACTTATGAAACAAGTAAAAAACCCTCTTTTTGCACCCCTGGAAAATTCTGTCATTTCTTTCGCCACAAGACCCTGTTTTGCATCACTCCTGGAAAAATTGCTGCGGACGCCCATGTATCTTGCTATCATCTTTTTCGCGCAATAATAATAATAATAATGCACTCTTATATAGCATTTTATTTTGTTCACTTTTATTTTAGTTTGGTTTTGTGTTTGTTGGCTGCAGTTAATGCGAAATAAATAAATAAATCGTCATGATTACTACTTAATGGTATCCATCGATCACCGATGGTACCCGGTCATCCCAGAGATCAGTCAGTGTGAAACAGTAACAGAGCTATGGAGGCAACGCTAATTTGAAGAGATGTTTGAACCTTTAAGCCTATATTCCAAAACACTGCAAATTGATAGGGGTTTTCACACAGGGAGACCCTACTGCACCGTTCTAAACCTTGTTATTATACATATTGTTAGTATTATTATTATAAGTATGAAGACATTGAGAAGTCAGCTAAGTTCTTTACAATTTTCAAATTCAGCAGAGTTTAAAGCTGGTAATAGAAACATCTTGTATAATTCCTTGAGGATAGATTGTCTGCAGCCATCCAGAGATTATAAGTATAGCATCCATCTTAAAACAAAATTAAATGCATCAAATTCTGATCAACACCAAACATTTCCTAGACTGCTGATTAATGGCAAATATAGCAGGGTAGTGTTTCATGTCAAAATGTAAAAGCAGTACTTTTTAAAGATGGATTATATGCACATGCATTTTGTATTATTATTGTGTCAAAGCAACTATTAATCTCAGCTATTACAGCTCAGCAATGTATTACTAAAAGTTTATAAGTAAAACTCAAAGAAATTGACTTTGCTTTAATGATGAAAGCACCACACACTTAAAGAATGCCAACATGGAAATGTCCTTAAAGTAGACAATCTCTAAATAAACAACCAAATTAAGAGAAATTTGTGCAATATGGATACTATCAAACATAACTTCCAAAACAAGGGCAACTTAATTCATTCCACAAAGCTTACACAGCTAATATTTTGCAAGAAAAATTTTGTAAACAGAATCATTTCTTTCAATCCAGTAGCCAGTTTACTCTGCTTGCTCAACTCCCGAATCGTTTATTAGCACTTGAAATGCTCAAGAGCATCTCAGCACCCGCTCATCTTTTTCCATTTGTTAGTCTTTTTCTTGTCTTTCAAACTTGGATGACCCTCGCGCTTCTGCTTACGTCGGCATACCTTCATACAAAAAGGCACCTTGTATGACTTTCAAATAAAATAACAATGAACTCCAAATATTACAGTGTAGATTCATATCCAGGGCCACAGCTAACCAGGGCCAGCTCCCCTGCAGAATGAATATTCAGGCCTCCAAAGATGGAGGAAGTGGGGAATGTAGCAGCAAATTAAGAAAAATTATCCATTGGATAAGCCCCTAAGACCACCACTCACTGTCCATTTGCAGACTTTGCAAGTGCCTGACACCGGCCCTGCATCTACCTCCCATGAAATTGCTCAATATGCTCTATCCAAGGCTTCACTGGGGAGGCTTACAATACTGTATTCCCCAAAACCACCCAGATGGACAGGGTGGAACTAGTCAGTATAAGTAGTTGTCCCACACTCTGAAACCACTATGAAACCACTACCATATAAACTATGCCACTCATATTTTCAAAACCAAGACAGAAAATAATCCATCCAAAGGCATCTCTGGTTAATTGGATTATATCATAGGCCTGATTGCATTCAAAGCCACTTATCCTGAACCAGTAAGTTTTGGTTACTTAAACCAAACTGTGTTTTATAAAGCAAAAAATCATGTGCACCTGTATTTCAAATTACAGAAGCTCATTCAGTGTGATGCATGCCAGCATACCTACCTGCTGCCAGCTGTCTTTATCTGAAGCCGCTTCTGCCATTTCTGAGTTGCTCTCTTTCCTTCCTAAAGTGATTTGAGCGTCCTTTGATGAATCGTCAAGAGTTATCAAGGACAGTTCTGACACTTTCTCTTCTAAAATAAAACCTTGGCGCTACTTTGCACAATTAGAAGTAAGCAATATCCTGCACTGAAAACTGCTCCATTTATATAGGTATATATATGAATACATTCAGTGTCGTATACATCTGTATTCATTAGACACAAATATAAGTAAAGCAGATAATAAAGAAAATGCAAATATCATCAGCAAACTATATGAACTGGCATAAAATGAAAAGTCAAAGTCCCTTCCGAGCCTCATGGGCTCATTAGGGCGGCGCTGGTCTCCATTGCTATAGCCATCAGCCAGGCATGCAATACCATGGATACGGGGCCAGTGTACTGTGTGGCCTACCTATGTCACTTATCGCAACATTTTTACCACTGCTCATCATTTTACCACCGCCCTCTAGCAAGTCAGGCCAAGTCAACTTACGTTAGGGCTCCTGCAGGTCTCGAACCCACGACCTCCTGCTCTATCGTATTTAACATCCCGTTTGTGTGTGAAATGTAAAGCGCTCTCAACTTTAGCTTTTCGCTTTAATTATTGCGCTGTATAAATTGTCTGAATAACTAACTAACGTTGCTGCCACTATGCCAACTTCCCACCCCCTTCATGCAAATAAAATTCCAAAAATGAACTATTTATATCATCATCCCCTTGAAGCCAAAGGTGGGGAAGCATATATCATATGAAAGGCTATTTATACAGCCTTTGATATTTATAATACACTAGACATCAGCCCCAAGCCATATGCAGGCCAAGTTAATGTCCACTCTATGTCTCTGGGCAACCGAGTGCCTGAGCCATTATTGAAACCAGAACCTCAGCCCATCTGAACCCTAAGTTCTTGTGAGACACCCAAGTACGGGTGACAATTGTAAGAAAAAGCTAGCCTGCATAATGCATATTAACATACTTACTCAAATCATAAAAAAGAAATTAATTCAGATGAATAGATAACATTAATTTTCATTTAATTCAAAATTATATTAGGAAAAGAAATCTCAGATTGTTTCAAATACTGCACAGAAACCAACCTTTTATATGCCATGCTTTGATATCACCTACCAAATAAGAGCTATACGCTACTGCAATCATTTAATTACTCAGTAGATACAAGCACTCACAAAATATTAGCTTACCAAGAATATATCTGCCTGGTCTTCCATCTTCATATTGAGGCTTATCATCCCAATCGTCCAATTCAACATGGTTTTCTTCCAATGACAACTGACGTGTCTTGCTACTGTTCATCTTCTTCCATCTCTGCCAGCCACCTGACTTAACGGAAATCCAACTGTCACGCTGCAGCGATCGACACTCTATTAAGTCGAATTCATTATCCGACTGTTTTGGCTGCTTTCTTTGCTACTCTCACCCCAAGCTGAATGTGTCTGTCCATCAGTCAAATTATCATTGACCAAGATACAAGACTGTAGCTTCTGTACCTGGTCATCTTGCTGCAACTCTTGCTGAGAGTTCTTTATATGCGACTCATTTTCATCAGACCGATTAAGAGCAAGCGAACGGAAACAGTGTTCCTGTTTCAAAGCAGGGACACTTTCTGGTTGTCTTTGAGCCGGCGACAACGGAACATTGCAAAATTTGAAATAGTCGTTCAATTCACGAGCGACCGGTGAACTAATATTTTCCTGCGCGTTTTGCCCTCTTTCAGCCAGCCTCTCTTGCTCAAATTTCGCCCTTCTGCGCTCTTCAAGGAGTTTCATTTCTGTCTGGTATCTCTTTACGAGCAGCAGCTCCTTAAATGCTGCCTGCTGATGGGCCACTGGGTTAAGAGCAAACAGCGGGTTCACCTTCAACAGCATTGACAAAATCTGGTTAGTTAACGAGGAATTTTCTGACAACACGCTGCTGACAAATGACGCATCGGCAAGGCATTCGGGAAAACGTACGTGATAAGGTTGACCGTGAGCCGAAGATGACAAGCAAGACAGATCAGGCATAGACAGATTTGCATGTGATGACACAGGGCAGTTAGAACTGGAAAAAGGCGGAGGTGGAAAATCATTCCTTCGCAACGGCAATTCCCACGACGGACAGGAGGAGCTCACTGGCAAATAGCTAGCTTCCGAAGAAACAGAGAGCTTATTTGAAGGTTCAGATTTCACTCTTCCAGGAAGAACAGATGACAAGCCAGCTTTGTCTGAATGCCTTGAAACTTGCACCAGAGTATGAGCCGGATCGGAAATTGTAGCAGGTACATTTTCTTCGTCCGATAAGGAAAGGCTATCATTATCACTGTAATAGATTTCATCAAAATCAGAATCTGCCGATATGCAGTTCCTAGGTTTGTTTAAATGTTGAGAGTGAGGAAGACTTTCAAGACTTAGTGTTTGCATTTTCTTCAAGGATATCGGATTCTGTGGAACTGGGATCCTCTTCAGTTCTTTTGAGGAGTTAAAAGTATCATGTTTGAGCTCCTGCCGAGTTGTCTCTTTTCTTCTTTCTTGGAATGCACTAACAGTTTGTTCCAATAACATTTTAGGTTCAAGGTCACTCTCTCGACTTTGGAATCCATCCAAAGATGGGGTGCTAATCCTGGTTTCTGTCAACTTCACTTGAGTAGGTGACTATGAAAATAAATAAATGCATAGAAATATATACCTGTATCTGACCTAGAAACAGACAGCATATTTAGTGAAACTAGAATATTAAAACAGTGTCAAATATAAACAAGAATGTGACTTTAGCAGCACTGAAAAGCAAAGTCTTGTAGATACCTAGATATTGCATCCATTTTGACAGCATAAAATATTTATAAATTGAAAGAAGCATAATTGCAGCACATAAATACTCCAAAAAAATAATAAATGTAAAACAATGCAGGCTTAAAATTAAGCTTTATATGTATGTACGCTTAAAAGCAGGTGCAGAAATTCCATTAACTGCACACATAAATTGACAGATCAAAAGTGGCAACTTGAAACAACAACTACCATTTTAGATACAAAGTAGACTCAAAAAGACAAACGGTTAAATGAAAATTACACATGTATTGATTACAGATAGAATTCCTACACATTTAGTGTAAGGTGGCCACTCTAGCAGGACACCTGGAATAGATATGTCTGTGTTTGTTCCAGCAACTTTTACATCATGCCGTTCTGTGTTTGTTCCAGCAACTTTTACACCAGGCTGTTCTGTGTTTGTTCCAGATGAAATCACTTTAGCTGGCACGTCTGTATTTGTGCTTGCGTCCTTCACTGATCTTTCGACCTGACAGGCAACCGATTCTTTTTCTGGAGCTTTTGGACAAGCACAACGAAAGCTGAGCGTCTTGATTCCTCTTGGGTTCAGCTTTGTGGCCGCTTGTGAAGCTGTAACGTTGAACCGCAGTGGCGCAACTTCCAAGGGGGTCGACGTCGGCATCAAATCATACGAATTAGGTGAACCAGGGTATTGTTGACCTTCAAGAAACAAGTATAAATTCTGGCTGGAAAAAAGACCGAAATTCTTATGCCATCAACACCACAAGGAATATACATAAAACAATCAGGAAAGACCTGGATATATGTGGATATATGGCTGAGATTTTAATTTTTTATGATAATCATCCACATAGACATAAACTTCTAATAGGCACCTAGGCTTGAGCCCCACTTGTTGAGAATCTATCATAGGGAAGGGTAAGGTATGGGGATTGGCCCCCACTTTTCATCCAAGTTTCTGACAAAAATAATTTACTATACATGCTTTCAGTACGTAGTAGTAGTAGTAGTAGTAGAGTAGTAGTAGTAGTAAAGTCCTTCCCAAGCTCTCAAGGTTAACCTCAAGGCTCATAGGACGGCACTGATCTCCATTTCCACGGCCCTCAGCCAGGCAACTGGTGCAAGTTACATGATATGGGGCCAGTTTACTCTGCAGATTAATCTGCTACTCAGTTGCCATCGCCATCTGGCATAAGAAGGCTGAGTCGACCTTAGGGCTCCTGTGGGTCTCAAACCCGCGACCTACTGCTAATCTGTCCAAAGTTGCTACCACTCTGCTAACTTCCCGCTGCTTTTAGTACATATCTGATTCCATTTCAGTATCTGAGTGGAGTATGTAATTCCTCTTTCCACCAGCAACCGAGGATCATTTATTGTTTTGAAAGAGGTATGAATAGCTAAAAGGTAAATCATTTACGTTAATTACTAACTCACCAAAGACAGAACAATCCACTCCAACCGGTTCATTCCAGAACTGTGAACTTGGCTCTATTGTACCACCTTGAAACCAGCCATAGGTTGGCGGAAAGGAGTTAGAGCATTCAGAAGGATGAAAATTGCTACATGAATTCGTGCACTGTAATGGTTGCATATTCCCAGACGTCAAAGACACATGCGATCTTGAAGGTTGATAGGACTTTGCACTAATATAAGGGAGTTAGGATAGCATGTCTCTTGATAATTCGTTTCCTGTTGCTCAGCAAGGGACTGTGCAGGAGGGTGCTCAACGTACTGAAACGGAACTGGTGGTGCAGTACTTGTAAAAAAGACAGGTGCAACGGGAGGCGGAGGCGGAAAGCGGATCAGATTAGACATGAGCGGTGGCATCGGCATAGGTGGCGGCATCAGCGGTACTGGTCTCGTTATCATCTTAGAACCTGTACTTTCTTTGTGAGAAGTCAGCTCGCTTGCCGATGACAGGGGTCTCAGCTTCTGGCTTTTTCGTTCATGGTGCCGGTCGGGGGAAGGTTCTTTTGATGCAGTACCTTTCTGCTGCCTGTTACTGGTCCAGTGTTGTGACATGGTGCCTACCGCACTGCTCTTCTCTTCGTATGACCTAAAAATTGCTGTTGCAAAGATTAAACAGTTTTTATACAGCATTATTCTGCACAATTAAGATTGCAATATTTCAGTGTTTCAATATTTTGACAAAAGTGCTATAGTTACAGTAACAAACTGATTGGAATTAGGTGTTAAGCCCTTAACATTGTATTTTTCTTTTAATGGATATTTCTAGTAGTCTTTCATTTATAATGACTTAATAACTTCAAGCATCCAGCCAGGATATTTAAGAAAATAAGTGCATTCTATTTCATATTTAAATGAGATCTTATCCCGAAAAAATCAGACAAAACTATTTGCCCATAAACTGGAAACCCTCCAACTTGCTTGTAACTATGCACAATTAAAACCTAACTGCCACAAATAGTCATTAGTATTTTTCAGAAGCAGTCATTATATTTAGGAGAAATATACCTTCCATGAAATGCTGAGACTGTTTTGTGTTTTAACTATAATTTCAGATTTGTTCCCTTCATACTAGCATGAATTTGTATTCATAAATTGATTTCAGGGTCAAGACTTGTTTACCATGTTTCTTTAAATAATTGCAGACAATTATCCTATGTGCACTCCTACAAAATAGTTAGGCCTAACTTGAAAATTCAAATGCTTAAAATAGGCCAGTGTTGCAGCTGCAGCTCTATACTAAAATTAAAATAACTAGTGCCATTTTCTTACATTATCAGATACATTATCAGATACACTATAAATGATGCCATGCATTAAAGCATGTGTGCACTGTAATCAATATAATCTCTAAAGAAATCATGTAGGCTTCATTCCTACAAATTACCTTTTTCTCCAGTGCTTTTGCTCATCCTAAGCCCGTCCACTTCCTGTCTGCCCAGTGTTCCTGTGAACAGTGGCGTCGCCAGGAAATTTTAGTTGGGGGGGGGGGCAAAAGGGGCTATCGTGTCAGATTCCTTACCCACCCCTACCCCCCCCCCTTTCACAGAAAACTTTCTCACTGGATTTGCGTAAATCTGGTAGATGATCTGGGGCAGGAGGGGGGCACTTGCCCCCATTTGCCCCCCCCATGGCGACGCTAGTGCCTGTTTGACCAACTCGTTACTGTTATTCATACAGTGGGTCATCATCAACATCTTGCCCTCATTAAAACTCATTTTATTTCTCAAAGCTTAGCTAGGCAAACCATAGGCCTACATTGTCAATAAGCCTGCTCAGAGATGTCCGAAAAATGGTGAGTCCATTTTTTTTAAAGCCAAAATCAGCCCATCAAATCTAAAAAAATCCAATCCAGACAAACCCATAATTGATACCCAGTTTGACATTTGACAATGCAAGGATTAGTTACAGTAGGCTTGATATGCAAAATCCAAATTAAAACCATTTCCTCCATAGCTGTTAACGTCCAAACCACTAGAATTGTCAATATTTGCCTCAAATTACTAGAGCATGAACGAAATGGTGAACCACCTTTGGCTAAATACAAAGTCTTTATTTTAAGATTACAGAATCGATCCAGAGATAGGAATAAGAAGCTGGTTTCTTGTATCTCAAGTTTTATCGACCACAAAAATACTATGCAAATTAACAAGATTTTACATTTACCATATTAGTGATACAGTAGGCTAGATATGCCAAAATCCAGAAAGTTCTGAAAAAAATTAAAACCTTATTTTCTGTCCCAGCTTAGCCAGTCAAACCATAAATATGGTCATTATACCCAACCTCAAATCCAAGTTCCAACATAACCCAAAAAATGTTAAGCCATTTATAATTGTGCATCTACCTTTTCAGGAAATCTTTTTTCAAATATTAAAATAGCTAGGAGAGATATAAAGGGGTTTTACAAAGCTGGTTTCTTGTATGACAAGTTCTGATAGACATAAAAAAAATTATATAATTGATAAGGTTTGACATTATTATTATAAAGATACAGCTGTAGGCACTGGATATAATTAGCCTTTTATCATTTTACATTGTGTTTTGATGTCTTTTCACTGTCATGCAACCTATAATGGTCCGCAAATCTACAGGTTTACCAAAGATTTTACTAAATCACTCTAAATTGAGTTATTTTATTATTGCTGTTATTATTACTATTACTAATGCTACCACTTACTACTACTATTACCACCACCACCACCACCACCACCACTACTACTACTACTACTACTACTACTACTACTACTACTACTACTACTACTAAAACGCTAGAACTAAGACCGACGCGCTGACATAGCGAAAATTCATATGAAAATAACAAAATCAGTTCAAATAAACTTTTTGACTGCAAAATAACATGACTATGGAACGAAGTCTTGAGCTTACAGATAGCAGAATAAGATATTTTCAGCTTTAAATATATTTTTATTCTAAAATTTCGTCGCTTCAAAATTACGCTCCCGCCGCATTAGAGTTGGTCACAAAGGTAGGGATGTCAGCGTTAAAAGCATTTGAGATTAATTTGGAGAAAATTTAATGAAATATTGAAACAAAGATTCAGAAATGTTTAAGTCTTCTAATGCTGATCAAGTGTTGAAAAATGTCTGCAATCTTGTTCACTTTTAAAGAGATAGACTATTGAGGCATGGCCCATGGCACACATGCACCCCATGGCATGTCCTCTTGTCTTGACATAGGTATTTGTTGAAGAGGTCAAGTCGATAATGCTGTGGACATCATCAGGACATGGGTGTTTTTTGCTTTAAAAATATGCTTTAAAAGGTCATCACTAGTTTTGTGCTGCTTTAACGTCCTAAGAAGGTCATTATGCTTGTCATGACAAGTCTGACCAGCAAGAAAAGGTGCACAGGCCAATGTGTTTTGTGTTTTTTGTGTTCAGAAATTAGAACATGGCCGTTTTTCTGACCAGGTTTGTGCCACTGCATTGAGGGTAGTTACCAGACGTCCAGCAAAACGGGACATGTCTTTCATTTCAGCATCGTGTCCTCCTCCGTAATTAAAGCATTGGCCTGAAATCCAAAATGTCCGGCTTTTTGCGTTCTTATTTACTGACTTGAACTTCCGTTTAATTTTAAGATGGCGGCGGCAAGTGTATACTATCATCAGCGCTCAATTAATGGACGAAAAAGAGAAACCGATTGACTCTACAAGAGGAAGTCCTCTCACCAGAAGAAAATGCCTTGCATATAGTTTTAGAAATGGAAGTGAAAGTTACTTTATATGGGTGTGCAAGGTCCTTTTTTGCTAGTCAATATGTATTATTTTACCAGATTCGACAAGTGTCAAGTTGTCATAGAAGGTGGGAACTTCGAAGCCCGCTTTGCACCGGCTAATGGCAAAATAGCTGCGCCATGGAGTGCTTTATCAGCACACGGCCTGTTTCCTTTGTCAGGCTATACCCTCCTTTATGACTTTTGGTGTCCTCCTTTGGACACGCAGGTATTATAATTAAGCGCTCTATAAATTTTAAATGGGAAGCTTTCATCCATTCTTTCATGGCTTACCGCGTTCTTGTTTTCTCTCTGCTTCCGTTTAGTGTTAAGACTTAAGATGGCGGCGGCGAGTGAATCTCGTGGCGTAATTTTAGAATTTATTTGCGACTATTTGACGCGTACAAAGGAACACGACCGTGTAGTTAAGCTGCTCAAGAAGAGCAGCGGAATTGTAAGCAACAATTCGGTGTCTTGTGATGTTTCTTTCTCTTTCTGTGCATTCTGGACTTGAAACCTCCAGATTGAACAAGTGTTTCAGTCAGAGGCAGTAGAAAATGGGATAGGCTTCAAGAGGAGGTACACCGGTAATAGGCTAAAATAACTATACCATAGCTGTTTTATCAGCACAACTGTCCAGCCTCTTTACTGGCTTACTTGTATCGGCGCCCCACTAAAGTAGTTCGCTGAGTTCTGATGTAACGAAATTAACATACGTGTCTACATATGCAGAGATTAAAATAAATAAATAGTAGATTGTTGAAATAATTATATATAATTACTAAAATACACCGCTTTAAAGTAAAAAGATGCGACGATAATGCGGGTTTACATCTGTACGCCCAGTAGCAAATGACCCAGGTTGCATGCATCAGTGTGTCCAGCCTGCCTGAAATGTATGGAGTGTCGCATACTTTAAATAGTAATAGTGAAGTAAGTAGAAACTTAGAAACTTGGAGCTCAAAGATCTAAATGCAGTGATAATTATTAGTAAAAACACGTAATGTAATTCAAAAATCTAAATAGAGTGGATCCCACTTAATCACAGTTTATTGTCAATTTTTTGAGTTGTTAATTGCAATTAACCTACATAATCCATAACAACATAAAACCTGAACCAGTGTTTTGTGTATCAGATTATGTATTAAAATAAATAGCCAGTTAATTTGAAAGAATTATATATAATTACTATGGCACCTATGCAATAAAAGCGGATTTCACTGTACTAGTAACACTATTGTAAATATATTTACAGTGGATCAGTAATGTCGCATAATGTTAAAATCAGTGTCCATCCTGAAACATAACAACATAACTTACCAAAACCAGTGTTTTGTGTATCAGACATGTTAGCTCAAAGATCTAAATGCAGTGATAATTATTAGCAAAACATGTAATGTAATTCAAAAATTAAAGCGGGTTTCACTGTAATACATATGTTAACCTTTACCTGTTAATTCATTTGTAATGTAATGTAAAATGGACAAGTATTTTCAGGGCAAATGGAAAAAGGGTTAAATTATTCTTTGTTTCTTGGTGTGGTGTTAGCTTTTACTGAAATTGTTAATAATTAATTGAGGAATATATTATGCAGTAGTGCTATAAAGGCAAATGAGTATTTTCTTTAATTTGAGATTGCCTTTTGGAGGATTTTTAAAAATGATTTTGCTATTCATTTATGCTTGTAGAAATCACTGGATGCCGTTAATGAACGCTTGGAAGACATTATTAGTGACTGGCAAAACAGGTTTGTTAGAAATTTAAAAGGAGATGTTTTATTATAAATTGCCAATCAAGACTTGGTTTCATTTATCAAGTTCCACTTTTCCATTTATTTGATAATCTCATTGCTGTAACCCACTTGACTGTTTCACGCCTTTCTCTTTTATGACATTGTTCCTTGTATTGTTACTTTTGGTATATGATCCTCTTTATTATTGATTCTAATAATTCTCAGCTACTCCAGCAGTCGCGTTCAACTACTTGTCCCTTTGCCGGCTAAAAACTAAAGTTCTGCAGCAGATCAGGTTTACGTGGCAATCCAATTCTATAAAATTCATTGCCTGAGAATGTTAAAAAATCTAACTCTATTATATTATTCATGAAGAACTTAAAAAGACTTACTATACATACTCGCAGTGAAGTCGTCCTCACAGAACAGAAAGGTCGGCCCCGTTTTTTGGTAAAAAAATTATGTAATTTGCTATGACCCACATATAAGTCTACAAGGAAATTCTCCCTCCTCCAGTGTCTCCAAGCTGTTTACAGGTCAAAGGTATTTGCGATACACAGAGGCCAAGGTCAACCGCATGGTCAAACAGACAGCCTCTCCCCTCCCCAACCCATCGTCTCCAAGCTGTTTTCAGGCCAAAGCTCATTGTAATGAATTAGGCAATGTGTTCCTTTGCAAAATTTTTTTGGAAAATTACATTGACTCACAGATAAGTTGACTGAGTTTTAAACTTAATTTTAAGGCATAAATTTCTCGACTTATCCGCGAGTTTATACGGTACCTGTTTAACAACTCCTGCAAGTGACCTTTGTTAAAGCACCATTGGCTTTGGCCTTCGCCATTCTAACAACTGCGCTATAAAAATTGTCTCAATAATAATAGTAATAATAATAATAGTAATAAATATGTTTCTATTCTGATCCACTACTGTATGCATTAATCAAAAATTATCATTAATATTTTGAGTTTAGCTCCTCTGACTTTCTTAACCATTTCATTTTATTGAATTTAATTTGACATGAGACTGCACTTGTGTGAGTTAACCTGTTTTGTTTGAAGTTAATTGGGAGATATTACTGAATCACATCACTTGCTTAGACTGAGAGTGAAATTGAGAACTCAGCCTGAAGACTCTATGTAAGGGCAAAAGTTACGACGCTAGAACTGAAATATTATTTATTTAAATATATTTAATGAAGTGACATATTAGTTAATTGATTTCATTAGTAACGTTTATGTTTAGGAGAAAAAGAGGCCATGACGATTCTAGTTCTGATTCATCTGAAGACAGTAAACTAAAGAAACCGCCAACAAAGAAACTGAAGACTGGTGCGGATAAATTACAAAACATTTTCCAAATAATACATCTAAACACTTTGGCCCCGTAAGGCTGATAATTTGGCTTCATAACATTGGTTATGTGGATTGCCGGGGCAAACGGGTTAAGAGCCCAAAAAAGAAAAATTTTAACCTGAGTTAATAGTGTCTATACATCCTTTTACAGTTACCGACTGGTGTTTGATTTCTTGAAATTCCTTTGGGCCTGAAGAAGCATGTCAATATAGCTCATTTTAACCCCTTAACTGGGGATCCCGGATATATCCATCCATTCTACATTGAGTTACAGTTAAATACACGGTCAAGGGGTTAAAATAGATATCAAAATTGATAATGTAATTTATTTTGAATTTGCCTGCTCTCCGACAATTTAAAGGTACCTAAAAGTTTTAAATGACCAAAGGTAGCATGATGGTCAAAGGACTTGTTCAAGAAAACCGTTAGTCTGCTGTTGTTGCTTCTCTAGTTATCTAGTGGCACAGAGGCAGCACAGTCCCCATGGCTTCCCTACTGTGAAGAGCCTCTCACAACTCTGTCTCGATTTTTATCTGAAAATTTTCTTCATCGGGTATTGCAAGATGTCAAGTGGGCGTAATGACTTGAAGGCCTACAAGAATGTGGTCTTGGAGAGTGATATCTATTCTCTGTCAATAACGGGCCCCATTCTAAATGTTTAATGCAATTGCATCAACTAATTAGTAATTCCAGATTTTTAAAATCTAGGCAACAAAATCACAATAGTTGGTGCATTATTCATATGGCTGTGACCTGAAACAGTGGCATGGCAGAATTGTGTCCCTTATGACTCGGAGCCAAGAGCTCCTTGTAAGATTGAGCTATGGTACCTATAATTTAGTGTTATGCTGTTGTATTTACCTTGCATGGTCTTAAGGTCCATATATATGCTCTCATTTTTTTAGTAGTGAGGCTCGGCTGTATTGGATTTTGTTTGTGTGTGTGGTTAAGCAAGTTCTTTTCTTTGGTACAGTCTCTGCTTATTGCTGCTGTAATTTACAGCAGAAGATTACTGAAGTAATTTACAGGTTAATTGTGTTACAGAACATTACTTATTATGCTTTTTTCCCTTTAGATGTGCAGACTCTACCAATTAAACCTGCTGGACAAACTGAAGTTGAATCTAGTTCAGAAAGCTCATCAGAAGATGAAATTCCTGTAAAGACTGTCCCAGGGATCCCCAAATCTGTTCCAAAAGCCTCTGCATCTTTGGGAAGCACTAAAACGTCACACGTTTCGAGTTCATCTGATTCTGAGGAGTCTTCAGATGATGGAGGTCAAAATAAAAACAAATCTCTGACCATTGCTGGTTCAACCGTGACCGCCAAATTGTCTTCAAGTTCTTCTTCAGTTTTACAGAATAAATTGGATTTGCGGTCTGATGTGAAATCGTGCACATCAGATTCTGATAGTTCGTCAGACAGTGACGAAGCTTCGAAGGAAGCTCCAAAATCCAGACTAACAAAAAAGCCAGTGACAGTGTCTCGAAAAGATGTGAATTTAGCAACACCCTCAAAGACAACAGCCAAAGCAATTATAGATGCAAAGACCCCTACATTAGGTGCAAACAGAACTCAAAAGGCTTCTCAGAATGTTGGAGGTACATCCCAAACAGGACTGGTAAAAAAAGCGACTTCCTCTTCATCATCAGAAAGTTCCTCTGACGAAGAATCGACAAAAGAGTCGGGTATTAAATCTGTCCTTCCTTCAGCTGTTAAACAGCCAGTTCAGAAATCTATATCCCAGCCAGGACAGGTAAAGAAAACAGCTCCATCATCATCGTCATCAGAAAGCTCTTCAGACGAAGAACCAGCAAAAAAGCCAGGACCTAAAACTGTCACTCCCTCGGTTGCCAATAAAGCAGTTCAGAAATCTACACCTCAAGTAGGACAGGTAAATAAAAAGGCTTCTTCATCGTCATCAGAAAGCTCTTCAGACGAAGAACCAGCAAAAAAGCCAGATACTAAAACTGTCACTCCCTCGGTTGCCAAGAAAGCAGTTCAGAAACCTACACCTCAAGTAGGACAGGTAAATAAAAAGGCTTCTTCATCGTCATCAGAAAGCTCTTCAGATGAAGAACCAGCAAAAAAGCCAGATACTAAAACTGTCACTCCCTTGGTTGCCAAGAAAGCAGTTCAGAAACCTACACCTCAAGTAGGACAGGTAAATAAAAAGGCTTCTTCATCGTCATCAGAAAGCTCTTCAGATGAAGAACCAGCAAAAAAGCCAGATACTAAATCTGTCACTCCTGTTGTCAAACAGCCAGTTAAGAAATCTACACCTCAGACAGGGCAGGTGAAGAAAGCAGTTCCTTCATCATCATCAGAAAGCTCTTCAGACGAAGAACCCGCCAAAAAGTCAGATGCTAAACCTGTCACTCCTTCAATAGTGAAACAGCCAGTTCAGAAATCTACACCTCAGACAGGACAGGTGAAGAAAACAGCTCCATCATCATCATCATCATCATCATCAGAAAGCTCTTCAGAGAACCAGCAAGCTCTTGTCAGATGAAGAACCAGTTCAAAAAACCTACACCTCAAGTAGGACAGGTACTAAAACTCATCAGAAAGCTCTTCAGATGAAGAACCAGCAAAAAAGCCAGATACTAAAACTGTCACTCCCTTGGTTGCCAAGAAAGCAGTTCAGAAATCTACACCTCAAGTAGGACAGGTAAATAAAAAGGCTTCTCCATCATCATCAGAAAGCTCTTCAGATGAAGAACCAGCAAAAAAGCCAGATACTAAAACTGTCACTCCCTTGGTTGCCAAGAAAGCAGTTCAGAAATCTACACCTCAAGTAGGACAGGTAAATAAAAAGGCTTCTCCATCATCATCAGAAAGCTCTTCAGATGAAGAACAGACAAAAAAGCCATTTACTAAATCTGTCACTCCTTCTGTTGTCAAACAGCCAGTTCAGAAAGCTGCACCCCAGGCAGGACAGGTGAAGAAAGCAGTTTCTTCATCATCATCATCAGAAAGCTCTTCAGATGAAGAACAGACAAAAAAGCCAGTTACTAAATCTGTCACTCCTTCTGTTGTCAAACAGCCAGTTCAGAAAGCTGCACCCCAGGCAGGACAGGTGAAGAAAGCAGTTTCTTCATCATCATCAGAAAGCTCTTCAGATGAAGAACCAGCCAAAAAGTCAGATGCTAAACCTGTCACTCCTTCAATAGTGAAACAGCCATTTCAGAAATCTACACCTCAGACAGGACAGGTGAAGAAAGCAGTTTCTTCATCATCGGAAAGCTCTTCAGATGAAGAACCAGCCAAAAAGTCAGATACTAAACCTGTCACTCCCTCAGTTGCCAAGAATGCAGTTCAGAAATCTACTTCCCAGACAGGACAGGTTAAGAAAACAGCACCATCAACATCATCGTCATCAGAAAGCTCTTCAGATGAAGAACCAGCAAAAAAACCTCTCACTCCTTCAGTTGTCAAGCAGCCAGTTCAGAAATCTACACCCCAGACGGGACAAGTAAAGAAAGCAGTTTCATCATCATCATCATCTGAAAGTTCTTCTGAAGAAGAAGGCAAAAGCTCTGCAGCACTGTCATCCAAGAGACCGGCATCAAGCGATGCGGACAATTCTGTTACAAAGAAACTAAAGATTTCCAGCTCAGAGACAGAAAGATCCGGTGAAGTTATTGGTTCAGGCAAAAAGTCATCAAGCATCCCTGGTTCCTCCAATGGTAATCAGAAGGTAAATTGCAATTTTGTTTTATTAAAAATAGATACTAATTGTTGATGTTGACTTGTTTCTATTTAGCTTTGTGTAGATTGGAACTGATAATATTTGTCTGAATTCTTTTATAATACTTCTCATTTTTTAATCCTTTATTAATTATCATGATGTGCTTATGTGACTATCTTGCAGTTTGCTACTTGAATGATTTCTCAAAACTTATTTATTTGATGTGGCCCATAATCAGAGACGTAGCGTGCCAATGGCTAGTATGGCTTTAGCCATTAGCGGCACACGCAACTGGGGACTGCAAATTTTTAGAAATACTCAAATACATTAAATAAAAGGCAAATGTTAACCAAATAAGCAACGGAAATAAATGACAACCTTTTTTGAGATTTTCGGGAGTTAGTTTAAAAGGGGTGCTTGCGCCATCAGTATCTTTTGTCCCTGGGGCGGTGGATATAGCCATGAACCAGAGGCTGCAAAAGTGCACGCTACGCCTCTGCCCATGATATAAAGGTATTCTATGTGATGCATTATCTGACTAGACTTTGCAATTGAATATTCAGAGGTTTTTGAAACTGATATTGAAAATACGACTTTTTGCAACAGATGTTGAAAATTGACTATATGAATTTTTCCAACCCATTTATATTTAATCCCGAAATAATCATTTTTACCATGTTAAAAACACCTGTTGTAATATTGCATTAGCATAATTTACGGAAAATATTTTTGTTGGACGTTGGTGATCAGCAGAAGCATTGTTATCTCATATCATACTTTTGTTAATGCAGAATATTGTTTTTATTTTTCTTATCTATTATTACTTTTATAGAAAAAGGCTAATTCGCCATTCCGAAGAATTAAAGGACCAAATGGTGAAGATGGTCAAGGAAACAAAGAGCTCAGATCTGCGGTTTGTCAGTTTGATTATGAGGACTTTGGCTATCTCAATACTTGAAATTTGTACTTAGTACGTCCGAATGTTTCCACTGGCACCTTGATGTTGCTTTTTTATGTTGCTTGCCTGAAGATCTGGCACTCTCTTCCAAATGTCAATTTGACCTACTATCAAATCTTATAGAAAAAGTCATATCTTCATAATAAAATTTTCCTTAATAGTCAGACTTGTGTTTGCAATTCTGATTTTGACCCACCCTATTTTACAGATAATTTTGATCATTTATTGATAATTTCAGTAGTGTGTTATAAATATTACTATTGAAATTATATAATAGTTGTAATTATTCTAGTCATTATCATTATTTTAAAAGAATTATTTTAAAGCAGCTTTTTATTGATTTTGGATTATTGAGATTATTGCAAACAAATTCAACTAAGTTTCTGATTGATCAATGAACTGTAAAGGTGTTGTGTTGCAGTTGTACATCAATATGATTTGCAGTTTGTTTTTAACTTGACAGGCATCTGAATGGGGCAAAAAAGCAAATGACGTGCTGAAGCATACACAAGGCAGGTCATTTCGACATGAGAAAACAAAGAGAAAGCGAGGTTGCTATATAAGTGGTTCGATTGGAGCGGCAAATAGTGCAGTAACACTTTTCTCGGACGATGATTAGATGGTTTTTAGAGGACTTTTATACAGTATTTTGATATGAAATATACTTTGTGATGGCCTGCTCTTCATGATCAGCAAGCTATAATTACTTGGGCTTGAAGAAAATCAGTAGATTGGAGCTGCTGAAAGCATGATATCTTGGGAAATGATATATTTAGAATTAGGTTGTGGATTGTGTATTGTTAGTACTGAACATTATTTCTTTTCCAATTGTGTCATTGTTTTGGTTATTTGATGCAGTATGTACTAATGTATGTTTTATTTTGAATATGTTCTGTTATTTCAAAGTACACTGTAGTTGGAAAGGTAATGATGATTTTTAGTGCTAAAATAATTGCAATATTTCTGGACTTTTGTTTTCAATGAGGGATTAACTTGATATATTGTTATTGTTTAATATGCTGGATAATTGTTTAAGAATTGGACATAGTACTTACTCTCTGTACCAACATGCAGAGTTTGACAGTAAATTGCAGGCAAGCTGAATGCTGTAGTATTCAAAGCTGTTTTTGTTGTTTTCATTAATTGCTACTATTCTTATGGTAAGGGGTGGAAAAGTGCAAAGTGGTAACGTTGGATGATAGAGCAGGAGGTCACGGGTTCAAGACCCACATGAGCCCTATGGTCGACTCGGCCTTGTTTGCTACATATATACTAAGGGCTGTAGTAAAACGAGGAGCAGTGGCAAAAAGTCAAGCAGGTACGCTACACAATGCACTAACCCCATATCAGTGATATTGCACGTCTGGCTGAGGGCTATTGCAATAGATATTAGCACCACCCTAATGAATCCATGAGGCTTGGGAAGGACTTTGACTTTTTCTTATTCTTATGCTATTTGTGTTTTTTCTCAAACAATGCTATCAATAGAGCAATTAATTTTATTTGGATAATTAGTGTTCACCTGAGATAATAATTGAATCATTAATATGACTACCTGTGGTCCACTGGATAAAGAGGTCTAATTTGTATAACCAGATAATTATGGCTGCAATGAAATCATGGTGAACCGTTGGGCGTCAGTACCGCGATTTTGGCCGTGTGCCGTGATTTAATCATATGGCATCGATCATATCATTAATCAATTTTAACAATTATCGAGTCATAAAAACACTGGGAACAAACAAAATAGGAATGTAGAGGGAAAGAAATAATACAAGGCACGCTGCCACGATCACGAAAAGAGGTAGACCAAGAACACGTGGGAATCAACATCAAAGGACTCGCTAGAGAAGGCGACAAGAACAGCAGAAGACCGTAACCACTAACCAATGAATTATTGACCGTAACACATTGAATGATACAGACCACAAATTCCACAATGCAGCCAATCTTCGGAGCGAAGACGGTCTAAGACAAATAAAGAATTTGTGTACAATTATTAATCACTTTCGTCCTAGTTCTAGGCGAATGTAAGGTAAAATAATAGTTATATTACTAATATAAATTATAAATTAATGTGTTTATCGCGGTTGATAACATGGTAAGCGATGTGGTGAGCGATAATTTGGTGAATTTTAGTAGACGCTTCCTCTGGACCATAGATTTATTATATTACATTAATATTAATACATTAGTTGATATTAATGTCTATGCTCTGACCGCTTCCCACCGAGCTAAAAATAGATTTATTTATCTCGGTGGCTTGGCTCGGTGGTTAAGCGAAATCAAATGAATAGAATGGAGAAATTCTGGTAGCGATTAGCGAAGAAGTCACTGAACACTAGAATACAGCGACCTTTGCAACTACAGATTACAGCTCAACTGTGTTTTTCTCTGCGCGTGTATTTTATCTCGAATGAATTGGCCGAGCAGCTGAAGTGATCGCCGATTGCATTATATGTTCATGATCGGAGAATATTTCTCGGATTGATGCTTTTTATCGTCTCCAATCGTGGATTTTAATAGCAGGTGAGGATCTCATGGGGTAGACATTAGGACTGTATTGGTGATGAGTTTAGCGGTGTAACGGTAGACAAGCAGAATCGCCCTCCGCCAAATGCCGTGGGGAGTTGGAAGTGGAGGGACAACTTTCCATCTCCATACACTGTCTCTGAATTTTCAAATCTGGACTTAAAACAGTTCTATTTTCAACTGCATACCCTCAGTTGGAAATCGGAGCCAGGCCAATTGTTGATAATGGTTGTAAAACACCTTGGAGTGTGAAAAATTCCGAGTATGAAATGTCTAGCAGCTGTCCTTTGCTGTGGACAGTGGGAAAGATTAACCTGCCATATAGAGTAATCAAAGAATGGATGTTAGTTTTGCTTTTTGTTCATCTATTTTTGATGTGCTATTGGTTTATGGGTTAATTCTCCATTCATTGGGCTGCCTATGCCATAAAGCTTTTCAGAAAGATTGAAAACTGATATCTGCAGAAGTTTACAAATGATCAAATGGAGCAGATTTTTGTGATCAAAAGTTGTTTGAAATAGCCAAAACTGTCATGTTTCAAAAATGTATTATATATGCATAATTTAAAGAGTTCATTCATTGGGCTGCCTATACCATAAAGCTTTTCAGAAAGATTGAAAACTGGCATCTGCAGAAGTTTACAAATGATCAAATGGAGCAGATTTTTGTGATCAAAAGTTGTTTGAAATAGCCAAAACTGTCATGTTTCAAAAATGTATTATATATGCATAATTTAAAGAGTTGAGGAAACAGATATACAGATGGTTCTTGGCAGTCTTGAAGATAATATTAATAAGTGCAATGGACTGTATTCATGATTCAACCTAAAGAAAGAGTGGCAATCAAGCACATGATTTTGATGTTATACAACTTGTCATTGGTTCTAGCCTACTATGGGATAAATACTTCATCATCATCGCCTACCTTTACTATTTGGGACAGGGAGGATTTAACTCTTTCCCACTGGTTGAGGATGGTCTTCATTGGGTGATGAAGGATGTGGGTAAATTATGATATGTTGTGGTCTTGGATTAGTCTGCATTTCTCTGATTTTTCTGGTGTAGGACTAGATTCCCATTCCCAAGTTTTGTAAATTAAGCACTGCCTGAATGGATTCATAATGCTGGAATGAGTTGAAAAAGACATGACCATACTTTTCTAATAATTAACAGGTCTACAAACAAATGTCATTTCGAGTATCGGTAGTTGAAGTTATGTGTTTTTATCTGCTGTGCATCAAAGCCTTTGGGAATTATTTATTTAGGCTTTACAAGGAGGCTGCTATCGCTTGGATTATACTTTTAAGTAATTGATGCTAGAATTTTTACGTGTTGATTCTTAAATTTATTAGTTATGAGTTGTTTTTAAATTTTAAATTTATTCTGTAGCTGATATGGAAAATGGATCATGGAGGATTGAATTTCAAAGACATTGCAATCAGGTGTTCTCACTTGAGACCCTTAGAAATCTTTTTCCAGTTGCTAAATGGCTTCCCAAGTACAGGTTTGTGTTTGTTCAATGTTTGAAAAACAACAATTGTCAATGTTGTTCTGTAGAAGTTCTCTAATTAATAAGAATTACTTGTATTTTGTTGCACATAATGTGTGTGTGTGTGTGTATATATATATATATATATATATATAAGCATTTAATAAATATGTATTCTTGAAAGAATCTTATATCAATGTCTTATTTGTATGACAGCATTTGTGGAATGACTGAAAATTGAACCTTTTTTTAGAGTTAATTATTTGCAAGGTGACATCATTGCTGGTCTTACCGTTGGACTGACTGTCATCCCTCAGGGTCTAGCGTTGGCGCATGTTGCACGATTACCACCTCAGGTCATGTACTTGAGTGTCATTTTAATATTCATTTTGTATTTGATCTCAGTTGTAAAGTTTTGAATGTTTGCATTAATGTATTGTTTGTTTGGAGTCCGTGTCTTTAAACTAGTAAGTCAGGCTTGTTTAATGATCAGTATAGGCTGCTCAGATTATTAAGTGGCTTTGACATTCAGTCACTTGATAAAGGCCTTCATAGACCGGTTATACATACCAGTGACTCTTACAGTTGTAGATAAAGTGATGATTGTGCTCAAGAATGTTATAAACTTTACTGATATTTATTTGCTTTGATGTCTGCTTTGACTGTGATGCATTAGCAGATAGTTTTATGGCTAGCCTTGGTGAACTGACACAATTAGAATTTGGTTTTAGATCAGGCTTATGCATGCTTTGATAACAACGTTACCTAAGCACTTGGCTAAATTTTGAGTCTCTCTCAGGTCATACAGACCACTATAATGTAAAACTTTTCTACCAAAAGGTCACTTTCATTTTGTTAAGTTTATTTAGAGACTCGATTCTGACAAGATGATTAGTGAGCAATGAAGCAGGATAGACCCAATTACATGCACTTGCTTCAAGTTATTATATGCTTAGCAGTCATTTCAGGCTGCTGAGCAGAGTGCAGTTGGTGCATAGGAGGAGTGAGAAGATGGAAAACAGTTAGAAATGGTAATACCATGTAAAAAAGACCAAGGTTGTGGACATGTTGCAGTGACCTCAGCCCTGTGATGCTTATTGAGTAATTTTGCCGAGATAGTTTGGATGAATTTCAACTAATGGCATTAGGTGGAGTAATTTTGCAAACACATGACTAAAACCTGTTGACTGTAAGTCAATTTGTCACAATTTAGGCCAATCGCCAATTAAAGATCATTGGTGGCTATTTACAAGGGCGGCATCCGTTGACATCGGTGCTGGTGGCTTGCGATTAATTTTGTGCTATTTGTGGCAGGCTTTTCTCTGTGTAATCTTTGTGTAGAATTTATTTCATGTCCACAATAAATGTAGTGAAGTGTGTATGTTATACTCAGATTGTGACTTTGCCTACTTCAAGAATTGGTCAGTTTCAGATATGGGTGTAACATATATGCAGAGTTATAGTCATAAATGAAGTTTCTTTGTCATAAATCGCAAAATGGAGAAATCAGAATTAATCAGATGGAAACTAGTCGCAGCCATGATTCAGTTACACTTACTTATTTATAATAATTATGAATTGGAAAAGCCAGGCTTTCTGTGGCCAAGACGTGACCATGTTTATGACTTCAAATGCTTAAGAAAAGTTTCCACCATCTAACTATCTACATTTTCATACATTATGCTTTAATGGATTTAATGGAATGATTAGTTGATCTCTTGATTAGTTTACCAAAAATGCTTAACTGGGAATAGGTCTCTTTTCTTCCAGAGCTTTACCAAAACTCCTGTGACCGCATTTAATGCAGTTGAAAGGAAGGATTACAGCTTCTAGCACATCCCAGAACCTGTCAACTATTTTAAAGAACTTTTTATAGAAAAAAATGAACAGTTTTCACTTTAAAATGCACATTTAAGTGTTTGGATATTTGAAGGTTTTTGCAGACTATGTGATGGAATTGACAAAGTCCTCTAATTGAGAAATGTTTCTGTTATGCAAATGACCATGAACCAAAATACAAACTGTGCATTTTAGCGATGCTTCATAGTACTGTGTATCTGTTTGTTACAGTATGGTTTGTATTCTTCCTTCCTGGGGTGTTTTGTATACGTTTTTCTTGGTACTTCAAAAGACATTACACTCGGACCAACAGCAATCATGTCACTGCTCATAAGCCAGTTTGGTCAGTCACCAGTTCCCGGTGATGCTACCTATGCGATTATTCTGTCGCTTATCGGTGGCATTGTGCAGATGGTCATGGGAATTCTGCAGATAGGTTGATCTTCATGCTTAATCTCTTTTGTCTAGGCACTAGCTAGGGTCAATATTTAATTTTAATTGCATGCTGGAATTGTTATATTTACTATTTCTGTCTGGCATAATTATTAAAGTGCTGTGCTGTTAATGCACTGTGGTGCAGTTTAAATGCATTGTGAAATATTCAGTCATAGTTCTTGATAGCTCATTTTATGGTGCATTATGAAAAAGAATAGTCATACAAATCATTTTTACTTTGATGACTAATATTACAAAACTTGTAATACTAATTTGTAACAGAAAATAGACATCATTAATCAATGAATGATTTGTGGCCTAGCCCAACTGGCCTATAATTATAAACTATAAACTTGCAGTTCAGACATAACTAATGTCTTGCGAGTTAATTGATGAATGATGTTCATATTATTCTTAAATGCCACTTCAGCTAAAATATGCTATGTTCACAAATTACCCATTTTGTTTACCATTGGCTCTGTGTCATCTTTGTTATACTGTTGTTGATTTAAGATTACAACTTAGGCACTTTTTGTGAACTAAAGCTAAAATGCTCCAAAAACCCATACCTTATATCCGTGATACAAGCCACAATAAGCAGCTTGTGGAAACAACTTCCTAGCCTGTAAAACAGTTTCTATTTGAGTCTGATGTGACGAAGCATTTTCAGTGTTTGCTTATGTATATTTGTGTTTGTTTTTGTTTTCTTGAGGATTTGTTATAAATTACATCTCTCATCCGGTCATTAACAGTTTCACAACAGCTGCTGCAATTACAATTGCTGAAGGTCAGTTCAAGGTTAGAGCTAACTTCAGTAACCTTTGACCCTTTTTAGAAGAGATTTTGTGTGCAAATGATGATTCAACTGTTGGTTCATTCGTGTCCTAATTTTTCTAACTGCACTCTGTTATGGATCTGTTTATTTATTTTGAAGATGCCAAACTTTTAAAATTCTGATTTATTAAATTTTCTCAATAATTTCATAGTGAAACATATTGGCTTTACTTATTATCATCAGCATCATTGTCATCATTATCGTCATCATCACTGTTCTCATCATCATCAGGTCCTCTTTTCTTCATCATCTGAAGCCGAGGTGACAGAACAGATGATATGATTCCGGTTGTCTCTATCTTCTGTTGCTTTTATTGCAAATGCTATCACTGTCATACGTTAATGGAACTTAATTGACGTTAGTCTGTTGCTTTAAGAATTTTCTTGGGCTGCACAACATTCCCCGAGATTTTCTGAGCGAATTATATTGGACATTGAGAAAAATTCCAGAAACAAAGTACGGATGAGTAATTAATTGTGGCGTAAGCAATAACAAAGTCAAAGTCGCCAATGATTAATTATTTATAAATTGGACTGAATATTCAGTTTATAATAATTCTGTCTCTGAATAATGCACCACATTCTTCTGTTTACCTGAAAATTGATAAATATATTATCATTAACATTATGATGATATTTAAAATTTCACTGAAAATTGATATAATTAGATTTTGCTTTAATATTCTGTTAACACAAATAACATTATTACCAAAAGTTTTTGCAAGGATGTTTTATAATAACAACATAAGGTGACCACTGAAATGTTTGTTGTAAAGTTATAAACATGTCTTCATCAGCACTCTATGACAATAGTGAAATTCTTGTCTCTTAATTTTAATATATAATTTTATTACTTAAATTGCCTGCAGAAATTAAATAAGTTTACAAAATTTTTAGTTCAGTGTTATGATTTTGTTGCTGCTGTTTAGATTCCATGATATTTTAAGATGGCGATAATTTGGTATATTAGCATTGTTTTTTTATTTTAGCTTATGGGATTTGATGATTGGCTTGGCTTGCCTCTTTCTCTTGATTTGTCTTAAGGTAAATTACTTGGACAAACATGCGCGCACACACACACGCACACAAACAAACATATAAGTTAGAAGAGTGGTAACAACGCTGGACGATGGAGCAGAAGGTTGCAGGTTCAATTCCTGCAGGAGCCCTAAGGTCGACTCAGCCTTGCTCGCTAGAGGGCAGCGGTAAAATGAGGAGCAGTGTTAAGCTGCGAGGTAAAACATGGGTCTGGGAAAAGTAATGGCAACCTACCTCAGATTAATGGATTATACCACCTACGTCGCTGATTGCCCAGGCCGGAGATAAGCGCCAGAACCCAACGCTCGGACTCAAGTACGGGACCTACCTTTACCTATATGTATAGCATTGTATATGTATGTATATGTTTATACTTACCATAAAATCTCGAGTATAATGTGCACAGGAGTATAATGCACACCGCTTTCTGGGGTGCAGTAGAAAGGTATTCACAGCTTTTTTCTCAGTTCTTGAGAACATCTCATCACTAGAGATTAGTTCTCTTTGAGAACATCTAACTTCTTAAAATTTTTATTTTCTATTCCATGTTTGAAATTATTCATAATGGCTTACTGCAGATGAATCTGCATTCCAGAATGTATTAAATGAAAATTAGATGACTTACTGGCAAAGTAAGCCATGCATACTGAAATTAATTCTCTTCTAAAACCAATTTCATTACTTAATAGTTACATGCTAACCTGGATTAGATGCTTTTGTAGCTCGCAAGGAATCTAAGTTTCGGTGATGGTGGGCATGAAACGTCATTTGGAAGGTTGAAGCGCATCATTGGCTATGCTGTGTGGTTGGTCATCACAGGTCTGTTTGCTTTTGCAATCCCTTGTATTATAATTACATTGTTTGGAATTCTACTGGAATTATCAGGATTTTTTTCATGTGTGTTTTATCAGCTCAAATCTTATATTATGATTTTACTGCTCATGTTGTCCCCAGAACTGTGTGGGAATTTAGACAAAATCATGGCACAAGATTTATTTTTTAGTATAATGTCATCAATCATGGATATAGTTAATATCGTTATGGTACAGTGAGGATTAAAAAATTAAGTAAATTAAGTGACCTTAGTGTGTCAAAATTAACTAATATATACAGTACTGCTCAGAAAATTGTGAACACACGTGTAACCATTTGACAGAGAATTGTTTTCTGGAAGATAATATCCGTTTCATTTTGTATAATGTCGTTTGACATAGCCCACTATTTTCGTGGCATTTGGAACGCTCTAGTATAAAACTGAGGCAGAATATATTGACTGTTCTAATATGGTTTCATGCAATGAAGATGGGGACACAAGAAAATGTGGATGAAATTCGTTTCAACACTCTTCTGAATATTTTCATATCTATAGCCTTCTGTACATCAATCATAGAATAGTATCATTAATGAAAAAGAACAACATTGGTGTTCTTTGTTGTGATTGCAATGTTTTAACAAGCCTTTAACTTCGTTTTGCTTCAAAATCCACGTGTGTTCACAATTTTTGAGCAGTACTGTATAGTTTTTGAGCAATAGTTCCATTTGGACCAAAGTTTTCTTTACTTATTTCCTGCCATATTTGCTTCCACTGATTGCTGTTGTTAGGCAGCATTGTTGTTGATTTGTTGTATCATGGGTGTAGCAGTGGGGCATAGTGGAGTAGTGGGTTTCTAGCCATATAGTCAGAGGGTTGTGGGTTGGAATCTTACCCTAGCTGCACTGCATTGCAACCTTGGACAAGTTGTTCACTCCTAATTGTCTGTAGGAAATTCAGTGGGAAACCAACTCGCTCATCTCATCCCCAGGTGGTGTAAAAGCCAATTAGAACTGCCTTAGGCCATTATCATCATCATCGTTGTTGTGAGCAACAGTGCCCAAGGAAATTTTTTAAAGAATTTGTTTGAAAGCGTTCTTGCATGTATGTTTTGCAGGGAGAAATGCCCTAGTGGTGTTGATTGCTGCAGTAACTGTGGGAATATGCCAGAGTAAAGGTTTTCAACCATTTACAACAGCAGGTGACATCACACCTGGGCTGCCACCGTTTCATGCTCCTGCCTTTGAACTCACCTACAACAATCACACGTACACAGCAAAAGAAATATCTAGTGTAAGAACAACTGGTGCATATCTATTTTGATATTTTGTTCGAATATCAATGTAATATTATGTGGGAATTTTTTATATATATATGGTCTGCCAATACGATGAAATTAGTTCAAATAGAAGCGTTTTTCATCTCAGAAATGATAAATGTTGACTTGTGAATGGTGAATTCTAAACTGGTGGTGTTGCCTTTTTGCATTTATAACATATCGTTAGCCAAAACCAGTTAAATATGATTCTCCTGATACTTCACATCCATTGAATGGCAGTGGATCATTGCATTGATTTGTTTTCACAGTGGAAGCAGCTCATCTAATTTATTTATTTATTTACTGTTAATTTGACACTTATTTTGTTTAGCAAATAGGTGCTGGATTTGCTGTTATTCCAATTCTCGGTCTCGTTGAAACAATGGCAATTGGAAAAGTTTTTGGTACGAAAAAGATTTAAGTTCATCGAATTGCTTTAATGTGGGTGACTAATAAATAGGGTTGTACCAGATTTAAATTTAGGCCGGCAGAGCCAGGTTTACAAACAAATGGCATTGAACTGCAAAATTTGACTGGTACTGTAGTGGTATAACGCTAATTGACCATTCAACTGAGCACTAACTCTTTTAATAAATTGTTGTATTTGTTATTAGACTTATTTTGATCAGAAAATTCATTCATTACTCATTAATTAATATAATTACATGTTAAAACTTATGACTGCACTTAGTACTTAGGATGAAACTATAAAGAAAATTCCCGTGTGTGGGCAGTACGAATCTGGCCAGAATTTGGCCGGAGCTGGAGCCGAATTTGTGAAAATGGCCGAAATTCGGCTTTTCCAGAGCCGGGATTCAGTACAGCCCTACTAGTAAAGCATAATAATAAATAATAAATAGTAAAGCATGATAATGATGTGAGATGTGTTTGTTCCAGTAGCATTTGGATCAACCCTTTCACAGTGCAACATTTAAGCAGAAGAGTTTGATACAGAGCTGCCATTGCAGAACAGTTTGGGTTGAGGGGTTAAACACTTTGGTAGTATCGTAGTAAATAAGTACTTTGGAAAAGGCAGGTCATGCTGCATGATGGACTTGGGGAGAATTTAGCAATGAATGGGCTAAACATGTCTGGTAGCTATTCATTATTTGTGTGTGTGATAATTAAGTTATTTTTATTCTTTAATTTATAAAATTACCCTCTTCCTTGAACTTGACTAACTAAGATTATTTTTCTGATGTTCTTCGCTGCATACAATCAACATAAAGTCAGTTAATGATTCATCTCTTTCTCATCAATTTTGTATTTCCTTCAAATCACTGACATTTTTAAATTGTAGCTAAGCGCAATGGTTACACAATTGATCCGAACCAGGAATTTATTGCTGTTGGTATGTCAACATTCTTTGTATTATTTATGATTCTTGAATTTTTGTATAAAATCTGATTATCTAAGTTTTAAGGTTAAAACCAATGTGTAAATATATCCTGCTTTTGTATATTTTTGCTTTTATTGAGAATAAATGATTAGGTTGATTTGTGGAGGATTTGCCTTTGGGCTAAAATTTTATCTACTTTTACTTATTCTTGTAGTTTGTTCATTTCTGTTCGTAGGTGTTTCAAATATTCTTGGTTCATTTTTTTCGGCATACCCTGTGACTGGAAGCTTTTCAAGGTTTGGAAGAAATATTGTAAAACTGATGCACAGTTAAATGTGAAGAATTGCTTTATCTTTTGCGATAACATGGGCCCTTTAAGGAGTTTCGTGTAAAATTTGCATTAAAAGAGTTGTAAAAGTGCACATGGGTCTGGGAAGGTTTGTGACGTTGTTGGGATTGGTGTTGGGAATGTGTGAGGGGGATGGATGTTGTGGCTTCATTGATGGATGAGTAACGGTGGGGCTGAGGTTTGATGGGATTGGAACAACATATGAACTTATCTGAATGTGATGACTCGTGTCTTGATATATATAATGATATAATATCATATTGTATGATATAATGATATATAAAGATAGATAATGCCCTGATATATAATGATACATGTAACATATTTGTGGTGCCTAGAGATTCGTGCTTTGATCTGGTGATTACATTATGGTGTAACAGGTATCTTACCAGACCTTCAGCCAGCCAGAATTCATATTAGATTCTGTCTTTGCTACTCCGTTGCTGTTATGCTGTTGCATCTCAAAAAATCTTTCCCCATCAACGTTATTTAACCAGTGCATCGGTATTCTTGGCTTTTGCAGGACCGCCGTTAATTCTGCAAGCGGCGTACGGACACCGGCAGGTGGAATCTGCACAGGTGCGTTGTGGCTGAGAAGTTTCTGTTTGTGTGATTTGAATAAACTGTTTGGTTATTCTGCGTGTGCCAGTGATGCCTACGGGACTTTTAGTAGTTGGACGGTCCATTCTGTGGCGTCTTTCTGCCTTCGTTGTGGTCATACATACTAATTCATGATGTCATTATGACGTCATTCTAGTTTCTGCATGACTCAAAAGTCCTGCTTGCAACTATAGGACTTATTGTCCTCAGATAGGCATATAATATATGAAGCTGTTTATCGTATAAATAGAAGGATTTTAAGTTTGAGAAAAAAGGAGATCATAGGTGTTTGTGAGTGAGGAATAGATGTTTTGTTGATTGAATCATTGAACTTGTTCCATAACGTCTTGGTTGGCAGATTAGACTATTGATGTCACAATTCCATGATATGATAAAATATGATTATATTTTATAGCACAAGAATCTAAATTAGTTAGTCATTGACTTTATGCTGCTTTTGGTACAAAGTTGAATATTGTTTTTTTATATTGCAGATTCAGTATTTTATAATTAATATAACCTATTGGCTTTACTGTAACATTATTAAAATGTTATCTCTTGTAGTCTCTTTGTCATTGTCTTTGCCATCTATTTATTAAGCGCATTTGTTTAATCCATCTACTGTAGGTCTGTTGGTGATTCTGTCGTTGTTGTTTCTCACTCCCTACTTCACGCTGATTCCAAACGCTGCTCTAGCCGCAGTCATAATAATGGCAGTTTCGGATATGGTTGACTTCAGTTTGTTGAAGAAACTATGGCAAGTAAAACGTGAGTACGCGACTTCGTATGAAATGAAAATTACGAGGAAATTTATTCTCATCTGATTTAGATTGGTTCTTTATTTGTTTCTTTTAGATATGATTTTAAATTTTAGCTTGTGCTGGCTTTTTAAAACTGAATATCTGCTTATTTTTTTGTGTTGAAGGCATTGACTTGATTCCTTGGATTCTGACCTTTGTATTTTCTTTTGTTCTTGGCGTGGAGGTAAGATGCCCGAAATAAAGTCTGTTTAGCAGTGCAAAATTGATTTTGAATAAAAGAAATTATTTGTATTTGAATTTAAATTTGTCAGTGGAAATTTTAGTAACTCTTAGGTGAATAGTTACTTTCCAATTCAACACGTAGTTTTAGAACGATTTGTAATTTATTAACCATTACTTCACATTTCTGCCTTTGTAGTGGGGCATTCTGATTGGAATTGGTGTATCATTGCTCATGATCCTGTATCCATGGGGACGTCCTGTTATCACGGTAAACCATATACATTTGTACTTGTGTATTGGAATATATTTCACTGACATCGTCTGCTGATTTGCTAAGGGCTCATCCATACAGTACGTACACAAAAAGGCATATTTTCAACCTCCCCTTTCGCTGTTGAACACACCGTACATACGCAGAATTTCCAAAATCCAATCCCTCTTCAGCTTGTACGTAATACATAGATGAACCCTAAAGGGATTTTTGAGTCACTACTAATGATCAACGGACAGAAAAGAATGGCAGAAAACTGTGGAGATGGCATTATACACCAATGGGGGATGAGCCCACGGTCAATGATGATGATGACTAATGATCTGTAATAGATGTCAAGATATTTGAATTGTTGTGACTGATCTTAACCCCTTAACCGTGTATTTAACTGTAACTCAATGTAAAATGGACGGATATATCCGGGATCCCCAGTTAAGGGGTTAATTGTAATGGCTGATGCTTGGGTGCTTTTGATTGAAAGAACTCGTCACTCCAGTAGCATAGCCATAGGAATGCTTGGGAATTGGGCCCCCTATTATGGGTGGGATCAGTTGTGGGATTTGCACAGAACTGTGAACTCCTTGAGGACGTTTTTTGCTTGCCGAGTTTTTTCACTCAAAAATGGTCTACATGCCTCCTCCCCCAATTCCGGAACCCTGGCTATGCCACTGGGTCACTCTACAGTATGTTGTGAGTGTTTGGTATCAATGTGGCATTTTGTGGCTTTAAATTTTTTCTGCATTAGCAGTTTTATTTATGTTTACCAGATATAACTGTGTTCCGTTGTTTGGCTTAAGTACAAACCTCAGTTGATTTGACATTTGCTGCACTTTATGTTGCATGGCTGATGTTGATGAGTCGTTATCTATGTTGTCATACATAGTTATTTCACTTCTTTATTATTCTTTATGGCAATGTGTTGAGAAAATAAAAAAACAGGCAAAGTTCCTATTAGAGAATCTGATCTTCTTTGCAGGATGTAACTGATGTCTATTTACAATTAGGAGAATTGCAACCTGTAAGTCATATTTTCTATATTTCCATTCATATATAATATATAAAGTAGATTTTTTGGAAATCTCACACCTCACTTTTTCACGAATATACTGCTGAAGGCTTTATCATGCATTTTCAATTATGTGTCTGTAGTAGTGTTACTCTTTATCATAATTAAATTATACCAAAGCCTGGAATTGTTTTGCTTTTGGTATAGCTACCTATGTCAATTGTTTGCTATCTTGCATGATTAGTTGCTGTACTTGTTTGATAGCTATTATAGTTATAATTGATAGTATGATAGTATGATAGCCTTTGCTCAAATTTCTGAGAGGATTGGAGGCTCTTGCCCCCTCTAGTCAGGGATGACTAAGTAAGTAAGTAAGTAAGTAAAATTTCGTTAATTTTATAGCACTTTCAAAAGCAGCACCGAAGTAGGTCCCTATTCCTAGGAGCTTAATCTTAAAATGACGTAGCTATAGCCAAAGGTGGGGTCATTCGTGGAGGGTCATTTATCCGGTAATCCAAGGGGCCAGTGGTTGGGACGTTACAGCTATGGAGGAAATGATTTTTTGGAAGGGAACTGATTTCCGATTAGAAAGAAACACTTGAGAAGTTGCAAGAATGGAAGGAAATTGTGGCTCAGAATTTGTTATTTGACCATGCTGTAGACAGCAACATGTCGTAGACTATTCCACTGGTGCTCAAAAATGTTGGTGTTTAGTTGTCTGGCCCTTTAACTTGCCCACTATTGGGCAGACAGTTTTTGCCAGCAAGTACCTTGATTCCTTATACTTTTTCAAAAATCAAGCACTGTTACTTTGTTATATACATTGTTTTACTCCTTAGAAGTAATTGTTGATTGTTTTTTCTTTGCAGTTTCAAGACATTATTGTGATATCTTTGAATCAGGGTCTGGTTTTTCCGGGAGTTGAAATTGTTAAAGAGTCCGTAGCATCAAAGGCTTTAGCTTGTAAGAATCGGTCGTGCATCAGTGTTGTCAGTTAGTTTTAGTGTGTTTTGCATTGTAGTGCATCGAGATTGCATTTATTTCATGCACAGCGTATTCTTAGTTTGATCCTGATAATCAGGAATTATGAAATCTGTTATTTTCAATTTATGCAATAATTATGTGAATAGACAGACTTTAAAATTTAATGGTTGCTTCTTATATTTTGATTTGTGCTTCCATTATCTATTGACTATTTAAATGACTCACTTACTTAAAATTTCTGGTTATATTAATCTTTTTTTGCTGATGTTGAATAATCATGTTGTTTTTAAATTGCAGGTGACTCGCCGAAATCTGTGATTTTCGACTGCAGTCACATTGCAAACATTGATTACACATCAGTTGAGGTATAAACGGAGTTCACAAATCTACTTTTCATGCGTGTTTCTGTATTTTACCATGTCACTTATTATCATAACCCAAGCATATTGAAAACCTACTAGGCTAACATTACAGGTGGAAATGTATTAGAGGACAGTGATCTTAAGCCAGGCCAAAGTTGGGTATAAAGACCAAGTCTTAAGGCCATAACCAGACCAAGTACTCAGTACCAATAGAAAAGTACGTTGGCCTCACTGGACTCCGAAGCCGTTTATAAACTTGAGTTTCTGGGAAGTACACTGACTTGTATTGACTATAATGACTTATTTGACTTTGAACTAAATGTTGAGTGAATTCAGATAAAGTGCCATGACCTAAGTGCTAAGTCATGACTTCAAAGTTGTTCTCTAAGCACTTTAGAAATTAGTACTACCATTCCCTCCTGTTTTATGCCATGAAATGATAGCAATATTTAGCAAAAAGTGGTAGAAAGTTCTTACCAGTTAGTTTTATTAGTTCCTTTGTTCATCTTGTGCTTGCAATCATTGATGTTTTGATGCTTAGGGTATTGGGCATTTGCTGGATGATTTCAAGAAAATGAACGTTGTCATTGTGTTCTGCTGTCTGCAGGTATGTTGCTTTTACTATGCATCATGCATTGTAGATCAGTGTGTCATGTTATTTTATAATATAATTCTTTTATGATAAATACTTTTTATATGAAAAAGTGAGATGACTGTGATGTCACATTGCTAAAAACCTGCAGAAAAGTACAATCTTAGATGCAGTCACCATGCTGAAAGCAAGGTCATGCCATATATTTTCAACTGTGCCATATATTTCCAACTGAACTGTACTAATGTAAATATTGCTATAATATATGTAACGTATTCCATTGTTATGTAAGCTTATGGTAATTTTCTGCTTACAGCCACATGTGTTTGAAGTTCTTGAAAAGGCAGACATTGTGAATTTCATTCATGCATTTAGCGTCAGAGATGGCATTCGACTTGTGTCATGTAGGTCATGCTGTATGGCTTTTCTCATGTAAAAGGGTTGGGCTTAGTTTACATAAATGAACGTAGAATTGTTACTCCTTTTTAAGACTCTAGGCTTGATAGTGATTTTGGTGGAAATATGAGTGAAATTCAGATACTTTTTAACTTGGGGGGATATATTAACAATTAACTAATCGATTAATCGTAAAAATTTTAATAGATTAAATTTCTTTAATAAATTAATTTTTGATTCATTTTTAGTACTTTTTCTAACTCTTCCCTGGCAAATAAATAAATAAATAAATGTGTGTGTGTTGTAGGTTATAAAATATCTTAATTATTTGGTTTCTAGTAGTGTAATAGTAATTTCCATGTTGGAATTTTGTATTTTGTAGCTGGTATCCTGAGCTCGCTCTCATCAGCTGACTTAACTCATCATTTATTAGATGATGTTCAGCTTCTGGAGGACTAGATTGCAGATTTTATTGAATTTATTTATTGAAGACGTATTTTACAGTATTGTCCCTTTTTAAGATTTGTGTATTGTAATTTAGGTATTTTTATACAATTATGCTGTGGTGCTTAAATTTATTTCAACGAGTATCTGTTAGTATTTCTATGCATTAACAAAATCTATGCCTATTATAGTAGCAGAAATTACTGTGTTACTGTTATCAGGGCCGCTGAGAGAAATTCCGGCCCCTGTGCAGAGTACCCGCGAGACCCCTAGAAAGTTTAAAATCTGGTGACAACCTTTTTTTGCCTGTCAGCATCAGCAAGCAATGCCTTCGTCGGGCCCCTATCTAACCCTGGCCGAAACCCGCCCGGGCCCCTGTGCATTTGCCCCTGCACCCCCTCTCGGTGGGCCTAACTGTTGTGAAAATGAGTGTTCAACTACTTTTAGCACTAGTTCTGTAATCTCGATGACAAACGAAATTATGTGACTTGTAGAATCATGAAAAATATAACATTCGTTGGAATTGTGATGCATTTTTGAAGATTTTAATGTGATGTATTTTTGAAGAGTATTATCCTTATTATTATTATTATTATTATTATTATTATTTATTATTATTATTAGGGTGACAACTTATATAGCGCTATCTTAAAGCTCAGGCAGTAGACGAGAGCACTTTACAGAAAAGTTCCATAAGATGTACTAAAAAGATGTGTTTTCAGTTTTTGAGCGAAACGGTCGGGGGAGATTTCTGACCTGAAATCTACCGGGAGGGAATTCCACTCTATGGGATTACCCCTTGAAAGGGATCTGTCCCCAAAACTTAGCAGTCTTAACGGGGAGTCTTATTCTTGGTCAGTTCTTAGGTTCTATCCAGGGCTTTTTCTAGGAAAAAGGTTTGGGAACTCATCCTTTTTTGCTCATCAACAAAACAGGTGTGGGAACGCCGTACCTGTAAGTTCCTAAACGCATTATAACATATCCATAATTATATATACAATCTGGCAAAAAAGGTGTGGGAACGCCGTTCCCGTGCGTTCCCACTGAAAAAAAGCCCTGGAACTTCTATCGACCTGTCCCGAACCCTTCCCTATGCACCAGCTTATGCACCCATGGAAAATGCAAATCTTCTTTGTAATTGTAACTATCTATATAGGCCTATTTTGGATTTTCAACCATTAATTAAAGCATAACGTACCTGATTCTATTAGTATTTTTCCTGGCATTCTAGCAATCTTTTAAAATTGTCAAATTTTGCATTTGAAAACCTTGCTAAAATATTAACCGTGACCATTGTGTTTGGCCCTTCCCTGGAAAATTTTCTGTGGACGCCCGTTCTCAGAGGGGCCTCTGCTATCAAACCATAGTCAATAGCTATTTCACCGGTGACGAGAGGCAGGGGTTCAATTGCACCCCCTGGAAAAATTGTGAAGTTATGAAAAAAGTAAAATTACAAAAAAGTAGCCTATAGCACTAAGTTAAACTATGAATTTATATAAGAATCCGATGAACTTGCACTCTTGGAAAAAAGTTTTTCATTTCTTTCGTTACAAGACCCTGTTTTGCAGTCCCTGGAAAAATTTCTGCGGACGCCCATGCTGTAGTTGGCAACGGGTGAAAGATCTGCTGGGCTGTGGTTGATGGGGCATATAGCCCTTTAGCAATGCTTGTTCGTGAGATAAGACGCTTGGGGCTATTGCAGGGCTGACCACATAACTGCTTTATATACCAAAAGACATTTCGTATCCGCAGGGGCGTATTATTCCTACGAACAGCACTGGATGGGGGGCGGGGTAATTTTTAAAGTATACTCACCCATAAATATGGTTTAACTATAGTGATGACCATTTTTGCTTGGGGGTCGTCCATAAATTACGTAACGCGGTTAGGGGTCCTGCCATTTGTTACGAAGTGTGACGACGGGGGGGTCCGTAAATGTGACGTAACGCAAAAATTTCAAGTGATGACCTTTGACCTTTTTTGCTTGTCAGGGATTTTGGAGAGGAAAAAATACAAGGATGGCCTTTTTTGCTTGTCAAGACTTTTCGGAAGACGAAAATGGGGGGTCGGTCCGTTGTTACGTCATATTTAGGGGGTCTGACGTTTTGTTACGTCGCGTTACGTAGGCGGGATCAAAAAAGTGCCAAAATCGTGTTACGTAATTTATGGACGACCCCTTTTCAGACTTTTAGAACGTTCAAGAAGCACAAAACATTGGGGTTGGGGGTAAATGATACTATTTACTCCATTCACTAATTATTGGGTGGGACCGCTGGGCCCCCCTGTGATCTACGCCCCCGCATATATGCAGGAAAAACTCTTGTTACGGAGCTTTTGGTGATTCTGCAGGCTCGACTTTGAATAAGATGGAATATAGCATTGCAACAGTATAGGCCTAGCACAACTTTACAATGGTTTCAACACGGGCTACCTTAGCCTCATAATTTCCTAAACCACTTAAAATCGCGCTATTATTATTATTATTATTATTATTATTATTATTATTATTATTATTATTATTATTATTATTATTATTATTATTATTATAAGGGGCAACATGCACCGAAAGTTATAATTGAATTAGCAAAAATATGTTCATTTAGGCCTAGGCCTTTAGATCTACAGGAGACTTTTATATGGTCTGACACTATATTATTAATGTGAGAATTATTAGGCCTAATGATTTAAATGGTGAGATTGATTTTAATCTATCAAGGCCCTTGATACAATGATTACAATCATTGATTGCTGAAGTTAAAATAGAATGAACAAACTTGATTGTTATAGACGCTTGACTAAGAACAATAGACCTCTTAAATTTACGCGTCTACCTTTTTAACTTAAATACAGTGGGTTCGATCAATTTCCGATTTGATAAAATCTGGGGTTTAACCCCTCCCCGGGGATCGAAGACGACCCTAGCAAGCAGTGGTCTAAAATTTAATTTTCGGTTCACGGACCCCCGCCAACCAGTGGTCGCACAAAAAAATTTCTCCCCGCGGGGCATCAGCGGTCTTTGATCAACCTTTCGGGAATATGGTAGCGAGTGAGATGATGATCGTACTGACGTAGAGCAGGAAGAACAGTCGGTCGAGGACCCTGGCCACTATGCGCCACTCCTTCGTGACCTTCGCCTGAACGTCCTTGTCCTGGATCCGACCGACGTACGCCTTTATGATCCTCCGGATCTCCTTGATGTCGCTCTGCAGGGCCTTGGCGTTGTGCAACGACGACGACGAGACGACGACGCCGCCGCCGCCCTGGTCGCCGCCGGCGGTGGTCGACGACGACGCCGGGGGCGGCATATGGTGGCGAAAGTCAAAGACCGGGGGATCCGTCCTCGTTGTCGCCTCGGGGGCCGCCGCCGCAGTGGCTGCTGCCGTCGAAGACACGAAGTCTGCGGCGGTGGACGGGGCGGCGCAGGGTCCTAGTCCTCCTCCTCCTCCTCCTCCTTTCCGCGACGATTTCGACCGTCGTTTCTGACGCGACTGGCCGGCGTCGTCGGTGGCGGCTGCCACGGGGCCTCCCGCGCCGGGCGTGGCGGCGGCGGCGGCGGCGTCGGCGGGGTTGAGTCGTTCGGGCGGCTTCGGGGGTTCGCTGTCGAGAAATTCGCCCATGCATAGGGCCCGTGCCAGACCGACGATTGTTATCTACAACCGTAACAACCGGAACACGACACCCATAAAAAGTAGTAATTCGGCCGAAACTCTCTTCCCGTCGATTCGGTCGCTTAGTCTTCAAAACGTTTACGGTCAGGCGACGACTGCTCGAGGCAGGAAGCAGTGGCGGCTCTAGGATTCGGCAAGTGGGGGGCGTTGTGGTGGCAACTTCTAATCATGGGGGGGCAACCATTTGTTGTTTAATGTATGTAGCATTAAGTATAGGGTCCCAACTGGGGGCCACTGGGGGCCAGGCACTCAATAGGAGGCACGGCCCCCCGCCCTCCCCCCGGTGGAGCCGCCACTTGCAGGAAGGAAGAGGGCGCGCATCGCCAGTTTTAATGATCGTCTACATGTAGTTTTCAATAAATTGCTCAGCTACTTCGGTAAATGTTAGGGTTTTTTTATAAAAAAGATCTTCCCACGAAACGAGACCTAGTGCTTCCGGTTCTCGACTTCCGTAAGCCTGAAGGCATTTCCGTCGGTGGGATCGCTTTTCCCGTCTATATATTGACTGACGCCATTTGGAACGATGACTCACAATAGACAATTAGCAGAACAGATATGACGATCTAATCATTATTCTAATCTAATCCTAATATCTATCTTCGATGTCATAAATTTACAAACGGAATAACTGCAACACTATATATATATATATATATATATATATATATATATATATATATATATATATATATTCAGGCAACAATAGCGTGACGTACTTTATGGACAGCCCCTTATATGCTAATATTAAGGATAGCAGTCAAAACAGTCAAAATAATTGATCGCCGAAATGTTCCAACGTTTATTAAATTAATAATCAATTTTAATTTCATCGAACGCAGTCTACGGAACTGGCAGTCGCTAGATGCATGAAACGCAGCAATATTTTCTAGATATTTCCACAGTACTGGCGGTTCCAGGATTTCTTGGTGGGGGATGAATGAATTAATAGAAAGTTGGTGAGGGGAATGAAAATTGAAGGGAAAAATCACTAAACTTTGCCGAAAAAGGCTGGAAAAAGGGAATTTTATCTCTCAGTTTACTACATTTTTACCGAAAAATAGGTTGACAAGCAAAAAAGGTCATCTCCGGTTAGTTTTACTAGACGTTTACGCAAAAAGTTGGTTTCACAAGCAATCAAACAGTCCGGTGGTGGGATGCATCTCCACTCATCCCCCACGTGGAACCGCCACTGTATTTCCATCTTTAAAAAAAAAAAAAATCATCTTTCATTTTTACGTCTAGATGATTATTAGCTGTAGATTAACTAAAACGATGAGCACAACAGGGGTTACGTAGTAGTTAGCGTGTTATAACAGTAACAATAACAAGGTTTGGGGTAGAAGGGCATTTGTGGACGATGGGAAGCAAATAAAACGGGTATTTAATTGTTCAACAATCGTCGCGTTAATGGTCTTATTAAAGATACAAAAACTTGACGCGAATTTTGCGTTTTTTGGATTTTAACCGTGGTTCTTTAAAACGCCTTCAATACCTGGATTTTAACTCAGGTAGACGCACCTGTCTCAGCCAATCGGGCACCTTGTTCTTGCGATCGCCTCTGATGTGAGTTGTTATCACAATTACGGCAAGAAAGGTCGACAGTGTTATTAATATCATGTTGATGCAGAAGTAGGCTCCTAACAAAGCACAATAACACCTATAATTATAGTTATGTATAGATGTCTCATGGCAAACGCTTAATGTCACGCTGCACCTACCATTGGCACGGTAGTCACGGGGGCACGGGAGGTTGCTTTCCCCAGTGGCGTAGCCAGGGGGGATTGAGGGCTAAAACTCCTCTTGGTTGCCGACAAAAATTTTAAAATATGTTTCCATAATTTTTTTATTTTGGTTTTGGGGTCAACCTCCCCTTAGCTGCCTACCCAAAATAATTTGTAAGCGCTATACAGTAGAATATAAAGATGTAAGGTTACAACCTTTTTCCTCGTCAGCACATCTGCAAAGGAAACAAGTACAAGAGGAAAGATGAGTATGACCTTTTTTGCTTGTCAAGATTTTTAGAAGTTGGTTATGATCAAAAGCACCACCAACCCTTCCGGAAATCCTGGCTACGCCACTGGTGCACCCTATTCTGTCCGTGACACGTCGTGGCGCAAAACCCTTGAGAAATTTGGGTCGTAGGTAGGTATGGCACACGGGCGCAGGAGAATCTCTGACGATCTTTTTTGCTTGCAGAATTTCTATCAATTTTACTCGCCGAAAACGTCGATGAGCCCCCCTCCTTCCGAAACCCTGGCTACGCCACTGATACCTACCGAATATCATTTGCCGTTCGGTGAGAATGTGAAACGAATTTAAGCAGTGCTTATTCTAGGCCTTCTCTGGGGGGAATTTCCCCCCAAAGTTTTAAAATCCCCCAAATTTTTTATATGTTGGCTGGGGGGATGGAAATTCCCCCTCCCAAAAAAGTGTGGAGACTCAGACCTTGTCCCCCCGAACATTTCAAAATCCCCCCAATGTCAAGGTGGCTAGAATAAACACTGAATTTAAGGGCACGTGACTGGAGTGACCTACCTATTAGCGGAATCGTCGGCGACGCGGGGGGCGTGCTTTCTGCGAGGACCAACAGAAGAACGAAGAACGCAACAAAGATGTTCATCCCTGAAAAATAATATCAATAATCGTTATCTCTTGATTCTCTTCATTTGGCACAATCGCTGCCAACGCCGTCGATTTTCAATATTCAGGTGGTGCCGGGCAGCAGGAAGCTCAGCTAATTTAGGTGAAAATCACTATAACTATATTTGCCTGGATAATTTTGGAAGGCGCTTCATAAATGAGTGTTATATTGTCATTGCAGTATAAGTAGTTATGCGGATTGTTGATCGTTCATTGTTGATTGATTGTTTGGTTAATTAATTCGCTGGAGTTCGACGCAACACGCTCCAATGCGCACTTAGTATTTTGTGCTCGGTAATAATAATAATAATAATAATAATAATAATAATAATAATAATAATAATAATAATAATAATAATAATAATAATAATAATAACAACAATAACAAGGTTTAGAGTGGTTCAGGAGGGGCTGCCTTGTGTGAGAACCACTGTTGCATCTCTCCACTCTAGTATCCTATAGTACTGATCGAGGTTTATTTTGAAATCATTCGCACTCATTGCCATGACTATCTTCTCGTCCAGTTCATTCCATCTGTCCAAAACTCTTGCACTGAAAAGTTCTGTTTTAAAAAGTCTAAATTTCTATTCTAAAAATAACCTACAAGAAAAAGAGGATAATTTACTGTCTCACTAGCGGAACTTCCATGCTCGACTTATATATATGCGTGCATTGCGAAGTTCAGTGAGACGCATGCAGTCTCCGTCGAAGCCAAAGCGAATCAATTGATACGAGATGTTGCAGCGACGGACGCGCTCCATTCAATGCGTCTCATTGGTACGAATCTAATGAAGCGAATGGCCTAACCTTGAAGCGTCTGTCCGGCGAATCAAAGCTTCTAAAATCCCGTGCACTCGGGCTTAAGTCTGCTTTCACTTGGAATGTCTGGCGACGGCGGTTGCAGTCGAGCACCGGAGGCCAACATCGCTCGGCAAATACTCGTGACTTGTGTTGGAATGCTCTGGCGACGGCGTCCGGCACAAGTTCCTTTGTCTTCGACTTATCGTTATAACTGATCAGCGGCAGACACAATAGATTTTTTCCTTTCCTTTGCATTGGAAACAATCCTTTAAACACGTCGACTTATCCAACGACAAATGCATCTGTCGTCCAACCAACGACAAATAGTCGACAACCCGCTCGTCGATTATCGCAAAAATCAGGCGCAAGACGTCGGTAAAACTGCTAAGAACGGCGATATTCCGAAGCGCATACAAACACGTACAAGCAGCCAAGATGGCGCTACCGGAAATCCAAGAAATGACTTTGGTACGCCATTAGCCCTAGGAATCATGACAGTGGCTCCATAGAAGCCTATAGGTTGATTGATTACTTATCGTTACCCACGTCGTAGTGGTTAATATTTGTTGAATCCCCGAGTGACTTCGATATATTAAATCTCAAGGTGATTACATTCTGGACATCGCGCATCGCAAGAAGAACCCTTTAGCGTTCTGTCTTTAGTTCTCTTCGATCTAGATCTGGGAATTCGTATCCGAATTAAATCTGGAATCGCTTTGCCTGAGTAACGACTGATCTCTGTAGAAATACACTGCCCGTATCGCAGATGGCAATCGTTGATTTTTGTGCGGAAAAGAAGCGAGGGATCTGTCTACTCGTCCAAGATTTTCAACCTCCACCGAGTAGGCCTATAGTCGGCCTCTTCCGGCGATAGGACCCAGACCCCAACTCCTCTGCGAATACTCGAATGCTGCTGGAAAGATGCAGCAATGACCGTCAGATATACTGTATAGTGAGTGCGCAAGCCTATTGTTTCTTGCAGCGAAACTTTGAAAAATCTTTCTGGATGTACACACCGTAGCCTACAAACGCTAAATGGTATCATGCAAAATAATTATTGGCAGTTAATTGTAATACTGCAGCTATTGCATAAATACTGCACATGATCCAGTCGATTGGAAGTCGAATTTTGTTCAACGACAGTATTACTGACTCGCGTTACCCCCTTCAAATTGCTTACATCATCGGAGAGAAAGTAGCTGTGGAGGATAGCAGGAGAAGCTTATTAAGGACAAGAAGGGAAAAGACGTTAATAGAAAGTGCCCCCTCCCATCTAACTGCACGGAATGTCTTTTTGTTCAGATATTCAGCGTATGTCAGAAATTTAATTACAAGTAATACTATGGGGGCAAAGTAGCCACAGTGTAAAGACCGATAGGCCTGATGTCCGAGGCAGAGTTTGTTTCGTGCTGAGTGAAGCCATTTAGCAAGACGCAGCAGCAACAGCAACTGCGTACTAGATGCGTTGGCAAGCTGGTAATCAGTGGCGTAGCCAGGATTTCCGGAAAGGGGTTTGGTTTTTGGTTTTGACCATGACCAACTTTCCAAAAATCCTGACAAGCAAAAAACCTTATCACCTCTTGTTTTTTACGCGACAAGCAAACAGGTCCTCACTTCTTATTTAAACCTTCCTTACCATCTATAGCCAAGGCCAAGGGAGGTTGACCCCAGCGCTGCGTCTAAAAATTAAAAAATGCATGGAAACTCATTAAAATATTTTGTTTTCGGCGGCCAAGGGGGAACTTAACCCCCAAAACCCCCTTGGCTACGCCACTGCTGGTAAATAATCAAAAATTCTTGGCGACGCCACTGCCCCGCGAACAATTTCTCAACGGTTTTTACACAAATCTCGCTATTGATCCCAGCTAGAATAGGGACCTGGGTTCCTTGTGGCTATGCCACTGTCTTCTTCTAGAACTGTCCCTTCTGTAAGTCATAACAACCACCTGCTTGCTTCTTACAGTCCGACTTCTACTTAACTTTTTCATCCGTTTCTTTTTAGGTTATATATATATATATATACATATATATATATATATATATATATATATATATATATATATATATATATATATATATATATATATATCGTCTTGCGTGTCCTCTAGCTAGTTATCTTTCGTCGTCCTCTCTTCTCTATCGTATCGGTCTGTATCCGCTCCATCAAAAGCGTTTCTTCCGCGAGATTGGATTCGAAATCTCGTTAAATCTCGCTCTCGGTTTTCATTAGATGACGACTAGGCCCATTACAGTTCTTGAGTGACCTTCACGACATTGTGGTCGAAAATTCCTCCATCTTCGTCCGTCGCTCTCATAACTACTCGTTCAGATTGGAATAAGTTTTCTGTACACTCGCTGTTTTGCCCCAAATTTAGAGAGAGAGAGAAAAAAAACTCCCTCCGAACATCGCATCTTTGCGTGCCAGGGCGACGTAAGCTTAATTTCCGATTTGCCTACCGTTGCGTCTTAATTTTCCTGCAAAAGCGCTCTGAGCGTTTATGCTATTTCCTGTAAATTACCGCGCGTAAACTCATTGTACCACAACAGACCACGCACATACACACTCTCCTCCTCCTCTCTCTCTGTCCTTCTCTCTCTCACTCTCTCTCTCGCTCTCTCTCTCTCTCTCGCTCTCTCTGCTTGTCTTTGGTTCTCTTTCTGTGTCTTTCTCCTTCTAACGTTGCTTTTCTGTATCCGCGTCTGCGCCCCTATTCTTCTGTCGATGCCTCCCAGGCAATCATGCAGTTGCTATCTCTCTCACCGAGTAGTATCTTTGCCGGTGACTCCGGAGGCAGCCAGAAGATGACGAGCGTCAGGAAGGAGAGGAGGACGCACGGAAGGACGAGGATGTAGTGGTAGAAGGCAGCGACGCGCTTCAGTTGGACGGTGAACGTCAGGTCGGGATACGGTTCAAGGCAACACGAGTAGTATTTGATGTTCTTCTTTGCGGGGTGTCCCACCAACGCCCACTCATTGCTGTGCACGTAGTCGTTAATATCAACCTAAACCATCCAAAAAAGAAACACAACATATAGGGGCCTAGTCTGTTCTATGAAATTTCACCCTGGCCGCATCTCTAAGCCCACGACCTAACCCCCTCTTCTCTTCCCCGACCGACGTCTACATCCGCCAAATAGAAGAGACATTTTGATATAACTTAGTCAAGAAAGTGTTTCAGGGGCATCGCAAGTCCATTGAAACGGCGAACCTCGAGCTTAGCTATACAACATCCTCGCCGCGTCCCACTATACATCGTTGCCAGTGGCGGCTCCACCGGGGGACCAGGGGGCCCGTCCCCCCTAATGAGAGCCCGCCCCCCAGTGCCCCCCAGTTGGGAGCCTATACTTAATGCTACATACATTAAACAACAAATGGTTGCCCCCATGATTAGAAGTTTTCACCCCAACGGCCCCCCCACTTGCCAAATCCTAGAGCCGCCACTGATCGTTGCTATTATTAGTGAATTCTTTAGCGCCATTTCAGCAATACACTTGGCATCAGTTAATTTTTTCAGGTCGCTGCAAATTTGATTCGTGTAATGCCCCGATTGTCAAATCCAATGGGACTGTCCTGCCTTGCTTTCGTTGTGGTAGAAATTGATGTCGAGCTTGAAACCGTCGTAGGTCCAAGACCCGAACTTCATGTCACAGGTCTGAACGTCGAACGGAAAGTTCGTGATGTCGATGGAACAGGTGCTCTTGAAGATGGCGGGAGGAATCCACAGGACAGACCCGTCGTTCGACACAACGACCATCGCCTCGCGATGTTCCTTCAATCGAACATCGGCGCTGAAGAACGAAACAGGAGACACGAAATCACTCCTCCTCCTCCCCTCCTCCTCCTCCTCCTCCTCCTCCTCCTCCTCCTCCTCCTCCTCCTCCTCAGACCATCAAGTATTCACCGGCCGTTCAATTAAAAACGGACATATTGGGTCCCCAGCCATTTAAAACGTTCGGAACCTTTACGCAGGTGGCGTGCAGAGAGTGGTGTACAGCGGGCGCTCAGGGCCAAGTCGATAAAAATGTTTGACAAGCAAAAAAGTGCCGTCGAGTCAATCGCCCCCGCCCCCTTCTGCACGCTACCTTGCATTTACGACGTCGTGTGATAAGTGGATGTAATGTAAAGTTAGCATTAGTATAGCACCTCTGGTATATTCTACTCGTGGGGGCTCTCCAGGGATAGATCAGAGACATCAAAAACAATTTAATAACCAGTGTTTGTTGTGACGGTAAGATTCGGTACGGCGCACGGGAACCAGACAAGATTAAAACTATAGTTTATATTTGTCTCGTGTGATCACGTTGAAAAAATAACAGACAGTGGCGTAACTAGGGGGGCGGGGGAGGGCACTTTGTTGACTGCCCCCCGGGCCCCGGGCGTGGGGGCCCAGAAGGTCTAAGCAAGTTAAATTAAAACCCTAGAAATGATGGAAATGATGTGGCGAGGACCTTTTTTTGCTCGTCAGGGTTAAAAAAGGAAAAAGGTGGAGACGATAACGTTTTTTGTTTTTTGTTTTTTTTGCTCGTCAGCTCGAAACTCTGGGGCCCCCATGTCAAAGATGCCTCCCGGGCCCCCAAAAGTCACGCTACGCCACTGATAACAGACCAACGCCCTATTAACCCCTTAACTGGGGACTCCGGATATATCCGTCCGTTTTACATTGAGTTACAGTTAAATACACGGTTAAGGGGTTAAGACACATTAGAAAAGGAACCTGCCGATACGAATGTGTAGAAAGAAACACGCGCCAGTACCGATGAATGAGAATAATACGAGTACTCGACTACGCAGGCCTCGGTACTTAGCGTGTTTTTCGTACTAATTGTAGAGAACGATGTCCGGAGTCCAGATCTTCGACGCCGGAACCCGGATCTGGTCGACTCCGCCGAACGTCTTCGGCTCCCATCGCATGAAGATGTCCTTCCACATCTGAAGCAGCAAAGCCCCTGTTATAGAGGTGATAACGTTTTTTTTGGCTTGTAAGATATTTCCAAAGTTGGTCACGGTCAAAACCAAAAGCCAAACCCCTCCCCTTCCGAAAATCCTGGCTACGCCACTGCGAAATTCACGAACAATTCATCGTTGCATCCTTCTGGGCTGCTCTTCGTAAATGTGAAATCCACTATTTAGAAGTCCTTCGAGAGGATAATTTCGGTGTAGAGATCTTTGCACCATAAGCTATAAGTCTATAAAAAAGACGAATCTCGACCACTGGAAGAGTTCATGAACAAATCAAACGAGTGCATGGTAAAGACACAATAATTGAAAAACTTTTCTTTCAACCTCTGACAACAGCAATTCTGAAATGGCACACGATCATTTGAGAAAGTCATTCTACGTCTACAACTTGTTATAATAGAAAAAACAATCAAATTAACAATTGATGGAATTCAACCAACTCAAACCAAAGACAAAGTATTTAACATATTACAAGAATAGGCTCGTGTCGACCTATAACAAAAGAAAAAAAAAAAGAAATGCTAAACGACAGACAGAGAGAGAGACAGACAGACAGACGGACGGACGGACAGAGAGCCGAATATATTGTCGCACGCCTAAGTCACGGGTAGATGAACGCATGATAAATTAACATCTGACTGAAAATGATGGATTGAATTAAGAGTCAGATTCTGTGAAAGAAAAATAGGAATTTCGTCGAGGACAACAACAAGGAGTTAAGAGAGTGATGGCCAAAGACAAAGACAGATAGAAGAGGACAAAACGAGAGACACGCGAACTTCTGAAGCACGGGCCGAAGTGCAAAGATGAGTTAATAAAAATTCTTCTATGGCGTGCATGGAGACGTCGAGAAGAGACACATCATTTTGTCGATTTGCTCATAAAAACTATATCGCAATATCTGATTTGGCGTCGGGAGAATGAATTTTCCATCTAGAATATAACTCTCTCTCGCTTGGATCTCATTAGGTCGTCGCTGCATGCGATGTCCTGGGTCGACCAATTTCGCGTGGGGTTTATTGTAGAAACATATCCGTGATTGATGTGATGTATACGGGGCGCCGACTTGGCGACACTTTCTCCGAAAATTGACATTCTGCAATCAATTTCAGACTAATGAATTTTATTTCCGGAAGATTCTTAGGCGAATTATTATCGAAGAAATCCTCCGTATCCAGTGACGAACCAATGGAACGCGCATAGTCTGAACCGATGTAAGAGAGAGAGAGAGAGAGAGAGAGAGAGAGAGAGAGAGAGAGAGAGCGCTTCAAATGAAGACTCGATTGGAAAACTAAGGGACGTCACGCAGACATTTCGTTACTTTGAAACGACTTCACTCTGTTGGAAAACCCATTTTATCTCAGAAAGGGATAAAAATTTACCAAATTGCATGTAGAAAAACAGAAATTTCCTTCCGCGAAAATAATCCAAATTAATTTAACATCTAATATAACATTACCAGGTTTAAGGTGGTTCGGGAGGGTCTGCCCTGTGTGAGAACCACTATGTTTTGTCCTTCTAATCTAGGCGAGGCATTTATAAAGCAACGATTAATGGGGGAACTGGGGCAATATCCATCGTCCACTGGTCTAACTCTCAAAATACATTTCCCTGCCTTCGTGGACAGTGAAACGCGCGCGCAGTCGAATAGTGGCGGTGGCCGCTTACATATCGACACCAGACGTTGGTCGTTAGTATCTGGTTCCGCTCGTCGAGGTCCAGTATCTGAATGAGTCCGATGCCGAAATCAACGCTGATCATTATCGATGTGTTGTAGACTGGTCGGCCGACAATCCCGTACTCCTCGTACCTCGCCAACAGAGATTTTACGAGCCGTTTCTCGTCGGAAATTGTGAAAGTATCTAAAGGAAGAACGGGAACAATCCGATTTACTGTATACACAATAGGGATGTGCGGGTATACCCGTACCCGCGGGTATACCCTACCCGTACCCGTACCCGCGGGTACGGGTAGGGTAGGGTACACATTTTACGGGTACGGGTCGGGTACGGGTACAGCGCTACGGGTACGGGTATAGCGGCTACGGGTACGGGTATACCCGTTTTACCCGTAAAGTTATATTTTCATTTCTCACTACTATAGCAAATTAGCAATGCAGTAATAGAAAAATAATATTGAGTAAAGTGTATTAATATAACTTGTACATCGCGTTCAGCTTGTCAGACAGCATGCATTTTACTTACTGAAAACATAAAGGAAATACAGATGACGTAATCTGACATCATCAGTAATAAATCTATAATGGCGTCCTCTGACTCCTCCAAGGACTCTTTGACCGAGAAGTTCTTCTGGTAAAGTTTTGTTGTTTAACTTGAGCTCTAATGCCTGCTCATAGATAAATGATATCTACTAAATATTTTAAACAAGCCCATTCATGTCGGCTTAGGCTAGCTGACTGATTATCCTGATTCCTAAGTACTAGATCTGTCCTAATCTAAACATGCGTGCTATTTACAATGAATAGTTATCCCAATTTCGTAGCCCCTATTTCACTGTTGCTTCTCTGTAGTCTCTAGGAACGGCTACGGGTTCACGGGTCCATGTACAGGTCCTTGTAGTACTTGTACCCGTAAACACACCCCGCGGGTACGGGTCCAAAATTCCAAATCCAAAAACTCCAAATTCCAACCAAAGTCGGTTACGGGTACGGGTACGGGTACGGGTACGGGTACACAGCTTACGGGTACGGGTCGGGTAGGGTACAGCGCTAGCGGGTACGGGTAGGGTAGGGTAAAAGTTTTTCCACGGGTACGGGTAGGGTATGCATTTTGCTGTACCCGCACATCTCTAATACACAATAGGCAATAAAACTGACAAATGCATCCTAAGAAATTGTTCCCAACCACGATGAAATGGTTTTTACACAGGCTTACTTAGTCTCCTAAACCACTTAAAATCACATTATTATTATTATTATTATTATTATTATTATTATTATTATTATTATTATTATTATTATTACTACTACTACTACTACTACTACTACTACTACTACTACTACTACTACTACTACTACTACTACTACAACAACTACTACTACTACTACTACAATAACAACTACTACTACTACTACTACTACTACTACTACTACTACTACTACTACTACTAGGCCTACTACTACTAATTATTATTATTATTATTATTATTATTATTATTATTATTATTATTATTATTATTATTATTATGAAGGTACTTCTGATCCATACTGCTTGATGTTGAGATGAAACGTGACCAGCGGCGTCTAACCCCAGTTAGTGTGGTGGGATAACTTTTGTTGTGGCGCAGGGAAGAACCCCACCCCCTTACAAATCTACAGCCAGTTTTCACTGAAGTCAACCCCGTATTTCATTTGTTGTAGAAGTCGGCTCTCCCAAACCCCCCATCAGTCAAAGCCACTGCCAGTGATAAATAGCTTCGATCAAAGTTTTCGTGTAAAAACACGAGATCTAAAAGTATCGGTCGGCTAAAACCGATGTAAAGATGGATGACATGGCGAGTTGGATGGTTACACGGAAAATGGATGACCGTATATAGCGCACAATAATTATAAATGATCGTTTTGCGGCGAGTATATTCATCTGTAGATTCGTCGATTCTACAATCGTTTTTGTATTCGTGACAGAAGTCGAGCTAATTTTCCGCATAATACTCAACCGGCGAACAGCGAAAGCCATCTCGATGTCGCGATAAATGATAATATTCGAAGCGATGCTTCTTCTTAAGATTCGGCCTGCATGGCCGTCGATTTCCATTCGGCAAATCATCCATCGTAAGTCAATCGGACACAAAGGCTACTGCCATGATTGGTATAGCGCTCAACAGAAGAAATGGACGCCCGTTGTCTTTTTGTTCTCATGTTCGTTTCAAGAACACGAAAAACGAAAATTGTTTTGATTTTTAACGTTCTCTCCGAGACTACGGCATATCATTTAACATTTCTGTCATGACAAAAGTCCATTATTTTCCTTCCTTATCAACTTGAAGGTGCATAAGCAGACCCGGAAGCACAAAATTTAATGTACTTGAGTGTTTAATGTTAATTAGGTTTTTAAGAAGTCATGTAAAACTTAAACTTAGCATGATTTAAAGTGGCTTAGAAGGCATTACTGCCTGTTTGACAGCCACTAGGGGCACTAACGGGGCTTGAACCCGCACCGTTAGCCTGACGCTCCAGCACGTAACCCACTCTGCCATCTTCCGCCCCCTCTATTTCATTTTCGCAATGGATCCGATACTTATGTTGAGTTATTATGTATCGATATTTGCATCGTAATGTTATCGATCTGTTATTTACATGTGTGACCAACATTCATAAATATTGTTTGCAATAATCATAAGCGAGTAGAGTTGCCGGAGCAGACAGTCTATTGCACTGACAGCTTCTTAGATTTAGTCCATTGGATATGGCTCCGAAATTGGTCAGCTTGGCATCGATAAACAAACAGTGGCGTATCCAGGGTTCCGGAATAGGGGTCAACATCGACATTTTCGGATGAAAATGTCTCCGACTAACAAAAAACTAGTCAAGAAATTCTTCGCACATTCGCTTATTTTCTTCCATCATGCCACGTGCCACTCCCCCCCCCCCACAACAACACACACACACACACACAAACACACACAATTCTCAACGGTTTAGCGCAAAGTCCACGACCAGTCCCAATCAGAATACGGGGGCCCCGTTGCTAAGCCGATGTAACCAAATGATTTTCTGACAACTGATGTTCAGCATAGACTGTTGATAAATATACCATTGAAAGCTGAAGAATCTCGCTATTAATAATTTGAAAACGTATCTTGCCGCCATTCTGAGCTGAAATAAGACACCCAATCCCCATGTAGATTGAGGATGCAGTTCCGCCCTTTTTCGGGGGCGAGAGTGAGGGCGAGGGTGAAGCTGGGTCGGGGGGGAGAGCTCCTGACTTCTTTAGCATATGATTATCTTGTCCGTATACATTCAATCTGCCTAATGGAATTTTCAGAGCCTCTTATGTCAGAGACGGGACTGAAACCCGATCACGTTCAAGTCTCAAAATGCGACGACGACGACGACGACGACGATGATAATAATAATGATGAAGAGTGCAACGACAATTTCTGTGACGACACGTACGATTCAACGGCAAGTATAATGAAATCATGTGATTACGTGCGCTGCGACTTAACATTCTTTTATGAGAATAAATATTGATCTATATAACCTCGTTTTAGCAAATTTCCAAAGTTGCTGTCCTGCGTACAGCACAGTTTGGTCTCACAGAAGCCTATGTCCTATATACTGAAGAAGTCCTGCAGTGAAAGGGAAAGATAACAGTACTCGATAGTGCGATAAACGTTTAAGATTTTTACCCTAAAGTTTGGACTGAATTGTAAATATGAAGGCTACCATACTTTTGTTTGTTGCCCTAAACAACGTAGAAATTTTCATAATTTGAGCCTCACACCATCGCGCGAACAACGCTGCATATCAGACATGGCATTGGTTGGGTTCACCCACGGGTTGGGCTGGATTGGGTTCGGTCAAAGTTCGGTCTATGTTTATGGTAGGTTGGGTTGGGTGAGAAAATAAATCATGGTTTAAGAAATTGTAATTTCCGTGTCTGCTGTTTCTCCTGCAGTTGAAATTTCGATTTTTTTCGCAGGCATCACAAAACTCTCATGGCGGCAAAATTCAATACCAGTCAGAAGCAATTATGAGAATTGGCGTCGACTTCTATCAAAAAAGCACAAAACGTCACGCACGCAGGCGGACTAGAGGGACATAAAGAAAATGCGCGAAAAGGACATAGAACTTCTGAACTTCTCGTTCTACCCTGTCACTCCTCTCTAGCTCTCTCTCTCTCTCTCTCTCTCTCTCTCTCTCTCTCTCTCTCTCTCTCTCTCTCTCTCTCTCACGCACGAGTATAATTAACTCCTATACTGTCTTCTTTGGAATTGTCGATTATATTTGCTTCGTTCGATGTTATTCGATTTTTCGATTAATGATCAATAGTCAATATTTGACTAGAATAGCGCTCGACTGGACGTCATCAGGAGATTGTCATGTTTAACGACCTACGGTAGTTGCACCTCTAAACTAGAACGATAGAGACAGACAGCGCAGTCAAAGTATCTGCGAACAACAGGAATGCAAAGAAACTAGTTTTCTAATATCTGTCATTTAGTCACAAATAAGAGTTTCATGGACGGCAAAAACAACAAATGAGTGGGAACTAGAGCAGGCAGGTACGACAAGATGTCTGCTGAACAACATTAAAAAAGGCAAAGTATGTTATTTTGGACACGTCATGAGAAAACAAGGCTCTTGTCTAGAAAAAAACTAATTCGGGGGAACATTATCCGGCGACGGACGATCACGTGGAAGACCAAGAACAGCCTGGCTAGATAACATAACAACATGGACTGGACTCTCGTTCCAAAACATGATTCGGAAAACAGAAGAATGACAGACGTGGAGAGCTGTGATACATAGTGTAGCCCAATCTCGCTGCAGTGGCGTAACGTGGAGGGGGCGGGGGCACTTTGTTGACAGCCCCCCGGGCCCCGGGCGGGGGGGCCCGAAGAGTGGTCTAAGCTAGGGTTAGGTTAGGGTTAACCCTAACTTAACCCTAACCCTAACCCTAGAAATGATGTGCTGACACCTTTTTTTGCTCGTCAGGATAAAAAAGGAGGCGATAACGTTTGTTTTGCTCGTCAGGATAAAAAAGGAGGCGATAATTTTTTTTGGCTCGTCAGCTCGAAACTCTGGAGCCCCCATGGCAAAGATGTCCCCGGGCCCCCAAAAGTCACGCTACGCCACTGTCTCGCTGTCCTCGCATCGAGGATGGCTAAAGAACAGAACAGAACAGACAATCACAAATAACCTACATATAAAGACAGCAAATGCAGAATACAGTTTCTGTAGACGGATACATGTCCGGTAGCATTCGTTGGCTGTAGTCGTGATCCTCGGCGTTCTGATATTCGCTCAGCTCAAAAAGTCGTTTGCTGATTTTTGTCCATTAATTCCAATGAAAATAATAATTAATTATATTTAGAACTCAGACGAATAGGCCTAATGGGCCTAACTAATAATAATAGCCAATGAATTCCTGAACGTAAAGACATCAACCAAATTCTTATGAGTTTTCGTAGTTTCAAAATTAATTGAATCTCGAATTCCTGACGACCAAATACAGGTTCTAAGCAACACATTTATTTAATTCATATCTACGAAATTTGCCACAAGACGTATGCCTCACAACTAGAATAAAAACACTTCTACGTTAAAACAACTAGGCCTATTACAAACTGTGTCCAGATTGAAGTGGCCCCCTATAGAAATCAATATAACTTCAACAAATTTTATTCTAAATCTAAAAGTTTATTATTATTTATTTGTTTATTTATTTATTTAATAGGCATCGACAATAATTCTTATAATTACTGCAAAACGACCTCTGATCTCCATATACTGTATGCCCTAACCGGAAAATTCACTCCGTTCCGATATCATTTTTATTTGAAGTTGAAATCTTTAGGACTTCTCTCGTTTGCTCGAACCCAATTGTTGAGTTGCAGAGCAGTGCAACAGAATTCGAGATTTACAGAGCGATTCTCGATTTTCTTGGAAACACAACGTCCAAAGAAGGATCCGTCTCGAGACTCGATTGCATTACGCGATCCAAGCAGCGATCAACGTGTCTTCCCTCTTTTCCTCAGCGATCCGTCTAGCCCCCAGCGACCCTTCTGTCGGTCGTGGGCCTCCCCTCGTGACATGGGTCGTGCGCGCAGGGGCGTCTGGCTGCCCGAAAGAAAGAGAGAGAGAGAGAGAGGGGGAGAAAGAGAGAGGGGAGAGAGAGAGAGTTGCGGAGACCGAACGAAGAACTGTTTACTGTTACAGGCGCTGGAAAGTGTTTTCCGTTGATAAAAATTATTACCTCGCCAAACGAGCGTTACAAATCACGATCCGGTCAGATTAAACGCAAGAACACAGAGATACGGGAGAAAGAAGAGGGCGGGGGCGGGGGTGCGGCGCAAGGAAGAAGAGGGTGGTGGGGAAGGGGCAGGGAAACCGCGAAACAGGGATACGTTCCCACGAGAATTGCTCGACGACGAACAGAGAAGAAAAGAGAACATTGCAGAGAGAAGGAGGAAGAAGAGGGGGTTGACGAGTTTCACGCAGGTCAAGGAACACAAAAAGTAATATAGACTTATACATACATGTATACGTACAAATACATATGTACACTGTGTCCTCTAAAACACCCAAACCAATACATTTAGCAGCTCAGCCTTACCAATGCTGAACCGTCATCATCATCATCACCATCATCATCATCATCATCATCATCATCATCATCATCATCATCATCATCATCATCATCATCATCATCATCATCGCCGATATCAACATGGTCGTCGCCAATAATATATTATAGCGCCATGTGTGTGTGTGTGTGTGTGTGTGTGTGTGTGTGTGTGTGTGTGGCGTTACAGAGCGTGTTGTTAATTGTGATCTTTGCTTCTTTCGTTGTTGTAGATTCCGAATCCTATTACGGAATCGCACAAGACGACCGAAGAGACGCTAGTAAAGCCTCTTAATTGATAGACGGAAATCAAGCAAGCTCAAAACAGTCAAAACACGACCCCCCCCCAGTGGAGTGGTGAAGGTTAAAAAGAGAAACAGTGGCAGCAAAGTCACCACTTGACAGATGACCATAATCCCTCTGTCTGTCTGCCTACCTACCTGTCTGTCTGTCTGTCTGTCTCTCTTTCTCTTTCTCGCTCTCTCTTTCTCTGCTCTGTGACTTAATAACATTATGAGATATTACATGTTTTTATCAATACTTGAAAATTCAATTTTCTTAATTAAAGTGCATTTTTACTCTAACGAAATAAAGAGCGCCAAGGAAGCGAAGGGTCTCTTATGGCAGTTGTCTTCTTATGGCTTCGATGGGATTACAGGTAGAGACAGAGAAGAGAAGGGGATGGATACATTATGAGCAAGAATCAGACCTTTGAGCACAAATATAAGTAAGATGATCGTGTGTGTACTGTATATATTTCATTACGTATATATATATATATATATATATATATATCATTAAGATGATCGCATGTGTGCAAGCATATACAGTATATATATATATATATGATCATCTTGCTGAATTCTGTCATCACCGGAACCCTTTGGATCGTTCAGGAAGATTACTTTCAAAATGTATCCCTATTTATCACACTGGAACATATAAATTCATGCTCTCCCTCTTCCTCCCCTTCCTCGTTCATTTTCCTCCCTTTCCTCTCTCTCTCCTCTCTCTCTCTTTCTCTTTCTCTCCCTCTCCTCTCTCTCGCTCTCTCCTGTTATTGAGTGTGATATAAAAGACACTCATCTGAAGAAAACCTTCACAGGGCCTACAGGAGTCATAGTAGAAATGTCGTATACGGACATGAGTGCAAAAACAGGAAAGCCAATCAGAAGCGATTAATTATTACTGAATTTATTTCACTTGCACTTCATCGGCAGTTTTTAGGCCCAACAGAGGACTGAAGCACTTTGTACATTTAATGCAGAATAAATTGGTAAATAAAAAATGAGAATCGACATTGTTCAAACCGCTTCAGACAACGAAAACAGAGATGATCGAAGACGAAAAAACACATATAAACATATTTAACAAAAGCTAACATACAGTAGCATCCTATACCACTACTTTAAATGGCATTATTATTATTATTATTATTATTATTATTATTATTATTATTATTATTATTATTATTATTATTATTATTATTATACGAGACCAATTGCAAGTTTTTCAAGAAATCAGTTGTTGGTAGAAAGAGAGAAACGATTCCCCCCCAAATGTTTTCATTTCATTGTGTGGGAGGAGGAAGAGGAGGAGGAGGAGGCTGTATAGCTAAAACCCTAGCCTTTCGGCCCCACATGGACACATAGCCGGTGTCAGTCAGTGAATGGGTTAAAACACCAGCATCAAACAAATATAACTGTTGACGACATTAGCGCAGCCACTGGGGGGCCCGACCCACCCCGCCCCCCTGCGCGAGCTCTGACCGGTCGTGGGATTCGTGCACAACCGTTGAGTAGGGAGAGTGAGTGGGGGTGGGGGTGGGTAGTATGAGAATGGAAAGAAGTCCAAAGCGTTGGGAGCTCGACTCGAAACACAAAGTCTTTTTTTGCTCAAGACATTTTTCAGCTGAAAACGTCGTCGATGTGTCCCCCCCCCATTTCGAAATCCCGGCTACGCCACCGGTGGGCGAAACTTTCATCTGAGAACATTCTTCAACGAAATGGACGGACAGGATTTCCATTTCAATCAATTTCCACCATATGCCTACATAATTGATTGACAGTTGATTGCGCTGTAACGCGTAATTAGTACACGACGCGCGTTATTATAATGGAATTCACGGCGACGGAAACTCGATTCGCCAAGTGTAATGGAAGAGGAAAATGGAGCAACCGAACCTCCCTCCATTTGGTTTCCTTTCCTTCTTCATTAACCGCTCTATAAGCCGTGAACATTATAAACGGGGATAGTCATCCGTCAATGCTGCTGCGTTTGTATAGCGCAATTATTGTGTTCCGGTTGACGTCGTATTGGAGAGAAAAGCGACAATGAGTCGAGAAGAAAGAGAACACACAGAAACACTGACCAGGAAGAACCTTAGTTTACTTTTTGACGTTTTCAATCTTACTACTTTACTTCCACAAGAATAACAAACTTTCCTTCTCTTTTCACGAACGATCATTTTTATTAAAACTGAAGACAGAGGTAAGGCCTAAATATTGATTTATAATAGCGGGTTGTGTTAGCAAAAGACCGAGCGCCAATAACTGTAGGAGAATGAGGAACAACAAATGAAAGTCCTGCCGGGCATCTTTGGAGTGACTAGTAGGTCGAGGAATAGGCTAAGCAATGTCCTAGGATAAGATAACTGGGCTCATTACATAAGGCAAGGTTCATCCGTAGGCTCAATGCCTGTAGGAGTCGGTGCTGAGTCTGCTGACCCCCGGTTTCATGGCCATCAGCCCCTAGGTGGCTCTTCATTGGGCGGACATAAAAACAAGTAGAGGAAAACGAGAAGGCGAAAAAGAAGAGAAAATAAGGTGAGGAGGGAGGAGGAGAAGAAAGAAAAGAAAAGGAAGAGGAGGAAGAAGGGAAAGAAAAAGAATAAGTCGCAATAAATCCGCTGACGTAAAGCGGGGTCAGAGTTCAAGGTCGCCTTCGGTCGATCGATTCTGTCCCCGTGAGGCGATCGATTGGGGGCCGCCGTCGCCGTCGCCGTCGCCGAGGTAGTCTAAGAGCGCTCTTACGACGACGACGGCGTCCTTCTGCAAACAAAGGCTCCTCCTCCTCCTCCTTTCTTCC